>JAWDJE010000005.1:214201428-214820357 GCA_035047345.1 Bradypodion ventrale | reverse complement strand
CCGGCGTCACTCCCCTTGGCCCCGCCCGGCCAGAGGGTAGAAGAGACGCCAGAGACGCTGGACGGAGGACCTCGCTGTGTCTCTCCCGGGGCCCATGCCATCGGTCCCAGGATGGAAGACAGCTGCAGCCGCTGGAGTTACTCCCCCTGGCCCCACCCGGCCAGAGGGTAGAAGAGCTGCCGGAGCCGCCGGACGGAGGACGTCGCCGTGTCTCTCCCAGGGTCCACGCCATCAGTCCCGGGATGGGAGACAGCTGCAGCCACCAGCATCACTCCCCCTGGCCCCACCCGGCCAGAGGGTAGAAGAGCTGCCGGACGGAGGACGTTGCCGTCTCTCTCCCAGGACCCATGCCATCGGTCCCGGGATGGGAGACAGCTTCAGCCGCCAGCATCACTCCCCCTGGCCCCACCTAGCCAGAGGGTAGAAGAGCCGCCGGACAGAGGACGTTGCCGTGTCTCTCCCAGGGCCCACGCCATCGATCCCAGGATGGGAGTCAGCTGCAGCCGCTGGTGTCACTCCCCCTGGCCCCGCCTGGCCAGAGGGTAGAAGAGATGCCGGAACCACCGGTCATGGACGTTAAGCCCTGGGCTCCGTTGGAAAGGCTGAGCGGGAAGGACCTTGTGATTGATTTTTAGTATTAACTGTGTTTATTGTATGTTATCATGTGATGTTTTGTACTTTATTGTTTTACTGTATTGCATCTTTGTTTGATTTGCTGTGAGTCACCCTGGGTCGGCGTATGCTGAGTGGGCGGCATACAAATCAAATAAATGAAATGAATGAACGAACAAGCTGTGGCTCTCAGTACCTCTTGAGACAATGAATCCCCAACGAAACCAGGATCTCTATAAAGAATAATTTCCCTACTGAATCTAGCCCTAAAGCCTTTGAAAAAGCTTGATACAGCAACCCAACAGAGAATGACAGCAGCTGTTTCCCGAATCACTGTCCTCCTGCCAACTGATCACAGGTGGAACAGTCAGTAGATAACCTGCAAGGGTTAAGGGGTGTCAAGTTCCTCCTTTTGTGGATTCTCAGGGTAAGACTTTAAGCAATGTTCTGGCTGCCTCACAGACTTTTTAAATGGATAAGCAAAGTGAGAAGTCAGAAGCAACAGAGATCACAGTTTTGCTGTCACTCGTATCTTTCCAGCCATCTCCATAGGAGACAAATGGTATATTCGCAAGGCAAGCAAAACACTAACATTCATATTATCTTGACAAATGTTTGGAGACTATTTGGTGAATACATTTATGCAAAAGTAGTCCTGTGCTTATCAAGCCAACACCTATTTCAGACATGCAAAATTGGAGAGAATCTCTATGACTATGTAATTTTGGTAACAGAGGAAGAATCATTCAACAATTCCTGCTTTCTATATTTTTCTCTGGAGAAACGTGGTAATAACAATTGAAAGATTGGGGCTGAGTTAACGGATGGGGATGGGGATTTACGTATCAAAATGTCCATAAACACATATAGGGGCATGCTGTTTCTCTATGACCACCACACCGAAATGTGCAGTTGTACAACAATTACAGTCATTCTTCCTATATAGTGCCTGTTCCTTGTACAGTAATACCTCACATAACGAACACTTCGTATAACGAAAAAATCGCATAATGAAGAGTTCATTAGGCAATGGCGATATCCCGCATATCGGAATTTTTCCCCATTATGCGGGGTTTTTTGTAACCGGGGTATACCCGGTCAATGGGAACCCCATTTTTTGTTCGTTATCCAGAGCATTTCCATAAGCTTCTCATAATGAAAAACCCGCATAGCGAAGTAACTCGCAGAACGGAGTTTTTTTGTTATGTGGGGTTCTACTATATTTTGAAATATCTTGCACAGCTGGAAATACAGACATTACTCCCCTGTAGCTAAGCCAAAGGGTAACTGCTGCCATTTTCAGTGGAAGTCGAAGGAACCCAGACAGGAAAGCAATGTAGCAACATCTACCCTAATGAAGATCTTCTAGTCAGAAGAAGAATATTCTACCTTCAGAGGGTAGGGATCTGTTTGGCTGAAGTACTATTTTATGCTTGCCTAGATGAGATAAGCAGCAGGCATGAACCAGAAAGAGCCTCCTAAAAGATTGTGGTATTTTTGCACCACAATCAAGCATACCTTGGTAACAGAAACCTTGTGTTGCAGGCTAATCTTTCTCACACTAAGTCAGGCAAAAGGAACTGCAGAATGAACTCACCAAAGGTGCCTTAATTTTGGCAGTATCACGTATGGTCCTAGACATGGAAGAAAAAGAAGTAGAACCAATACTGCAGTTTATTATGTACAGTCTATGGCATCCTGTTTCTCTTAAGAGACTGGGAGGATATAGCCATTTCCAGTCAGTATGGTGGTGCTTCGATTGTTATGTTCTTCCATTACTGGTAAAGCAGTGCTCAAAATGGCTGACGAGAAAAGATGTCAAAGAAACCGCAATGTGAAAAGCAGTAATTTATTGTAACAAGAAATTACAGAGTGCACTGGGCACATCAGCTAAAGTATTTTTGAATTATTCTATCAGTCTTCGGCAGTGGTTCCTCAGCAACAGGCCTCTTTTATCTCAAAATCACTTTTCAGTCTCTCTCAATTAGCTTAATGCATGAAAAGCTGCACTAATTCAGATTTATTCTGCTTCTCCATTTAATGCCTTTCAAGCAACATAAAGCACATTCAAAAATAAAAATTGCTGCATGACTAACACACCACACTAGTACTGTATATTGGCACAAAAGTGACAATCAAGCAGTGCTATCTACTAGGCTCATCCTTTATTTCTAAACACCCTCCACTATTAAATCCAAAAGCTTTTCAAAGAGCACATGTTTGAGTTCCGCAGTCAAGGTTTCAGGGGACCATATTTTCCCTTGCTTACACCACTATACATACACACATAGCCATTCATAGATTTAGTCTCCTGGGATCATTTGACCTAGTAACTAGGTTTTCCTATTACTTCTCAAGGAACTACCTTATTTATTTATTTATTTATTTAAATGTATGTGCCGCCCCCTTGCCGTAGGGCAACTCCAGGCGGCTCACAAGAACAAAAAACATAAAAACAAAGACATAAAAACCATCCTAAAAGAAAAACCCTCCTAAAAACCTTAAAACAACCCAATTCAAATCCTAAAAAGCCCCAATTAAAACTATAATAGACCCACCCTCCCACCCTCGGTGCAAGAGGGATACTTTCCTTAGATGAGCCAGTGGGCAGGAGCCACTTCCCCGTCAGCCCCCCACACTTGCCCTGCCAACCAGGTTTTAAGCCCTTTCCTTGCTTTTCATTATTGTGATACCTTTTTTTCTGAAGGCCAGGCTGTTTTCAGTTGCCATCAAATATCTTCCTCTATCCAACTATTTTTTGCTGTACTTGGGCATTAAAGAGTTTCTGCTTAAAAGGGAATATTTATCCCAACATATATAAATACGACTATTAAATTAAATTAAATTAAATTTCCACTTTCTATACAAGGTAAAGATAAAGGTGTCCCTTGCTTGAAAGTCAGTCATATCCGACTCTAGGGTTCAGTGCTCATCTCTGTTTCAAAGCCAAAGAACCAGTGCTGTCTGCTTCTGCAGACGTTTCCGTGGTCATGTGGCACGGAATGCTGTTACCTTCCCACCGAAGTGTTCCCTATTTATCTACTTGCAATTTCTTGCTTTCGAACTGTTAGGTTGGCAGGAGCTGGGACAAAGACGGGAGGGAGCTCATTCCATCCTGCAGTACTCGGGAATTGAACTGCAGACCTCCTGCCACCCAGTCAGCATCTTAGCCATTTGAGCCACTGCACCCCATTTTCCATACAAACTCACCTATAAATCTGAAGGGCAAGACTCCTGCTTATGTGGAGGTCCCCCTTGCAAGCAAGAGCTCTGGAAAAACGGTATTCCTGTGCATTTAAATATATTTTTTAAATTTTTAATCTTAGTTTTAATATAGTTTTTTAATATGTTTGTTTTTTAAATATAGCATTTTAGATTTGTTTTATATTTCTATCTATAGAAAGCATTCAATGCATTGTTGGGTGATCTATTACAGCAAATGGGGATGCCTCAACATCTCTGGTTCCTGCTTGCCTCCTTAACCAGCTTTGCCTTCTCTTGATGAATTCCCGGCCTCATTAGTGACTAAGCTAACTGCCCATCTTTGAAAGCAGGCACAGATGAAAGCAGTACATAGAAACATTTATAATTACAAGGCAAGATGTACTCTTCTTTTCCCTCCAGAGTTGTGCAGTGACTAAAAGAAGTGAGGGTTGAAACAGTATCTGTGGGACCAAGAAAATGCATGGACACTATCTGTCTGTCTGTCTGTCAGTCATCAAATTCCACCTATAATATCAATACAATGAATCTAAACGGGCACATGTCTGCCTGTCTGTTTAGAATACTTCTGTGCTTGTGCGTGGATATGCATGCTCACTTTTACCCCGAGCTCTATCCCACTGACTGCAATGCCTTCCATTCCACTAGCCTCAAGCTACCACTAGTTCAAATAGTAAGAATGTAAAAACAGCAGTATTGGGTCAAGCCAAGAGTCCAGCGGGGCTGGCATGCGATTTCTAGCAGTAGCCTGGCAGATGCTTCTGAGCTATGGTATGTTGTTGTTGTTCAGTTGGACAGTCGAGTGTGACCCTTTGCGACCCCATGGACCACCACATGCCAGGCTCCTCTGTCATCTGCCATCCTCCGTAGTTCACCCAGATCTAAGTCCACCACGTCAATGATGCCATCTAGCCAGCTCATCCTCTGTCGCCCCCTTCTCCAGCTATGGTTATACACTACAGTGAAAAATCCTAGATGTGCCCAAAGAAGCTCTTCATTTTCTACCAAAATTAGGAAGCACAGGCAGACTCAGGAAACTCCTATCGATTACAATAGCACCTGCAGCAAAGAATAGGATTAGTACACAGAGCTGATGACTCATGAGATGCCTCTCTGGCAGTTACTCTCTAAAAAGGTGCTGCTTTGTTGATCCAAAGAATATGTGATCTGGTTGGCCTGTAAAAGTCTCGCATGGGAAGTGGGTCAGTTATCTATGTACAGTATCTTGAAATCCAGGATTGTCCTCAAAACCTATGCCTAGCTTTTGTAACTGTTTTGTAATATTTTGTAGCACAAATCTGCACTTTGTGGCATCCCTGAAAACAGTGTACCCGACAGATCAAATGGGGATTTCTATTTTAGAGGAAACAGAGTGTAAGAAGGAGAGACAAAATTAAATCCCAAAGAATATTTCACAAAAGAGGCAGGATGGGCAAACGAGAGTGAAAAAGAGGTTAGGTTTCATTAGCAATGGTGATTCAATTACTACATCCCTCTTATATCTGTGCAAAGCATTGTTATACCATTTATTATTCAAACACTCCTTTCAACAAGATGTGCACAAGTCCACAAGATTAATAACCATTCAAAGACTTTGAAAATATTATCTAGGTAATGGGCTGGTGAGTATATCTGCAAACATTTCTCCTGTAAGATGGTACTCTAGCTTAACATGTCTTTTTCCTGTCTATCTCTCACAATGTTGTGCTTCATATCAATGTACAGTAATTGATATCTCTATACATACTTGGTTGTCTTCAAAATAGTTAAGTAAGCCTTGTTTCATCAATCCCAAAATCCAACAGTAGTTAATGTAACAGTTCACTTATTGATGTATTTCTGTTGCTGCTATATATTTAAATTTAGCAAAACACACTGCAATGGTTTTAAATTTCTGTGAACTCCAATCAATTACTCCATTACTGTAAAAGAACAAGTGCCCATGTGTAGACTTTCAGCCTGTGGCGTCTCCATCCTAATCGGTGTATACATACTTTAGGTCGTAAAGCTAGTCGTATCCAGCTCTAGGGCTCAGTGCTCATCTCTGCTTATAGCCAGAGCCAGTGCTGTCTGCATCTGCAGATGTTTCCATGGACATGTGGCATGCATGCCTCAACACTGGAGTGCACCGAACACTGTTTACCTTCCCACCAAAGTGGTTCCTTTTATCTACTTGCAATTTCTTGCTTTCTAACTGCGAGGTTGGCAGGAGCCAGGACAGAGATGGAAGTTCACTCCATCATGCAGTACCTGGAAATCAAACTCCAACCTTCCAGTCATACCTTACTGTGCTTATAATCAAAGTCAAAGAGATATACTATAGTGCTCTTCAGGTTTCTGACCACTCTTCTGACTGCTCTCAAGTAACTTTTGTTTGATAAATCTCTTCTTCTGTGGCTATATACATATGAGACTCGGAAAATTAGAATATCATGCAAATGTTCATTCAGTTCAGTAATGCAACTTAAAAGATGAAACAAATATATGAGATAGACTCATTACATGCAAAGCGAGATTGTTCAAGCCTTATTTTGTTATAATATTGATGCTTATAGCTTACAGTTTATGAAAACCCCAACCCCCCCAATCTCATGTACCCCATAATCATCACATAATCTCATATATGCTGTACACCATGATCATCACAATTATAACAAATTAAGACATAACATATCTCGCTTTGCATGTAGTGAGTCTATCTCATATATTTGTTTCACCTTTTAAGTGAAATGAATGAACATTTGCACGATATTCTAATTTTCCGAGTTTCACCTGTAGGTCTTGTTACTTTATTTGTGTCGTTCCTAAACAACAGCAGTGACTCTCAAACTGATGCTTGCTAGTAGTGCACAGAAGGAGAAACTGTTACATCACTTCTAAATGTTTTATGTCTCTAAAACACTATGATGAGCCAGTCCAAAATAAAACACAAAATAGTGCCAGATAGTAGATGGAAATCAGATGGGGAAGAATGCAAAAGGATTATTCCCATCACCAAAAGAAAAGTCTTGAAGGATGATTGACGAAAACTCTTAAGTAGTTAACCACAGACAAGAAGCAAAAGGTGACAAAATTGGGTCAGAATTTACAATAAGTACCCAGTTTGGTGGGGGCAAACTGCTAACTACCCTGTGAAATGCCCAGAGAGTGCTCTAAGCCTGTGATAGCAAACCTTGGCACTCCAGATGTTCTTGGACTTCAATTCCCAGAAGTCCAAGCCCCTGTGAATCCACATGAATGGGTTTACTGCAATTCATCCGGCCCACGCCACCCTCGTCACTTCCGGAAGCGGAAGTAAAATGCGCCCGTATGGTTAAGGCTCTTCTAGGTTAAACCTTCCTCCGTACGGGCATGTTTTACTTCCGCTTCCGGGAGTGACAAGGGCGGCGCGGGCCAGATGTATTGCAGTAAACCCATTCGTGTGGATTCACAGGGGACTTGGGCTTCTGGGAATTGAAATCCAAGAACATCTGGAGTGCCAAGGTTCGCTATCACGTCTCTAAGCGCTATGGGATGTACATGTAACTGTTATTGCTATTTAGTGAGCCTACTCTATTTGCAATTTACTACTGGATATTAGCCACCAGATCACGAAAAGCTATGGATTGTTCTAAAAGAAATGAATGTGCCATAACATCTGATTCTTCTGGTATGGATCAGTGGTAACTTTCTGAACAGAATATGGAGCAACAGAATGGTTTCCAATAGGCAAAGATGTAAGGCAAGAGTATATTTTATTTCCCCGACTGTTCAATTTATATGTAGAACATATCGTAGACCTAGGCCTCAACTGACCAGTCACCATCCAGAGGCCTTTGGGGGAGGTGAGTGAAGAATCGGCCCCTCCCCCCACCCCATCCTAAAACCTGGGTGCAAGGAAGGAAGAGGCAGAGAAAGACCTAGGCCTCAACTGACCAGTCACCATCCAGAGGCCTTTGGGGGAGGTGAGTGAAGAATCGGCCCCTCCCCCCCACCCCATCCTAAAACCTGGGTGCAAGGAAGGAAGAGGCAGAGAAAGACCTAGGCCTCAACTAACCAGTCACCATCCAGAGGCCTTTGGGGGAGGTGAGTGAAGAATCGGCCCCTCCCCCCACCCCATCCTAAAACCTGGATGCAAGGAAGGAAGAGGCAGAGAAAGACCTAGGCCTCAACTAACCAGTCACCATCCAGAGGCCTTTGGGGGAGGTGAGTGAAGAATCGGCCCCTCCCCCCCCATCCTAAAACCTGGGTGCAAGGAAGGAAAAGGCAGAGAAGGACACAGGCCCCAACTGCCCAGTAACCATCCAGAGGCCCACGGGAGTCCTCCTAAAGTAGCAACACCCCAGAGGGCAAAGAGGAAGGGCCGCGCTGACACTACAGACACAGGAGACCCTCGACCACCCCCAGAAGACACCATCCGTAGCCACCATCACAGTGAGGCCTGAGTTGGAGCCTTTAACCAACTTTTCGCAGCCAAAGGGAGGCGAGAGCTGCTGCATGCATGCAAGGGATCAGTAATTGAACTGAAATAATATAGTTGACTGAACATAGATGACTTATAGCAACTGACAGAGTGACTGTGTCACTGTGTCAGTTTAGAGCTGGCTGACATCAGTTCTAAACTGATACTGTGTTCTAAACTGTGATAATATGCATGATGATGTTACCTTGTTTTAAACTGTGATAATATGTATGATGGGGGGGGGGGAAATGGCGTAGAAACCGGCAAAGCACGCCAGGGAGTTTGCCAAGAAAACCCTATTGACCAAAGCAAAGGCAAAACAAAGGGACAAATCAGAGGAAACAGGAAGGATGCTCAGCACATTAGATGGACAGAAAGGGATGGGCAGGAAAGGGGGAGGAGAAATACAGTGTTGTAAGGAACAATATTGCATAGGGACATGGAATGTAAGATCTATGAACCAAGGAAAGCTGGAAGTGGTAAAAAAGGAAATGGAAAGAATAAGTATTGACATCTTGGGAATCAGTGAGCTAAAATGGACAGGTATGGGCGAATTCAGCTCTGGAAACCATCATGTCTACTACTGTGGACAAGAAAACCTCAGAAGAAATGGAGTGGCCATAATTGTAAATAAAAGAGTGAGAAAAGCAGTAATGGGATACAATCTCAAAAATGATAGAATGATGTCAGTCAGACTACAAGGCAAACCATTTAATATCACTGTAATCCAAATATATGCACCAACTACCAGTGCAGATCAAGCCACAGTAGACCAGTTCTATGAGGACCTACAACATCTTATAGAACAGACACCAAGAAACGATGTCCACATTATCTTAGGAGACTGGAATGCAAAAGTAGGAAATCAAAAAGTGGACAGAATAACAGGCAAGTTTGGTCTGGGAACACAAAACGAAGCAGGGCAAAGACTGATAGAGTTCTGCCAAGATAACACACTAGTCATAGCAAACACCCTTTTCCAGCAACACAAGAGGAGACTCTATACATGGACATCACCAGATGGCCAACATCGAAACCAAATTGACTACATACTCTGCAGCCAAAGATGGAGAACCTCCATACAGTCAGCAAAAACAAGACCTGGAGCGGACTATGGCTCAGATCACAATCTACTGATTGCAAAATTCAGGCTCAGACTGAAGAAAATAGGGAAAACTAATAGGCCGGATAGATATGATCTAGACAACATACCCAAGGAATACACGGTGGAGGTGAGGAACAGATTCAATGGTCTGGACCAGACAGACAGAGTACCAGAGGAATTATGGACAGAGATGAGAGACATTATGCAGGAGGCAGCAAGGAAAACTATACCAAAAGAAAAGAAGCGCAAGAAAGCAAAGTGGTTGTCGGATGAGGCTCTTAAAATAGCAGAGGAAAGAAGGAACGCAAAAGGCAAAGTAGAAAGGAAAAAATACAATCACTTAAATAAAGAATTTCAAAGAAAAGCAAGGAGAGATAAGGAAAGCTACCTAAATGAACAGTGCAAAGAAATAGAGGAAAACAACACAAGAGGCAGGACTAGAGATCTCTTTTAAAAAATTGGGGAAGTCAAGGGAACGTTCAAAGCAAAAATGATCATGATAAAAGACAAAGATGGCAAAGAGTTAGCGGATGCAGAAGAGATAAAGAAAAGATGGAAAGAGTACACAGAGGAACTTTACAAAAAAGACCTAAACACCGCGGATAATAACAATGAAGGGGAAATTGAACTTGAACCAGACATCCTAGAGAGTGAAGTCAGAAAGGCCCTAAAAAGCACGGCAAATAACAAAGCCAGTGGATATGATGGTATCCCAGTTGAATTCTTCAAAGCCCTAAAAGATGATGGAATCAAGCTACTACATGCTTTATGCCAACAGATTTGGAAAACGAAACAGTGGCCACAGGATTGGAAAAGATCAGTATATGTCCCAATCCCAAAAAAGGGCAATGCCAAAGAATGTTCAAATTATCGAACAATTGCGCTCATCCCACAAGCCAGCAAAGTGATGCTCAAGATAATGCAGGATAGACTACAGCAGCATGTAGAAAGAGAACTACCAGAGGTGCAGGCTGGATTCAGAAGAGGCAGGGGGACCAGAGATCACATTGCCAACATACGTTGGATCATGGAGAAAACAAAGGAATACCAGAAACAAGCTTACTTCTGTTTCATTGACTACACCAAGGCCTTTGATTGTGTGGACCACAACAAAATGTGGCAAGTAATTAAAGAGATGGGAATACCAGAACACCTCATATGTCTCATGAGAAATCTGTACATGAGTCAAGAAGCAACAGTTAGGACAGAGTATGGAATGACGGAGTGGTTTGGAATAGGAAAAGGAGTAAGACAAGGCTGCATTCTGTCACCCTGCTTATTCAACTTATACACAGAGCACATAATGCGCAATGCAGGGATGGAGGAATCACCATATGGGATCAAAATTGCTGGGAGAAACATCAACAATTTGAGATATGCAGATGATACCACCCTAATGGCAGAAAGTGAAGAAGACCTAAAGAAGCTCCTGATTAGGTTGAAAGAAGAGAGTGCAAAAGCTGGCCTGAGACTCAATATCAAGAAAACCAAGATAATGGCAACAGGCGCTATAAGTCCCTGGAAAATAGATGGGGAAGAAGTAGAAGCAGTAACAGATTTTACTTTCTTAGGATCCAAGATCTCAGCAGATGGGGATTGCAGCCATGAAATAAAAAGGCGACTGATTCTTGGGAGACAAGCTATGAAAAACCTGGGGAACATAGTGAAAAGTAGAGATATCTCACTGCAAACAAAGGTCCGCATAGTCAAAGCAATGGTATTTCCGGTGGTAATGTACGGCTGTGAGACCTGGACCATTAGAAAGGCTGAGCGAAGAAAAATAGATGCCTTTGAGATGTGGTGCTGGAGGAGAGTTTTGAGAGTCCCCTGGACAGCGAGGAGAACAAATAGGTCAATATTAGAAGAGATTAGCCCTGAGTGCTCCTTAGAAGGACAAATAACAAAGATGAAGTTGAAGTATTTTGGACATCAAATGAGAAGAGAGGATTCACTTGAGAAGGCCTTGATGCTGGGGAAGGTGGAGGGCAAAAGAAGAAGGGGACGGCCAAAGATGAGATGGCTAGATGGTATTGTAGACACAATGGGCACGGGGCTGTGTGGACTAAGGAGGATGGTGGAGGACAGGGGTGCCTGGAGAGCGATGTTCCATAGGGTCGCAAAGAGTCGGAATCGACTGTGCGACTGAACAACAACATATCGTACAGAAAGCCGGATTAGATTCAGCTGAAAGAGGAGTTAAAATTGGTGGAAGAAACATCAATAATTTAAGGCAGATGACACCACATTACTGGCAGAAAATCACAACTACTTAGAAGACCTATTGATGTGAGAGAAAGCCGGAAGTGCAAACACAGAATTACAATCCAACCTTAAGAGACAATGACAATGAAGAAATCAAAACTTTTTCCCCTTTGGTTCAATCATCAATCCAAATATAGACTGCAGACAAGTAACCAGAGAAATACAGAACTACTGAGGAATGAGAAAAGGCTCTCAAGGATAAGGATTTATCAGAGATCAAGGCCAAAATCATCCATGCTATGGTATTCCCAATTAATATACTGTATATAGATATGAGAGACAGAGAATAAGGAATGCTGACAGGGAGAAAATTTACTCATTTTTCAGGTGATGTTGAAGGAGAGCTTTATAGATATTGCAGAATGCCAAAAAGACAAATAAGTAGATTCTGCATCAATTTCTCACTAGAAACTAAAATGGCTAAACTATAGTTGTTTTTTTGCTAAAGACAGGTCAACTCATGGTTAGTGACAAAGTGTCCTAGAAATTGAGGTGTTTTCCAATGCTGCTATTCCTGATATTATCTTTTGTCCATTTATTCTTTTATGTAAAGATTAGCCTGTTTGTCTTAGGGAAAATGCATGACATTGTTAATACAAATATCACATTGGAAGATAATAATAATAATAATAATAATAATAATAATAATAATAATAATAATAATAATAATAATAATAATAATAATAATAATAATAATAATAATAATAATAATAATAATAATAATAAACTTTAATTTATATACCGCTCCACTCGCTCAAAGGCGACTCAGAGCGGTTTACATTGGCGCATGCTGTCTGCACAGCTGACAGCAGCAAACATAAACAAGAAAATACAATATAAAATATACATATATATTATTGTGTGAATAACCCCCTGATGTTGTGGGTAACCTTATATGGACCCACAATAGAGTTTCCAAATTATTTATTTTTTAATTACAATTCTATACCACCCATTTGGGAATTTTCCCACTCTTAATTTCCCAAATTAACCATAGGAACACCGTTGGCATTCAGACTTGATGCAGGGTATGGCCTCTGTATTTGTATCCTTACTGTGTACCTGTTCTGAATGCCTAGGTGCGCAAAATGAGGAAGGCTGTTGTCTGTTAGTAAGCAAGTCCAGGCTTATTATTTGAAGCTACCGAGAATGAAGAGGCACAATTCAGGGTAAACTGTACTTTACTGAGGATACGTGTGAGGTTTTCACCTGAGAGCCTGTCCAGCCTTTTATACAACCACCAGTGTTCTGTATTTTTTTACTGTGCAGCTGTATGGTGTAGTAAATCATTTTGGGGATACCAATCTTGCATTGTTGATTTGTCCAAACTATCAGATTAGAAATTCAATTTTCGATCTTTGGCTAGGTGTCACCTATGATTCTAGGGGAGTTTCTAAGTCCCTATGTTGCTATTTAGGTCTGGAGAAGTCTCATTACTGTCACTGTCCAGACCGGGGGTTCCCAACCTTTTCAAGCCAGAGGCCGGGTCACGCTCTCTCAGTCAGCTTCGAGGGCCAAATGGCCATTTTGCCCTGCCTGAATGATGGGAGCAGCCATTTTGTCCCAACAGCCTCAAAGGGGGGGCATTTTGTTTCTTGAATGCCCTTAGAGGGGGGACCAAATCAGAACATACATGTTCACCTGTAGGTGAACTGGAGTGTTGTAGCAGATTTATAGGACAAGCAGAAACCCTACAAGGGACAGAGATGGACTATCTCATATTGTACACGCTAATAAAATAAATCAAATGCTGTTATGATAATAACATAGCTAGAATAGTTTGCTAGAAAACAAGAGTTTGGAACCAACATGCCCAGAGGAATCCTAATATTTGCAGAAACAGAAGCATCTTAAGGGAAAACATCTAAGCAGTTACTCCTTCTAAAAGACAATAAAGCATTAATAGAAAAGGTCGCATGTTTTATTGATCCTTGGCAAGTTCAAAAAATGAATCCATTTATGTTAATCTGTGGGGGCATTTTAATGTGTTCATTTAATCATTACCTTTTAACAGTAGAACCACAGGGCTAACAGAAAAAATTGTATGCAGTATGTTACTTTGGTGCCTACTGTTCACTCGCCCTTCAAATGCTGTGGATTCTTTGATTGCATTGAAAAGGGTTAATGAGGAATGTTATGTTTATTCAGTTACCAGACACTGATCCACTGTAACACAAAAGAGCAACAATGTGACTATGGACATCAGCTAGTCCTTAATCAAGGATGGGGAAATCTTAATCACAAATACAGTGGCTGAAGTGTAACTAAACCTATGCCATCCATTTTTCTACACTACCAAATACCTGTCTCCTTACCCATCTAGAAACAAGAAACATGTCCTACTAGCAGGGGTGCCCGGCTTCACAAGGAGGTTCTTATCTGGGTTAGCCTTACCTGGAAGCCCTTCTCCCCCCCCCCCCACACACACACACAGAGGGAGAGGGAGAGAGAGATAAACAGTGTGTTGCTGTAGCATGCGTGCACGCACGCACACACACATGCATGCACACATGCACACACACACATACACAGTGCAATAGAGTGAGAGAGAGTGAGAAACCGTGTTTGGGCCTATCTGCCAGGGATGTCTTCCGAGGAGGCGTGGGGCAGGCAAGTAGGCCTCAGCATCTCGTCCTCGTCGTCTGGCAAGGAGAGACCCTGCAGTGTCTGGAGGTGGTCCAGGCATCAGGAGGTGAACAGACAGTGGAGGGGAGGGCGGGCGAGCGAGAGTTTGGCAGACCTGTCGTGGGGACGCCTGGAGAAGGTGGGTGTGCTGTCCGTTCCCGAGGTTATGTCGGGCCCGAGAGGGAAGAGAGTGGAAGCGCTCCTTTGGAGTGATATAGAGAAGGAGGAATTGGATCTGGAGCCATGCGGCCAGACGGAGGTAAGGATGGGGCGGGAAGGTTTAAGTCGGGGGATTTTTGGCCCAGGCCCCAGCCATCCCTTTCAGTGTTTGGGGTGGTGGTGACTAATCCCCCAGGATGGCGGTGGTGGCTCTTTTCCCTGGCTCCCACACACCTTATCTTTCCTTTGTTTGTCATCTTCCTCTGCCGCCTCCGCCACCTGGGCGAGCACTGGGGAGCGGGACCGGCGGGGGCTATGCCATTGGATGTGGCGCGGTTCTCATGCTGCTCCCGGGCACTGCTTTCTCTGTCACTGCTGTGGCCAGGGCGGAACCTTCTGCCGCGGCCACGTGTGTGTGTGTGTGTATGTGTGTGTGTGTAAAGAGATAGAGATAGATAGAGATAGATAGAGAGATAGAGATAGATAGATATAGATAGATTAGGAATTTTAGGAGAAGGAACTCCCAGAGAAGGGAAGAATCAAAGAACAATGATAAGAGTTAGGTTTTTCAAAGACAAGCAAAGGGGGGGGGGGAATCACCCCAAGAGAATGTTCCTAGGAGTTTTCTCAGGAGCGGTTAAAGCATTGTTTCCCAACCTTTGGTTTTGGGACTTCAATTCCCAGAAGCCCAAGTCAATTCCCTAAAGCACTGATTAGCTAATGTACTGAGTTAGGCTTCTGGGAATTGAAATCCCCCTGTGGGGTCTGGCCCCACGTTGGGAACCACTGGGTTAAAGGGAAATGAGAGATAACTGTTAGGTGAAAGTATGTACCTAAGGCTACTTTAACAGTTATCTATTTAAGCTCTAGAACAGGTGTTTGCAACCCCTGGCCCCTGGGCCTAATCCAGCCCATGCATATCATTAATCTGGCCCATGGTGAGAACCCAGGCACCTCTAGAAACGCCACACACACACACACACACACACACACACACACACACACACACACACACACACACAGAAGTCGAGTAGTGTCACTGTTGTGACCTGGGGTCCTGGATGCAAGGAGGAGGAGGACTTTCAGACAGCCCAGCTGTCGGCTCCAACTTGGAATCTGAGCCTGAGGATTACCCCTTGACAGTCCCCCAGGCCACAGCTGGCTCAGATCAGGAGGCTGAGTTGGAGGACATGGACATGGCACCTTCCTCGCAGCCAGCTGTCACTCCGGAGCCAGCCCAGCAGGGCCAAGCCTGGCCGGAGAATCTGAGTTTGACAGCTAGGCCAGATGCCAGCAGGCATGCTACTCAGGAGCAGGCCGATACACCTGCTCGTTACAGGGATTCATTAAGGCATCAGCTACAGCTGAGAAGAAGGAGGACTCAGGCACTCCTCCTGAACAGACCCTCAGCTGTGGGGTCTGACTCCCCTTAAAGGAGAAGTGTGCCAACAGGCCCTTGTCAGGCCAATTCATCAGTTTAGTGAACCTGATACTGTGCTCCTGGATTCCTGACCTTGATTACCTGGATTCTGAACACTGGACTGTGACCTTGACCACCCTCTTGGACAACCCCTGCACTTCTAGAATGACTCCACTGGCTCCTGACCTCTGGACTGGCAACAATGACTCTGCTCTACTCCTTATGAAACCTGAAGTAAGGAGATGCTCCCCTTTCCCCATTGTAGCTCTAACCAGCTATAGAGCTCTGCTGGTGCCACCGCCACCGCCACCATTAGCACAGATTGCGCCATTTTTGCGGCTTTGTCCACAGCCTCTACCACTTCCCAGGGTGGTGGAAGGCTGTTTGGTGCAATTTCGCTCTGTCCAGATGATTTTCGGATGCTTCCCCACTTCGCTATAGCCGCTCAAATGCGCCACCGAGAAACTTCTGGTGCCAGGCGGAGCTTGTGTCATTGGCTTGGTTCCTAGTGTGGAACCAGGAAGTTGCCCGGCGACACATTCGAGCGGCCGTGGCAAAGTGGGGAAGAATCGGAAAATCATCCAGATGGAGCGGAATTGCTCCAAATAGCCTTCCGCCACCCTGGGAAATGGGACTGCAGTGTCTCAAGTAGGTAAGACGCTGACTGGGAAGCGGAAGGTCAGCAGTTCAATTCCCGAGTACTGCAGGATGGAATGAGCTCCCGTCTTTGTCCCAGCTCCTGCCAACCTAGCAGTTCGAAAGCAAGAAATTGCAAGTAGATAAATAGGGACCACTTCGGTGGGAAGGTAACAGCGTTCCGTGCGCTCCGGTGTATAGTCATGCCTGCTACATGACCACGGAAACGTCTGCAGAAGCAGACAGCGCTGGGCTCTTCGGCTTGGAAACAGAGATGAGCACTGCACCCTAGAGTCGGATACGACTAGCTTTCGAGCAAGGGAAACCTTTACCTTTACCTTTACCCTGGGAAATGGTGGAGGCTGTAGACAAAGCCACGAAAATGACGTGATTGGCGCCGCTGGCACCGCCAAGCACCAATGGCGACAAAAACGTGTCTCCAGGGAGCCTCCATGCCTCCAGGGCCCCCACCTGTGTGAGGGGGTGTGTGTCTGGCCCTGGCATGAAAACATTGCAAACCCTGCTCTAGAACAATGGTCCTCAACCTTTTAAAGCCGGTAGCCACATCGCACCTCCCCAGATTGTTGGTGGGCCAGATAGGTGCAACCACCACTGCCTTTGGTGGTGGTGGCAGCTGCAGAGGGGACTACCCCCAAGCCGCCCACCACTCTACCCACACTGCCGCCACCACCACCATTACCACTGTCAGCAACCACCCTGAGCCACTCACCACTCCCCCACATGCCACTTCCCTGTTTACCGGCCTGGAGGAGCTGCATGTCACCAAATCATCCAGCCTGCAACCTCGCTTCAACTGCTGCTGCCGCCACCTCAATCCTTGTCTCCTCCACTTGGCTTAGTGTATCCCTAATGGCACTCTATAGCAGGGCAGATGGTGTAAGCCTTTCAACATCCGCTCTGCTATGGAGCACCACTAGGGACACACCAAACCAAGCGGAGGAGACAAGGATTGAAGTGGCGGTGGCAGAAGTAAGGTCATGAGTCAGATGATTTGGTGCCGTGGGCCAGAGGTTGAGAACCTCTGCTCTAGAATGTCCTGATGAGTTTCACATAGGCACAGAACTGCCCCTATGTGTATTTCACAGACACTATGAAGGGACTACTCAAACAACTGCTTCAATATATGATAAAAATGACCTCCCTCTCTATTTCCTCTTTGACACAGCTAATTCCCAAATAAGCCACTAAAAACAGGGGAGTTTTCTGCTGATTCATAATTCAGTAGGAAGTTCCAATCTGTCACTAATGAGTTAGATTTGAATGAGAAACCTTTTTTTGTTATGTTCTTTTCCAAAACACCCCCCCCCCAAAAAAAAAACCCCAAAAAACACCAGTTGAGTGCAGCAAATTTTAACAGCCTCTAGCAGTGGCTCAAGTGGCTAAGACACTGACTGGAAGGTGGGAGGTCAGCAGTTTGTTTCCTGAGTACTGCAGGACGGAATGAGCTCCGTCTTTGTCCCAGCTCCTGCCAACCTAGCAGTTCAAAAGCAAGAAATTGCAAGTAGATAAATAGGGACCACTTCGGTGGGAAGGTAAGCAGTGCTCTGTGCACTCCGGTGTCTAGTCATGCCTGCCGCATGACCAGGGAAACGTCTGCAGAAACAGACAGCGCGGGCTCTTTGGCATTGAAACAGAGATGAGCACTGAACCCTAAAGTCGGATATGACTGGCTTTCGAGCAAGGGGAACCTTTACCTAGCCACCATACCATGCCCAGAGTGTGGTAGTACATTTTTTGGAGCCCACCACTGAACCTTGTCAATAGGAGCAGCAGCATTTTTGAGCTCTGTTTCTCATTAATTCAGTGGCTGATCTCAACTAATTCATGAAAGCATGAAATAAAGGAGAGAGGGTGTGTGAGAGAGAAATGGGATCCCCTTTTGAGAGTACTTAAATTACCGAGAGAGGATAATAGGAGTATGCTGATCACTGAGATTCTCTAGCTGTCTTTCCCAATTTGTTTACTTTTGGTTTCTGATTTGTATAGTAGTTTATTGCATATTATAAAAAAGCTTTTTAAAAGATTGGACAATGGGGCTTTCTGAGTCAGAACGATGCAATTATCATACATCTTTCTTACCGGAGGTTCTGAGTGTAGCTCTTTAGGTTAAAGGTAAAGGTTTCCCTTGCTCAAAAGCTAGTCGTGTCCGACTCTAGGGTTCAGTGCTCATCTCTGTTTCAAAGCTGAAGAGCCAGTGCTGTCTGCTTCTGCAGACATTTCTGTGGTCATGTGGCAGGCATGACTAGACACCGGAGCACACGGAATGCTGTTTGCCTTCCCACTGAAGTGGTCCCTATTTATCTACTTGCAATTTTTTGCTTTCAAACTGCTAGGTTGGCAGGAGCTGGGACAAAGACGGGAGCTCCTTCCGTCCTGCAGTACTCAGAATTCAAACTGTTGACCTTCCGCCTCCCAGTCAGCATCTTAGCCACTTGAGCCACTGCAGTCCCTATATACACTGCAGCTCTCTATATATCCTAAAATCCCTCTTCCTGTACCTCCATGTCTTTTTCCCTTTCTTTTTCCATTCTCAATTTTCTACACATGTAGCTTATTATACACATTTTCTACACATGTAGCTTGCCTATTCTGTCCATTTGGAATAGAGTCAAATAAAAGTATTGGCCACCTGTGTGTTTTGGAGTTTGGGTTATGTTTTATTCCTATGGATAAAAATAGCCTCACTTTTTTTTGGTCTTTTTGCATTTTTCTTCCTCCACAATTACAGTTTCATTTTTCTAAAGAGTGCCTTGTGGATTCAGAAAAAAAGTGCTGGTGCCTATCTTTGTCTCAGAACATAAGAGCAGCAACGTTCAATCAGTTCAACGCCTCTCTGTTTACAAAGTGGTCAATCTGTTGCCCACAAAAGTGCATAAGGGGGGTGGGGGGAACTGCCTTCTGTCTTATGCTTCTCAGCAATTGGTATCCTGGGCTACGCTGTCTGAAACTGTACTGATGTACACCCATCCAGACTAAAATTCTCCTTTGCAGTCATGATTTCTTTAAAGTAAACCTTAATTTTTTTGCAGTTTGCTTTTTATTTCCCTATGGATCATTTATTTATTTATTTATTTATTTATTTGTTTGTTTGTTTACACACTGTGTGGTCCACCAAATGATCTTTGCTCCTCAAGAAGGAGAGTTTATGGGGCATTGTTGCATCTCCAGCAGACATTTATGGGCTTTCCATGTATATCTGAATGCCCTCTGTACAAAGCAGAATGCTGAACCAGATACTGTAGACCTTTTTTGTATATGTTTTGTATATGTTTTTATTTTATTTTTATCTGTGAGCCACCCGGAGTTGCTTTGGCAAGGGGGCAGCGATACAAATGTGAACAATTTAAAAAAATTATTTGTTTTTTGTTTATTTATTATATTTATGCCCTGCCCAAATAGGAGATTTTCCTACTCTGGGCGGCTAACAACACGAAACTCACATGTTAAAAACAGTCACACATTTTTATTAGGGCAACCTAATAAAATACTTGGACCTAACAAATTGCTGTCAAGGGAGGAAGTAGTTTGGCTTTTGCTGGGCTCTACCTGTACATAGGGACATGGCAGGAAGGCTGATTTATGAGCTTCATCTTTAACAGAAATCAAGGAGCAGAAAGACAATGTCCCAATTCTCTAGTTTCCCAGAAGAATGTAGCTAAATTAAGGATCTCCCTTCCGGGGGCAAAATATAACTAGGAAGTTCATACAACAAGCCTATAGCACTCCAGGCTCACAGGTGAACATACGGTACATAACGGCTGTCATCAGCTCCACCATATATCCAGTCCTTTGACAACACAAAGCTTTTGAATAAAAAGGCTCCTTCTATCCTGAGCAATCCTGCATTGCTATCTTCACTCCTGAGATTTATTTATTCTTTGTCTTGACTCTCCTCTTTGTGGAAAGACCCTGCTTTCATTGGAATCTACCCATTTAACCCTTCTTCCCTGATCAGCTGAGGACTGCTACCAGCTGTCATGAGAAGTGGCTGCCTACGCTCTTCCGCTTTGGCTACAAAGGAGAATTGTACAGTATACTGATCTGAGGGAAGCGGAATCATTTTCCCAAAGAAAAAGAGAGCAGCACCTGTTGAGCTGTAAGAAACCGCCACAGAAGTCCTTTCATGGAAACATCTCCTGGCTGGGAAACATAACAGAGCATAGGCCAGTGATGGTGAACCTTGGCACTTCAGCTGTTCTTTAACTTCACTTCCCAAAAGCCCAAGTCCCTGTGAATCCACATGAATGGGTTTACTGTGCATACAGCTGGCGTGTCATGTTTCCGTGGTCATGTGGCAGGCATGATTAGACACAGGAGCGCATGGAACGCTGTTTACCTTCCCACCAAAGTGGTCCCTATTTATCTACTTGCAATTTCTTGCTTTCGAACTGCTAGGTTGGCAGGAGCTGGGACAAAGACGAAGCTCATTCCGTCCTGCAGTACTCGGGAATCGAACTGCTGACCTTCCACCTAAACAGGTGCTACTTCAGTTGTAAGGTAAACAGCGTTCTGTGCACTCCAGTGTCTAGTCATCCGTGCCACATGACCACAGAAATGTCTGCGGACGCAGACAGCGCTGGCTGTTTGGCTACCAATGGAGATGAGCACCGAACCCTAGAGTCGCATACGACTGACTTTTGAGCAAGGGGGACCTTTACCTACGGAGTTTTTAACTGTGGATATGATATTCTTTTCACTAATAGTAAGCTGGCTTGAATCCCCTGTGAGGAGAAAGGTAAAGGTTGCCCTTGCTTAAAATCCAGTCATATCTGACTCTAGGGTGTGTTGCTCCTCTCTGTTTACAGCCAAAGAGTTAGCAATGTCTGCGTCTGCAGACGTTTCCGTGGTCATATGGCAGGCATGACTGGACACAGGAGTGCATGGAACACTGTTACCTTTCCCCCAGAGTGGTACCTATTTATCTACTTGCAATCTCTTGCTTTCAAACTGCTAGTTTGGCAGGAGCTGTGACAGAGACGGGAGCTCACTCTGTCGTACAGCACTCGGGTCTCAAACTGCTGACCTACTAACCTCCCAGTCATCAAAATCAGTGTCTTAACCACTAAGCCACCACAGTACCATGAGGAGAAAGACAGCATGTTAAATACATACCTGTATAGCAAAACAGACCTTACATTTACATCCTGAATGTTGACCATGTTTCTACTTCATCATTTAAAAATATTGTGTGTTTGCTACAGTGATATAAAGTTAGTCTACGCTCTTTAAAGATGCATGAGATACATCACAGGCTGAAGTATATTATGTAACAATTTTGTAGATCTAGATCTCATCAGTGCTTAGACAGACGATTTCTTAGGGGTTTTGCACGATTGCTTGGAATTCCATTTAGGAAGAATGATAGGATATTATTATCTTAACCTATAAAACCAAGGGTTAACCGTTGGAACTTGCTATAGGTTCCTAAGCCTCGCCCTAATGACCCGCACACACCATTCGTGCACACGGCCGAACTGGGTCCGCAGGTCAACGAAGGATTGAGAAAACCGGCAGTGGGGCAATAGCCCCATAAACACGAAAAAAGGGAAACAACTTCATTTCCCAATGTTCTTTGCGCCGCGCCACAGCCAATCAGGCTGAGAGGCATGACCACAAAGAACATTGAGAAACGCGCCACGGCCAATCAAAATCAAGCCGCATTAAAAAAAACGCACCACAACCACAAATAACAAACCCAAAACTACAAGCCCCAGAGTCCTGCGCGACATGAGCGCGCAGAACGCTGAGGAAGCCGGCGCCTGAAAAATTAAAAAAACAACTCACCACCTCACAGCCATGCGAACACCAACCGCCCTTCTTTCCCTCACCAACGGCGCCTGAAGGTCCCGACTGCAGTTTCCCCTTTAATATCAGTAGGTGGGGGGTTGCGATCCCCCTCTCCTCTGGCTCCCCTAGGGTTGGGAGGTTTGTGGGGACAAAAGGGGCATGTCCCCCCCAACCTTTCTGGACCCAGTAGACCAGGGAGAGGAGATCGAATACACCACCACCCCAAAAAAACCTCTGTCTTTAAAGAGAAGAAACCAAGCGGTTTCTTCTCTTTAAAAACAGAGGTTTTTTTTTATTTGGAGGGGGGTAGAATCGATACCCTCTCCCTGGTCTCCTGGGTCCAGAAGGGTTGGGGGGACATACCCCTTTTGTCTCCCCAAACCTCCCAACCCCAGGGGAGCCAGTGGAGAGGGGGGGTCACAACCCCCCACCCACTGATATTAAAGGGGAAACCCCGATCTACTTTCACGACTCCACACAATCAAAGCACCATAACACAATAAAGCCCCCCTCCCCACCACCTAGCCCACCCTTCCTAACCCCCACCGACCATGCCCCCCTCCCCACCACCTAGGCCACCCTTCCTAACCCCCACCGACCACGCCCCCCTCCCCACCACCTAGGCCACCCTTCCTAACCCCCAACGACCACGCCCCCCTCCCCACCACCTAGCCCACCCTTCCTAACCCCCACCGACCACGCCCCCCTCCCCATCACCTAACCCACCTTTCCTAACCCCCACCGACCACGCCCCCTCCCCACCATGTAGCCCACCCTTCCAAAACCCCAACAACCACGCCCCCCTCCCCACCACCAAATAAATAAAAAAATTTTAAAAAATTACTAAAAACACAGTCAAAAACATCCAAAAATACACAAAAACAAACAAAAACAACACCAAAAAACAATACAAATTAAACAAAAACACAATCAAAAACAAAACAAACAGACAAAAAATACAAATTCCAACACACACATACACACACACAAAAGAAAGAAAACAAGCAAACTTACCAAAAGATGTCCTACCTCCACGAGGACCAGAAAAGAAATGAATAAAGAAAGAGACTACTTACCAGAAGAAGCTCCACCCAGAGGCCAGGAGAGAAAAAAACAGTCAAAATACAATAACCCCTACCAGCACCACCTGCTGGCCACAATAGTAAAAACAATTCAAAAACACACAACAGCCCCAAACAAAAGGCCACAAGAGTAAAAACAAATCAAAAACATAACACAAATTCACAATTTTACACAAAAGGTCACACCAATAAAAACAAGTCAAAAAAATTACACTAAAACACACTTTAACACAAATCACAAATATATGTCAATAAAATACAATAGAAACTTTAAAAAATCCTGTGCTGAGTTTTAACTCAAATTAAAACACAAAACATCTAAACACATTTTAAAAACATTGAATGTAAAAAACAATTACTTTTACATTATTAAAATTATTACCTACGGTACAACTAATTAAAAAATTTTTAAAAACTAAAACATGATTCGCTTACATAAAACAATTTGAAAAAATTATATCATACTTTGTTCTTTTATTAATCCTTAAAAAACCCAAAAAAGCAGATCACAGTTAATAACAGCCAAGCCAAAAAAAATTTACATAAATAAACATTTTAAAAATTAAAATTACAAAGCAATTTTTTAAAAACATTAACACAATTTAACCTTCCAACACAATTTAAACAGCCCGGCAACGCCGGGCAACCTCTGCTAGTAAAGTATAAAACAGAAGGCACAGGGACAGTATGAAACAATAATATATTTAAAAACTGGAAGAGTTTAGCCTGGCTTAGACCGTAATCTCAATTTTAAATGTTTGCTAAGAGGAATACAATTTTCTTTTGCTTCTAACAGAAAATAAAAGTCAGAGTCTTCATCAAGTAATGAAGGAGAGCTATAATATATTTTCAGAAGTCCTTCTATCTTTTTTATTCTATAATTCTAAATATAACCAAGGAAACAAACTGTTATTATTTCGAGCATCCTGGTGGGCAGGTGTGAAAGCTAAACTTTTGGTCCTTAGCAATAGCAATTACACTTATATACTGCTCCATAACACTTTGTGCACTCTCTGGGCAGTTCACAAAGTAATTAGCATTTTGCCCCAACATGCTGGGAACTTATTTTACTGAACTCGAAAGGATGCAAAACTGAGTCAACCTGGATGCCTGTCAGGATTGAATTAAAGATCATGAGCAGAGTTTTAGCTGTAGTACAGCAGTTTAACCAATACACATACCTGTCAAGTTTCGGAAAATTTCTGTCAAATAAGGGAAATTTCCCGGCCAAAACAGGAAACTGGACAGCTATGCTTATCCTGTGCTGGCCTCCAGTCTAACACCAGTCTAATTGCAGTCTAATTAATACGGGATGATGGCGGGAAAGAGTGTAAAATACGGGGGTTTGACAGAAATTTCCCGAAACTTGACAGGTATGCCAATACAGCATGAGGGCCCATTGGTTAAATTTCAAAACTGTCAGGACAGAAATGACCAATAGCCTACTGAAACAAAATTACAGATACCAAAACTTGAATAATATATCATGAGAACCGCATGAAAGGGACATATTTGGTGGATTTGTTCAACAGGCAAAGATTCCCATGTCTCCTCAAAGAATTCTAGACAACCAATATTACTTATTTAATTCAGTTGCCTGACTATTACAAAGAATTATTTTCATTCTAGTCATAGCCTAGAAGGCTCAATTAAGATTCAAGTCCCATGACAATACTTTGTATACTAATAGAGGAAAGAATTCACATTCCCAAAATACATTATTCTTCCATGGCTTCCTTACAGCTCACACATTACTTTTTAAAGCAGCAGATAGAAATAAATACAACAATATTTACTAGGAACATGTGAAAAAACAAAAAGCCCTTGCCCCTTAACTCTATATTTCCATGACAACTACTAATTGGTACTTAAATTAAGACTTCCTCTTTGCAGATATACACTTGTTTTCCCCCCAAAACACACTGGAGTTTTTTCGTGTTTTATTTTCTAAAGACTGCACACACCTGGAACTAATAAAAGCCCACAATTATAAGCAAAAATTAGGTAACTAAAACCTATACATTTTAAAAATTATGCTCCTCTATGTTGCCTTGGCTGTCTGAAGGAAGCACTTCAGCTCTTTTCAGATAACCAAGAGATTATTCTAGAAGCTTTCTGGATTAACTAAGTGAAAAGCTTTGCTACAGTAGAATTACTTCCAGGCTTTCCAACTTTCAAACCCAGACTGGATTAATTTGAAAACACATTTTAAGATTTTTCAGCGTTACCAAGGTTTTGATTTTAACTAGAGTGAGCTGAACATGGTAGGAAATTTTCATCTCTGTTCTCCTGTTACTTTTTAGAAACGACAAAAGATATTTAAGGCATCTGAAATTTGATAAATGCTTTTTAATTAAATGAAATAAGTAAATCAGAGCCTGTTGCCATGGTGAGTGAATGTGATGTTATAGGCTCCAGCATCTTGTTTCAAGAGATTTGGAAATAAAAAAACACAGTGAAAGATGCAGAATTGTAAACACCTATTTTAAGACAAATGGGTGTGATATTCAGCCCAAAATGTGGAACAGAAAAATGATTTTTCTTTAGAAGGGGAGTGATACTAACAAGTGAAGTTGTCCCGAATATTATGAAAAAAGAATCATTTTTAAATTCTGTAATTTTAACAGGGCCTCACTGCAAAACTTTTTGAAAGTGTTATGTATAGCAACAGAGCAAGGGACCGTGGTGGCTCAAGAGGTTAAGACGCTGAACTTGAAGGCTGGAAGGTCAGAGTTCGATACCCAAGTACTGCATGATGGAGTGAGTTTCCATCTCTGTCCCAGCTCCTGCCAACCTAACAGTTTGAAAGCAAGAAATTGCAAGTAGATAAATAGGTACTACTTTGGTGGGAAGGCAAACAGTATTCCATGCACTCCGTTGCCTAGGCATGCCTGTCCTGTGTCCACAGAAATGTCTGCAGACGCAGACAGCACTGAATCTTTGGTTATAAACAGAGATGAGCATTGAACCCTAGAGTCGGATATGACTGGCTTTCAAGCAAGGATGACCTTTACCTAAATAGGTACCACTTCAGAGGGAAGGTAAACAGTATTCCGTGCATTCTGGTGTCTAGGCATACCTGCCACATGTCCATGCTAGCTCTTTGGCTGTAAACAGAGATGAGCAGTGAACCCTAGAGTCAGATATGACTGGCTTTAAAGCAAAGGCAGCCTTTGCCTACAGCAACAGACAGAATGACCTGCAAAGAATGAACTGTTTTCATTGCTCAGCAACATTTATGCTTATATAGCATATGAATTTTGCAAGTACTTTTGACATGTTTTGAATGTTTTGCAACTTCACAATGAAAATTGGTTTCCAGATCCATGCTTGGGGGGGGGGGGGGGCTTGGAAAGATGTTCTCACTGTGCACCCGCACATCCCTAGGTTCTCTCATCCTTATCAATATTGCAGCTCTTCAATTACTGTACAGTAATCTTTCTTCACCATCCTTGTTCTATAATCTGGAACAATTCCAAAAAGCATTTCCTGTCGTAACCAATCATAACTACACATCAAAAGCCATAAGCACACCATATTCATTGTCCAAGCTGCCCTTTGGACTTCTTTTCACTCTGCATTCTTCCTGTGCATTCAATAACTTTCTCTAAACAACCAATGCTCAACATGCCACCCTCAAGTGATTTCACTCACAAATCTCTGACATGCAACTAAGCTCATTTTGGGAACAGCTCACATAGCCATAACTTTTTATTCCTATTAACAACTTTGAAATTTATCATTATGGTACATGTTTTTCCTTGCTCAAATGTGGTTGGTTTTTTGGTTGTTGTTGTTGTTTTTTGGGGGGGCAGGGGTTCAAGATAACATTCAGATAATTGAATACAAACCAGAGAGGGAAATATTTGGCCACCCAGATGTTGTATTCTACAGGGTGTCCCTAAATCCACCATAAAAGGTAACGGTAAAGATTTCCCTTGCTTGAAAGCCAGTTGTATCCGACTCTAGGGTTCAGTGCTCATTTCTGTTTCAAAGCCGAAGAACCAGCATTGTCTGCTTCTGCAGACATTTCCGTGGTCATGTGGCAGGCATGACTAGACACCAGAGCGCACGGAATGATATCACCTTCCCACCGAAGTGGTCCCTATTTATCTACTTGCAATTTCTTGCTTTCGAACTGCTAGGTTGGCAGAAGCTGGGACATAGACGGGAGCTCATTCCGTCCTGCAGTACTCAGGAATCGAACTGCTGACATTCCACCTCCCAGTCAACGTCTTAGCCATACATAGGCTAACAACAGATCACTTGGAACATCGTGTTCACCATGAGTGAGGAAGAAGACTTTGTGTCTGTGTAGAAATAGGCAGCCAATACGTAGAGTAGCGTTTCACAACTATGTTCTGTGGAACACTGGTGGACTTCAATTCCTAAATCAGTACACTGGCTGATTGGTGCTTTCGGGAATTGACTTAGATTTCTGAGAATTGCAGTCCAAAAACTAAAGATTGGGAAATACTGATGTAGATAATAGTTGGTAAGATTTGTAATAAATATTTTGTCAATAAACGTGCATTAAGCTACAATTTCCAGTTTCCCTATGTATGGCAACTTTTGGGACACCCTGTCGTTCGAATCAGCAAACACCAACATGACCAACATTTAGAACTAATGGGAATTTAAGTCCACAAACATCTAGAATCGCCTGGTCTGAACCATACACACCATCATAAAGCAAACAAGACTCTAGCCTTGGAAAAAAAAACCTACACATTTAATAGGATAGTTTTTTTCTGTGCTCTGATGAACCAAAATGTTATAACATTTGAAATGGATAATGGTGAGTTGTCATCTTCTGCAGACATGAAATAAAAAGGTGACTGATTCTTGGGAGGCAAGCTATGAGAAACCAGGGGAACATAGTGAAAAGTAGAGACATTACATTGCAAACAAACATTCACATAGTCAAAGCAATGGTATCCCCAGTGGTAATGTATGGTTGTGAGAGCTGGACCATTAGGAAAGCTGAATGCAGAAGAATAGATGCCTTTGAAATGTGGTGTTGGAGGAGAGTTTTGAGAGTCCCCTGGACAGCGAGGAGAACAAATAGGTCAATCTTAGAAGAAATCAACCCTGACTGCCCCTTAGAAGGTCAAATAGTAAAGCTGAAGCTAAAGTACTTTGGACATCAAATGAGAAGATAGGATTCACTTGAGAAGGCCTTGATGCTGGAAAAGGTGGAGGGCAAAAGAAGAAGGGGGAGGCCAAAGATGAGATGGCTAGATGGTATTGTAGACACAGTGGGCACAGAGCTGGGCGGGCTGAGGAGGATGGTGGAGGACAGAGGGGCCTGGAGGACAATGGTCCATGGGGTCGCAAAGGGTCGGAATCGACTGTGCCACTGAACAACAACAAACCTAACAGTATCCCAGTTGGCAGATTCACAGATGGAAAACATCACAGTAGAAAAAAAGATCTTGCCTCCTGGTTTCTGCATGGATTTCACCAAGTACCCTACCTTCCCCCTTCACTATTGCTGGAGATGGGAGGGGGAGTTTCCCCAAAAATTTCCCTCCACCTTCTCGCTCTTCCCCAATCGCACACATGCTATTTGCATAGGGATCCTAGAAGACTTCGGATCTAAAGAGGACAGAAGCAAAAAATATGTTCCAAAGGAAGCTGTGCGCCTTTCACACTTGAAAAAGAAAGAAGGTCAAAAGACTGTGAAAAGCAAGCTCTCCCAAGCCTTCACGGAAAACCTTCAATGTGATACAACTACAGGTTGCTTTTCCAGTCCTTCCCAAGGGGAAGGGCTCATGTTACACTTGGGGGGTGGGGGCTTCTCCTTGAGATTCACCACCACACCACCCCTAACCCTAACCTACTCCTACTAACCTACTCACACAAATCCGTGATATATATATATATATATATACACAATCTTGTAAGACGTTGTTGCTTTACAATCTGCCAAAAACCCAAGGAGAAGCTGTCTATATCAAAGATCTCTGCAGTTTATGCAGGCTGCAAAGACAGAGCATACCTGTCAAGTTTCGGGAAATTTCTGTAAAACACCCGTATTTTACACGCCGTCATCCCATATTAGTTAGACTGCAGTTAGACTGGAGGCCAGCACAGGATAAGCATAGCTGTCCAGTTTTCTGTTTTGGCCGGGAAATTTCCCTTATTTGACAGAAATTTCCCAAAACTTGACAGGTATGAGACAGAGGCTCGTGGTTTTTAGTAAGGTTTCCAGCTCTTTACTTTTCCCTCAACTCCCAGGAATTGCTTTTTTAAATTAATTCCAAAAATTACATATTACTTATGAATATTTCCCCTTTCCTTTTGCATTGCCTTGAACTTAAGATATTTCAGGAGGGGAAGTTTTATCACACTGATCTGAATAGTTGTCGGCGCCCCTGTTTACATGACAGGGGTTTTACTTTAACACACACATACACACAAGCAACGCGGGAAATCAAGCAAATTTTTTTATTATAATTTAATTTTTCCCTTTCTCTCTAGTGCCTTGGCACTCCAGATGTTCTTGGACTTCAATTCCCAGAAGCCCCCGTGAATCCGCACGAATGGGTTTACTGCGATTCATCCGGCCTGTGCCGCCCTCATCGCTCCTGGAAGCGGAAGTAAAACGCGCCCGTACAGGTGCTTGGGCTTCTGGGAATTGAAGTCCAAGAACATCTGGAGTGCCAAGGTTCGCCATCACGGCACTAGTGAATCCTCCTGTTCCCCCTTAACCCCACCCGGATCACCCCGAGCCTACTAACCACTGGCCAATGAGCCAACCCAGTTCCCCAACTAAGTGTGGTCTTTTAAAGGACTTATTTTTAAAGCTCGACCTCCAACGAGAAGAGTCTTACCTTGAGATGCTTCCTTATTGTCCCATCTAAGTGCCTTGGTACTGTATGTATGTGTGTATATATGTAGGTAGGTAGTGGGGAAGGGGGGGGGGCTGTGTTTTCATATAATATATGACTGTGTTATACAAACACACACACACAAACGGTTAGGAATCCTGTGTCAAGTCATGTGATTGATGGAATTATTCCCACCTCTTTCTCTGCTTTTAAGACAATACACCGCTTTGGCTGGATAAGGATTCAATGTGTCAGACCTAACTAGCCGATGGCAGAGAGGAAGAGCGCGAACCGCGGCTGACAGGGCTCGGCGCTCTTCCGATCCCGCCCGAAGAGACGACTCAAAGCCGATCGGAATCTGGAATCTGACAGTGATGCCCTGATTTCCTTCTCTCCTTGTGCCGCCGCCGCGGCTCAGGCTGCAGGTTTCTTGGAGCGGGTGGGTCGTTCTTGGGCGCCGTTTCTTTCCCGTTCTGTTAAGTTCAGGTCTTACACGTGTAGAATGCGCGTCCTATATTGGAGCAGCCTATTCTGCTGCAGAGAGACGTTCAGGGTCAAAGCGGATGGTGGAGCTCCCCAATTATAGTTTGTCAACTTCTTGATTGATTTGATTTATTAGATTTGTAAGCCTGCCAACCTAGCAGTTCGAAAGCAAGAAATTGCAAGTAGATAAATAGGAACCACTTCGGTAGGAAGGTAACAGCGTTCCGTGCGCTCCAGTGTCTAGTCATGCCTGCCACATGACCACGGAAACGTCTGCAGAAGCAGACAGCGCTGGCTCTTCGGCTTTGAAACAGAGATGAGCACTGAACCCTAGAGTCGGATACGACTGGCTTTCGAGCAAGGGAAACCTTTTACCTTATGCCGCCCACTCAGCATACGCTGACTCAGGGCGGCTCACAAAAATCGCAACACATCAAACATTACAGTACAATATGGTATCAAAAACAATTGCAATTACGTAACATCAAACATTTCAGAAACATTTCAGAAAACAAATATTGCTATTATAATTGTTGTTCAGTCGCACAGTTGATTCTGACCCTTTGTGACCCCATGGACCATTTTCCTCCAATTCGTAATTATGATATTCGTAATTACGATATTACGTAATTACGATATTACATAATTCCAATTACAAAATATCAAACCGTCATAATACAAAAACACTTCAATAATAAACTGAGATAATTAAACCATACACAACATCTGATAATGGCAGCAGTAGTGGTAGTTTTGTAGCCACCCGAGCCGCACAGCATAGGAAGACATTCCTTTCCACCCACCCACCTGATGTTCCAAGGCCACAGGTAGCACAATGTAGTTTTCTGCCCTCCCCCCCCCCCCCCCCCCACTTTCTCTCCCTCAGCCCCACAACAAGTCAAAAGTTGGAGAATGGGCGCAAGCAATAGAGAAGGTCTATTGCTCAGAGACATCCGAGAATCTATTGTGTAGCCTGTCTAGTGCTAATTAAATTGATGATAGGACAGTAATTGGTAATAATGAAACATTTTTGAAGTGAATCTGAATAACATGTATTATCAGTTGTAAAAAAAAAACCACATTGATTTGTATACTTATCTGTTACGTGCTAACCCGTGATGGTGATGGTGCAAAACCCACAAGAGCAATGCACGCATGTGTCCTGCCTTTTATACTGCCCAGGCACAATGCAACCTGGGGAAAACCCCAATGCCTCATACAAAGTCACTGCAACCTTGTATGAGGCAACTTTTTTCAAGGAATTAGGCGATGTTGTATGAATTCGATGTTGTACGAAGCAGACTTTGTACGAGGAATTACTGTATTCAGAATCACATATGGCACTTGAAGAATTGACATTGCTGTTAATGAAACAATGCACATAGTCACAGGATGCCTGAAACCTACTCCATATGCGAAAATATATCTTCTTCTTGGCATTGTTCCACCTAAGATAAGGAGAGAAGTAGCAGGAGACACTGAGAAAACTAAGCAGGAGCATGAATGGAGCATCCATCCTCTGAATGGATGTCCACTGGCTCAGATCCAGAAAGACCTTTATGGCAAGAACAAATAAAGTCAAACTAGAAGATGAACGAAGGAGCTCACTGAACAAGGAAGATATGGCTGAGGAACTCAACCTCACCTATGTCACTTGGTGGGCCTTAGTAGGCTAAGGGTCAGAGTCCCTAAATGCAAGACCAACATGCTCAAGTGGGGGCTGCTGGCAGACAGCACACTGTGAGATAATAAATCTGGTTCATCTGCTAGTCTGCCAATTACTACCAGAAAGAGGGGCTGATGAGGACTTGAGTTTGGCCAGTGACAAAGCCAAGATGGTGGCTTAATTTTGGCAGTCCAGGGTTTGATCAAGACATGAAAGAAGGAGGAGGAGGTGGTAGTGGTGGTGGTCTCGAGTTCCTTCCTGAAATGGCAGCACGGGAAAACACGGGCTTCCCTTTCTGTAGGCCTTTGTTGGCACTATCTTTCAGACATACAGCAATAGCCTCCATAAAGATGCAGGAAGGTGAACCGCTCCACATCAGAAAGTAACCTAGAACATCTCAAATCTTCAGCCTACGATTTCAGGAAGAGTTCGGCTTCAGCGTTTGTCGACCCTAAACAGCTAATAGGAACAATCCCAGCGGTAGGCCACTCTAGTTTTAGAGCATCTGCACCACTAAGTCCTGCTATCAAGCTTAATCTTAAAGCATTCAATAGATATCATTAAGTTTACGTGGAATAATAATCAGTACTTAATAATATATGTTTAATAAATCAAATACATCAACTGTTCAAACAGATATGATAGTATCTGCACCACAAATTAACCTTCAGGACATCACTTGATAGCTATAGACACTTGAAGTCATAACAAGTCATGTTGGGACCAAACAGGGGAAAGTAGTCCAGGTAACAGTCTGACAATTTCAGTTTACCTGTACTGTATAAATAGAACCCCATCTATGCAAGCAGTACCTGAAAAGGTTTTTTCTGAAAATCACTTGTAATATACAGCAAGGTATATGACATGAGACTCTCAAGGCTGCACTACATGTGAAACAAGAGATTCATAATTAGTTAGGCATAAAGGGTACTGTATTATTATTATTGTTGTTGTTGTTCAGTCGCATAGTCGAGTACTCTACTGTATATTTCACACATAAGGCCAATGGTAGCTTGTTGGTTTTTTTAGGGGGTTTTTTTGTACATTTTTGTCTCTTAAAGGTGAATTACCCTAATAAACAGTCAGGAGATTGACTCTTGACACCTTGAAAATCCAATTGTGATATCTTATTATACTTTGTTTGTTGAAGTAGAAAATGTTATTGGACTGTTGAGCAGAAATTGTTATAAATGTAATTAAAAGGGCTTCAGTTTTGTATTTTAGTTTTATTTGCAGGTACAATACAGTACTTACTTGGTTGAATTGTTGCTCATTGGATAGTGTATGGACTACTGTAAGCCATGTTGAGAGGTCTTTACTTTCAAATGTGTGTGTGTGTGTGTGTGTGTGTGTGTGTGTGTAACAATATGAAGCATAGATCAAAATAAACAAATTTTCTAATGAACAAACAAATCAACAAAAATATAAAATGTAATCATAAAAGTAGATAGTTCATAATTGACCTATAACAATTACATTACAGGTATTTTTGTTTTGCTGAATGTGAACTGGAGAATGATCCCCAGGTAGGCCTTGCAAGGATTTTTTTTATAAAAACATAGATATATTTCTGGCCAGACATCCCACTATGGTAATGGAGTAGGCCATACAGCCAGCGACTCAACGCCGAGTGTTAGGCGGCAGTTAATTAACCTGACTTTCTAAAGGGGCCTACAGCTACAGGTGGGGGGATGGTCCCCTCAGTGGAGGAAACGCCACTGGAAACCATCATATATATAATGAACCCAATGGCAAAATGAGCGGAAGAGGAACTCTGATTCCCAATGGTCATGGAGGCGGAAGAGGCCATGCCAGATGGATTGGCTGTGAAGATGCACCTTGTTTATATCCTCTAGTCTGCAAAAGTCCATTGCATCCTGGTATTAAATCCTGTATGTGTTGTTCCATATGTGCCGCAAGAGATGGCTCATAGTGTGTGGGTCACTTCATGGCAAGCTGGGGTCCACCTTAAACAAATTCACACCAGTGACATTTTTCCTGCTTTAGGAAAAAACCAAATTCTTGGATACGAGTTGCAGTTGACAACGACGAGATATATGGATAACTTATGCCTGATGCTAACTCTGCTGTTATGACTGTTTGAACTAATGCCTGTAGACTGATTATTTTTAATAGAAGAAAATATTACTATTTCCCAACAACATGAATGTTGCAAAAGTTACAGATTGCCTACCATGGGGTAATATGGTACAGATAGATTAGATTAGTATTAGTTGCACAATTACTGCTAACTACTCCCAATTATCAATGCATAATATCTTCAGAGTCCCTGCATATGAACAAAGATTTCTGAATCCTCTTTATTAAATTTATCTTCTGCCTTCCCACTTAAGGTGTCTAATAATAACATACATTTGGAGCAATGTCAATTAAAACTTCAGAATAAATAATTTAAAACAAAGGTTGGGGGGGGGAGGTAGCCTCCTCCAGTTGTATCCACCTTCTTCAATGAACCAGCTTGAATGTTAGCAGCTCATTTGAATAAAAAAATCAGTGAACATTTCCACGACTGGAAATACTGTGCTAGATTTCTTGGAACAGCCACTGAGAAGGCCTAACATTATCTTCTCATTTTCTATCTTCATGTAGCATCAACATCTTTATGGCTGGTTTGCTGCTGAGCATTTTGTAGATCTGGTCCAGGCACTTCATGATGGCATGTCTGGGAGGGTTCTCCATCAAAACAGCATATCAGATGCCTTCCCAATCACTCATGGATTAAAGCAGGATTGTGTGCTTGCTCCAACCCTTTTTGCCCTTCACTTGGCTGCCATGCAGTATGAAACATCTAATAACAACACAGGTGTAGAGATTAATTTTCAATGGAGAAAATGGAGAACTCTTTAATTTAGTTAGACTACACTCCCAAAGACTAATCAGTGTTGCCAGGATAATGGAAATGCAATATGCCGATGATACTACATCACCTGCTCTCACACCTGAGGAGCTGCAACAGTCAGTCAACTGTTTCAAGAATGCATGTGATCGTTTTGGCCTCACCATAAATGCTCAGAAAACCAAGGTACTTGCACAACTTGCCCCAAGGACAGCCCTTCCAGAGTTCAGTATTACCATCTCAGATTCAACACTGGAACAGATAGACCATTTTTCTTACCTTGGTACATCCTGTCTAAAAACTGCACCTGTGAATAGGATGTGGTAAAGAAAATTGGTGCTGCCCATTCTGCCTTTGGTCATCTATCACACCGGGTCTTCATGAACAAAGATTTAATAGTTCATACAAAGCTCATGGTATATCAAGCTGTTGTTACCTCAACACTATTGTATGGCTGTAAAACATAGACTCTCTATCACCAAGACATCAAAAAGCTTGAGCACTTTCACCAACAGAAGCTAAGGTCCATCTTGAACATTAAGTGGGGTGGCTATGTCGCCAAGGGGCTGTGGTGGCTTAGTGGTTAAGAAGCTCACCTTGTTAGCTGGAAGGCCAGCAAGTCGGCAGTTCGAGACCCGGGTACTGCATGATGGTTTGAGCGCCCATCTCTGTCCCAGCTCCTGCCAACCTAGCAGTTTGAAAGCAAGAAATCGCAAGTAATTTAATAGAAATTGCAAGCAGATAAATAGGGACCACTTCGGTGGGAAAAGATCTTGGGAACATAAAAAGAGCCTCATTTGGGCCTCCCCGAGCAGAGTTTCTCCAGCAAAAATCCTTTCAACCCAGAATAATTTCTGACATGAAATTATTCTTACTATGTAACCAACACCACAGTTATCGAGAAGGCACATGTAAATAGCATTGAAGCTTCCATCATAGGCCAGGTTTCCTTGTCAAATTCTTTATGGGGAACTTAGCTCCAGTATAAGAGCTCATAGAGCTCCTTTGAAGCGTTATAAGGACCAGCTGAAATAAACCATGACGGTGCCAGGTATAAACCCACAAACTTGGAAGGCAGCAGTTGTAGATCGCCCAATTTGACGCCAAACCATCTCTGCTACTACCAATCACTTTGAAGAAGAATGCTGCACACATGAAAAGGCTAAGCGACAAGTACAGAAGCGTTGGCAAACTCAACTATGCCCTCCACCATCTATTCAGTGTAATGTGTGTGGTTGCATGTTTCATTCCAGGATCGGTTTATTGAGAATGTTTTTTTCCCCTCACCTGATAGGACATCTTCTAAATGGCATTTGGAATGTTTTAGAATGGCATTTGGTGAACATTCTGTTTGTGTCTAAATAAGTCTAATCGCAGTTTGGAAAGCAATGCTGCAGATTATCAAGCTGATTGTACTTACAGTAGACAAAACATATAAAATTCTACTGCTGGAAAAAAGTTGTACAGTACAAGGTTTTGGCAAAGATGAAGACTTACAAACAAAATAGCCAATACTAAGGGCACCATCTGGTGGCTTAAATTACAGGTTTTTTACAGTCAATTTCCCCTTCTGTTTCATGAGGATTATATTATTGTGAGACTGGGCAAGGACAGAATAGGCAACCAACTAGTATGGCTCCTCTTCAGAGTTTAGAACTTGCTTTATGGTCCTTGAATTTAGCTAGTGGAGCATGGGCTTTGCTCTCTCTCAGTTCAATTCTAATATGTAACACTTTATAACTGGAATAATAATGATACAATGTAAGGCATCTAGTGCAGCGGTTCAAATGTTTTTCAGCCGTGGACCAGACCACACACCCTCAGACAGCTGAGCCGGCAGGACTGGTGCCATAAAACGCATCCACGGCAGTCATAAACATGTTTACGATAGCCACAGATTTATGGCTATCGTAAATGCATTTAAGTGGCCATAAATGAGACCAAGGCCGATTCCGGTGGCTGGAGCGAGGTTACGGATGGATTATTTGGCGCTGTGGGCCGGATCCAGCCCATGGGCCGTAGGTTGCGAACCTCTGATCTAGTGTTTCCCAATCTTTGGTTTCTGGACTTCAATTCCCAGAAGTCTAAGTCAATTCCCCAAAGCACTGATCAGCCAATATACTAACATAGGCTTCTGGGAATTGAAGTCCACCAGTGTTCCACGGAACATAGTTTGGGAAACGCTAAATTCTTGGGATTTGATTTCAAGTGGGGTGTCTGAAAAAAATAAATAGACATATTTAACAAAATTTATTAGTTTAAGCATTTTTATCCTGTTCTTCACTTGAACAGGATCCTATAGTTGCCAAGGTAAGGTCAACAACAAACAAGACAATCCTCTCTACAGGCATACAGTGGTGTATAGTATGTGTTTTTAAATTCAAGTTAACTGTTGATGACAATTTTAGAAGGATTATAATTTGGTTATGTGTGGTGTTCTTGTGCTGTATCTGATTCCGAATATTGGCAATCATCATGGTGATCATCCATGATGACTGCCCTGAGAATATAATGCAGTGGCCTTCCGCATCACCGCATCACTGATCCAGTTCCGCGAGTCACTTTCTGGTCCTGAGCCCTATTTGGTACGCAAAGTCCTCATCAGCCCCAGACCAGTACTGATAAAGCTGCTGCCCCTATCAAGATAGATTCAAGTGGGATTTAATCCACCATACCAGGGGACCATCACCCTTCCCTGTGAACCTCTCCACCTAAGGCCATTAGTCCTCACAGTTGTCAGGTTAGTTAACTGCCACCTTACGATCGGCATTGAGTCACAATTTCAAAGATGTTTTTCTTGTTTTATTTGGGTTTGGAACTGCAAAACCATAGTCTTTAAAATCACTTTACTTTAAGCATAAAGGATTCTTGTGACCATACATTTGAGTCACAAAACAAAGTATAGAGTCTAAAAGTGAAATAAATTGGCAGGTCACCGTTAATTTTATATTTGTAGAAGTCTGGGTGATGTGATTGGTTTTGGAAGTTAAATCTGAGAAATGTTGGCACAAGCCATTTTATTCATTACTTTAAACTATATAGTCAATATATGGGTTTTATTTCTATGGAGAAAGTCTACCTGAGCAGAAAATTCACACACATAAACCTGGTGCTTATTAAGTCTCAAATTAATGGGTCAAAACAAAATTTAAAATACAGTAACATCTTAAACATCAGTGAAAATAATTATCTCATCAAGATGTTTGCAGTCATCATGGGTAATAAATCAATTTAAAAATAAAAATATTGTCTTTTGTGTAAAACATCCAAAAATAAGTCCTTATAATAAATTTATATTTTCAAAGAGGGACTACCCAGCCTTTTTTCATTTTGTACAAGGATGTGCACTCCGGTGTCTAATCATGCCTGCTACATGTCCACGGAAAAGTATGCAGACGCAGACAGCACTGGCTCTTTGGCTGGTAAAAGGAGATGAACACCACACCATAGAGTCAGACACGACTGGCTTTCAAGCAAGGGTGACTTTTTCCTTTACCTTACAAAGCCTTCTTTTCCCCCTTAAATTTAATGTAGATACACTTCTTGGATTTCATAATGTTTCATAATGGTTTGTAGACATATAGTTTTAAGTACTGTACTGTCATTTGAATAAACTTCCTGTAAAACTGAAATTACAAATCATTTTGACAAGCTGAAAGGATTTATGTTTTGTCTACCAAATCTTCCACCTGGTTTCATGTTGTCATGTTGTTCCTAGGTTTTGTTTTTTCATTAGCTAGCTCAGTTTACCAGAAAAAAACATGTGAAAGACATGGATTTGGTACGCTGAGTAGGAACAATATTAGATTTCTCCTGATGCATTTTGCAGGTTACTATTCTGTCCCAAGATCAGTGAGTCATTTTGCTTGTACCACAGTGTGCTTGTTCCATGTAACAACAGTAGGAATCTGCATCCTTTCTTTGAATCGAAGAAATAGAGTTGTGTAGCGCAGTCTTTTTCATTATATGTTCTCATACACATCTGCAGTATTGTTCTCATAGATATCTTGGGTTTCTCTCTGTATTTCCTGCTGCGATACCTAAATTTATTAAAACAAGAAGACATTTAAATTCACTGTGTGGGGTTTAACCTATGTACGTATCACACTACAGATTATTCATATGAAAATGAAGAATTTGTAAAAATAACTTTTTTTGCCACAGCCATCACTAGGGATATGGACAGTGAAAATATTCATGCTTTGTTTGTTTCAGGTGCCTGTTTCATTTTGTGTCTTTGATGTTTCTGATGTTTTGATAGGGAACCAGTTCTTTAGGGTCCTTTAATTTTGTGCCTGATCCTGACAGTCAAGCACAGTGCAGAGTTGTACCCAAGCACCAGTCTTCAATGGCATCAGATAGGTAAACAGACCAGATAGCATTACACAACAGCTCCTCCCTACTTAGTACTTCCTCGTTCTATCATTCTAGGTCCCTGCTCCCCATTTTCTGTAGTCCTCCTCTAACAGTACCCTTTCAATAACATAATCTAAAAACACTAACAATCGCTTTTCTTTTACTCATTCTTTTTTAAACCTTATTTCAGTAGTCAGTTTTTCATTAACCACAATACAGTATTCCAAATTTCCGTTAAGTTGAAAATCAAAATTAACTTTCCCATTTTTAGTTATACAGTAAATCATCTTGCCACTGTAACCAGTATCATTCAATTCTTTATTTTCCCAGTACTTGCATATCTACAGAACTAAGAAGTAATGAAATTTTTGAACCCATATTTAAATTAACAAATAGTATTTCATTCATTTCATCAAATACCCTAAATAAATTTATTCAGAAATAATGTTCTGCAGTGGAGTTCTAAACTGGGGACAAAATTCCAAATAAATATATAATGAAAACACATAAAATAGGACAGCAACTAAAATGACTCTTACAATGTTATAAATATTTATCAGCTACATAACAATCAGCATCTTGGATAACATCACAAATGTAAAAGTTCCAAGATTTAATCATCAATGGTGCAATGCCCTAGCATAGGAGACCATAGTAGCCCCCTTCTCTACCCCTTGCATAACAACTCACCCAGCAAAAACTATTGGATACCACACTTGCACTAAACCTGGAAATGTATACCATATCCTCAAGGCTGCTGCAGTCCATTGCAGTCCCAGTGTTACATTCTACATGTCTCATTTCATATGTGCTGCAGGAGATGGCTCTGTGATTGTAGTGTGTGGATCACTTCATGGCAAGCTGGGATCCACCTAAAGCCAATGGCATTTTTCCTGCTTCAGGAAAAAATGCATTCTCGGATATGAGTTGCAGCCAACAACGATACCATAATCAGTGATGCTGAACCTTGGCACTCCAGCTGTTCTTGAACTTCAATTTCCAGAAGAGGAGTGCTGACTTGGGCTTCTGGGAATTTAAATCCAAGAACACCTGGAATGCCAAGGTTCGCCATCACAGCCATAGATGAAACATTTGAGGGGGGTGTTTATGTTTAATATAGTTCTGTAATGTACTTCAATTTTTAAAATGTTCATAGCCTCAGTTTTCAGATTTCACAGTTAAACTGTTCTGTTTATTTTAACATCATCAAATGGTAAGTCAGCCACTATTTTCTTCTGATAGATTTAGAAATCTCAGCCAAGTTTCTGCTCCCGGTGAACAGAAAAACATGACAACACCTAGCAAGAACAACACAAGGTACTCTTTTCTGCTCTGACATGTGCAATCTAAAATCTATTTCTGTACAAAGATGAAATCCACATGTTCCTAATTCATGATACTTTTGTGGCTATGCTGAGCTGCAGTTGACTCCACATCTGTTATTTCCAGAGAACAACCAACATCCAAATTGGCCCCAAGAGCAATACAGGCATAATCTGGAAATTAAACAGCTGGCATTCCAATTGGTCTCGTCAAGAGAGCAATGATCTGGCAACCTTATTGTATTTTCAAAGCCAAATAGGGCACTAGAAAAATGATAGTAAATTCCAAACAGTCTCTTTCTAACTTGAGTATGAGAAATTGCCTTCTAATGAAATAAGCTTCATTTTGGAAGAAATAAAAATGAAAGAGAATAGTGAGGAAGGAAAAGAAACTAGTATATTTTTCCTTGCCCTGCCTCACTGTGTGAGTCGCTTGAATACCTGATTAAGGCTAATAGAATTATAACCTGCAGTCTCAAAAGTCCTAGTGGCGCATAATGTGCCAAAATAGTATGAAAGGAAGAAAAATAATTGCAGAGATATACACATAACTGAAAATACAAACAATATAATTGAACCATCACCACTAATGCTGGTGAAATATGTGATAAGAAAACAAATGAGAAGCTAGAACAGGGGCATACCTGTCAAGTGCAGCTCCGGAAAATAAGGAAACTGCTTCGGCCCAGGCGTGCATGCGCAGCAATAATCCCTTTGCGCATGCACAGAGCCCATTTGCGCATGTGCAGAGCCCATTTGCGATGGGCACGCATGCACAGTAACCCCTTTCCCCGCCGTTCAAATACGGTAAGGTGGTAGGAAAGGGGAAGAACGCACAGAGAAATACGTGATTTCCCAGCCAATCTGGGATACTTGACAGGTATGAGAAGGGGTTCTCAACTTTTTTATGCTGTGGGCCTGGCCATGCCCCCAGAAAGCTGACTGGGCCTGACCACACTCTCAGAAGTGGAAGCGGGCGTGTTTACAACAGCCATAAATGCGCCCATTTCCATGTTTACAACAGGTGCGGGCATACCTGTCAACCCGCGGCTCCGGAAAAACGGGACCTGTGCACATCGCTTGTGCGCAGGTCGCGTTCCACGCATGCGTGGAAAGGTTTTACCCCTTCCACGCATGCACGGAAGCGCTAAGTCGCTTGTGCAGCCCTTACACAAGCGATGTAGCGCTTCTGCGCATGCGTGGAAGGGGTAAAACCCTTCCGCGCATGCGCGGAAAGCGTTTCCCCCGTTGCCATATTGCGGGGTTTTGGCAGCGGGGGCCGGGTTATGACGTCAATCGACGTCAATTTACGGGGTAATCCCGGCCAAATCGGGAAGGTTGACAGGTATGGGTGTGGGCACGTTTACACATGTGTGGGCACATTTTATGGATGACGTAAATTCATCCGCTTCCACTTTCAGGAGCAGCAAAGGCGGCTGCTGGCCACATGAAATGGTGCCACCGGCTGGGGCCAACCTACAGGCTGTTAGTTGGGAACCCCTGAGCTAGAGACCCTTGAAACAAACATCTTGTAGTAGAGGGTCACATAGTTAATAAGTTCCCTTGTCTATCTGTCAGCTAAGGTTGGAAAAAACGTTTTCCACATTTCTTAAAGTGTCCACAGTAGCAGGACAGTCAGCAGGAGTTACATGTGAATGCAGCCCAACTTTGAAGGTGTAATTCCAAATTGAGCTTGCACAGACCAAGCAGCAGTGGTTAGGGAGCAGAGTGTCAAGGAAAAGAACCTGGCACAAAACAATCTGTGGAGTAAGGTGATCATAACTTTATCTATATAGCTAGCTGACTTTGATACAGGAGAGGACAGTGAAGCCAAGCACTGAATAATCTTGTTTGTATGCTCCCTGGAACTCCAGAGAGTTCCCTATAGGAACTCCCTTCACATGAAATTCCTCCTAGGCCAGCTAAGAGGTGGTATATAGGCTATGCTGGTTATGTAGGCTTCTAGGATCATGATAATAGCACTAGAGTGGCCCTTTCTATCCTGGTGGTGCAGTGGTTAAACTGCTGTACTGCAGCAAAAAGGTTGTAAATTCAATCCTGACCAGGGATCAAGGTTGACTCAGCCTTCCATCTTTCCAAAGTCGGTAAATTGAGTATCCAGTATGTTGGGGGCAAAATGCTAATTTACTTGTGAACCGCGCAGAGAGCGCAGTAAATGTTATGGGGCGGTATATAAGTGTGATTGTTTTGCTTCTGTCTACGCCCCATCACAGAAAACAAAACCAGGCCTCACTGATAAGTTAAGGGCCCTGTTCGTCATGGTCATTTAATAAAATAAACTCAAGCTTGCATACTGGTAGTTTGTCTGGCAAAAAATCCCTTATCCATCCCTCTCATGAAATGAGGATTACCATTATCCACATAACAATTTGGCCCTGTCACAAAGAACTTTTGAGAATTGGACTACAGTGATACCTCATACAACGTCCAAACTTGGTTCCACAAGTTTGGACTTTATACGGATTTGGACTTTGTATGAGGCATGCAAAATCCTAGCCGCGATGCCTCATACAACGTCCAAATCCTTGCCGCGATGCCTCGTACAAGTCGTTTCCATAGAGATACATTGTACTGTAACAGCACAGACTTCAGGGCAAAGTCAAGGAAACAAACAGGAAACTGACAGAACTTTAAGAAATCATTGTCTAAAGGCTAAAAACATTACAAAAACATGTCAAACAACCCTGATTGTCCAAGAACCTGAAGAATGCTGCAAAAATCCCAGGAATAATTCTAAAAATTCTGACAATTTTTTTTAAAAAAATCCAAAATCGTGCTCAAAACCACTCCTAAACACTCTTCGCCTCATGCAAAACCCACAAGAGCAATGCATGTATGTGTCCTGCCTTTTATACTGCCAAGGCACAATGCAACCTGGGAAAACCCCAATGCCTCAAACAAGGTCGCACAACTTTGTATGAGGCAACTTTTTTCAAGGAATTAGGCGATGTTGTATGAATCTGATGTTGTATGAAGCGGACTTTGTATGGGGTATTACTGTATAGTCTAATCCTTCTACTGGTGAACAGTTTCTGTCAAAACACTGGTAATGCATGATCCTTGATGAGAATTTATCCAAAATTGCATGTCTTAGTCTTGGTCTTAACATACATTATCCTAGCCATGGTCAGACTATTAGAAGCAAGCAACACATGATATATGCATATCCAGTGAGGATGGAGACAGAAAGTTGAGTGGGATGAATAGTTTTGTTCCAATGTGAATTAAAATTGGCAGTCCCTAAAACTGGGGTTATTGTTTTTGTTTTTCTAGCTTCATTACCACTGTGAAGAATGTGCAATGCTTTAGTGGTACATTTTGAAATTGAGGAGCTTATTCAGAGAGCATACATATTTATAAAAATCAATTTATTAAGATCCATATTACTGCAATCCTATGCATATTTACTTTGGCATAAGCTCTGCTGACCTCTGTATTACTTTTTTCTGGCTGCTAAAAGGAACTAAAGGAGAACACAGTGAGCTCTAACAAAATAACTTCAGCCAACTAAAAAGGCAACTTTCATCTTTTAATCGGAAATGCAATGAGTCTTGCACAAAAATGTTCCCATTTAAACTAGTAGAATGAAATAGGAAAATCCATCCAACAAAAGGAAAGAAATACAGTACAACCTCGCATAAAGAGCGCCTCGCTTAGAGACTATCTCGCTTAAAGAGCAGAATTTTCTCTGAATGGTTGCCTCACTTAACAACTAAAACCAAAAACTCACTTAACAACTAAATTGGGGTTTACAATCCCCCCACCTCAGAAGTCAGAATTGGTCACTTACAATGGTGTTTCGCTTAAAGAGCAAACTCGCTTAAAGAGCAATCCCGTGGAACGCATTATGCTCTTTAAGTGAGGTACTACTGTATGCAGTTTAATAAGAACATAAGAACAGCCTTGCTGGAACAGGCCACAGCCCATCCAGTCCAGTATTCTGTCTCACACAGTGGCTCACCATTTCCTTCAGGGTATTCCCAAGGAGATGCCTTCACCTGCTTAGGATTCCCTGGAAATGGCATTGAGAGATATCCTGCCTATCTCTCCAACCCGGAGGTTGTCCTTAAGTATCCATAATTATAGCCATTGATACCCTTGTCCTCCATGAACTTGTCTAATCCTTTCTTAAAGCTGTCAAGACTGACATCTGTCACCACTTCTTCTGGCAGGGAGTTCCATAGACCAGTAATCCTCTGGGTGAAAAAGTACTTTCTCTTATTTGTTTGAGAACTAGTACCCAAAAGTTTCATGGAGTGTCCCCTAGTTCTAGTGTTGTGCGATAGGGAAACAGTTTTTCCTTATCTACTTTGTCCACACCGTGCATGATTTTATAAACTTCAATCAGGTCACCTCTTAGACGCTGTCGTTCAAGAGTGAAAAGGCCCAAACGTTGCAGCCTCAGATGGTAAGGAAGGTGTTCCAGTCCCCTAATCATTCTGGTTGCCCTCCTCTGCACTTTTTCCAGCTCCATAATATCCTTCTGGAGGTATGGCGACCAGAACTGTACACAGTATTCCAGATGGGGCCTCACCATAGATTTATAAAGAGGCAAAATGACACTTGCTGACTTATTTTCTATACCCTTCCTAATGATCCCTAGCATTGAGTTTGCTTTTTTCACTGCTGAGGCACACTGGGTTGACACCTTCATTGAGTTGTCCACCAGGACACCAAGGTCCCTTTCCTGGTTTGTCGCAGAGAGTTCAGACCCCATCAGTTTATAAATGCAATTGGGGTTTTTTGCCCCAACATGCATCACTCTGCACTTACTAATGTTGAAGCTCATTTGCCACTGTTTTGCCCACTCCCCCAGTGTCAAGAGATCCCTCTGGAGCTCCTCACAATCTCTCACAGTTTTCACTACCCTGTATAATTTAGTGTCGTCAGCAAATTTGGCTACCTTGCTTTTTACTCCTACCTCTATATCATTTATGAAGAGGTTGAAAAGCAGGGGTGTCAGTACTGAACCTTGGGAGACCCCACTCTTTACTTCCCTCCACTTGGAGAAGTGTCCATTTAGTGCTACCCTCTGTTTCCTGTCCCTTAGCCAGTTGCTGATCCAGAACAAGACCTGTCCCTTTATTCCATGACTGGTAAGTTTATTCAAGAGCCTTTTGGTGTGGGACCTTGCCAAAAGCCTTCTGAAAGTCCAGATAAACAATGTCAACTGGATCCCCCTTATCCACATGATTGTTGACACTCTCAAAAAATTCCAACAGATTAGTGAGGCATGATTTGCCCTTGCAAAAGCCATGTTGGCTCTCCTTTAGCAGCGCCTTCTCTTCTATGTGTTTAGTGTATGGGAACCAAGACACAGGACACAGCCTCGGGCTGGGTTAACTCAGGTTTATTGCATGGTGGACAGAGGGAACATGAGGTAATGGCGGATCAATAGCTCTTTATATACAGTAGTAATACATTTGAACGTGGTTCCACGATAGCCCATTGGCTATTGTCTACGTGGGACTGTTGTCCGTCGTTGTCTCCCCCTTGGGCTAAACGGGTGGGGGAAGACCCTAACGCTGAATTCTGTTGCTGAGCCCCACTGACCGGCCCCTCACTCACTCGGTGCCTAAGTTGGTCCGCATGCCTCCTCCAGAGGAGACCGGTGCTAGTCTCTACCCGGTACGATACTGGTCCCGTCTGCTCCACAACCGTCCCTGGTACCCAGGCTGGACCAGCGTTGGCGTAGTTCCTGCAGTGTATAGGATCGCCGACGGCGAAACCTTTCGAGACCGCTAACCCTATGTTTTTCCCTTTGTCCTCTACCCTCGTTGGGTCTAACCTGGACAGGATCGTGGTCAGTTTCCGCCGCATCAGCAGCTCTGCCGGCGAGTAACCTGATGCTAAGGGGGTCACCCTATACGCTAATAAAAACTGGCATACTTGGTGATTTAGGTCCCCTGGGCCCATGCGCCGCAGCGCATCCTTTGTTGTACGCACCAGCCGTTCCACTTGGCCATTCGTGGCCGGGTGAAACGGCGCGGAAGTGACATGCCGAATGGCGTTTGCCTCCATGAATGCCCTGAACTCAGCGGACGTGAAACAACTAGCGTTATCGCTGACCAGAGTGTCGGGTAAACCGAACGTGGAAAAGACTCTCCTCAGATGGCTAATTGTAGTGGCGGAGGACGTGCTCTTTACCGGAATAACCTCCAGCCACTTGGAGAACGCATCCACCACCAAGAGGAAAACGGTGCCTCGGAACGGGCCAGCGAAATCTACGTGCACTCTGGACCATGGCCCCCTTGCTGCGTCCCATTCCCTATGCGGGAGACGGGCCGCCTCCGGTCGGGAGCCCTGGCATGCCTCGCAAGTGCCAACCATGTGCTCTATGTCTGCGTCCAGCTGTGGCCACCAGAAGTAGCTCCGGGCCAGCGCCTTGGAACGGACGATGCCCGGGTGGCTGACGTGCAGCAGTTTGAGCACCCTCGGTCGTAGGGACGTAGGGACCACCACCCGTTGGCCCCACAAAAGGCACCCCCTCTCTAGGGACAACTCTATCTTTTTCCTAAAAAATGGGTCGAATTCCGTACCTGGGGATGACGCCGGCCACCCCTTCTGTACCCATGAGCTAACTTTCTCCAGCGTTCTATCCTTGCCTGTCGCCCTGGCAATGTCGGCTGGTACTATTGGGGGTGAATCTAAAACCTCTATTAACAATACCTGGTGGTCTCTCTCTACCCCTGCCATTTGGTCGCCCGACAAGGGCAAAGGAGACCTTGAGAGTGCATCTGCATGGCTGATCTCCTTCCCGGGCCGGTATTCCAACTCATGTTGGTATGCGTTAAGAAAGATAGCCCACCGCAGCATTCTCGGGGACAGGATCTGTGGCGTGGGCTTATTTGCAGTGAAAATTCCTAACAGGGGCTTTGATTGGTCACGATTTTGAACGGGCGACCATACAGAAAATCGTGAAATTTTTTGGTTCCCGCTACTATCGCTAATGCCTCCCTGTCGGTCTGTGCGTAATTCCGCTCTGCTTGGGACAGGGACCTTGAATAAAACGCTATCGGGGCCTCTCTTCCGTCGTCCAACACGTGGCAAAGCACCGCCCCCACCCCCACCGGGGATGCGTCACAGACTAAAACCACTGGCCGTTTGGGATCGAAATGCGTTAGGATTGCCTCGGAAGTTAGGAGTTGCTTCAACTCTTTGAACGCCCTCTCTTGCTCGTCACCCCACACCCATGTTTCCTCCTTTTTTAGCAACCGATGGAGCGGTTCGGCCACCGACGCCTTCCGTGGAAGGAAGGTGTGGTAAAAATTGAGGAGCCCCAGGAATGACTGTAGCTCGGTTTTGGATGTGGGGCGAGGAGCCTTCTTGATGGCGGCTACTTTGGATTTGGACGGCTTAATCCCCTCGGGTGTGACCCTGAACCCCAAAAACTCAACCTCTGTTTCGAAAAAAACGCATTTGTCTTTTCTCAGTCGCAGCCCCGCTTTCTCGAACACAGTCAGTACTTTATCCAATCTCTTTGCCAGTTCGGCCTCACTCCCCCCTGTAATCAACACGTCATCAAAATAAGGCAACACCCCCTCCAGCCCCTTCAGGAGGCGTTCCACAAGCGACTGAAACAGGCCGGGTGCCGAGTTCACGCCGAACTGTAAACGCGACACCTGGAACGCCCCTTTATGTGTGACTATTGTTTGTGCCGCTGCCGTGGCGGGCGTTACATGGAGTTGCTGATAGGCTTGTGCTAAATCGAGTTTAGCGAAACACTTTCCCCCATTCAGCCTGGCCAGAAGGTGGCTGACCACCGGCACCGGGTATGCATTGGGGCGGATCGCCTTGTTAATTGTACACTTATAATCAGCACAAATGCGCACCTCCCCGTTAGCCTTTAGCGCTGTTACAATTGGAGTTTCCCACTCCGCAGAATCCACAGGCACAAGAATCCCCTGGCCCACCAGTTTGTCCAGTTCCGCCTCTATTTTGTCCTTTAGTGCGAACGGCACCCTGCGCGGTTTGAGTCTTATCGGGCGGACCTCCGGGTCTAGGTCGAAGGCTACGGGGGGTCCCTTGAACTTTCCCAGTCCTTTTTTAAAAACGACGGGGTGCGCGTCCAATACCGCTTGTATTGGATCTACCCCCACGGTATGCACCCCCCCTATGAACAAACCTAAAGGCTGAAACCACTGCGTCCCTAGGAGGCTACAACTTCCCCCCTTAAGGACAACTAGGGGGAGTTCCGCAGAATGTCTCTTAAAGCGGACCCGAAATTTCCCGACCCCCAACACTGGAATGTTGTTCCCCTGTACGTCTCGTAGCGTGGACCTCAACGTTTTAAGCTTGGGCCGCACGTGGGGGTCGATTTTCAAGAACTCTTTCTGGGGAATTATAGAATAGGAGGACCCCGAGTCAATCTCCATCCTAATAGGGGCCCCTTGTACTAGTACCTCAACGAAATAATGGGGCTGTCCCGCGGACACGCTGAACACGGGAGCGTCGTCCTCGCTGTCGTCCGAGATGCGGCCCACGCCGTCCTGCTTCCTCGTGGTCCGGGCGCCATCTTTGGACCTCGCTGGACGGTCCGGTCTGGTCGAACGGTCTTGTGAATGCCTCCGGCCCTCTTTCCGCTTCCTGCACGCCCTGGCGATGTGCCCCCGACGGCCGCAGGTGTAGCACTCGGTTTTTCTGAATGGGCACCTCGCGCGCTCATGGGCCGCTCCGCAACCATCGCAGCGGCGCCCTCCTTTTCTGACTCTCTGGACCTCCTCGCCGTCGCTGCCTTCCGTAGACGACTTCGAGGCCCGTCGGGTTGCGTGCACCGACTGTCCGGACTTTCCGTGCACCGAATTCTCCGCTTTGCCGGCCCTAGGACGCCACTCACGCCACTGGTGCATCTCGTCTACTCCAGCATTCGTGGATTCCGCGGCTTCCGCGGCCTCTACAACCTCTGTCAGCGTGGGTGGTGGCTCCTTGTTCATCAGGCTGCGCTGCACTTCCTTGTCCTTCAGGCCACACAGAACTCCATCCCTGAGGGCCATCTCTAGATTGTCCCATCTGCAGGGGGCGGCGGCTATTCTCATGGCTGTTACGAAGGCCTCCACCGACTCGTCCGGCGCTTGGACTCGCCTCCAAAACGCGCTCCGAGCGGGAAACATTGCCCTCGAGGGTCGGAAACGCTCACGCAGCAGTTTCATGATGTCATCGGCTTTGAAATCGCTCACCTTCTTCGGTGCAATGATGCCCACCAGCGTTCGCTTGGTTTCCATCCCAAGCATTCGGGTGAGGATGGCCCTCTTCCTTTCCTCGTCGTCTTCTTTGACTTTGAGTTCCACCAGTGCCGCCTGGAAGTCCATTTCAAAAAGCTCCCAGTCTTGCGGTTTGGTGATGTTGAACCCGCTCTGTGCCCTGGCTCCTTGGGAATCCATGATCCCACCTTCGTCGCCAATTTAGTGTATGGGAACCAAGACACAGGACACAGCCTCGGGCTGGGTTAACTCAGGTTTATTGCATGGTGGGCAGAGGGAACATGAGGTAATGGCGGATCAATAGCTCTTTATATACAGTAGTAATACATTTGAACGTGGTTCCACGATAGCCCATTGGCTATTGTCTACGTGACGTCATTGCTGGTCACGCCCTTCTTGTCCAGGTGTAGGTGGTGGCGGGAAACTTCCCGCGCTGTGACTCTTTGATGAGTTTGGACCAAGAGAGCTTGGACGCTCGCTGCTGCCAGCTGGTGGTCATTAGCTCGCGTCCTATTACAGGGATTATAGTGATACAACTGAAGGTTACATTGTTACTCGTAGGCAAGGTTACATTGGTTAAGATACATTGTTATCCCATGTAGGAGGTTACACCATTAGAACACAACAATGTGCCTATTAATTCTATCTTTTAGGATGGTTTCCATCATTTTACCTGGGACACATGTCAAACTGACAGGTCAATAATTTCCTGGATCACCCCTGGATCCTTTTTTGAAAATTGGTGTTACATTCGCTACCTTCCAGTCATCAGGCACAAAGCCTGATTTGAGGGAAATATTATATATTTTGGCTAGGAGATCAGCAATTTCATCTTTAAGTTCCCTGAGAACTCATGGATGGATGCCATCTGGTCCTGGTGATTTGTTAGTGTTTAGCTTAACAAGACATGCAAGGATAATTTAAACTGCTGATGTAGTTTCTGCTTCATTATTTGTGTCACCTTTGACTTGCTAGCAGAGATCATGTGTAGGTTAACCATTATTGCAATAGACATAGAACAAGGAAGTATCCAGTATCTTTTTCAGAAACATAAACCAGATTCCTTAACAGGGATCTCCACTTTCAATCCTGGCAACATGAGTGCAAGATGGAACTCTCACAATACTGTGTCAGCACAGTGATGGCCATCCTTGGCACTCTAGGTGTTCTTGGACTTCAATTCCGAAGAGCCAAAGTCAGTACACCTTCTGGGAATTGAAATTCAAGAACATCTGGAGTGCCAAGGTTTGCCATCACTGCTTGAATCAGTACCCAAAAGTATATTGGCCAATCTATCACAAACAACAAGAAACTATGAAACTCTGTCACCAATTTATTTTGCAGAGCAAGGAGAGACTGTCAATTACCCCATAGCTGCACCAGTAGATTATGTCAATCGCTCCCATTCAAAGCGATATCCTGGAGCTGCAGTCCCCCAAATATTCCCTACACCAGTGATGGTGAACCTTGGCACTCCAGATGCTCTTGAGCTTCAATTCCCAGAAGCCCTGATCAGTTGACTTGGGCTTCTGGTAATTGAAGTCCTAGAACAGCTGGAGTGCCACGGTTCGCTATCACCACCCCACACTACACCACTGAGGGCCTGATGTTTTTCTATAACAGCAGCTAATCCATGAAACAACACTCCACAGAGCCAGGATCAAAATATCTCTTACCTTAGGTTTAGGCATCTTTGTATGTGCTTGAGTATTTGCATTTTTCTCAATGGTCAAATAGATGTCAAATTGACGGGGTTCTAAGTCCTGAAGAGAGAAAAATAAGGGAAAGTAGATGCCTTCATTGTACTTAAGCAATACATACAGAGTAAATAATTTCCAAAAATGGTTTTATTTAAAACTTAGGAATCTCATTCACATGTAGGCCAGTTCCTTATGCAATAACACTCTCTGTGTTGGTTGCATGATCCTCCTGCAAGAACAGCAGACAAAGTCATAGCACAATTCTATGCATCAGTATTCAGAATAAGTGCTGCCATGTTCATGTAGAGGTCCTTGCAGGTAAAGGTATATAGAATTTCATCGTAAATTATTGGCAATCCCCAAAGTTTGTCTGGCTTGGATGCTGTAAAGCAGGAGTTCCCAAACTAAGGCCCGCAGCCCGGATCTGGCCTATGGCACCATTTCATGTTGCCCCCCCCCCAAGGAAATTCAAGAAACAAAATGGCAACCCCTTTGAAGCTGTTGGGACAAAATGGCCATCCCCCATCATGCAGGCAGTGCAAAATGGCTGGTCGGCCCTCGAAGCTGATTGAGAGAGCAGGACCTAGCCCTTGGCTTGAAAAGGTTGAGAACCCCTGCTGTAAAGAGATGCAAAAAGAATGTTTCAGGTCTTAACATTTGCTAACAACCAACAGTATTACCACCAGTAAATGTATGCATGCCAAGATATATGCAGGCAAGTGTAAGAACAATGGTTCTTCAATGTAGTTAGCAAAGATGATTATCCAACTACATACATCCATTAAATGATTCATTGAGGCTGATATAAAGGTGCAGCTAACTAATAGTTCAATCCTATACATGTTTATAGGACTGCGGTGGCTTAGAGGTTAAGACACTGAACTTCACAACTGGAAGGTTGGGAGATTGGCAGTTTGAGACCCCAGTGCCACACTGTGGAGTGAGCTCCCATCTCTGTCCCACCTTCTGCCAACCTAGCAGTTCGAAAGCAAGAAATTACAAGTAGATAAATAGGTACCACTTCAGTTGGAAGGTAAACAGCATTCTGTGTGTTTAGTCATGCCTGCTACATGTCCACGGAAACTTCTGCAAATGCAGACAGCTCTGGCTCTTTGGCTATAAACAGAGATGAGCACTGAACCCTAGAGTCAGGTATGACTGGCTTTCGAGCAAGGGCGACCTTTACTATACATGTTTATGCAAAAGTAAATATGACTTTCCAGTAAAGTTCATTCCCTTGTAAGGATTTTAGGTTGATGACCACGGTTAAGATAGCAAAGGCAATAGCAAATAAGCTGATTTTAGTTTTTGAATTTTTTGCAGAACACAGCACAAGATTGCACTTTAGCAAAAGCTAAATTTTTGCATTTTTCCTTTGTAAGGCAATAACTCTGCTCATATGGTTAGATCTCAGATTGAGACTTAGTGAATAAGAGAGGGAAAACAGAGCTGTTCTTTCTATCCTCAGGAAGAAAAAAAACCCAAGAATATGTTTTCAATAGCTTTTTCCCCCTGATTAGAGCAATTTGTTCTAAACTAGAGCTGCCCCCTGAATACAAAGAAGTATAAATGAGGTCTGAAAATTACCAGATGCAGAAAGATAAACATCTTGATACCACCCAAAAAATGTACATCAGATTTACTGTATTGATGCTAAAATTCTATTTCATGACGGCCACATTCCAGAGGACTTTTCCTTGCATGTTTATGATAACAGCAGGTTGCCATGGTCATAGTGGCTGTTCCCCTGGCAACAGGAAGATGACAGGAGTGTTAGCAGGAAGGCTAGACAGGTGGCATTAACAGTAGAGCTAGAAATATTCAAGATTCTTTTGCTGCAACAAATGAGTAATAGTGCAAAAATAAAAGAGCAAGCGTACAGTTTCCTAGTGTTTACGTAAGTGTGCAGCGTGTCCCAACCTTTGCCATCCTCCTATAATTGAAAAAGCAGAAGAGAAGAATTGCAAATCAACAATATCTGAAGAGAGCCAAGCACAACTGTCAGCAGAGTTTGGGTCTACATGGTTGGTTTAGTCCCTCGAAGGTGAACCTTGGTGCTCCAGATGTTCTTGGACTTCAATTCCCAGAAGCCCAAGCACCCTGTGAATCCACATGAATGGGTTTACTGCGATTCATCCGGCCCACGCTGCCCTCGTCGCTCCCGGAAGCAGAAGTAAAACGCGCCCTTCAGCTTCCGGGAGCGATGAGGGCAGCGTGGGCTGGATGAATCGCAGTAAACCCGTTCATGTGGATTCACAGGGTGCTTGGGCTTCTGGGAATTGGAGTCCAAGAACATCTGGAGTACCAAGGTTCACCATCATGGGTTTAGTTATTTGATGAGATCATCATGGATACTCAGGTCATCCCAACATGCTGTCCTACTTTATCAAAGCTGTTTCTGAATTTGAAGGGCTGCTCAATCTAAACCCGGATATATAGTGATTCTAGAGACTGCAGTGGCTCAAGTGGCTAAGAGGCCCTTGCTCGAAAGCCAGTTGTATCCGACTCTAGGGTTGTTGTGTTCGGTGCAAGGACAACAGAGACCAGCATTAGTTGGGTCAAACACAAGTGATTCAGCTTTATTGCTTGCACAGCACAATTTGGCTCAGGGCAGAAACAAGGACATATTTATACAAGTGAGGCATACAATAATACTGTAGATACATTTTGGTGGGCTTAGCACCAATTGGTTAAAACACGGATCAGAAATATATAGATGCTCATTGGAGGAAAACCAAGGTTAAACTATTTACAGGGAAGTAACTGGATGACAGCTATTCAAACTTGGCGCCTTTTTTCAAGACTATGTCAGTTTCAAAATACAACAAGGGTTCAGTACTCATCTCTGTTTACAGCCAGAGAGCTAGCACTGTCTGCATCTGCAGACGTTTCTGTGGACATGTGGCAGGTATGACTAGACACCAAAATGCATGGAACGATGTTTACCTTCCCACCGAAGTGGACCTATTTTACTGCTTCTGAACTGCTAGGTTGGCAGGAGCTGGGACAAAGACGGGAGCTCACTCTGTCATGCAGTACTTGGGTATCAAACTTCGACCTTCCAGTTTTCAAGTTCAGCATCTTAACCACTTGAGCCACTGCATTTCCACAACCTTCCTTTACCCAGAGTTAATTTTACGTGGCTACTCTTCACTATAAACTGCCATTCTAGAAATAAGAATTGCTGCAGATACTCACAGCATACATAGTTTCAGAAGGCACCAAGTTGCTTGACTTTTGCTGTCCTGGTGATCTCTGATTTGGGTTCTTCTTGACATGGCTTTTCCAAGGCCATATAATCTTTTCATGAAAATAAAATAAACAGGAGAAAATAACCCAATGTTAGCACAATGTTCACAAGAATTGTATTCTCTTTTGCTTCAATTCCTTCCCTCCCAAGCTGTTCAAATGCCCTTTCTAATATTCTGTTTTCCATTCCATTCCATTCATCAGAAATGTGAGTGGCAGCCACATCCAGGACATCAACGATGCTTGTGGTACTAGTACTGTCTGTATGCATACTTTTATATCAACATACTGTATAACCTCTCCAAGTAATCATTTGTATTCCATAGATATAAGCCTTCCATGTTTTCTCTTCCAGAGGATAATGACCCATAAAGATTATCCCAGACCTCTGACGTAAGAGAAAAAGGGGAATGTCAGGCCTATTAAGATCTGAACAAGATTCACAAAAACAATTTAATGTTTATCACTGCTCAAGCAGCCGCCGCCATCTAATCAGAATAGATTCCAAGCAGGATAGCAAGTATCATTACTGTAACATAGAAGAGAATGCTCAGATACAGGGCTGAAAGGGTAGTCAGAACTTGAGCATGGATGTAAGATCCACACAGGTAGGTTGTATCTTGAGCACAATTGTCTACAGTGGATTTTGTGATGATATTAGCCTGAATGAATATACACAGCTACCATAACTGGGAACCCTGAAAACACATACCCCTGAACATGAGCTGCATGTTCAACTAAACATGGTTATAAAGACATCAGCAAAACTCTGCAGTCAATGCACAAATGTACAAGATGTTCCCAGCTGCATGGAGATATCCAGATTCCAGAAGCAAATGTACACACACATCTCCACCCTACATGTATCCAGGTAGACACCTTTTAAAACAAGGAAATTTTCCCCCACAATCTTTGAAACTATTATTTGGATCCAGAATCTGTCTTCTGTGGATGGAAGGGCTGCACTTACAGAAAAAAAATCTCCATGCTATTTCAGGGGTTTCCCTGTTTATTCCATTATGCAAGGTTCCTCAGCCCTCTCTGTAGGGTTCCCCCCCCCCAGGAAATGGAGGTCTTTTTTCCAGGAGATGGAGGAAGAAGAAAAAAGGAAATCCATTTTCTCCTAGTCCAACTGCACGTACCTACACCTGGGTCCAACCCTACTAACTTCAGTTATATGAAAATTTACACAGAGTTCCTTTATTAGTTCATTGGTTTAATTTATTATTTTTATAAACTAAAATTAATGAGATCCATGAACTAAGATTATAGTGGCCTCAGTCTAAGATGCTGAGACAAACTGTGATATTCAGTACTAAATACAAGGTAGATGTTTATGCTGTAACTTTTTGTCTCTATTGGCATGCACATCACAAAGTAACGAAAGAAAATATCTTGTAACTTGCCTTTCTCTTCCAGAACAGCAGAGCTGTTCCTATAATGCTCAAAACAGCCAAACTAACGATAGCGATGATGAGAGTTCTCTGTAAAGTGGAAGATGGTTCTGTGTATCCTTTGTCTGAAGGGAGAGGATCAAAAACAAAGTCAAATATCCAAATCTCAAGAAGAGTTTGTTAGCTAATTAATAGTTTACAAATCTATAGCATTAATATGAATAAATATGGAAGATGTTATGAAGCTAAAGTCCAGAATGAATCTAGTAAGTACCACAATTTAGATCGATAGTGCTACTTGGAGGAAGTAGTGGTAGTCATCATCATTATCATTATTATAAAGGAGGGTAAATTTGGAAAGTCCTAGCTCTGAGAGACCTTTGAAAACATGTATAACCCCAATTTTTGAATACTGAAAACTACCCAACTGTAGAAGAGTTAGGCCGATAGGATTTTCAAAGCTTATGTACTGTAGGTGAAACAGAAATACCCTCTCTTTATTTGATAGAAAATCTCATAGAACAGTGGTGGCGAACCTATGGCATGCATGTCAGATGGGGCATTCCCAGCCCTCTCTGTTAGCACATGTACCGTCGTCACCCCAGCACAGAATTCACTCTGTCCCTCTGCACAGAAGCCCAATTGGAGCGCTTCCTCCCTACCCCCAGCACAGAGTTCACCCCTCCCCTCTCCCCAGCAGCCCAATGGGAGCACTTCCTCTCTTCCCAGCACAGTTTGCCCCACCCCTCTGCCCAGCAGCCCAATGGGAATGCTTCCTCCCTCCCCCAGCACAGAGTTCATCCCTCCCCTCTGTTTGAACACTTGGTCTCTAAAAGGTTCACTATCACTGCCATAGAGGAAACTGAGCCTTAGAAAAAAATGCCCAAACTGCTAAACTTCAGAAATCCAGCTATTCTTTTAAATCATTTTTGTCACAGCACTTCTCCTGCTCAGAGCCACTTAAGCATGCTAACTGTAGGATCTTAGGAGCCATAGTCCAGAAAAGCAGTTTTTCCAAGTATTACTACTGGAAAATCATTTGGCTAGAGATGACAATAGAATAAAATACGATTTAGCCCCAACAGCCTTATTATGGTATAAGCATTTGTAGACTAGAGCCACTGATGAATTTTATCTCTTGTTCTCTGCTTTGAAGTAATTACTTTTGATTTGTACAATTCTCCTATTTTGTCACTTCTCAATTTGCCTGATTGTCATTTGGATTCTTCCATTGTTTTTCTTTTGTATGTCATGCTACCATCCTGTACAGAGGATTCATCACTAGGCAGCTCATCAGCTAAAATTATTTGCGAATGGATAAATAAATAAATGCAACAATGCTGTCTGAAAAAACTTAGGTTATAATAAATGTGTTAGTTGATGATGTCACAAAGTTCTTTGTTTTAATTTAATACTCTATTTTTAAAATCAAACTTAAAATCAAACAAAAGAGATGAAAACTTTAGGTCCATTTATGCAACACCCATCAGCCTCATTGTCATTCAGCTTACCTCTGAAAAGTATAAATGTCCCTTTCCCCCTCATTGTTGATGTTTTCCACCTGACTTCACAGTAGTAGGTACCAGTGACAGAGGTATGTCTAGTAGGTTCAATGTGAAGACTGTAAATATTTGTCTGCGATGTGTTCGCGTGACATCCAGGAGGAAATGGTTGAGTCGTTGGTTTGTTTTGTACAAGGATTTCATTGCCTTTTGGATCAATCCGGTAATAGTTGATTTCAAAGTTTGTGTATTCAGTTTTACAAGGCATGGTAGTCTTGCAGCTTGCATTAACTGGTTCATTGTGAAAAGCAACCTGAATTAACGATTTGTCCTGTACACTAAGAGGACCTGCCAGATTATTAAAAATGTTATCATTAATTTCTTTTTTTTAACAACAGTAACTAAAGTACATGAATGTTTTCATCTACATTTCATCAACTATGGATATAGGAGGAGGGCAAATTCCTGAAATAAGAACAAGATGACAAGTAGTTTACACCACAAGTATCACAGTTAATCTAGCCACCAATCACTTTTCTTCTTTAAGACCAGTTCACAGTGTCCTGTAATTTTACATTTAATAGAAGGCTTGTGTTCACACATTTGCTCCTGACAGTGTGTAGAAAGTTAAGCACAAAACAAAGCCTGTTCATCAGGAAATGGCAAGGTTATGTGTAACTTAATATGTTCATAAAAAGACTTAACTAACAGCCTGGTGTGTTTGAATACATATATTGCTGTAACGTTGTGTAATATTATTAGGATCAGTACGAGCCTCCATTTTGTCTTCTTCTTCTTGGTCTTAAAGAATCGCGGGACTTGCGTTCCCGCCTTAACTATGTAGTCATATGAAGTCTTCACTCTGGTCCGTTGACCTTCCAGTCACCTCACCCCTCTCCCGTCCAATCCTGTTGTTTCCCTCCCAAATGTATCCATTCTTTATTGTATATATTTAGCAGTGCTGCGCTATTGCTCCCCATGTTCTGACTGCCTAATAAAGTTGTTTGGCCTTGTTATGCTGGCTGCTTCGCATTTCTACCAGAACATCAAACAGCCTTTATTCTACATCCTATTTGGGAAGCTAAAGTTTTGTTCCTATATGCAGGAACAAACTTGCTGGAGCAAAATGTGAAACAGCCTGATCTGTTGTCTTAATTCAGACAGAACAAGTCCATTTTGGATGTACAGTACTATATACTGTCACCAACCAATCTGAAGTGTGCCCAGTGATATACACGAGTACTGTTGTAAGCTGCCCAGTTGGAGCAGGGTATTAAAGAGAGAGAGAGAGAGAGAGAGATCATTAAATAAATCATGCTTTGTCCAGTAATATACTGTACAGAGATTGTGCTAAATTACACGGGCTACTGTTCTGTATTAGAAAGGCAAATTTGCAGAGCTTGGAAAGGTTGGCTGAGGATTCTGGGAGCTGTACCCCCTCCAAAATAATATATCCAAGCTCTGCACATTTTCAATGTTATGCAGATTCTCTTAGCAAAGTAATGTGCAATATCATCCTCTGCATAGCAGCGGACACCCCCTCCTCCCCCTGCCAGCAGTCATCTGAAATTCTGGTTCTGTTGAAAGCAGTTGGCGGAAGTGGTGCAATAACTCAGCTTGAAAGAATACAATTATTACTGCACTGTTATTAAAATCTGGTAGCAGAAAGGTAACAGGGATGGGAAGAGAATCTAAAAACCAGTTGTTTGGTGCAGCCTAGTATCTATTTCTATTTCACACTGCATGATGCACTAAGTAGGTCAATGCTCAATATGGGTATTTACCAGTGTTGTGTGAAGCTTTGTGATAATGGGACTTCTTTGGGCTGCTTCTAATGCAATTCTGTGTATGTGGAAGATCTCTTACCAATACAAAGACATCAAAATTCCACATTAAGGAATTTATTTTTAGGGATGAAATCTGCAAACAGGATCTAACAGGAAACTAAGAGGCAGTTCACAGGATCTTTCCTCCTTTCCCACATAAAAGCAAACAAAACTATTTTTGTTTGATCTCCAAAATCACTCAAGAAAGCTTGCATTTCTCCTCCCCCTGCCCCATTTTCTGTGTGCATTAAAATGTGCCACACAAGCCAAGAACATTTACACTAATAATCCTACATTGGTCCTTCCTAGTAACTGCTATAAGTCGGTTGAGCTACTGCATTAGAGAAAAAGACAAAATAAAATAGCAATAGCAATTACACATATACAGTCCCATAGCACTTTGTGCCCTCACTGGGCAGTTCACAGGGTAATTAGCATTTTGCCCCCAATATGCTGGGTACTCATTTTACTGACCTTAGAAGGATGGAAGGCTAAGTTAACCTTGAGTCCAAGTCAGGATCAAACTCAGAACATTTAGGCTGCAGTACAACAGTTTAACCACTGCGCCACCAGAGCTCTTTGACAAAAGCAAGGGGCTGTCCTGAGCAAGATGTGATTTATTCATTCTTTCTTTTACTAATTATGAGGTACAATATTGAAATGCATTATTCCTGTTGTTGAGAGTGAAGGCTGTATTGTTGTTAGAGGTACGAGCTGGATGATCCCAATTCATATCTAAGTTCTGTCACTCATGGGCAATTCTCTGTACAGTATCTTTATCAAGATGTAAGTCTAAGTACATAAAAAGAAGCTCATGTCTGCTTAGAATTGTAGGTTCACAGTGCAATCCTATGGACATAATCGCAGGTGTTCTGCTGAGCATAACGGGGTTTACACATACAATCGAAACCTTCAGTAAGTAGGTATTTTATATGACTGAAACCTTATGTATAAGACTGAAACCTCAAGTGAGTAACTGTTTCCCTCCCACTCCCATCGATAATACTCAAGGTTCCAGTCCTATGCAACAGTTACTGAGTTAGGTTTTCAGTCCTATACATAGACCGAGCACTTTCCTCCACTTCTAGCAGTAAAAATACAACAACAATGACTACCTGTCTGCTGCTTGAGACAACTGTTCTTCCTTACAATTCAGGCTAGTCCTCGCTTTCACCAATGCAGTAGATCCCAGTATTTTGGATTACAAATCCCCTCATCCCTAGCTAATGTGGTCTATGAGATGACAGGGATTTTAAGATGCTAAACTGGCGAAAGATGATACACGCATGGAAAGCAATATACAAATAATACTAGATGTTATTTGCTGTTAATTAAGGGTCTTTATTTTTGATGGCCAGGGAAGAATTCCAGTCCTTTCCCTCCCTCACTAGGTATCTTTGCTTTGCTTTGACTTTTGCTAAGATTCTCCAGGTAGGATGAATGGGATGGGATGGAAGTTGAGAGTTTTCCTACCTGCTTCCTGCTTTCACATTCACAGACAACTACGGAGAAGGGTTGTTTTGCCAGTTCTCAGACTTTTACAGGCAATGTGTTTTGACTCATTAACCTTAAAATTTGTGAGTTTATTGTTCATTTATTTACAGCATTTTAACATCCTGCCCTTCCATTCAGTTGGAACTCTTAAATAAAAAGGTTGAAGGATGAAGAAGAAAGGAAACACAAAGCCAAAATGACAAATTAAAAGTATAAATTTGTACCCATAAGTGGGCCATTGTGTTACTATTGCTTATGGTAATTTGCACAGTGGCAGGCAACATAATCATTTTTTCCACATTTAGGAGTGTAAAAAGTGAATACAGACCTGGAGGTAGGGCAAATGAGAAAAGGCAAAAGGCAGAACATACACGTCAAAATTAAGGGCCATAAAAGGTTAACAGCTATTGACTTAAGAAGCCAGTTGAATGTAAGAACAGACAAGGAAAAGGGAATAAAACTTTTTTTACCTCCACATCGAAGAGTCCAGAGAAGCAAGATAACAAAAAACGAACTAGAGACCATGACAGCCCCTGAATAGTTTGTTTTGGCATAGAGACTTCGTGTTTTGAGCAAGGGGGTTCTCCTTAAGAAATGGCTTCTCTTTCTCTCTCTTCCTGTTTTTCAAAGGAGGAGGGACAGTTTTATGAGGAACAGGCAATATAGCCGTTTGTTCCTTCTTCAGAAATTTCTGCTTTTTCAGTCATTTCTTTTGTTGTTGTTGTTGGGGGGGCTACATAAGGTATGGAATAAAATGCCTTATTTTATAATATCTCTATGGTGCCTTCTGTCTCCACAGTTTTATCAGCTGGAACTTTTGTGTGGTTCAGCAGTTTTAGAATTACGTTCTGACAGCTGGAGTACAGACAAGGATCCTCAGCTTTGGAATATTTGATCTCTAACATCGCTGCCAATGTGATGTAGTGTACGCTGCGGTGGGGACCTGGGACTCTGGGAACTTAGGTGTAAACCCCTGCTGGCCATGGAAACTTATGGGACAGAGAGTGGCACTGGAAGAAACACTCCTTAAGTATCTCACATAGCATGGAAATCATATTCGGGTTGCCAACCATTGTTTGTTGGCAAGTAACATGCAGAAGGGATTTTTTTTTTCTCTTCCAAAAATCTCCCCCTGCTGGTGACATCCTCGCCTTTATGTGGGTGTAACTACAGTACAGTACAGTGATACCTCATACAACGTCCAAACTTGGTTCCACAAGTTTGGACTTTATATGGATTTGGACTAGCCGCGATGCCTCGTACAATGTCATTTCCATGGAGATACATTGTACTGTAATAGCACAGACTTCAGGGCAAAGTCAAGGAAACAGACAGGAAAACTAACATAACTTTAAGAAATCATTGTCTAAAGGCTAAATACATTACAAAAACATGTCAAACAACCCTGATTGTCCAAGAACCTGAAGAATGCTGCAAAAATTCCAGGAATGCTTCTAAAAATTCTGACGAAAAAATCCAAAAAAATCCAAAATCCTCAAAACCACTCCTAAACACTCTTCGCCTCGTGCAAAACCCACAAGAGCAATGCATGCATGTGTCCTGCCTTTTATACTGCCCAGGCACAATGCAACCTGGGGGAAAAAACCAATGCCTCATACAAAGTTGCAGCAACTTTGTATAAAACAACTTTTTAAAAGGAATTAGGCGATGTTGTATGAATTCGATGTTGTATGAAGCGGACTTTGTATGAAGTATTACTGTACTGTACTTCTTTTTCTTCTGCCGTATCCAAATACTGTACAGTGAAATCTTGGTTAACAAATGGCTTGGTTAACATAAAAATCACATAACAAAAGGAAATCCATAAAAAGTGGCTCAGTTTACGGAACTTTTTCAGAACAGATTAATTGATTTTCAGTGCATTTCTATGGGAAGCCACATTTCAGTTAAAGTATTTTGTTTCTCAATGCAATCCTATGGGAAATTTGGTTATAGTAATTTTCGCTGTAAGAAACGTCCCGGAGAACGCATTAATTATGTTAACCGATGTTCCACTGTATAGATGATCATCATGGTGATCAGCCATGAAGACTGTCCTGAGAATATAATGCAGTGGCCTTTTGTCTGCTTTCCGCATCGCAGCATGACACCCGTACCACTGATCCAGTTCCACAAGTCACTTTCTGGTTCTGAGCCCTTTTGGCATGCTAAGTCCTCTTCAGCCCCAAGGAAACTGCTGCCCTCCATCAAGATGGATTCAATTGGGATTTAGTCCATTTGGGGACCACGACCCTTCCCTGTGGACTTTGGCACCCAAGACCGTTAGTCCTCAGTGTTGTCAGGTTAGTTAGCCACCACCTGACACTCAGCGTTGAGTTGCTGGCAGCATGGCCTACTCTATTAACATAGCATGGTAACCTGGCTAGACACAGGGTGTAACTACACTGAGAGAGTTTTAGTCATTGAACATTAAAAGTGTTTTTAAAATCTCAAATTTGTGATTAAGTCTGCTCAGAAATTCATTTCCTTGCTGAGGCTGTTACTGAAAAAGATGTATGAACATGTTCTACTGTGTGTGTCACATGTCAGTAAATCATGTTCCATTTGATGCTTTGACTACATGGGCAAATATGTCAGAATGTTTCTCCTTTTCTACAGCAAGTGAATTTGAAGTAATTTTTGCAAAGTCTGAATCGAATCCATCCATGGGCCTTTCCTCTCTCAAATCAGCTTTTTCCCTCTATTGCTGGGGGCTTTTACTTTTTCCAAACTGGATGGAGTCAATCAAACTTTTTGTCATGCACGCAGTTATTTCAATGAGTCAAAGCTGGAGGGGACTTGTCTGTGGGAGATGGTGTAATGACATAGGCAATTAGGCATGATGCTTAAGGACTGCAGGGTCATCCTCCCCTGCAATCTGTCCTCAAGGTTTTTAATTTAAAAACATTTTTGGAATAAATAAGGCTAGCATTGATTTGTTCTATTAATATACCAGAAGAGAACTAGAAAGTTCTACATTAAGAAAAGAAAAAAGAGCCAAGGCAAGAGGAAGGGAGGGAATGGAAGAGAAGGCTTAATTTTAAAAAATAAAAAATTAAGCAGCTTCTGAGAAGAGATGAGGAAAAAAAACAGTGCTTTTCTCTGGGAGGTGTGGAGAAACAGAGGAGGTGTAGCCATCTGAAGTGTGTGTGTGTGCATGCATGCGTGCATACGTATGTGTGTGCGTGTGCGAATACAAGTGTGTGTCTGTTTATCTCTTGTTAACTTCTAGGTTTTACTTGAGTGAAACCAGATCGTGTGTGTCTGTGTGTAGGGAGAGAGATTGTGTTTCAGACTGCCTAGGGCATCCAAAGCCAGTAAGCAAAATGTGTGTAGAAGAAAGGAAGGAAAGAAAAGAAAAAGAAAGAAAGAAAGGAAAAAGAAAGGGGTACTGTGGGTTGGAATAGGTTAGAAAAGGGGTTCCCAACCTACGGCCTGTGGGCTGGATGCGGCCCACAGCACCAAATCATCCGGCCCATCCCTTGTTCCAGCTGCTTCTTCCACCACCGCCTCAATCCTTGTCCCCTCCACTTGGTTTGGTGTGTCCCTAATGGTGCTCTGTAGCACGGCAGATGTTGTAAGGCTTACAGCATCCACCCTGCTACAGAGTGCTATTAGGGACATGCCAAGCCAAGCTGAGAGGACAAGGATTGAGGTGGTGGTGGCAGAAGCAGAAGCAGTGGCTGGAGTGAGGACGTGGGCTGGATGATTTGGTGCCATGCAGCTCCTCCAGGTCGGTAAGCAGGGAAGTGGCATGTGGTGGAGTGTTGGGTGGTTCAGGGTGGTCACTGGCGCCAGCAGCTGTGGGGTGAGTGGTGGGGGCTCAAGGTAGTCCTGCCACGCCACCGCTGGTGTGAGGAGTGGTGGTGGTGGCGGGACCACCCCAAGCCCTCTCTTTCCCCCCCACTGCTGCCACCATCACCACCACCACCAAAGTGCTGCCACTACCCCAATGAGTTTCCACGGCTAAGCAGGGAGTCCAACCCAGGTCTCCTGAGTCCACCATTCTACCAACTACACCACATTTGGTACCCATTTTTGCACTATATGAAAGTTATTTAAGGAAAGGTGTTATTGTTTCAGAATAGATATTATCAAAATAGTATGGCTGATATTGTTTTTGTACACCTTCTACAGCAAATAACAATATTTTAATAAAAGATTAAAATCTATACCTATAAAATGGTGCATTAACCATTGTAATGTGACAAAGGATGTTTAGCCAGGCCCCACTAGCCCCGTCCGAGTCTCCGTGCACTCGCCCGACCGGGGTTCGCAGGTAACTGTCAGGTTGAATTTTGCACCAGTGAGGCAGGAGCCCCCCAGATGCAAACAAAAAAAAGGGAACTTCAATTCCCAATGTTCCTTGTGCCACGCCGCACCAGAGCCAATCAGGCTGAGCGGCGCGAGCAAAAGGAACGTTCGTAAATGCGCCACAGCCAATCAAAATCAAACCCGCAGAAAAAAACGCTGTACAAGCCAAAAACGCACACGCCAAACTACAAGCCCCAGCGTCCTGCATGCCATGAGCGCGCAGAACGCTGAGGCAGCCGGTCGGTGTGGGAAAAATAAAAATAAAAAAGGCAGGCCGTGAAACCCCCACCTCCCCACCCCCCCACTGCCGCATACAGCAGCGATGGGATTCCTGTGGTCCGGCCACCCAGGCCAGCCCACGGAAATACACCCACGCCAACACCGCATCAAGCGGCGATGGGAATTCCAGTGGTCCGGCCACCCAGGCCAGCCCACGGAAATACCCCCACCCCAACGCCGGATGTAAGCGGCGATACAATTTCCGTGGTCCGGCCACCCAGGCCGGACCACGGAAATACCACCACCCTAATGCCGCATCAAGCAGCGATGGTATTTCCGCGGTCCAGCCCCCGAGACCGGCCCACGGAAATACCCCCACCCCCAACACAAAACAACACTATCCAAAAACAGTCAAAAATAATCAAAACCAAAATAAAAACAGAAAAAGTAAACACAAAAACATCCAAAAACACAATCCAAAAATAGTCAAAAATAATCAAAACCAAAAATAAAAAACACAAAAAGGAAACACAAAAACATCCAAAAACAAACAAGAAAAAACACGCAGACCCCCCCAAAAAACCCCCAAAACAAACCCCCCCCCAAAAATAAAACCAGAGACCTTACCAGGAGACGTCCTCACTCCATGATGACCGGAACTAAACTGGGGAAAGAAAGAGACTACTTACCGGAAGAAGAAGCGACACCCAGAGGACAGTAGAGAAAAATAGTAAAATACAAGAAAAGCTCACCAGCCCCACCCAGAGGCCACAAGAGAAAAAACATTCAAAAATATTCAAAATAATTACAAATAATTCCCAAATTACTGAAATAAGTTATCAGAACATTCAAAAATATTCACACTAATCACAAATAATTTTTAAAAAAGTTTTCACTCAAAAAAACAAAAAAAATCTAAACACAGTATAGAAACACTGATTTTTTAAAAAAAACATATTCTTACACATTTTAAAAATTATTATCCAAGGTAACACTATTTTAAAAAATTCACATAGTAACACATTATTTGGTTAAATACAATAATTATAAAAAAATATATCATCCTTTCCTCTTTTAAAAAACAAAAAACAAAAAATAAAAAAAATCACAGTTTATAACAGCCCATGCGTAAAAATAAAATAAAAATAAAAAACCACAATTAAAAGCTAACCTCATTTGCATAAACATAAAACAAAAACCTTCCAAAACCATTTTAAAGAGCCCGGCACTGCCGGGCAAAATCTGCTAGTTTATATCTATAAAACAGAAATCTATGTTTGTATGTGCTCCAAAGGATCCCGCACCCCTGGACCGATCCCACTGAAATTTGACACATACATACCTTGGGCTGGCGAGATCAGCACTGTGGAGGTCACAAACCCCATGGGGGCATATGCCCCCCAAATTGGGAAGCAATTGATCTATACAATGTGTGTGTTTCCCAGTGATGTAATTGAGCTGATGTCATAGTACCAGGTAGGTTGAGATTGTGACATCATCTGAGCAGAGAAAGGAGCTAGTCACCAGCACTCTAGCAGAAGGATGCAAGTGGCAGTCTAACAATGCAACTGGACTCAAAAGACTGTATCAGAAAAGCATATATAAATGCTTGTATGCAAATGCCAGAAGCCTCTGGAACAAAATAGGGGAGCTGGAATACTTAGCAATAGATAAGAATATTGATATTATTGGCATCACTGAAACCTGGTGGACGGATGATAACCAACGGGATACAGTTATCCCAGGCTACAAACTGTACAGGAAGGATAGGAAGGGGCAAATGGGAGGTGGTGTAGCCTTGTGTGTCAAAAAAGTGATAAAATCATACGAATTGGAATATCTAGGTGATTTGGAGTCACCATTAGAAACTCTGTGGGTAAGAGTACCAGGCCACAAGGATGGTCTAACAGTAGGCCTCTGACCCAAACTCCTGAGGGAGACTGGCAGTTGGAGAATGTTGTAAAGGAGGCATCCAAGAAGGGAAGCCTGGTTATAATGGGGGACTTAAATTACCCTCACATAGACTGGGTGAACTGTTGTTCAGCACATGATAAAGAGATAAAGTTCCTAGATATGCTAAATGATTGTTCCCTGGGACAGATGGTTGAAGACCCAACTAGAGGTACAAGAATCCTTGACTTGATCCTGAGTAATACTCAGGATCTGGTGCAAGATGTTAATGTGACTGATCCAATAGGGAACAGTGACCACAACTCAATTATGTTTAACTTGATCATAGACCGCAAGTCACTGATAAAATCTAACACATAGACCTTAAATTTTCAAAAAGGAAATTTCCCAAAGATGGGGAAACTAGTAAAAAAAAAGCTGAAAGGGAAAATTGAGAGAGTCCAAACACTCCAAGAGGCATGGAGGCTGTTTACAAAAACAATAACAGAGGCCCAATTGGAATGCATACCCAAAAGGAAAAAGGGCACTGCCAGGTCCAAGAGGACTCCGATGTGGCTTACAGGAGCTGTTCGGGAAGTGATCAAAAGCAAGAAAAGCTCATTTTGAAGATGGAAGGCAGAAACATAAATTCTGGCAGAACAAATGCAAGGCAACAATCAGGAAAGCAAAGCAAGACTTTGAGGAGTGTATACTCAGAGAAATAACAAAGACTTCTTTAAGTACATTAGAAGTAAGAACCCAACTAGGAAGGCCATTGGACCATTAGATGACAATGGAAGGCAAGGGGTTATTAAAAAGGAAACAGAGATTGCAGAGAGACTCAATGAATTCTTTGCTTCAGTATTCACTGAAGAAGACAGAGACCACATGCCCAAAACAGAGCCTATTTTTGTAGGGAGGGAAACTGAAGAATTAAGCCAGATAGAAATAACCAGGGAGGAGGTCCTTGCATGTCTTGTTAAACTAAATGCTAACAAATCACCAGGACCAGATGGCATCCATCCACGAGTTCTCAGGGAACTTAAAGATGAAATTGCTGATCTCCTAGCCAAATATATCAGGGAACTTAAAGATGAAATTGCTGATCTCCTAGCCAAAATATATAATCTTTCCCTCAAATCAGGGTTTGTGCCTGATGATTGGAAGGTAGCGAATGTAACACCAATTTTCAAAAAAGGATCCAGGGGTGATCCAGGAAATTACCGACCTGTCAGTTTGACATGTGTCCCAGGTAAAGTGATGGAAACCATCCTAAAAGATAGGATTAATAGGCACATAGAAGAGAAGGCGCTGCTAAAGGAGAGCCAACATGGCTTTTGCAAGAGCAAATCATGCCTCACTAATCTGTTGGAATTTTTTGAGAGTGTCAACAAGCATGTGGATAAGGGGAATCCAGTTGACATTGTTTATCTGGACTTTCAGAAGGCTTTGACAAGGTCCCGCACCAAAGGTTCTTGAATAAACTTACCAGTCATGGAATAAAGGAACAGGTCTTGTCCTGGATCAGCAACTGGCTAAGGGACAGGAAACAGAGGGTAGCACTAAATAGACACTTCTCCAAGTGGAGGGAAGTAAAGAGTGGGGTCCCCCACTGTACTGGTTCAGTACTGGGACCCCTGCTATTCAACCTCTTCATAAATGATCTAGAAGTAGGAGTAAATAGCAAGGTAGCCAAATTTGCTGATGACACTAAATTATACAGGGTAGTGAAAACTATGAGAGATTGTGAGGCGCTCCAGAGGGATCTCTTGACACTGGGGGAGTGGGCAAAACAGTGGCAAATGAGCTTCAACATTAGTAAGTGCAGAGTGATGCATGTTGGGGCAAAAAACCCCAATTACATTTATAAACTGATGGGTTCTGAACTCTCTGCAACAAACCAGGAAAGGGACCTTGGTGTCCTGGTGGACAGCTCAATGAAGGTGTCAACCCAGTGTGCCTCAGCAGTGAAAAAAGCAAACTCAATGGTACGGATCATTAGGAAGGGTATGGAAAATAAGTCAGCAAGGGTCATTTTGCCTCTTTATAAATCTATGGTGAGGCCCCATCTGGAATACTGTGTACAGTTCTGGTCGCCATACCACCAGAAGGATATTATAGAGCTGGAAAAAGTGCAGAGGAGGGCAACCAGAATGATTAGGGGACTGGAACACCTTCCTTACCATCTGAGGCTGCAATGGTTCGGCCTCTTCACTCTTGAACGACGGCGTCTAAGAGGTGACCTGATTGAAGTTTATAAAATCATGCACGTGTGGACAAAGTAGATAAGGAAAAACTGTTTTCCCTATCGCATAACACTAGAACTAGGGGGCACTCCATGAAACTTTTGGGTACTAGTTCTCAAAAAAATAAGAGAAAGTACTTTTTCACCCAGAGGATCGCTGGTCTATGGAACTCCCTGCCAGATGAAGTGGTGACAGCTGTCAGTCTTGGCAGCTTCAAGAAAGGATTAGACAAGTTCATGGAGGACAAGGGTATCAATGGCTATAATTATGGATACCTAAGGACAACCTCCGGGTTGCAGAGATAGGCAGGATATCTCTCAATGCCATTTCCAGGGAATCCTAAGCTGGTGAAGGCATCTGCTTGGGAATACCCTGAAGGAAATGGTGAGCCACTGTGTGAGACAGAATGCTGGACTGGATGGGCTGTGGCCTGTTCCAGCAAGGCTGTTCTTATGTTCTTATGACTAGCTCAGTTGTAGCCCTCTGAGCTCAACTGTAGTTTTCACAGAAGGTGGAAGGCAAATGGGGGGCTTGGTCGGGCCGGCACAGTGGTGGCGACAGAGGCCCTTGAGAGGGCCGGAAGGGCATGGGTGTTGCGGAGGAGGCCGGGCCCCCTCTGGAAATGACCACCCAGCCTCCACAGAGGCAGAGGCCATGGTGGGCGAAGCCGAGGAGGGAGGGAAGGTCCGAGGGCACCTCAACAGCTTCATGCCGCTCTCTCACCAGGTGGCTGGACACATGTATGGGAAGGGTAATGGTGGTAAGTGACTGTCGACAGAGAAGTGGGACGGGTGAGGGAAGAGAGAGACGGAGGCAGGAAGGCAGGGTTGACCCACATACACCCCACAAGGTTTCCAAGAGGGAAAGGCTGGCCTACATTAAAGAAATGAATAACCCAAGTGAAGCCGGGTAATCAGCTAGTAATCTATATAATAATGTGGTGGGATTCCAAGGGAAGGCATCCTGAAAACAGGTTTATTAGAATTAGTCATCTTGGCTAGAATTCTAAACAGGATACTCCAGACTGCAACATGTCATTGCAGGTTCCATTCCAAACGCAATTCCAAACAGAACTGTTTCTTTTCATCTCCATGGTTCCTTCTGTCAGGCTGCTCTTGGTATCTTCCCCCCACCCCACCCCACCCCGAGTAACATTTTGGATATTCTGGATGCTTTACTAGGCAGGAGAGCTCAGGTACTCATTTCTTCATTTACTTTTGACCTGAATTGGTAGGTAAATTATTTTGTTACATTTTGATGTTGCTTTCTTTAGGCATTGCACACTTTGATGTGGACCCCATGTCCTGAAAGATTGGGGACTAGAGATCTAAAGTATTTCAAGCAAGCCTAAGAAATAACACCTTGGTCCCTTAGGGCGGTGCTATAAAACAGTCTTCTATTTCTCTCTTCTGTGAGGATATTCCTTTGAGGCACAGAAAGTATTATATAAGACACATATAAATATGTGGTGCTGGAAACTCCAAGCCATTTATCTAGTCTGTCATGAAATCACTGAGGATCTTTGAATGCTGACATGAGGATTTCTTCACTTCCCACCCTTTTCTCTATAAGTTCCTTACAGTGAGTCAACAGTCAATCATAGACAATCAGGCTCTATACCAAGGGTTCTCAACCTTTTTAAGCTGGGGCCCAGATCACACACCTTCAGACTGTTGGTGGGCCAGACTGGTGTCCCCACCACCACCGCCGCCTGCTTACCTGCCTGCCATGGGTGAAGGCCAGAGTGGCATCCAGGAAAGATGTCTTACAACATCCTGCTATGGGGCGGCGTTAGGGACATGCCAAGCCAGGTGGAGGGGGAAAGGGTGGTGGCAGGGGGAGTGAAGGCATGGGCTGGATGTAATGGTGCCACAGGTCAGATCTGGCCCACAGGCCATAGGTTGAGAACCCCTGCTATATACATTACAGGATTACAGTATTTGTTGAAAAAGTATGTTTTGGAGCTGCCCTAGTCCTTTGGTCTACTGCAGTCTTCTTCTTCCGTGTCTAGGCCAGACGTGAAACTGCCAAAATGAAGGCACCTTTTGGTGAGTTCATTCTGCAGTTCCTTTCACCTAACCTAGTGTGAGAAAGATTAGCCGGCAACACAAGGTGGCCATTACCAGGGTAAGCCTGATTGTAGTACAAAAAACACCACAATCTTCTAGGTGGCTCTTTCTGTGTACTATTCAATTAATATGAAAAGAGTGAAGCAAGACAAGACAAAAGACCCATCTAGTCTTCCATTCTCTTTCTCCTCATTTGTTTACTACCCACATAAAAGCCCACAAACAGGTTGTGAACCAAATACTTATTTTTTAAAAAAATATTTTCAGAATCAAGCATTTCACAATTAGGTTAAAGTATTTATTTTGAAGGTTTTAAAAAGATATGTAACTGAATAAAACACAAGGTGATTGTCTTTCTATACAGACATTACAAAAGAATTAAATTACAAGAAAGTTTCCTTTTGTCTTAAAAAGCTGCTTAATAGTCAAAGAGACCATTTTGCTAAGTTAATAAAACACTTTAAAAAGTTTGCTTTATTCCTGCTTTTATTTGAAAAATAAAGATTTGTATTTACCTGAATGGAGAGGGAAATTTATTTAAATATGTTTGCAAGCAATCTTTGTCATCAGTGTAGTTTACAACAGTTTTCATAAGATCCTTTAGTAAAAATCTTGAGTAAAATAAAACTTTGTCTTTACCTTCAGTCTGATTCTATACCTCCAGCATTCTTTACTCCCAATAAGAATGCCCCTAACAAATACAAACTCTATTCTTTTAACCCATAAACTGAAGCTCCTAAATATGAAGTAACTCAGATACCTGTAAGTGGCAGTCTACTTCCCATGTGATGTATTATCAGGGGTGTGCTGGGCGCCTTGGGAGGGTGGTGGACAGGAAGTGATGGGGGGTGCCTATGGGGGTTGGGGGTGAAATCCCATACATTCCCATTACCTCTGCCTGCCGGGGGAGGGGAGGGGGCAGGGGTTGCCAGTCATTGGGGCGCACCAGGATGAGTCCCTGTATCCCTGTGGGCCAGCACACCACTGTGTATTATAGATTCTTTGTCTAGTGTGATTAAAACCCATCCGTTTTCCCCACACTAGTATTATCACCAAATCTAATACTAATTGTCGGCACTCGAGATGTTTTCTGTATATAAATAAAAATGCTAGTTTTGGAGCATACCTGTCAAGTTTTGGACATGAAAATAAGGGAAATTTTGGGCCATGCCCCTCTCCACACCAAGCCATGCCCCCACCCACCAGACCATGTCCCCTCCTACCCAAAATCCAGGCACATCTAAAAGCCTAGAAGAAGAGGAGCCATCAGAGCCAGGGAAGATTGTTGGGCTCCCCCCCATGGAGGAAGAACCACCCCCTAAGCACTCACCCACTCCCCTTAGCAACATTGCTACCCCTCATGGGGAATAAGATAACAGGCAAGTTCCTACAGGCTAGCCTTACTGTAATAATTCTATTTTAAATCTCTTTCCACATTCTCTGCTGTGACAGCATTTCATATTATGGTGATTTTTCATGGAACTGTTTTTTACACTTTAATCACTTAATTGACTACTGTCTTAGCCTTGTGTGCTTCAATTTCATTTTTAAAAACTCTGTGTTTAAGGCAGGACCATCGAAATATCTTCTTTATGTTGTATGCAAATATACTTGAAGCTGATTGGCTCATTGTCTCTTCCCTTTAACACCCTCTTATCCAGGAGAGAGAAGAGACAATGAGCCAATCAGCTTCAAGTATATTTGCATACAAAATAAAGAGGATATTTCCATGGTCCTGCCTTAAACACAGTTTTTAAAAATAAAATTGAGGTACACAAGGCTAAGACAGTAGACAATTAAGTGATATAAGTGTAAAAACAGTTCCATGAAAAATCACAATAATATGAAATGCTGTTGCAGCAGAGAATGAGGAAAGAGATTTAAAATAGAATTATTACAGTAAGGCTGGTCTGCTGCCTTGTTCCCTGTGAGGGGAAGCAGTTGTGCTAAAGTGAGTGCCTAGGGGGTGGTTCTTTTTCCACCTGGGGGAGCCCAACACTCCTCCTCTCAGGCTCTGGTATGAGGCACATACCTCATGAATAAAGATATAATACTATAATAATATACAGGAAATTTACATGCCCTCTGGATTTTAAAAAAATAAATACAGGAGAGTATTTTTAAAAATATGTGACGGCGGGAAAAGGGGCTAGGGGCTAAATTATGGGGTTTTCCCGGGCAATACAGGATATTTGGCAGCTATGTTTTGGAGCATGTTATGGAGTTGCTGGAATATGCTAAAAGAAAAGGCAACCCACTGCTGAGAAGCTCTTCTCTCTGGCTGGATTGCACTTGTGGGCACTCAGCTGATATGACTAATGCCAGCTGCAATGGTTTTTCATTTTACCCATGCCCTACTTTTCTGGTATGAAGTGCCAGAATCAGTACAGGGAAATACTATTCTGGCTCCAAAAGGAAGGTGCAACTTTTATTACATTTTCATTTTTTCATTGAGAAGGTGTGAAAGATAACATGTAGTTATCAAATGTTGATGTTACTTGCGTTTATGACTATTAAGATGATTGGCCTCCAATCCAGGTTTCATAATCATCTGACATACATTGACAAACATCCCTTTGGTTACAAAGATCTGCATTTAATTTCAAAACCAGCAAATTCTGTTTTGAAGTAATTTACTCCAAGGACTAGGTCAGAAATGACTTGACGGTACATAATGACAAGTTCTGTTTGAACATCTGTCCTGGAAACAGAGCGTGAAAACATTTCATTGGTACATGCTCATTGGCACGTCTGGAGTAGACTGCCTCAAGAGCTAGGCTCTTCTTGTTCTTTTTAGCACTGGCTCAATTCACAGCATTAAAAACATTAGATAGATTCAGCTGTATCCCATAAGATGTGTTTCCCAAAGACAGTTTTTAAAAATTATAAGAAAACAATTTAAAGCACGATAAACTCACCTGTCAGAGCTCTTGGGCAAGGTGAAAGCAGAGGGCACACATCATGGTCCGCTTAGCCAGCGGGTGACGTGATAGCCTAAATGGCTTTAAAAAACTGCACGCAAATGGACTTGATTTCTCAAGTCCATTTGCATGTGTGGAATGTCATCATAGAGACATCTACCAATGTGTGGACTCTTAGTTGAATAACGACTCCAAGGTATACAAGGTACATTCAGATAAAATAATGGCAACATCAGTTTTTACATACTTTTGCCCACCACACACATACTGTTGTTCCTCTGCGGCCAACAAAAAGGTAGATTCCAAGGACTGCTCTGGCCAACCCCAGTAGAGTCACATAAAGTTTGATGGCAGAGTTCCTGCAGCGTGGGCACAATCCTGCACTCCCTGCAAAGGGGCTTAGAAAATACCAAGCAAACTTTTTCCATTTCAGCACAGTAGAGAGGTTTGGTCTTGGTGTCCGCCACAACTAAGTCAATTAGCCTCACCACGCAGTCAGAAAACCAGTCTTTCAGCCAAAAGTGACCCTTCCGGAATGAGATTCGGAGGCTGACAGGTCCAGATGGCACACGGACGCTGAGGCTAAAAAGGCAATTCCCCTGGGAGCTGTCTCTCAGCAGGTAGGTCCCCACCGGCTGTTCCTGTAACCGAGCATGTGCTTCTTGCACAGATAAGGGCCCCCAGTAAAAATCGCTGTTCTGCAGGAGGCAAAAGGAACGTTTCACAATCTCCCATTCATTATCACAGAATGTACGACAGTGAGATGGCCATCTGCCTGGTGTCAGTGAACAAGGAGACAGGTGACATTGCTTTTGCAGAGGGGAAACATTGTTGACTTTCTTCATCTGACTTCTCTTGCTTTGATCTTGTCTTCAAGCCATAATTCCCTTTGTCTTCAGCCCTGAGAAAATAATATACAATAAATAAGAGGGTTATGTTCTGGACAGCTACTTGAGCAAAAAGAAGGGATGATTTAAAAATGAGCAAAGGCATATGGGGGACAGTGGTGGCTTAGTGATTAAGACTGGAAGGTTAGCAGGTCAGCAGTTCGAGACCTGAGTGATACATGACAGAGTGAGGTCCAGTCTCTGTTCCAGCTCCTGCCAACCTAGCAGTTCAAAAACAAAAAAATTGTAAGTAATTAGGAATCACCTGAGTGGCAAGGTAAACAGCATTCCATGTGTCTATTCATGCCTGCCACATGTCCACAGAAATGTCTGCAGAAGCAGACAGCGCTGACTCTTTGGCTATAAATGGAAATAAGCAATGAACCCCAGAGTCAGATATAACTGGCTTTTGAGCGAGGGTGACCGTTACTTTTTAAAGGCACATGAAAAGAGGAAGTGGCAGTTCTAAACAACTGTAAAAAGTTACAAAGCTGAAGAGCACTGTTTCATTTCATTCCATATCCAAGAGCCCACATACATTTTAGGACATGTTTCCCTAACCTTATGCCTTCCAAATGTTTTCCACTAGAACTCCCATCCCTCTCAATTATTTGCCATGCCTTAGGGAAGTTGCAGTCCAGATCCACAACAGGGGTACTCAGTTGAAGAAAGCAGCATCAAAACATGAAGAAGCTCATTCTGCATCAACCTTCCAACAACATTGACAACAGCATACTAAATGGAGTGCTGAAAGTATGTCTTAGTAGTCTATGCATTAAGACTGTCAGTGTTGGAGAAATATTCCATATTTTCCCAACACTGCATCCAAGGAGCTGAAGAAGACAAGGTATTCTGGAGGCAACTAACAAAGCAAAAGTCAGATCTGAATCAGGGATGCCCTGGGTCATTGTTCATAGTCTTTTAGCTTTGATGAAAGTTGCACAAGCCCAAAGCAGTTCTGCTTTGCTGCTAGTTTTCAATCCTAAATCAGATATAATTCTGCAAAGATTATTCATAATTATGTGCATTTGGATCCTTCAAATGGCAATAGAAAGGTAAGCTTTAAGACTGAGATGGAAATATTTTAACTACACTTAACAATAGTCAGGCATTCTAAGACAGGGGTGACCAAACCTTTTGGGCTGTGGGCTGGTCATGTGGCTCAGAAGGCTGGCCACTATGGCCTGGATCCAGCCCTGAAGCCAATTCATCCGGCCCATGAAGCCCACATCGCTCCTGGAAGCGGGAGTAAAACACGCCTGTACTGGCGCATTTTACTTCCGCTTCTGGGAGCAACATGGGCTTCGTGGGCCAGATGAATTGGTATCGGGGGGCAGATCCGGGCCCCAGGCTGTAGTTTGGACACCGCTGTTCTAAGATATGAGATTTTTTCCCCCCCCCAAAGAGAACTTTACTTCCAAACCAAGTAAAAGATAAATGGCTTGTGAAAACACCAATAGTTTTTTTTAACCTTGATTAAATGCAGAGGATATACCCATTCTTTCTCAAAAGCTTTCCCATTTTTACACTTAGTTTTCTTTTCCAGTAATAGTGTGTGAGTTAAGAGTATAATAAAATAGAAATAATAGGTATTACACACTCTGATTAGCTTAGCTTTTAGTGTTTCTTCAGGTAAAAGTTGGGTTAAACAGGATTTCAAAACACAACACTAACTAGTTTACTTGTATCATAAGTTGTAATAATTACTTATGTGCCAAGTGCTTCTAGAAGTCATCACAGGTAACATTTCACACAGAGCCATCATAATGATGAGAAAGACATAAACTACCACAATTGTTTGTCTATTTTCTGTTTTGATTATTCCTTATGATCTCATCCTTGTCTTAACTTTGTCTATGTACCAAGAATTAATTTCCTGTCTAGGTAAAGGCTTCCCTTGCTCGAAAGCCAGTCGTATCAGACTCTAGGGTGCAGTGCTCATCTCTGTTTCAAAGCCGAAGAGCCAGCGCTGTCTGCTTCTGCAGACGTTTCCGTGGTCATGTGGCAGGCATGACTAGACACCGGAGTGCACGAAACGCTGTTACCTTCCCACCGAAGTGGTCCCTATTTATCTACTTGCAATTTCTTGCTTTCGAACTGCTAGGTTGGCAGGAGCTGAGACAAAGACGGGCGCTCATTCCGTCCTGCAGTACTCGGGAATCGAACTGCTGACCTTCCGCTTCCCAGTCAGCATCTTAGCCACTTGAGCCACTGCAGTCCCTACAATTTCCTGTCTAGAGCTCTCATAATCCCACTCAGTTGATATACATTTAACAATGTTACTTCCTTTAGTTCCTATTACTGATGCACTTGAAGACAGAGAGACAGAAATACACACACAGGTGTGTGCTGAGGCTGTGTAAAAATAAATCTATAGTTTGACTTAAGGGCTAGTTTTGTGTGCAAAGAGCCAGAAGTATAATTTGCACTCTCCAGAAATACAGGTCACAATCACCTTGCCATCCACTAATACATCCCACTACTTACTCATTCTTTTGTACAACAACAGATTCAAGTATTTTAAGCAAAGGTAATTATCACTGCCTAGCCTAGAAGAGGTGTTCCCCCTTCTTCTCCCCACTTCACACAGAAGGCAGATGTCACATGTCTGAATGTTCAGTTAACTATAAATTTATGCTTGCTCTGGCCCCGTTTCTATTTAGATAGGCTGCAGAAAACTGGGCTATCCAAAACTTCTGTTTGAAGCCATTTCCAACCATTGGCAACGCGTTCCAGATGCATATCCATTACTGACTTGCTAGAACAAGCTTAACCTTGTCCTCCTTTGTTATTCCTTTCCCAGGTCACTAATCATTGGCTGTTTCTCTGTGAAAATATAACCAAGACTGTCAGCTTACCAGCAGTAACAGACAAGTGTTCCAAAATGAAAAAAGTTACAATCAATTGTTATTCTGATCTGGGATGTAACTGTCTGATCATGTTTTCACTTTCTCTATGCCAGGACTGTTTAAGATTTCCAGCTGAGAATTGGGGTTCAAATGTTCTAATATTTGAGGTTTATAAATAAAGGACTCTATTTTGTAAGAAGGGAACAGGTATGGACAATAGTATGGACAATGACTTTCAAAAGTACAAAAAATGACAACACCGTTCAAACAGTATCTCAACAGAGCAGATGATTTGCATTGATACATAGTACTTTCAATAAATATTAAACATGTCAAGATTATTGCTCAACTGTTTATCAGATAAAACAAAAGAGAGAAAGAGAGAGAACATTGTGGCACTTTGAAGACTAATTTCTATTTTTTAAATGTGAGCTTTTGGGGCTCAAGTCTACTTCAACAGATATATGAGTGAGACTATATGACTTTCATATTTATACATATTATACAAAAAAGTGCAAAGGGTAAGAGTTATTACCTCAGATAAGAAATTTTGCATATATAGAAGGGTAGCATATTCTTAAGTTATTTGCTTTGTTATTACAAAGCTGTCACAAGTTAATTAGCATTTTGCCACACACACACACACACACACACACACACACACACACACACACACGCTGGGTCTTCGTTTTACCGACCTCGGAAGGATGGAAGGCTAAGTCACCCTTGAGTCCTGGATCTTGTCAGGATCAAATTCACAACGTTGTGGCTGCAGTACAGCAGTTTAACCACTGCGCCACCCTATGAGTAGGGTGGAAAGTCTGCAAAACTCCAGCATCTGTTGTTCTCATTTAACCCGTTTTGCATTGTTCGTTTTGTCACAAGGAAGGAGCTATTAAAAAAAAAAAACAACCAGCAGACTTTTGAGGTTCGCCACTGTTTCCTTTACTAGGTGTGATTCAAACAACCCGTTTGGAATCGGCAGGGTAACCAGCAACAAACATTTTCTAGGAAAGCGGGAGGGGGCATATAGGACTTCTTTTACGCTTGATCAGGGCCGCAGTCGGGGGGTGGGGGTGGGCACAAGCAGGACTCCCGTCCCGGGCACAATGCTCAAAGAAGTCGTCCTCACCGGGACCTCCTCAGTTCCTTTCTGTCGATCCTTCCGCGGGATCCGAGATGCTTGGCCGGGGAAGACAATCGCGGGCCTTCCTTTCCCCTGTCTTGTCACTGCAGACAAGCCCACGGCGCCTCCAGGTAGCAAAGCGTTTCTCAGCATCCGCTTGACAGGGACCCTCAAGGCCAGGCCAGGGGTGGCCAAATATTTCAGGCTGTGGGCCGGTCATGTGATTCAGGGGGCCGGTCACTATGGGCCATGGGCCGGATCCAGACCCCAATGCCAATTCATCCGGCCAGCGAAGCCCTCGTCGCTCCAAGAAGCGGAAGTAAAATGTGCCCATTTTACTTCCGCTTCTGGGAGCGACGAGGGCTTCGTGGGCCAGCTGAATTGGCATTGTGGGACGGATCTAGCCCATGGGCTATAGTGACTGGTCCCTGAACCACATGACCGGCCCACAGCCTGAAAAGTGATGAGGGCTTTGTGGGCCGGATGAATTGGCATTGGGGGCCAGATCTGACCCACAGGCCGTAGTTTGGGCACCCCTGCTCAAGGCCAAAGAGGAGCACGTCGCGCCTCCGAGCTTGGGTGCAAAGTTGGTGAACGGGCGAGATCGGTACGGATGCCTTTCGCCTTCGGACGGCAAAGGTGATTTAGAACCCGCTTTGTCCCGGTTGCCCTTCGACTTACGAGGGCCGAAGAAAGGAATAATAGAGGCTTTAAGAGAGGTGGCTTTGCGTACGTACTTTCGTGCACGCTTCAGTCAAAAAATGTCGGAGCGCCCTGAAAGTTTGGACAAAAGGATCGAGTCGTTTTTGAGAAGACAGAAACTGTCTGTCTGTCTCTCTCTCTCACACACACGCACGCACGGCTTCTTTTGTAGAAGTAACCAAAATGTTGAATGTGGAACGATACAGAATCCGATTCATTTGATTACCGCCAGAAATAATGCACCGATGAGAACTTCAGTTTGGCCAAAGACAAAAAGCCGAGAGAGCGGCTTCATTTTGGCAGTCCCGAGGTTTGGTATGGACACGAAAGAAGAAGAAGTAGTTACCATTCCAAAATCCCAAAGTAGCTGCAAGTAAATCAAAAGGAGGGTCTGAAGGGAGGAAGGGGGGGGGGGGGGATTCGAACTCACAGACCTTGGCGATAAGAACCTGGCGCAACCGTAGCTCCAGATCCCCTTCGGCGCGGGGGACGCTCGTTGTGCGGACCGAAGGGGGGACTTCAAAGCGCCTTCGTTCCAGGAACGGATGCTTTAAGGGATCGCCCGCAAGTGCTGCCTCGGATCCGAAGCGTAGAGGGAGGGAGGGATGGAGGGAGGGAGGGAGGGTGCCCCACATGGTGTGCCCGCCCCATAGTGTGCCCGCCCCGGCCCACCTCTCCTCTCCTTGTTGGCCCCCTTTTCCGAGCCAAAGGTTTGTACCTTATGTTGCAGGAATCCCAAAGGAGCAGCTCGAAATATGAGTGGCGTGTTCATCCCTGCAGCCGTTGATAATTGCTATGTGTACCCTTACTCAGTTTTCTGCAGGGCCCTTCCTGGATTAAAAAGTTCACTTCTTCTTTGCTTTAGTGTATGAAAACCAAGACAGAGGAACAGCCGAAGAATTGGCTTAACACATCTTTATTGCATGAGTGGTCAGAGGGAACATGAGGTAATGGCGATGAGCAGCTCAATATATACGGTGGTTATACATTTGAATGTGGCTCCACGACAGCCCATTGGCTACCGTTGGCGTGACGTCATTCTTGGTCACGCCCTTCTTGTCCAGGTGAGGTAGTGGCGGGAACCTTCCCGCGCTGTCGCTCTTTGGTGATTTATGACCTGTGAGCTGGGCGCTCGCTATTGCCCCCGGGTGGTCATTAGCTCGCGTCCTGATTGGAGCGGGTTACATTGAAGTATGGTTTAAAGGCACAGTATGACGAAACACAATGCATAGACTTGAACACAACATTCCTCCCCCCTAGGATGAGACGAAGTCTCTCATCCAAGATGGTTTATTGCAAACGCGCCTTGGGCGTGTTGTGGGCTGGCTTGTCCCGGCTCCTTGTCCTGCAATGGGAGAGGGAGACTCGTTAGTGACTCGCCGCGGCTCAGCGGCCGTTGGGGAGGGAGACTCGTTAGTGACTCGCCGCGGCTCAGCGGCTGTTGGGGAAGGGGCAGAAAAACCGGGGGCACTGGGGACTAACGAAAAACCCCGCTTCTCGCTTGGAAGGGTGGGGGACCACTCCTGAAAACCCCCCCGGTTTTGTAACTGAAAATTAGAATTATCCCCTAGGTCTACATTAGAAAGATTCCACAGGATATCTCCGGGGACTGCTTCGGACTCCTTTCCCTCCCCCCTAGGTGGGGACCACCGATCCCCTTCTCCTCCCCCTTGGGCTGAACGGGTGGGGGAGAACCCTAACGTTGAAGTCACTGCCGCGCCATCCGCGGGGCGGCCGTCTGGAGCTGGTCCGCGTGTCGGCGCCAGAGTAGACCCGTACTTGTCTCGACACAGTACGACACGGGACCCGTCTGCCCAACGACGACGCCTGGGACCCAGGCTGGCCCCGCGCTAGCGTAGTTCCTGCAATGCACCGGGGCACCCACTGCGAAACTCTTCGTGGCTGCTAGCCCCACGTTCCTCCCCGTGTCCTCTACCCTTGTTGGATCGAGCCTGGTCAGGATCGTTGTCAGCTTCCTACGCATTAAGAGCTCTGCGGGCGAATACCCTGAAGCTAGGGGGGTCACCCTGTACCCTAGCAGGAACTGGCACACTTGAAGGTTGAGATCCCCCGGACCCATGCGCCTCAGCGCGTCCTTAGTGGTGCGCACGAGGCGCTCCACCTGGCCGTTTGTCGCCGGGTGGAAAGGGGCAGAGGTGATATGCCGAATGGCGTTGATCTCCATGAATGCCCTGAACTCAGTGGACGTGAAGCAACTCGCGTTATCGCTAATTAGGGTGTCGGGTATACCGAACGTGCTAAAGACCCTCCGCAGATGCTTCACCGTCGTTGCTGACGAGGTGCTTGTAACTGGGATTACCTCCAACCACTTGGAGTAAGCATCCACCACAAGGAGAAAAAGTGTCCCTCTAAATGGCCCCGCGAAATCAATGTGCACCCGCGACCATGGCCCCCTTGCCGCGTCCCATTCCCTGTGCGGCAGACGCGTTTCTTCGGGCCTGGAGCATTGGCATTTCTCGCAAGTGCCCACCATGTGCTCGATGTCGGCATCTAATTGGGGCCACCAAAAATAGCTCCTGGCCAGAGCCTTGGATCGAACAATCCCAGGGTGGCTGACGTGCAGCAGTTTGAGTACCCTGGACCTCAGGGAATCGGGGACCACCACCCGCTGGCCCCACAGAAGACACCCCCTCTCTAGGGACAACTCTAGCCTCTTCCTGAAGAACGGGGCGAACTCAGCTGCCGGGGAGGACGCAGGCCACCCTTTCTGCACCCAGGAGCTGACAAGAGCAAGTGCCTTGTCCTTGCCGGTCGCCTGAGCTATATCCGCGGGCACAATGGGGGGCGAATCCAGGACTTCGATCAGGAGCACTGAGCGGTCTCGCTCTTCGTCGGCTACGACGCTGTTAACATTGGGAAGAGGAGATCGCGACAGGGCGTCTGCATGGCTTATTTCTCTACCTGGGCGGTAGACCAGCGCGTGCTGGTACGCGTTTAGGAAAATGGCCCACCGTAGCATCCTAGGGGACAGGATCTGAGGAGTGGGCTTGTCTGCAGTAAAGATGCCCAACAGGGGCTTGTGATCGGTCACAATGGTGAAAGGGCGGCCATAGAGGAAATCGTGGAACTTTTTCGTTCCCGCGATTATGGCAAGCGCCTCCCTGTCTGTTTGGGCGTAATTCCGCTCTGCCTGGGACAGGGATCTAGAGTAGAATGCGACTGGGGCCTCTCTCCCGTTTTCCAGCACATGGCACAGCACCGCCCCCACCCCCACTGGGGACGCATCACATATCAGAACCACCGGTCTCTTGGGGTCAAAATGGGTTAGAATAGCGTCAGACGCTAGGAGTTGCTTCAGTTCAACGAATGCCCTCTCTTGATTCTCGCCCCACTTCCACGCCTCGTCTTTCTTAAGTAGCTTGTGCAGTGGCTCTGCCACTGATGCCTTCCGCGGTAGGAAGGAGTGGTAAAAGTTTAAGAGCCCTAAAAACGATTGCAATTCGGGCTTAGAGGTGGGGCGAGGGGCATGTCGAATGGCGGCTACCTTTGATTTGGAGGGTTTGATCCCCTCGGGGGTTACCCGGAAACCTAAGAACTCAACCTCTTTGGCAAAGAAAACGCATTTGTCTCGCCGCAACCTCAACCCCGCCTTTTCGAACACCGCCAGCACTTTGTCCAGCCTCTCAGCCAGCTCCTCCTCGTTTCCCCCGGTTATCAACACGTCATCAAAGTATGGCAAGACCCCCTCCAAACCCTTTAAGAGGCGTTCCACGAGTGACTGGAAAATACCGGGCGCCGAGTTCACGCCGAACTGTAGGCGCGTCACCTGGAACGCCCCCTTATGAGTGACTATCGTTTGCGCAGCAGCCGCAGCTGGGGTTACAGAGAGTTGCTGATAGGCTTGCGCAAGGTCAAGTTTGGCGAAACACTTTCCCCCGTGTAACCTGGCCAACAGATGGCTGACTACCGGCACCGGATACGCATTTGGGCGGATCGCCTTATTTATGGTGCACTTGTAATCAGCGCAAATGCGAACCTCCCCGTTGGCCTTTAGCGCAGTTACAATCGGAGTTTCCCACTCCGCGGAATCAACAGGAACAAGTATCCCCTGGCCCACCAATTTGTCCAGTTCCGCCTCTATCTTTTCTTTGAGTGCGAAAGGCACTCTGCGTGGCTTGAGTCTGATAGGGCGGACCTCCGGGTTCAGGTCGAACGCTACTGGGGGTCCCTTGAACTTCCCAAGTCCTTTCTTGAAAACTTCGGGGTGCGCGTCACACACCTCCTGTATTGGGTCAGTCCCGACGGCATGCACCCCCCCAATGAACAAGCCCAGGGGCTTGAACCATTGAGTTCCTAGGAGGCTGCAACTTCCCCCTTTGAGAACGACCAGGGGCAGTTCCGCGGCGTGTTGCTTGTATTGGACCTTGAAATTTCCAACCCCCAAAACTGGAATGCTATTTCCCTGCACGTCCCGCAGCGTGGACCTCAACGCTTTGAGCTTAGGGCGCACGTGGGGAGAAATTCCCAAAAACTCCCGCTGGGACATAATTGAGTATGAAGAACCCGAGTCTATCTCCATCCTAACAGGGGCCCCTTGCACCAGTACCTCAACAAAATAACGTGGGTGTCCTAAGGACACGCTGTACACGGGGGTCTCGTCGCTGCTGTCGTCGGAGATGCGGCCCACGCCGTCCTGCTTCCTCGCGGGCCGGGCGCCCTCCTTGGTCTTCGGCGGCCGGTCCGATGGTTTTCCCTGGTCTCTACGCCGTTGTCTGCAAACCTTGGCGATGTGACCCCGGCGTCCGCAGTTGTGGCACTCGGCCTTCCGGAACGGGCACTTGATGCGGTCGTGGGTTGCTCCACAGCCATCGCAGCGGCGGCCGTCCTTCCGCACCTTCCGGACGTCCTCATCATCGCTACTCTCCGTGGAAGACTTCGGCGTGCGCCTGGCTGCCTGCACCGAGGCCGGGGCCTTGTCGGGCTGCGGGGGTCTCTCTCTGAACCCCTTAACTCCGGCCCTAGTGGCTTCCGCAGCCTGGGCCGCCTTCACGACCTCGCGTAGCGTCGGCGGCGGCTCTTGGTTCATCAGTTTCCGTTGAACCTCTTCATCCCACAGGCCGCACAGCAAACGGTCCCTGAGGGTGATTTCGAGGTTTTCCCACTTGCATGGGCCGGCGGCCAATCTTAGGGCTGCTGCAAAGGCGGCGATGGATTCACCGGGCGCTTGAACTCTCTTCCAGAATGCGTCTCGAGCCGAAAACATCGAGACCGTAGGCTGGAAATGGTCTCGCATCACCTTTAGAAGCTGCTTGGCCGTCAGCTCGCTCACTTTCTTCGGGGCTACCAGGTCCACCAAGACTCGCTTAGCGGCGTTTCCCAGCATCCGAGTGAGGATGGCCCTCTTCTTCCCCTCATCTGTAATGTCGGACACCACCAGCGTATCCTGGAAGTCCATTTCAAAGAGCTCCCAGTCTTCCGGCTTGTTGACATCGAAACCGGCATGTGTCTTGGTCTCGTGGGAAGCCATATCCCATCCTCGTCGCCAATTTAGTGTATGAAAACCAAGACAGAGGAACAGCCGAAGAATTGGCTTAACACATCTTTATTGCATGAGTGGTCAGAGGGAACATGAGGTAATGGCGGATGAGCAGCTCAATATATACGGTGGTCATACATTTGAATGTGGCTCCACGACAGCCCATTGGCTACCGTTGGCGTGACGTCATTCTTGGTCACGCCCTTCTTGTCCAGGTGAGGTAGTGGCGGGAACCTTCCCGCGCTGTCGCTCTTTGGTGATTTATGACCTGTGAGCTGGGCGCTCGCTATTGCCCCCGGGTGGTCATTAGCTCGCGTCCTGATTGGAGCGGGTTACATTGAAGTATGGTTTAAAGGCACAGTATGACGAAACACAATGCATAGACTTGAACACAACATTTGCTAATTACTGCTTTTGCCTTGGTCGACCTCCAGAGACGACGCGGTCTTCGTTACCTTCAGGCAGAATGAAGGCAGGGCTGTGGGTGCCATCATGGCATCTCTATAGGGAGGCCCTGAAGTGCCCCCCCTCTAAACAAGCCCCCTGTATTCATATGTAGGAGATGGAGGCAAATACAGTACTCCCATCATCAGTGATAAGGTAAAATAAAATGCCAGTGTATGGCCAAAGATACCATCTGGTCCTCTACATCCGGCAGCAAGGCTGTGGTGGCTCAGTCAGTAGTTAAGAAGCTCACTTTGTTAGCTGGAAGGCCGACAAGTCAAGAGTTTAAGATCCAGGGACCGCATGATCCAGTGGCTCAAGTGACTAAGACTCTGACTGGGAGGCGGAAGGTCAACAGTCCGATTCCTGAGTCCTGAAGGACGGAATGAGCTCCCGTCTTTGTCCCAGTTCCTGCCAACCTAGCAATTCAAAAGCAAGGAATTGCAAGTAGATAAATAGGGACCACTTTGGTGGGAAGGTAAACAGTGCTCCGTGCGCTCCGGTGTCTAGTCATGCCTGCCACATGACCACGGAAACGCCTGCAGAAGCAGACAGCGCGCTGGTACTTCGGCTTTGAAACAGAGATGAGCACTGAACCCTAGAGTCAAATACGACTGGCTTTCGAGCAAGGGGAACCTTTACCTTTAACCTTACTGCATGATGGATTGAGATACATAGGGACAACTTCGGTGGGAAAAGATCTTGGGGACATAAAAGGAGCCTCATTCAGGTGTCCTCTGAACAGAGTTCCTCCAGCAAAAAAATCCTTTCAACCCAGAATAATTTCTGACACTATATTATTATTATTATTATTATTATTATTATTATTATTATTATTATTATTATTATTATTATTATTATTAGGATTAGATACAATGATACCTAATTTATCTATTAATTGATATATATTTTTGTCTTTTGAATGATTGGATTATCAATTTAATCAGTGTGTTTGCAATTGTTCAGAGCAACATATTTGTGTCGTTTGCTGTTTTACCAGTGTAATGTATTGCATGTTACTTGCTTCTTTCAGACTGTCACATTAGTAATGTTAGTTAGTTACTTTTCTTTTTGTCTTTTCTGGGAAAGGTGGAGAGTAAAAGAAGATGAGGGCAGCTGAGAATGAGATGGCTAGATGGCCTTGTTGACGCAATGGGCCAAAGCTGGGCGGACTGAGGATGATGGTGGAGGATAGGGGCGCCTGGCATGCAGTGGTTCATGGGGTCGCGAAGGGTTGGAATCGACTGCGACTGAACAACAACTCTTAAAAATGGAGAAATGGCTCCAAATCCTGCCCGTCCCAATAACTTCCTAAATATGTTAATGATAAATAACTATGTCTTCTTGTTACACTGAGAAAATAATTGGGTTGTCAGTTATCAGCTTGCTCTGCAACAATCACATCTTTAGGCCTCTGTTGTTCCAATTAGCCATTGGCTGGTGGATGACGGAGGATTCTGGAATTGTACTCCAAACACTTTTTTAAGCTTAATGTGTAGCTCAGCATTGTCTTTTTAAATATATACACACACATAGAGGTAATTTTAGGATACACCCCAATCTCTGTTCATGATTAAGTCAGTGCTCCATCTGTTACATATATAATAGAACATTCGCATTCCCAAGCGGTTTCCCTTAAATGGACATTGAGTTTCTTGGGATGGTGAATCATCCAGCTCATCCAGGAAAATGACTTACTAAGATTGTTTTCAATGGAAAAGTTAATGTTATTCACAGCTTTACAGAAAGCTCCTAGTTTCATTGAATCAATCAACTTACTCTCTCTCTCTCTTGTTGTTGTTCAGTTGCAGTCGACTCCGAGCCTTTGCGACCCCATGGACCATTTTCCTCCAGGCGCCTCTGTTTTCCACCATCCCCCTCAGCCCTCCCAGCCCTGTGCCCACTGTGTCTACAATACCATCTAGCCATCTCATCTTTGGCCTCCCCCTTCTTCTTTTTTTTGTTCCAGTTGTCAACCTTCATTTTCTGAAACCAATCCAATTTTAACTGTTCGAACAGTTTTTTCTTCTTAATTTCATCTCCACAAATCCTTAGCCATTCTTTCACCAAGAAAACTTCATTTTTGTCCAGTATTTCCTTTATTTTTTTATCTATTTTTATCGGAAAACACGCCATGTCTGCCAATTCCAAAATTGGAGAGACATCTGGGGCCAAATCCTTCTTTAATCTTTTCCATACCTTCATGAGTCCCCTCATCATAGTATTGCTTGTAGCTATCATTTTAACCTTACCTCCCCAAAAAATCATTTTACCAATATTCCTATAATCTTTCATCTCAATCGCCTCCCAAATTACTTTTCCTCTTGCCAAGATCTTCACAACATTCTTAATTTGAAATGCACGATAATACGCTAGCAAATTTGGCATTCCCAAACCCCCTTCCTTCTGAGGCAGGTACCAAAGTTTCTTTGGCAATCTAGATTTTTTACCTCCGTTGCAAAAATTATTAAACATCTTTTGAAACTCATTAATCTCCTTTTCCTTCAGTTGGATTGCAAGTGCATCAAATAGGAAATTAATCCTCGGCAACAACAACATTTTGCAAATTGCAATCCTCCCAAACCATGACAACTTCAACTTCTGAAAACTTTGTATTCTAATCTTAAATTCTGCTTTCAAGCTATCATAGTTCAATCTTTTAAGTTCTTCCAATCTATTTGAAATAATTATCCCCAAATATTTCAACTTATCTTTAATTTGTATATTGGATAACCCCACCATCTTTTCCTTCTCCTCTTCCCCCATATTACACAACATCATTTCCGATTTATCCCAATTTATCATCAACCTGTTATATCCTCAAAATCCTCTATTTGCGCTTTAATCCTATCCATTGCCCCCTCTGGGTGTTTCACCATTAACAACGTATCATCTGCATACATACTCACTTTGTTACCCATTATCCCTTCTATACTTGAATCCTCCCTTATGTTTTTAGCCAAAATTTCCATTGCCATAATGAACAAGATTGGGGACAGAGGACAACCCTGCCTAGTACCTGCCTCAAGCTTTACCTCATCTGTAACCTCATCATTTACTCTAATCCTAGCAATACCTTTTTGATATAACAAGTCGATTACTCTTCTAAATCTATCCCCAAATCCATAGCTTTTAACTATTTCCTTAATCGAAGTCCATTGTAACGAATCAAATGCCTTAAAAATATCCAAAGATAATAACCCCACCTTTTCCTTCGTTTGATTAACATTATCAATTAAGTCTAGCACCCTCCTGGTCAAATCAGCCATATGCCTTCCTTTTAAAAAACCTACCGTACTTGATTAACATTTATATATTCTCCCATAAATTTATTTAACCGATTAGCCAGTATTGTTGTGAAGATCTTGGCATCTTGATTTATAAGAGAAATTGGTCTATAAGATTCTACTTTTTCCAAATTCTTTCCCAATTTTGGCAGCAGAACAATTGTGGTCCTATACCATGAAGTCGGAATTTGTCCGCCATCTAAAATATAATTATATAACTTTACCAGCTTTGGTACCACAACATCTTTAAATTCCTTATAAAACTCGGTCGATAGGCCATCGTCTCCCGGGGCTTTCCCCAGCTTCAAACCACTAATTATTTTTTTTACCTCTTTCTCGGAAACCTGTTCTTCCATTTTGTCCCGGTGTTCCTGCTTTATTCCATTCCCTAACTGCCTCTCCAAAATCCCTTTAAGCTTCGCAACGTCTATCTCTTTTTTTGCACATAGTGCTTGATAGAAATCCTTCACAATTTTACATTTATCACTAACTTTATTACACCTTATCCCTTGTTTGTTAACCAAAACCCCAATTTCCCTTTTTAGCTTTAGCCGCTCTTGCTAATAATCTTGAGTTTTTGTTGCTAAATTCAAAATACTCTCTATTTAAATATATCAAATCTCTTTTTACTTTTTCTATATCCTTACCCAATAATTCTGCCTTGAGTCTTTGTAATTTGGCAAAAAAAAATTATCCTTCTTTTTTGAGTGTTCTTCCTGTAATTGTTTTATTTCTTTTTCTTTTTCCTCCTGTGCTACCTTATACTTTCTATACTTACTACTTGCCAACTTTATATTTTCCCCTCTAAAAACCGACTTCATGGCATCCCAAACCACATTAAAATTTACCTCTTCATTATCATTCCACTGCCAGCTTTCCATCCAACTTTCTGTAATTTGTTTTTTGCATTTTTGGTCTTTGAATAAGTTGGGATCATATCTCCAATTTCTTCCTCTCCTATTATCCTTTTGTATCCTCAATTCCAAAAGTACTTTAGCATGATCTGATTCCTTGAAAATTCCTATTTCAATTCCCTCAATGTTTTTAACCATGTTTTCCGTTAAAAATACATAATCTATTCTAGAGTAGGACCCATGAACATGTGAAAAATAAGAATATGCCCTTTCCGAACCCTTAATCTCTCTCCAAGAATCCTTCAGCCCCAACGCAACCATCCAATTATCTAAAACATTCCCTTTCATACCTACTCCGCACCTTGCTAGCTTCGTACAATCTAAGTTTGACCTTATCAAATTAAAATCTCCAGCCACAATCATCTTTGCCACTTTTTCTAACACCACAATTTTACGAACTTTTTCTAGAAATTCCGCTTGATGCTCATTTGGAGCATAAATATTCACCAAAACTATTTCCTCATCGTCTATTTTTCCTCTCACAATCAAATATCTACCTTCTTGGTCAGCAATACTTTTTGTTATCTCAAGTCCTAATCTTTTAGAAATCATGATTGCAACTCCTCTTCCTTTTGAGGTACCGAACGCCATTTCATAATGTTGTATCCACCCTAGAAAGATTTTGTTTGTGTCCTTTGATTTTTGATGCGTTTCCTGTAAAAACACTATATCGGGTCTATCTTTCTTCAATGCCAATTCTAACCTCCTCCTCTTAAGAACAGAACCGGTACCCTTTACATTCCAGGTTAATACTTTAATATTTCTCATAATTTATTACAATTTCACCTTTTCTAACTTCCAAATTCTCCATTAGGCGTGCCACCACAAACCCCTTACCACTAAGAAACAAAAATATACATAAAACACACAATATCACTCTCCCCACTTTCTTCGAAAAAAAAGACACCTTCGATATCCAAAGAGGGGAGAGAGGGGACATGAAAGATGTGCGTATAAATTAGTGCACCACGCTTCTCACCTTTCTGCATTCTTAAATAATATAAAAAATTATTACATCATAACCCATTGCTCACTGCTCCTTACTTGCCTCCTCCTCCACCATGATCAATGACAACTCCTCCTCTTCTCTTCCCTGCGGGGCTCCACCCATAGCACCACCGGCATCTGCCCCCTCATAATCCCTTCTTATGGCCCCCGATTCCAACAAATCTTTTCTAAGAGTTACCCACTCTTCCGAACCTGCTTTAACAAGGTCCAGCAAACTCAAGTACTCCAATGGATCGGTCCCCTCATCAATAACCTGCATTTTTTTCGTAAAAAAATCGCAATTGCTGTGGAAATTTCCAATTATACCTTACACCTTTGCTCATCAACAATTTGGTTACCGGTTTCATCTTATATCTCCAAATTCTTTCCTTTATTGAAATATCATTGTATACTTCCACATCAGAACCATCGATTTTCAGGGCGCCAGAACCAGCTTGTTTTAAAAAAGCCATTACTCTAAGTTTATCTCCCCAATTTGCAAATTTTTTCCAAAACATTTCTTTGGACCACTTTCCCTCTTCTTGGACCCACCCTATACGCACTTACAATGTCTTCCTGTACAAATTCCTTTCCCATGCTCAAATTGTTTAACCACTGGACCACTCTTTCTCTCAGCTGGTCTGGTGTCCTTTCAATCACATGACATATGACAATATTCTGCTTTCTCATAATATTTTCCATAGCATCAATCCTTTTCTCCTGTTCATCTATTTTAACTTTGTTCTCCCTCACCCCTTCCTGAGTCCCTTTTATTTCCTTTTTCATAGCCTTCACCTCATTTTGGACCAATTTCACATTTCCTTCTATTTTTTGCAAACTTAATTCTAGTTTTTTTGTAAAATCCACAACAGTTGCTACCACCTTATCCTGTTTTTTCATCATTTCATTTCTATCCTTCACTCTTGCATCCTCCATCTTCTCCATCTTCTGAAACAATTTACCAATTTCCTCCATGATTTGGGTTTGATCATAGGGTTCAGGTGGTGGTGATGATGACGGAGGGACCTGTTCCATTGGTGCTTTTTATTTTCTCTTAGATTTCACCACTGGCTCCTCCTCCTTTACTTTTCCTCTTGTACCCTTATCCATGATAAAGGCCCCTGAAAGTTTTAATGCTGCAATGTATTATAAGTTCGTTGAACACTCCACTTGAACCTATTCCAATGCAGCTAAAGCTGACAATAATCCTTTAAATGTGATGTAACTTGAGTAAGAGAGGAGGGCCAGCGAAAAATTAATTGTTGTAATCCATAAGGGAACAGGAACAAAAAAAAACCCAAAAAGTATTATAATCCACGGGAAGCTCGTCACCAAGGTCAGCCAATACAGCCCAAGTAGCAAAAGCTCACAAAGTTTACCCTTAAAAAACTTCAAATCTTTCGCAAAATTCCCTTCTTGCAAACAGAATAAAATAGTCCCATCAGCATGAATAGGAATTCCAAGGAGACGGATGCCCAAATATGGGGCGTAGCTAAGATGGCCGACAAGTAACATCTCGATTTAGGCGCTCGCGCTTATCAAAGTGGTAATTAATGAGAATAATGAGCTAATGGAGTAAATTACAGAGATATTTTGTGGTGATAAGACTCCTTCTTGCCTGCTCGGAAAAGTTGCTGCAGGGCGGTTGAAGTTCAGGAGGTATCCTCGGTGGGAGAGGTATGCGACGGAAGCCACGGCTTCCCCAGCTGAGGAGCCGAGAACGGGACCAGCGAGACAGCGGTGATTCGAGGAAGTGGAAAAATCAGCAAGAACGTGAGTTAACTAAATGATATATTGACGGGAGCTAGAGGCGACAGTGGATTGCTTTGCTTTGAAGAGTTTGGACTTGGCAGAGTGTGTAGAAGAGGATAGAAGGGGGGCGTCTGAGGCGATAATGGCGGCGATCTTGGAAATCGAAAGTGGTCGTTTTTTGGATAATGGCTTCTTAGCGTTCCAGGGGAGCTGCGGAATGATTTGGTGGTCTTGAGAAGTGGTTATAGAAGAAAGTGATTGGGGTTGAGATATTGGTTATTCCAGCGCCTTTTGAAGTTGAAGCAAGGAAGAGTGGCTTTTTTTTCTAAAAAAAAAGAAGAGTTCGCTGATTTGGAGAGGAAGAAGGAGAGGGTTTCCCCCTGAAGCCGCCGCAGCCGCTGGGAAAAGGGAGTTTTGTTTCGTTCGCTCTAAGAGAGGGATTATTAATTTTTACTCCTTCGCTGTGTGGATTATAGTTCTCATTTTTTCTTTTTTTATTCCTCCTTTTCTTTTTTCTTATTAAAAGTTGGAGCTTGGGATTTTTTTTCTTCCCTGTGGAACTCATACAAGTGGATATATTTGGGCCTCCCCCTTCTTCTTTTGCCCTCCACCTTTCCCAACATCAAGGCCTTCTCAAGTGAATCCTCCCTTCTCATTTGATGTCCAAAGTACTTTAGCTTCGTCTTTACTATTTGACCTTCCAATGAGCAGTCCGGGTTGATTTCTTCTAAGATTGACCTATTTGTTCTCCTTGCTGTCCAGGGGATTCTCAAAACTCTCCTCCAACACCACATCTCAAAGGCATCTATTCTTCTGCATTCCGCCTTCCAGCTCTCGCATCCATACATTACCACTGGGAATACCATTGCTTTGACTATTCTAATTTTTGTTTGCAATGTGATGCCTCTGCTTTTCACTATGTTCCCCAGGTTTCTCATAGCTTGTCTCCCAAGGATCAGTCGCCTTTTTATTTCATGGCTACAATCCCCATCTGCAGTGATCTTTGCTCCTAAGAATGTAAAATCTGTCACTGCTTCTACTTCTTCCCCATCTATTTTCCAGGGACTGATAGGGCCTGTTGCCATTATCTTGGTTTTCTTGATATTGAGTCTCAAGCCAGCTTTTGCACTCTCCTCCTTCAATCCAATCAAGAGGTTCTTTAAGTCTTCCTCACTTTCCGCCATTAGGGTGGTATCATCTGCATATCTCAAATTGTTGATGTTTCTCCCAGCAATTTTGATCCCATATTGTGATTCCTCCATCCCTGCATTGTGCATTATGTGCTCTGTGTATAAGTTGAATAAGCAGGGTGACAAAATGCAGCCTTGTCTTACTCCTTTTCCTATTCCCACGCCATCAGGGCCTCAAAAGCCGGGAGGGATGGTGCGGCGGCGAGGAACTTTGCCGGCTCTACCCCCAGCTGCGGGTGAGCCACCACACCCCCGGGCCTCCACCCCCTTGCCATTGGGGCCTCAAAAGCCGGGAGGGACGGCGCGGCGGCGAGGAACTTTGCCAGCTCTAGCCCCAGCTGCGGGTGAGCCACCACACCCCCGGGCCTCCGCCCCCATGCCATTGGGGCCTCAAAAGCCGGGAGGGACGGCGCGGCGGCGAGGAACTTTGCCGGCTCTACCCCCAGCTGCGGGTGAGCCACCACACCCCCGGGCCTCCGCCCCCATGCCATTGGGGCCGCAAAAGCCGGGATCTCTATTGTGTAGTGTTTATGAGGATTGATGATGTTGTATTGCCTATTCGTTTGATGTAATTGTTTCTATGATATGTGATATGTTTAATTGCTGTAACTGTTATAATGATTACTGTATATTTATGCTTGGTGCTATTCTGCATCACCTGTGTTCGCTTTTGTATTGATTATGTTGCACTTATATGCTTGTACTGCTTGTTTTGTGAACCGCTTTGAGTTACTCATTGGGTGAGTGTTATGTATTGAATGAATGTTGCAAGGTTCCCTTTAACAGAATGTAACCAGTCAATGTATCCAATTGTATATAATCAGAGACACATTGTAGCAAGCTGTATAAGGATGTGAGCTAAGCGGCCACAGGTGGCAGTAGCGAGCATCCGGCTCACATGGTACAGATTCCCCGAATACCTGAAGAGCGGGAAACCTTCCCGCCACACCACACCTGAAGAAGATGGGCGTGATGATCTATGACGTCACGCGGACAGTAGCCAATGAGCTACCACCCAGGATATTCAAATGTACAGTGTACTATAAATAGAGCTGTGTTGTCTGCCATTACCTCATGTTCACCCTGACCATCATGCAATAAAGTTGTGTTTAGCCCTATTGTGGCTCCTTCTTTGTCTTCCTTGCAAGACACCAAAGTGAGTAAGCGGTATATAAATTAAAATTTCAATTCAATTCAATTCAATTCCAAACCACTCTGTCATTCCGTGTTCTGTCCTAACTGTTGCTTCTTGTTTCATGCACAGATTTTTTAGGAGACATATGAGGTGCTCTGGTATTCCCATCTCTTTAATTACTTGCCACATCTTGTTGTGGTCCACACAGTCAAATGCCTTAGTGTAGTCAATAAAACAAAAATAAACTTGTTTCTGGTATTCCTTTGTTTTCTCCATGATCCAACGTATGTTGGCAATGTGGTCTCTGGTCCCCCTGCCTCTTCTGAAACCAGCCTGCACCTCTGGTAATTCTCTTTCCACATGCTGCTGAAGTCTATCCTGTATTATCTTGAGCATCACCTTGCTGGCGTGTGGGATGAGTGCAATTGTTTGATAATTTGAAAAATCTTTGGCATTGCCCTTTTTTGGGATTGGAACATATACTGATCTTTTCCAATCCTGTGGCCACTGTTTTGTTTTCCAAATCTGCTGGCATATTGAATGCAGTAATTTGACGCCATCATCTTTTAGAGCTTTGAAAAATTCAACTGGGATACCATCATCTCCACTAGCTTTGTTGTTTGCAGTGCTCTTTAGGGCCTTTATGACTTCGCTCTCCAGGATGTCTGGCTCAAGTTCAATTTCTTCATCATTGTGATTATCAGGAGTGTTGAGGTCCTTTTTGTAGAGTTCCTCTGTGTACTCTTTCCATCTTTTCTTAATTTCTTCTGAATCAGTTAGCTCCTTTCTGTCTTTGTCCCTTATCATGGTCGTTTTTGCTTTAAATGTTCCCTTGATTTCCCCGATTTTTTTGAAAAGATCTCTGGTTCTGCCTCTTTTGTTGTATTCCTCCATTTCTCTGCATTGTTCTTTTAGGTAGTTTTCCTTATCTCTCCTTGCTTTTTTAAAAATTCTGTGTTCAAATGATTGTATTTTTTCCTTTCTCCTTTTACTTTTGCGTTCCTTCTTCCCTCTGCTATTTCAAGAGCCTCATCAGATAACCACTTTGCTTTCTTGCACCTCCTCTCCTTTGGTATGGTTTTCTTTGCTGCTTCCTGCATGATGTCCCTCAACTCTGTCCATAATTCTTCTGGCACTCTGTCTACCGAGTCTAAGCCATTAAATCTGTTCATCACCTCCACCGTGTATTCTTTAGGGATGCTGTCTAGGTGATATCTGTCTGGTCTCCTTGTTTTCCCTATTTTCTTTAGTCTAAGCCTGAATTTTGCGATCAGTAGGTTGTGATCTGAGCCACAGTCTGCTCCAGGTCTTGTTTTTGCTGACTGTATGGAGGTTCTCCATCTTTGGCTGCAGAGTATGTAGTCAATCTGGTTTCTCTCTCTCTTACATTGGCTTTTAGAATGACAGTGGTGATTACATATAACATCCTGTTATCAGCAATCAAATGTTGTGCTTTTCATTTTTCCTCCACACCTATCCTTAAGAATTTTAACAAGTTCTTCAATTATCCATCTAGGCTTTTTTCTTATTTTTATTATAGGAATTGTATTTTTACATTTCTATCTAATAATATATCTGATTTCAATCCACAGCCCTATTTCACTGTCAATTCATTTTAATAATGGAAATCTGTTCTTTATGTAGATTCTAAATTCATCAGAAATGTTATTATATATTAGTACTAGGATTCTTTTAATGTCATTTTCAGCTTTATTAATTTTTGATATTAACAATTTATGACCAGTAACACAATCTTCTCCTGGTCTTGTTTTGGTAGAAAGAATATAGCTTCTCCATCTCTTACCTCCTTTTTGATTTCTATATCAGCTATCTGGTGATGTCCAATCTGTTTGGTTGCTTGAATCATGTATTTTCAATAAACAGACTGTTGGCTTCATAGAATTGTGTTCATTTCCCTGCTTTGTATCTGACTTTTAGGCCATATTCTTTGAGTAGGTGTTGTAGTATAAGGAACACCTGCTGTAACTCCATGACTGTCGAATTTTTGTCTTGTGCATTAGAGAAAATAAAGCTGTATCAGAGAGCTTGGTTGTAAATAATAATCTATTCCCAGAAACCTAAGTCATTTCCCCAAAGCACTGATCAGCCAATGTACTAATTTAGGCTTCTGGGAATTGAAGTTCCCCTGTGAGGTTTAGGCCCAATGTTGGTAATCACTGGTTTAGATCAGGAGTGCCCAAACTACGGCCCGGGGGCCAGATCCAGCCCCCAACAGCAATTCATCTGGTCCACAAAGACCTTGTTGCTCCCAGAAGTGTATGGGCACACTTTACTTCCGCTTCCGTGAGCGATGAGGGCTTTGTGGGCTCGATGAATTGACATCGGGGCTGGATCCAGCCCCCAGGCCATAGTGACCAGCCCCCTGGACCACATGCTCGGCCCATGGCCCAAAAAGTTTGGGCACCCCTGGTTTAAATAATCAGTGGTCTCTAGAATAGTGCAGCAACTAGATGTCCATTGTGCAGCTGTACAGTGGCATCTAGAAATTGTGCCTGTTTTTTTAGATTGATTGAGCCTAAGGTTAAGAATGGAAATAAATTTATAGAAGTTCTGTTTGAATTTTTCAAGGGATTCCTTGCTGTGAATCAGATGATAATTTGATGAAAAACTCAAGACACCAACAGTCTACTTCCAATACAGGAGAGACTTTAGGACAGGGGTGCCCAAACTATGGCCTGTGGGCCAGATCTGGCCCCAATACCATTTCATCTGGGCACCAGCCCCCTCGCCACTCCTGGAAGAGGAAGTAAAATGTGCCTGTGCTTGTGCAGAATACTGCCGTTAATATGTTCTGTGCCTGTGCAGGCACACATTTTACTTCCATTTCCGGTGGGAGGAACCACGTGGCCGGCCTGATCAGTTGTTCGGGTGCATGGTAAGGCCTGTGGTCAAAAAAGTTTTGACACCCCTGCTTCAGGATATAAAAACTAAGAGAGCAGAACTCCAGATCAACCATGAATACATTTGTATAGCGTACACCCATAACCATGTCATTGCTTTGAAAATACATATTATTTCCAAAGGTGAAGCAGCTGTGTGCTAGATGTTCTGTAGCTTCATTTGGAATGATGTTTCTTATAGCTTATCCACCACATCATCACAGGGCATGTTGGTGTAAAGCACTACTGCATCCATGGTGGCTAGACTAGTATCATCTAAGAGGTTGTGAATGATTGGAATTTCCTCAGAAAGTAGGCTTTCTCTCTCATATTACATGGTTTATTGGTGACATATGGTTTAAGAATAGCAATAGCAATTACACTTATATACCACTCCATAGTGCTTGGTGCACACTCTGGGTGGTTCACGAGTTAATTAGCATTTCCCCCAACATGCTGGCTCCTCATTTTACCAACCTTGAAAGGATGGAAGGCTGAGTCAACCTTAATCCCTGGTCACGATTGAATTGACAACCTTTTGGTTGCATTACAGAAGTTTCACTACTGTGCCACAAAATCATGATTACAAAAAAACAACAAAATACCTAGGGAAAAGGAGTAAATGACCCTAGCAATGTCAGTGGGGGGAAAGCAACAGGCAGCGGTGGGATTCAGGTTTGCCCCAGTTCGCCAGAACCAGTAGCAGAAATTCTGGCTGGCCCCACCCATCCAAGTTTCGAAATAAAGTAGTCCTAATTTGGGTGCAATGCAGTGCTTTCCCCCTGGCCATGCCCACCATACCACGCCCACAGAGTAGGTAGTAAAAAAAATCAATCCCACCACTGGCAACAGGCCATCACCTTAACCTAAGAAAATCAGTTTAACCACCACACGATCAGTGCTCCAGGCATCCCAATAATGATGGTATTAATATACTGTATACCAATTTGGTTTTCAAGTTTAATTTTGGCACTGCTCTGGCACTTTAACATCAGTATGGGCAAACAACAGAAAATGAGCAACTAAAGTTTTACCTGCCATACGGGAAAAATAATGGGAAAATTCTGCTCACTGAATTATCACTAGTGATGACACAACTGTTCAAGGTACAGGGCATGGATGTAGAACTGCTGGAAGAAAATTGGCAACCCTCAATCAAACCCAATGATTAAAATATCTGAAGGGCGGGAAACGGGAGGAAATGAGCCTGTTGCTGTATTCCCTCTATGCGGACTGAAAACTTTAGTGACATCTGCTGATTTTGCTGCTTCCCAGGTGGAGACTGTGGCCTAGAAATCAGAATACTGAGACTTGGAAGGGCAACGGTAAAGGAATCAGAAAGGGTCAAGAGTAAGGACGTGTCAATGGAGACTGTGACCACCCACACAATTGTATTCCCGATCACTATGTACGGGCACAAAAGCTGGACAAATAAAAAAGCTGACAGAAAAATAATTGTAATTTGAAATATTGTGCTGGACAACAGTATTCCAAATACCCTGGGACTGCCAGAAAGATGAGCAAATGCTCCTAGAGTCATGGTTCCCAACATGGGCACATGCTCCCACAGGGGGGCAATTTGATTTTTAAGGGGGACAATTCAAGAATGAGTGAATTCTTTGGAAGCTTGTTTAGACCAAGTTAATGGCATTTTAGGCTTCCTCCACGTGAATAAGCATTCTCATTTTGAATAATAATTATATGTCATGGGTGGGGCAATCAGAATTTTAGAGATGCTTAGGTGGGGCATAGCTTCCCCCCCCCCCCCCCCCGAAAAGTTGGGAATCACTGTCCTAGAGCAAATAAAGCCTGATATACTCTCTGAAGGCATAACTGATGAAAATGAGGTTGTCCTATCTTGGGCACATGATGAGAAGGCAGCATTCTCTGGAAAAGACAGCAATGCTGAGAAAAAGAGGAAGCCCAACTATGAGAGGGATTGACTCCCTAACAAAGCCCCAGGCTTGAGTTTACAAGAGCTGAGCAGAGCTGTTGAGGATAGGATATTTTGGAAATGTCCGAATTCATCATAAATCGGAGGCAATTTAACAGCATGTAGTTCAAAAGCAAGAAATTGCAAGTAGATAAATGGGTACTGCTTCAGTGGGAAGGTAACAGCTTTCTGTGCACTCTGGTGTCTAGTCATGCTTGCCACATGACTATAGAAACATCTGCAAATGCAGACAGTACTGGCTTTTTGACTGTAAATGGAGATGAGCATCGCCTCCTAGAGTCAGATACTACTGGCTTTTGAGCAAGGGCAACCTTAAACTTTAACAGCAGCAGTAAAGGCATAATCTGTGGCAGCAACATACAGTACTGTACTTAGCCTTCAAGCCTGTAATAAGCCACAGAAGCCACAAGGGGAAGTCGTACGGACACTCAACCTGAGTACATGTCATAATGCATCTCGGGACCATCTCAGGCGAAGAGGCTGCGGTGGCTCAGTGGTAAAGAAGCTTGCCTTGTCAGCTGGAAGGCTGGCAAGTCGGCAGTTCGAGACCCGGGTACTGCATGATGGATTGAGTGCCCGTCTCTGTCCCAGCTCTTCGGGACATGAAAGGAGCCTCGTTTTGTGTTCCCTGAGCGGAGTTTCTTCCGTAAAAATCCTTTCAACCCAGAATAATTTCTGACATGAAATTATTATTTCAGGTGAGATATAGTGTACAGTAATGCATGCACATTGTGCACATACATACATACATACATACAGTACATGCAAAAGCAATATTTCTGGGAAGGCTGTAATATTCTGCATCAAAATAGAAAACACATCTACTACCTTGTATGTCATTCAGTTACGAAGGAGACACTTATCAAATCATGCATTTTGGGGCAACACCCAGAGAGGGTAAGCCTCATCCCTAGCCAGGCTGAGAAGCAGGTCGGCTGCTCTGTTTGCTTTGCATGTTCAGAGTCCCATTCTGTTTTTCGGATGGTGACCAGGGAAGAAGCAGAAAATTGTTACATTCAGCCCAGTTTTAGGCATGGAAAGAGCTTTCTGTTTCTGTTGGATGGAAGCCACAAGAAGTTTATATTTTGTATTTATTTTCATTTTCTGTAGCAAACGTTACAGTTTTGAGTATAAGTGGGATTAAGTTGTTTTTATTAATCTGTTTTTAACCAGCAAACCACCACTCCCATTTTATAGTTGCATCGAGTCCACTTTAATAAGTTTTTAACACTGTTGTGGAAGGAACAGTGAGGGAGGATGAGAAGAATGGATAAATTTTCCCTTCAAATCTGATTAAAAAAACCTTTCTGCTCTTAGAATATATATGTAGAAAGATTCTCAATATAGTACATCTATAAAATAGTCTAAGAAAGATTTTAAGTAATTATTGTTAAACCAAACTTGCCAGAACATTTAAATTTTTATTTTAAATTTAACAAAAAAGCAAACATACCAATGCACTTTTAAATGTTTAATCATCTGAAATTATTTTAATATTGTTCTCCTTCTTCAGCCTCAGCTTCCACAAAACCAACACCTACTTCTTCATAGTCTTTTTCAATAGCACCCGAATCCTCATAAGTGTCTGAACATTCTCCTTCCTCCATTCCTTTTCCTTCTTGGGACTATGTAAAGGTAAATACCTGCCGTGAATCAAGTTGGGCACCAACCCACAATGGTACACTTTGTCTTGACAGTTGCACTAGCTGCATTGACACTTTTGGGGACAATGTCACCTCTGTACACCATACAGCAGGCCATGTATTTACCATCACACGTCGCTATCTGATTGGCTGGCTCAAAACAGGCATTAGTAATTTCACCCAAAGACTGAATGGTATGGTATGCCTTTTTCAGGTGGCTTAGTACTTAGTTAAGGAAGGTCAGCAGTTCAAGACCCAGCTCCTGCCAACCTAGCAGTTGCAAAGCAAGAAACTGCAAGTACTGTAGATGAATAAGTACCGCTTTGGTGGTACTTATGCCATTGTTGCCCATCCTGAAAAATTATTCGCCCACCCACAGTATTGTTATACTACTATATTGTAATTTTGCCTTACCGTATTTTCATGCATATCTGAATACAGTACTGTATTTATTTTTCATTGCATTTCCTGTATTTATTGTGTTCTGCATTTTGTATTGTTGAGAAAGCTTTCTTTTGCTGTAGAGCTTTCTCTGCTTATGTTGTTAGCCGCTCTGGGTGGTGCTTGCGCCAGAAGGGCGGGATATTTATTTATTTATTTATTTTGCACATTTATATCCCGCCCTCCTGGTGGGTACACTACTCAGGGCGGCTAACAACAAAAAGGGAAAGGGAAGAGGGAGAAAATACAATAAGTAAAAATTACAATATAAAACAGTTTAACAACAACAGCTAAAACAAAACCCAACAACCCCAGCTAAAACCAGCATTAAAACACAAACAAATCATCATTAAAAACAACCCTACCCACCCTACCCACGTTAAAACAGAATAACCAAGCTGGGGGGCAGCCCCTCACATAGGCTAAATCAGCCACCGGGCTTGACTACTAGTAGAGTCAAGCGTGCCCCAAACCTGCTGAAAGAGCCATGTCTTCAGCATCTTTCTAAAAGGGAGTAGTTCCGTCTGGAGACGCAACTCCAGGTGGTAAGAGGTTCCACAGGGCTGGGGGGCAGACACAGAAAAGGCTTCCTGGTCCCACTAAGATGTACTTCTTATAAATAAGCCTAATAATAATAAACCTAATAATAAACCTAATCATAAACATAAACATAATAAACATAAACATAATAATAAATCTGCCAACCTAGCAGTTCGAAAGCAAGAAATTGCGAGTAGATAAATAGGGACCACTTTGGTGGGAAGGTAACAGCGTTCCGTGCGCTCCGGTGTCTAGTCATGCCTGCCACATGACCACGGAAACGTCTGCAGAAGCAGACAGCGCTGGGCTCTTCGGCTTGGAAACAGAGATGAGCACTGCACCCTAGAGTCGGATACGACTAGCTTTCGAGCAAGGGAAACCTTTACCTTTACCTAGGGCCCTGGTGGGAAGGTGACAGCATTCTGTGCGTCCCAGCATCTAGTCCTGCCTGCCACATGACCAGATGCAGACAGCAAGCTGGCTCTTTGGCTGTAAATGGAGAGCACTGCCCCCTAGAGTCGGATACGACTGGCCTTCGAGCAAGGACGACCTTTTACCTATGTTGTGAATGTGGGAAACCCTTCTCTTCTCTAGGATGCGATTGCATTTGGGAAAGAACCAACCCGCCAAGAAAACTTGGTGGGAGGCGAGTTCGCGCCCTCCCCACGCGGTCCCTTGTGGGGAAGGGTGAGGGGGGGGGGGGGAAGGTCCTCCCCTCCTCCCCTCCCCTTTCCTCCTCCTCCTCCTCCATTATGGTTCCCGGCTTCCGGCCATTTGCTGAAAAAAGTGAAAACTTTGCTTCAGCTTTCATTATTGCTACTCGGAGGCCGGCAAGCCAGAGGCTGGTGGGCTGCGTCGCCGCGGATACATATGGCAGGTCAGGTCGTGGTAGTGCCAAGTTCCAAGCTCTTCTTGCCTTGACCCTTGGTGATTAAGAGTGCCCTTTGCTTCCCCTCTTTTCTCCTTAATGAAGGCTCATTAACGTTGCGCGAGTTACTCTGTAACTTAAGAGGAAGTCTCTCTCTCTCTCTGAGTAGAGTCTCTTTATTCACATCTCCCGCTGTACAAGGAGACTTTTTGGCGACGTCTCTGGCACCACTTGCAACCAACTCGAATGAACTCTGGGACATAGATACCCTCTACTACAAGGGTGCCCAAACTACAGCCTGGGGGCCGGATGCGGCCCCGATGCCAATTCATCCGGCCCGCGAAGCCCTCGTCGCTCCTGGAAGCGGAAGTAAAACGCGCCCGTACGGGCGCGTTTTACTTCCGCTTCCAGGAGCGACGAGGGCTTCGCGGGCCGGATGAATTGGCATCGGGGCTGGATCCAGCCCCCAGGCCATAGTGACCGGCTCCCTGAACCACATGACCGGCCCACAGCCCAAAAAGTTTGGGCACCACTTCTCTACTATGAACTAATTTGCCCCGATACCTTTATAAGGTCGCCATTTCTTCATCTGTTGCTCTTTCTCGTTGCGCTCCTGCTAGAGCTGAATAGTGCCAAGACTAGGCTGATCTTGAACTGTTGTATTATTATTTATTAAATTTATATCCCACTCTACTCAGGCCCACAGCTGACTCAGAGCGGCTAAACAACACATTAATGTACATACTGTTACAATATAAGGGTACAAATACGCAATACATAATCAATACGGTTACAAAAAAAAATCACAATGGTACAAACCCACCAGAAGTGGAAGTAAATCGCACCCGTGCATGATGTGCAAAACGCTGCTGTAAATGCACCCACGGCTGTCGTAAATGTGTTTACGACAGCCGTGGGTGCATTTACGACAGTGTTTCACACATGCGCGGGTGTGTTTTACTTCTGCTTCCGGGACTGGCGTGGGTGGCATGGGCTTGATGATTTGGCGCTGTGGGCCGTAGTTTGGGCACCCATGTTCTAAAGAGTCTCTTCCAGCTCTGCATTCTGTTGATATTGATGCTGATGATTTGGCATCTAGTTGGGTGCCTTTCTTTTTGTTTGTTTTTAAATGGAGAAAAAAGCTATTGGGATTTAGGTATGGATTGTGTAACTTGTCATAGCTAATGCAGCTTATTGACAAGGTGCTGGTGGTGCATCATGGCGACATGCCTCAGTACTTTGTCAATTAGCCATAATTAGCTGCTGCAAGTTAACTCATGTCCTTTTTAAGGAGAAAGATGGATTAAAATATTGTTAAACGGCTGTACCGCACCCTGAACGTTGTGAGTTCAGTCCTGACAAGGGCTCAAGGTTAACTCAGCCTTCCATCCTTCCGAGGTCGGTAAAATGAGTACCCAGCATGTTGTGGGCAAAATGCTAATTAACGTGAACTGCCCAGAGAATGCACTAAGCACCATAGGGCAGTACATAAGTGTAATTGCTATTTAAATAGATAAATAAAATAATAAATTATGCAAGTCTGACATGATCATCAATAAGATTCTGGCCAGTATGTTTTATGACTGTTGTCATTTCAGTTTTACTTTGGTACTTTGTTGTTGTTCAGTCGCACAGTCGGTTCCGACCCTTTGCGACCCTATGGACCATTGTTCTCCAGGCGCCTCTGTCCTCCACCATCCCCCTCAGCCCTCCCAGCTCTGTGCCCATTGTGTCTACTACTTTCTAGTGCGATATTGAAAGCAAATTTGATTTGTACCCCAGTAATGAATTTTCGTTATAATGGTACTTTAGTGGAAACGTTCATGTTCAGAACTGATACTGAAAAGTTACATGACTATGCTGGCTGGATTCTGTAAGTTATAGTTCCAAAAAGTAACTTTTCTAAGCTCTGCCTCATACACGTTGCTTCCAGATGCTAGCAACAAACAGGGGAGGGCTATTATATCAATTCATTGTTTATCAGCTTCCCAAGTGTATCTGCAAAAATACCAAGAAATGTTATCCAAGACATCTTTGGGGTGCAGATGTACAGGCCCATGGCTGAACTTTAAAAGACAAGCAAACAAAAATTTCCAGGAAGAAGCTTTCTATTTTCCTATTAATTTTTAAACACTCCAGTAAATATTCATGGTTCTAATACACACTTGATTTTTTCCACTTCCTGCGCCTCTCCATGGAGCCAAGGCAGTGATTAAATTGCAAGTGTCCTGAAGTACCTGCCTTATTATGCCACTTTACAATACAGTATTGGCAAACTAGAGGAAGGCTTGTTTTTGTTCCATTTTCAGTGATCACATGTGCTGGAAACAGTCAAAAATGACAATCCTACCTGCACCAAAAAAAGTAGAAGCCCCTGACAAGGACCCAGGAAGGTCTGCTCTTGAGACAGGTAGCTTCACTTACACAAAGACTGGTGGTAGCTGCCTTTAGGTGCAAACCAGCCTGTGTAGTCTGCCTCCTTTACATGTCTAATATTTAAGTCAGAGATAATAAACCAGTATGGTTCCTGGGAAGAAAACGTGATAAAGGTGGAGAAGATGCATTTCTCTGGACATTTTTTTGACTTGAGTAACACATGGCTTAGTATTCTACTCTGGCCAGTGGGAGCTTCCCATAGCTTGAGGTTTGTGCCATTTTCAAGTCACAGGAACTTGGGGGGCCCTCAAAAAGTATTTTCCTTGATAAAAGAGAAGGCAGTGAGATTTTCAATTCTGATTTCATTATAGAGTGGGATTTACTTGACTCTGCAAATTTCCTTGTCTTAGGCTTAAAGTAATAAACACTTTACTGCATGTGTGTGAAAACACATCCCGGAATGTCATTATGGTTGATGAGGGCTGTCTGATAAGTAGAATAGAATTTCTAGGCAACTATAGGATAGGAAAGGTCAAAATGACTCTGCTAAATTAACATTGCTTGCTTTTGTGGCTCACCTTTTCCCCTCTTCATCTTTTTCCTTCCTTATGACGGGGGGATAGAAATGTTCCTCTTGCTGAAATATCATATATTTATTTAATGTGTTTTATACAGAATAGACAATACAAAGTTAAAAAAAACCCCATTAAAACCCAGTAAGAGTGTCAGCCTTGTGAACTGTTTAGTTCAGAAGGGCAGACACAATTAAAATATATGTAAAAGACCCAGTCTGGCCAGGTTATCCTGCTATGGTAATAGAATACAGGGAAAACTCGGAAAATTAGAATATCGTGCAAATGTTTATTCATTTCACTTAAAAGGTGAAACAAATATATGAGATAGACTCACTACATGCAAAGCGAGATGTCATGCCTTAATTTGTTATAATTGTGATGATCATGGTGTACAGCGTATATGAGATTATGTGATGATTATGGGGTACATGAGATTGGGGGATTGGGGCATACCTGTCAAGTGTTGCCTGTGAAAATATGGGAAATTTTCCAGGTATGGGTGCGCATGCGCAGCAACCCCTTTGCGGATGCGCAGCAACCCCTTCACACCTTTGCGCATGCACACCGCTGACTCTGATGGGCGTGCATGCGCAGCAACTTCTTTCCCAGACACTCCAATACAGGATGATGGCGGGAAAGAGGGGCAAAAACGGCATTTCCCGGCCAATACGGGATACTTGACATGTATAGGTTGGGGTTTTCATAAGCTAAGCCATAAGCATCAATATTATAACAAAGTAAGGCTTGAACTATCTTGCTTTGCATGTAATGAGTCTATCTTATATATTTGTCTCACCTTTTAAGTTGCATTACTGGACTGAATGAACATTTGCACAATATTCTAATATTCCGAGTTTCACCTGTAGACAATACTGCCAGCAGCTCAACGCCAAGTGACAGGTGGCAGTTAACTAACTTGACAAACCTGAGAACTAATGGCTGTGAATGGAGAAGTCCACAGGGAAGAGTGATAGTCCCCAAGTGGATTAAATCCCACTTAAATCCATTTTGAAGGTGAGCAACAATTTCATCAATCCTAGCCTGGGGCTGATGAGAATTTTGCGTGCCAAAAGGGCTCAGGACCAGAAAGTGACTCACAGAACTGGATCAGTGGTATGGGTGTCACACTGCAATGTGGAAGGCAAATGGAAAACCACTGCATTATATTGTTCCCAGGACAATCTTCATGGCTGATCGCCATGATGACTGCCAAAATTCGGATTCAGATATGGCAGAAGAAGAAAAAGAAAAGGCTCAGAGTCTACAAACTTTCCTTGTACCTTGCAAACATCAATTTTCTGTTCTTTTATTTCAGGTGCAGTCAAAGAATTGAAGTTCTTGGTCCCTTGGGGTCATATTGCAGCCAAAGCCTGGGGCTCTCCAAAAGACCGACCAGTGCTCTGCTTGCATGGTTGGCTGGACAATGCAAACACATTCAACATACTTATTCCTTTACTTCCTAGAGGTGGGTATGTGTTAATTAATGGTGCCATTTGGCCAACTGGAATGGAGACAGAGCTTCAAAAAGTGACTTTCCTGAACCACAACTCCCTAGAATCAGTTTCCCAAAAGCACATCTGGGTGGCTGTTCTGGGAGGTAGGAGCTTTAAAAACTAACTTTCCCAAGCTCTGCCTGTGGGCTGACTCTTTGTTCTTCTTCCCTTGTTGTCTTTCAGATTGCTATTACTTGGCAATAGATTTGGGGGGGCATGGCCTGTCATCTCACCGCCCTGCTGGATTTCCCTATCACTTCATGGATTATGTGGGTGATGTGCGAAGGGTCACAGCAGGTGAGCAGGTTACACTTGTCCATTACATATGGATAGTTTGACTTCTCAGTGGTTTGAATTTTAGTAAGATTCCTGGCTACATACAAACAGATTCCTTCTCACTTTTGATCAACAATGAGAGTTTACTATCCCTGCTTCCATTGGTGTTTAATGCTTTTTCCAACCCATTTTCAAGAACAGACATAAAAACTCATAGCCCTGGACTTAACTGGACCATCCCATCAAACTCTCCTAAACAAAACAAGATGCAAAGCTAATCAAAGCTCACAGTGTCTGTGAAACTGGCTGTTGTACTAGCTGTAAACAAATGGAGAACTTATTGCTCTCCAGATGTTGCTTAATTTCAACTTGCATCCCTTGCCACTGGTTATGCTTGATAAGGTGGATGGAGCAAGAGGAGAAAGGGACTGGATTGTGGCAACAATACAAGAAGTGTGGATTGAGTTATTTTATTTTAATTTCCTGACTATAGCAAGTATTGACACCATAGCAAGGAGCATGTGTTTGGATAATAGCAATTTTGCATGCACTGATACTGGGTATCAGCAAGAAGGGGCTTTGCAGCCTAATCAGGTTGTCTTTTGTTGCTAACTTGAATGGTGAAGTTATTTTCCTGGCTCTGTCATTTGAAGAAAGCCCCTGCCCCCTCTTCCTGTTCATTGTTTCATTCCTTTCATTGTTTTGTTGATAGTCCCTCCTCTTCTTCATGAGTTGGCCTAAGACTCATGGTTTTTGTGTGTATGCCTTCACTGCTTATTACAGCCGAAGAATAATGTACCGGTAAATGTTAAACTAATTAGGAACTAACCAAGATAAATTATCGTGCTTGTTAGGTTAAAAATAGTTAAAATAAATTATATTTTTTCTAAGCACAGTCTGAATTATGCTCTAGTAGTCAGAGTACTTTGTATGTAGGTGATAAGTTGCTGCCTGTCCCCTCCCAAAAAATTCAAGTATGTTTCAGCAGCCAATGACTTGGAGAATGTTAAACTATTATAACATTTATCTAGATTTCCATCAGAAATGAATCTGTTTTTTCTGTATTCGTGTCTATAAAAACAATCTAGCACCGTGATGGTAAACCTTGGCACTCCAGATGTTCTTGGACTTCAATTCCCAGAAGCCCAAGCCCCCTGTGAATCCACATGAAGGGATTTACTGCGATTCATCCAGCCCACGCTGCCCTTGTTGCTCCCAGAAGCGGAAGTAAAACGTGCCTGTACGGTTAAGGCTCTTCTCAGTTAACCCTTCCTCCGTACAGGCGCATTTTACTTCCGCTTCTGGGAGCAACGAGGGCAGCGTGGGCCAGATGAATCGCAGTAAACCCATTTGTGCGGATTCACAGGGGACTTAGGCTTCTGGGAATTGAAGTCCGAAGTCCAAGGGCATCTGGAGTGTCAAGGTTCACCATCACGCATCTAGCACAACAAGCTTGAAGTTGAAAGTGACCTTTCATAGCACCCTATCATTCATAGTGCCCAGAACCCTAATACTTGTGCTGAAAGAGCAGCCACTTACATTGATCATAAGTGAAGCAAATAATGTGGGTAAATGTTTGTATGTGGGTGATCTGAGTGCAGTATTGATGATTTCAGATATTGGACATTTGCTGAGTCTCTTAGGTCTTTCTTTCTTTCTTTCCTTACTTTCCTTTAGCACTGAAATGGAATCAATTTACCATTATGGGTCATAGCATGGGTAAGTGACTCTTATCCCAAGTGTACCTTGATTGTGCTTGACATCATAGTGAATGATTAACTTCCAATCAAATCTTTCAGAAATTTTTAAGGCATGTATTTCAGAAGTGCAACATTTCCCTCTCATTTCTTTGTTTACTAAACACTTGGTCCTCCCCTTTGCAAGTTGGGTTCTACCCTTTGGATTGAGGAGGATGGGCTAATAATTTTATTTCAATATGCACTTTTTTCTCCAAATCATTGTCAATATTGATTTGGAGGAAACAATTTTGGCACTTGGGGTGGGGGAAGGTGAAGAGGAACACCATTCTTTAACCAACCATGATGTTAAGAAGCAGAAGTGGCCTTTTCTGCTTAACAGTAGATTGACCCATTTGGTGAGGGGAAATGAAATTCTAAGTGGGCTCAGGAAATGCATGCAACGCCTCCCCAATCTTGGCTAGATTGTTAGGGAGATTGCTAATCCTGTATTTATTGGCAGTGCCGTAGTATTAGAAAACTCCCATGGATCACTCCATTCAAGTTTTTTTAAACCATGGTAAGAGATTTGAAAACCCCCAGAGTGCCAATAAACAACATCAACATATTACAAAGAGAGCTTAGAAATAATACTTTTGGAATGGTCCACATTGGAATGGGGCTTCCCAATTACATAGAGAAAAGGAATTTTCCCAAACGTTGGTTACAAGGCATCGGGCTCCTTTCCACAAACAGTTGGTGATACTTAATCCTATGAGGCTGAAGAAAGAATACAGTCTAGTCTGGAGTGGGCTGTAAAGTCTGCTTTGGCTGCTTCCTTTACTTGGGAGATGCTCCCAAAACAACAGGGTTGATCAAATGGGAAGTAGACTTTTTTTTCCACATCTGTATTAAACCCACTCTTTTTTTTTAAATCTAGGCGGATCGGTTGCAGGCATGGTGAGTATATTAATCATAGGATGTAAACCACCAGGAATGTATTACTGTATCTCCTTGGAACTGTGTGTGTGTTTGTGTGTGTCGGGGCGGGGGGGGGGGGGGGAAATAAAAATACCCTCTAGGTAGGAGCTACTATGGAAATGACACTTATGCCTGGAATACAGGAACTGAACTTCTTTCTTCTATATCTTCCTAGTTCTCTTGTGTTTTTCCTGAACTGGTGGACAAGCTGATCTTGGTGGAATCTTATGGCTTTTATCCAAGACCTAAGGTTAGATTCTAAAACAATTGTGATGTATTTGAAAGTTTTGATATAAACTACCAGTAAATGCATCTTGCAGTGCCAATAAAAGGGAGTTATTATTATGCAAAAAGATGAACCAGGGATGAGGGAGATGTGAAGTGACTCCACCTCTATCTTCTTTGGTAAGAGTGTGTTTAAAGGCAAGCAAGTAGAGCAAAAATCTCTGCTCAATTTTCCATGTACAGGTTGCTCTTGCTATTTATACATCAGCCTGAAAAAGTCAACTGTTTATTGTGATGCTTAGAATTGTGTTTCAAGATGAAGTAATGTAAGCTTGCACAATGAAGTACAATGAATATCTACTTTCTCCTATTGGGACCTGGGATCAGTTTGTATAGGCAACTGTTAGATAGGTTACGGTCTCATTCCAGTTGAATTTCCACATGGCAGGTCTTATGAGCTGCCTCCAATGAATTTGGGTAGAACTAGATCTCTTTCTTTGTGGGCTTTTGCTCATTGGACCCCATCAATTTAACAGATCTTTTGTTACACCAGTGGTTGTCGCTTTCCACATTTATGAGGCAGGTGTAGAAAAGAAAACAAGGCCACCAGAACGAGGCATTTAACTGATACTTAGTTAATTTGAATACTTTGGCACTAAGTGTCAGGATAGAAATGGAGATGGCAGCTGTTATGGAACCTGGAAATTCAGCTGGAAATTCACCTGAAAATCAACTGGGAGAAACAACATGTCAGATTACATTTAGGGAATAGGCGATAACAAAATTAGCATTGGAGTTTTCAGCCTTTCCATGAATGTGTTTGTTACTTTAAAAGTGCATGGCATAGGAAAGGAATTTACCCTAACAATTGCCTTTTAACTGAGCAACTTTCTAGCTTCCATCTAGAAGGATATGTGTTGCAGACAGTGGCTGAAATCTTTTTTTTTTTAAGCATAAAATGCTTTGATGCTGTCAAAGTCCTGTCTGGATGCCTGGAGGCCGCCAGGGTCTGGATGGGGGGACAATGGGCTTCAGCTGAATCCTGGCAAGACCGAGTGGCTGTGGGTGAGGGGCCCCGGGTTATCTGGAGAGCTACCATCTCTGGTCTTGGATGGGGCAGTTTGGCCCCAGACAGACCAAGTGCGCAACTTGGGGGTCCTCCTGGACTCGCGACTGCTGCTTGAAGAGCAGGTGGTGGCCAGGAGAGCTTTTGCTCAACTTCGAGTTGAGCCCGCTCCTGGACTCCTTACTCACGGTCACTCATGCTCTGGTCACTTCCAGATTAGATTACTGTAATGCGCTCTATATGGGGCTGCCCTTGATGATTATTCGGAGACTACAACTGGTCCAGAATGCAGCTGCCCAGGTGGTGATGGGGTGTGGACGTTATGCCCGCGCTTCCCCACTACTTCGGGAACTGCACTGATTACCAGTTTGCCTCCGGGTGCAATTCAAGGTGCTGGTTTTGACCTTTAAAGCCGTATATGGCAGTGGACCAGGATACCTAAGAGACTGCATCGCCCCAAGAGTGTCTGCCCGTCCAACGAGAGCGGACCGGAGGGGCTCTCTAATTGTGCCATCTGCTAGAGGGGCTTGCCTCTCTAGCACACAAAGAAGGGCCTTCTCCGTGTCCGCACCAGCCCTCTGGAACCTCCTGCCAACAGAGCTAAGATTACAGACAGAATTACTGCTCTTAAGGAAAGGTTTGGAAACCTGGCTGGCGGGGCAGGCGTGGGGCCTTAATGGAAGTATTCCCCCCGCCTGTTGGCTCATTTAAAGTTAAATCTAGAGTCTCCCTCCCTCTGTATTCTTGCATCCTTTTTATTTCTTTTATGAATTAGGTGGGGGTAGTAGGGTGGGTGATTGGGTTTTAAAATTTGTTTTATATGTTTTAATCTGCTGGAAGCCACCCTGAGTTGGGTTCACCTGAGTGGGCAGCATAAAATTTGAAAATTAAATTAAATAGTAAGTTGCATTAGAGTGAGTCAATTGAATCAGTGGGGACTTGGTGACTCAGCTTCTTCATAACTTTCATTGATTTGGATAATATAAACCAGCCCTTTCCTGGTGTAGGAAACAACAGTAATATGTTGGCAGTGTTTTCTAAGAGATGATTATTCCAGCTAGGTATCTTGACAGCCCTGGGTTCAGTTTGTATCCAAGAAGAGTTTCTCTGTCAGATCTTGCAACTTGTGAATGTCAGGGATGAGAGAGGAGGAATTCTATCATTTTCCCAGGGCTTCAGGTGTCCCTTTCAGATTCCCAACAGGTGTATTAGCAAGAGGTCTACTATCTTAATGTAACAATTCTCTGCTATATCTACTTGTTGTTTAAAACAAAAATGAGCTTACACCACTTATATGTGGGATTCAGGAATTCTTCTCAGAAAAGCTTCTGCCAATTTCAGCTATTATTCCTTGGGTCTCTTGTTGGCAGGTTTATAGGGGCCCAGAATCACATAAACAGCAGAAACCAAGCTCCAAGCTCATTCCTAGAGATGCTCTATCTAATGTTGAGGTGAGAGTGAAGGTGTCTTGACATTGGGAATTGGGTCTGGTGTTAAAGCTTTGTATGCAATCCAGGACTTTAATTCTTGTTACTCTATTATTTCTTAATATTTATTTTTATTTCATGAAAGCAAAAAAGCAAAAGAAGGGGACAAAAGGGAACAAAAAAAACTGAGAAAAGGCAATGTTATAATAATAAAAAATCTAGGTATAAATATTAAATAAAGGCAACCAAATATCTGACTATATGGCCCTACAAAGGTGACAGTTACTATAGACCAGGGGTGCCCAAACTACAGCCTGCAGGCCCTGATGCCAATTCATCCGGCTCACGGCACCCTCGCCGCTCCTGGAAGTGGCTGGGGAACATGCCTGCCCATGCGCATGCATGTCCGTAACCACTTCTGGGAGTGGTGCAGACATGTGTGGGACATCTGGAACCACTTCCAGGAGTGGCGTGGGGCATCCGCACCACTCCCGGAAGTGGTTTGGATGTCCCTGTCCATGCGCAAATGCATCCACACCACTCCTGGAAGTGGTTTAAGATGTCCCTGCACATGCACAAATGTGCCACTCCCGGAAGTGATTATGGACATCCCGCACATGCACAAATGCATCCTCTCCACTCCCGGAAGTGGTTCCAGACATCCAGCACATGAACAAATGCATTCTCGCCACTCCCGGAAGTGGTTATCGACATCCCCGTGCATACGCAAATGTGTCCTCACCACTCCCGGAAGTGGTTATAGATGCACATGCGCAAAAACGCCCTGTTACAGGGACATGGTCAGGCCCCTGGCACAAAATGTTTGGGCACCCCTGCTATAGACATTCAAAAGGGTTGTAAGGGCCTCAACCCAGGAGATAATCATTTGTTATTCCAAGTTTGCATGATCAGTAAGAGATACTAGCCAGCAAAAGTAGTTAATTTCTAAGAAGAAGATAAATACTTTAAAACTTGTAAAGGGACTGTGATGGCTCAAGTGTTTAAGATGCTGAACTTGACAACTGGAAGTTTGCCAGGTCAGCAGTTCGAGACCCGAGTACTACATGACGGAGTGAGCTCCCGTCTCTGTCCCAGCTCCTGCCAACCTAGTAGTTTGAAAGTAAGAAATTGACAAGTAGATAAATAGGGACCTCTTCGGTTGGAAGGTAAACACCGTTCTGTGCACTCCAGTGTCTAGGCATGCCTGCCACATGTCTACAGATTTAAGCAAAAGCCTACAGAACGGACCTTTTTTTGTAAGTAGGGGTTTTACTGTAATTATTTTGGATTGTTGGTTTGTGGGGAGAATACTTAGTCTCGGTCACATACATCTCCTGCAGTTAGTAGCGTTTTTGTATATCTTTTGAGTTGTTTTGCCTGCAAGCACCTACAGAAAAGAGACGATTGTTTCTGATTTATAGGAAGGGGAGAAGGTTTTAAATTCCACGCGGACAGTAATAGAGTATTTGCTGAAGACAGAAGCCAACCCTCTCCTCTCCCCAAAAGTACGCACCCCAGACGCTGCACTTCAGAGGTGAGTCCTTTCCTTGTATTCTTCAATTTTTGATGTTCATATTTTGTGCTGAGAGTTTTGAAAAGTTGATTTCTTGGATTCCCTTGCTGTGTGAAAGATTCTGGAAATATGTAACTTTTCTTAGGTCTGCTTGTGCTGGAGCCATGTTAAAGTGTATTCTGCCCATTGTGGCTAACTTTCTTTGGCATTTGTTTCTAAAGTTCTGCTTCTCAGCATGGGGAATACTGAAGATTTGGAACACGGTAATCCGTTAAACCTGTGATGGTGAACCTTGGCACTCTAGATGTTCTTGGACTTCAATTCCCAGAAGCCCAAGCGCCCTGTGAATCCACACGAATAGGTTTTCTGCGATTCATCCGCCCCACGCCTCCCCCATCGCTCCTGGAGGCGGAACTAAAACGTGCCCGTACGGAGGAAGGGTTAACCCGGAAGAGCCTTAACCGTATGGGCACGTTTTACTTCCACTTCCAAGAGCGACAGGGGCAGTGCGGGCCAGATGAATAGCAGAAAACCCATTCGTGTGGATTCACAGGGTGCTTGGGCTTCTGGGAATTGAAGTCCAAGAACATCTGGAGTGCCAAGGTTTTCCATCACAGCATTAAGCCATGTCTGCTGCAGTCCCACTTCCTTTCTATAATTTTTTAAAGCGGTACACTTGTTCGTCTCTTCCCAGATTATTAGAGGCAAACACACACCTGACGGAAGAGAGTGGGAGAATACTGCTAGAACGAGGGGCTACTGAAGTCTCAGGGGGTAAGAAATGACTGCAGTAAATTGGCTGTTATGTAGTCCTGCTCCTAACGTGGAGGTAAGCTGAGCTCATTGATAGAACAGCTGTTGCAGATGTAGTAGGCTGGAAGTTTAAAGCTTTCCTCTCTGATTGTGAACACAACTCAATTATGTTTAACTTGATCATAGACCGCAGGTCACTGATAAAATCTAACACAGAGACCTTAAATTTTCAAAAAGGAAATTTCCCAAAGTTGAGGAAACTAGTAAAAAAGAAGCTGAAAGGGAAAATTGAGAGAGCCCAAACACTCCAAGAGGCATGGAGGCTGTTTACAAAAACAATAACAGAAGCTCAATTGGAATGCATACCCAAAAGGAAAAAGGGCACTGCCAAGTCCAAGAGGACTCCAATGTGGCTTACAGGAGCTGTTCGGGAAGTGATCAAGAGCAAGAAAAGCTCATTTAGAAGATGGAAGGCTTGTCCGAATGAGGACAGCAGGCAAAAACATAAATTCTGGCAGAACAAATGCAAGGCAACAATCAGGAAAGCAAAGCAAGACTTTGAGGAGCGTATAGCTAAAAATACTCAGAGAAATAACAAAGACTTCTTTAAGTACATTAGAAGTAAGAACCCAACTAGGAAGGCCATTGGACCATTAGATGACAATGGAAGGCAAGGGGTTATTAAAGAGGAAACAGAGATTGCAGAGAGACTCAATGAATTCTTTGCTTCAGTATTCACTGAAGAAGACAGAGGCCACATGCCCAAAACAGAGCCTATCTTCGTAGGGAGGAAAACCGAAGAATTAAGCCAGATAGAAATAACCAGGGAGGAGGTCCTTGCATGTCTTGTTAAACTAAACACTAACAAATCACCAGGACCAGATGGCATCCATCCACGAGTTCTCAGGGAACTTAAAGATGAAATTGCTGATCTCCTAGCCAAAATATATAATCTTTCCCTCAAATCAGGCTTTGTGCCTGATGACTGGAAGGTAGCAAATGTAACACCAATTTTCAAAAAAGGATCCAGGGGTGATCCAGGGAATTACCGACCTGTCAGTTTGACATGTGTCCCAGGTAAAGTGATGGAAACCATCCTAAAAGATAGAATTAATAGGCACATAGAAGAGAAGGCGCTGCTAAAGGAGAGCCAACATGGCTTTTGCAAGGGCAAATCATGCCTCACTAATCTGTTGGAATTTTTTGAGAGTGTCAACAAGCATGTGGATAAGGGGGATCCAGTTGACATTGTTTATCTGGACTTTCAGAAGGCTTTTGACAAGGTCCCACACCAAAGGCTCTTGAATAAACTTACCAGTCATGGAATAAAGGGACAGGTCTTGTCCTGGATCAGCAACTGGCTAAGGGACAGGAAACAGAGGGTAGCACTAAATGGACACTTCTCCAAGTGGAGGGAAGTAAAGAGTGGGGTCCCCCAAGGTTCAGTACTGGGACCCCTGCTTTTCAACCTCTTCATAAATGATCTAGAGGTAGGAGTAAAAAGCAAGGTAGCCAAATTTGCTGACGACACTAAATTATACTTGGTAGTGAAAACTGTGAGAGATTGTGAGGAGCTCCAGAGGGATCTCTCGACACTGGGGGAGTGGGCAAAACAGTGGCAAATGAGTTTCAACATTAGTAAGTGCAGAGTGATGCATGTTGGGGCAAAGAACCCCAATTACATTTATAAACTGATGGGGTCTGAACTCTCTGCGACAAACCAGGAAAGGGACCTTGGTGTCCTGGTGGACAACTCAATGAAGGTGTCAACCCAGTGTGCCTCAGCAGTGAAAAAAGCAAACTCAATGCTAGGGATCATTAGGAAGGGTATAGAAAATAAGTCAGCTAGTGTCATTTTGCCTCTTTATAAATCTATGGTGAGGCCCCACCTGGAATACTGTGTACAGTTCTGGTCGCCATACCTCCAGAAGGATATTATGGAGCTGGAAAAAGTGCAGAGGAGGGCAACCAGAATGATTAGGGGACTGGAACACCTTCCTTACCATCTGAGGCTGCAACGGTTGGGCCTCTTCACTCTTGAACGACGACGTCTAAGAGGTGACCTGATTGAAGTTTATAAAATCATGCACTGTGTGGACAAAGTAGATAAGGAAAAACTGTTTTCCCTATCGCATAACACTAGAACTAGGGGACACTCCATGAAACTTTTGGGTACTAGTTCTCAAACAAATAAGAGAAAGTACTTTTTCACCCAGAGGATTACTGGTCTATGGAACTCCCTGCCAGAAGAAGTGATGACAGCTGTCAGTCTTGACAGCTTTAAGAAAGGATTAGACAAGTTCATGGAGGACAAGGCTATCAATGGCTATAATTATGGATACTTAAGGACAACCTCCGGGTTGGAGAGATAGGCAGGATATCTCTCAATATCATTTCCAGGGAATCCTAAGCAGGCATCTGCTTGGGAATACCCTGAAGGAAATGGTGAGCCACTGTGTGAGACAGAATGCTGGACTGGATGGGCTGTGGCCTGTTCCAGCAAGGCTGTTCTTATGTTCTTATGTGAAATTTCTGGTAGTATGACTATGAAAGAAACATGAAGCTGCCAGTTTCATTGATAAGCTAGTTAAGACTTGGAATAGAGTTCAGCAACACACACACACACACCATCTCTTAATTTTTAACTATTTGAATTATTCAGATTTTAACTTTCAACTTTACACCAAGTTTATTATTTCAGAACTTTCTGATGATTGTTACATAGAATTGAACACATTTCCCCTCAGTTTGGGTTTCACAAAATCAAGGGGTTTCTAGTATAGGGTAATGTGTTGATCTGTTGCAGCAAAACAACAGTTGTAATGCTTCCTCTTTCCCCTCCAGGTATGGTTTTTAGAAGAGATCTGAGACTCCTTATGGTAATATGTGCTATAGTATATTTTTACTTCTGTATATCTTATTATGTTTAGGAAATCATGCTTAGGCTTTCTAGCTTCCTTTGGGCTTGTTGGTACCTCAATCCTGTATCTGCTTAGATTAGTTGCTAAGTATGCTTTTTGCTGTATGGCAGCCATATAGAAATACTGTAGTTTCTTTCCAGCTATTTTAATTCCGACCCAACAGAGTTTTTGTAAAGTCAAAAATTCCTGTAAAACAGTTTTGTCAGTTAAATAGTGGAATTTAAAAATGATGATGGTAACAACAATTCTGTATATTCTGTACCCTAATGCAGTTGTTGCAGCAGCTGTAGAAGTTAGGATAAGACCGTGATGGCAAACCTTGGCACTCCAGATGTCCTTGGACTTCAATTCCCAGAAGCCCAAGCCCCCTGTGAATCCACACAAATGGGTTTACTGCTATTCATCCAGCCCACTCTGCCCTTGTCGCTCCCAGAAGCGGAAGTAAAACAAGCCTGTATGGAGGAAAGGTTAACCCAGAAGAGTCTTAACCATACGGGTGCATTTTACTTCCACTTCCGGAAGCGACGAGGGCAGTGTGTGCCGGATGAATCACAGAAAACCCATTTGTGTGGATTCACAGGGTGCTTGGGCTTCTGAGAATTGAAGTCCAAGAACATCTGGAGTGCCAAGGTTCGCCATCACGGGGTTAAGGTGTAAGTAATCCATTCCAGGAACCTCAGTTATCAAGTATAGACGTCAATAATGGGTTGCAACTACACTGTCTGGAAAACCCTGATTGAACTCACAGTGAATTCTGTTGTAGCACACAATGCCAAAATGGCAGTTCAAAATTGCATCCAGTTTGGTTCTTTTCCACTCCAGTTTATTATAATAGATGTACTATATTTTTCAGACAATACACAGCTGCTACTCTGTCTCCTTATGGTTGTCTGCCAGCAACCTGAACCCCTATGTGCCCATCCCCACCACTGTGTCTTCAGTTTTCCCCCTCCTTTCGAAATATAACCATGAAGATACCAATTTCTTTCTTTCTTTTTAAACCTGTAATTAAAATTGCGCAGCCAAATATTTGTGACTATGGAAGGATGGTGGTTTTTTTAAAAAAAGGATGTCTCTTATAGTGGCTGAGGCAATTTATGACCCTTTGAAGATGGTAGATCTGGAGAGTGCAGAAGTTGTTACAGAAGAAACAGCACAATAACTGCCAAACAAATTGTCATTTGTGTAACGTGTCTCCTTCTGTGTGTAAATGGGTTTCTGCTGGGGTTGGAAAGAAGATGCTGGTCCTCATTCAAAATTCTTGTATTTATTATTTTTATATACACAAGCTTGAGGGCAAGGGGAAATTTGTGGACATATGCTTAAATGGCCATTTTTTTCATTAGAAAGGTGGGGGTGAGGAGTGTCATTGTGTCCATCCCACAACCTGCTCATTGCAACAGTGTGACTATTCATCCATACTTCAGTATTTCCCATTGTGTCTAATCAATATATCAGACTAAAACAAAGAAAAAGGTGTTGTAACTTGGGTTTTTATTACAAGTGAGAGTGTGTATTTGCAACTCAGCCACAGCAAATTTATTGCAATTTAACTTTCAGCATAAGTAAAAGATCAGCTGAAAGAGTAAGGTGGCCAAAGTGCAGGCCACCAGATGTTGTTGAATTACTCCTTCCATAACATCAACCAGAACTGCGTCTCCAGACGGAGTTGTTGCCCTTTAGGAAGGAACTAAAGACTTGGCTGGCGGGCCAAGTTTGGGGTGCGGGTGGGGATGGGGGTACCGTTGGGTGGTTGGTATAGAGAAGTGTGCCTTCCCCCAAGGTCCCTTCGGTTCGTGCGCACCTTTTAGGGGTGGGTTTTTTAACTTTTAACTTTGTTTTATCATGTGTCTTTTATGTATTTACTGTCTGCTATGTAAATCGCCCTGAGTTGGGTTGTACCTGAGTGGGCGGTATATAAGCGTGAAAAATAAATAAATAAATATTCAGTGACAAGGAATACTGAGGATATGAGTCCAGGCCATCTGTTGCAATAGTGACAATAGTAAGCTCAATGAGGTTTTGAGAAACATATGGTTTCAGACTACTATTCCAAGAACATATTTTACAAATTTTAGTCTGAAAATTGTAAATTCCCAAGCTCTGTATCTTTGATAAAGGCCATACTGCCAGCAACTCAACGCCAAGTGTCAGGCGGCAGTTAACTAACCTGACAACCCTGAAGACTAACGGCCTTGGGTGCCAAAGTCCGCAAGGGAAGGATGATGGTCCCCAAGTGGATTAAATCCTACTTGAATCCATCTTGATGGAGGGCAGCAGCTTCATCAATAGCTGGCCTGGGGCTAAGGAGGACTTTGCATGCCAAAAGGGCTCAGGACCAGAAAGTGACTCACGGAACTGGATCAGTGGTATAGGTGTCACACTGCGATGAGGAAGGCAGGTGAAGGGCCACTACAATATATTCTCAGGACAGTCTTCATGGTATGAGTACACAGAAAGAGCTTCCTCAAAGATTGTGTTATTTTTGAACCATAATCGGGCATACCCTAGTACCAGTAACCTTGTGTTGCTGGCTAATCTTTCTCAGGCCAAAGGAACTGCAGAATGGACTCACCAAAAGGTGGCTTCATTTTGGTGGTTTCACGTCTGGCCTAGACGCAGAAGAACAGGGCTAAAGAAGTCTACAAAATGCCACACTATGTTAGCTGGCCCAGAAGAAGTAGAATTTACCAGTGACTGACTGTTGTGGCTGCTGCATCGTGTGAGATGGACATTTGGGTATGCACAAACTGATTTTTAGGAATGTATGTGATGTGTCAGACTCTATATCCTGCATGTTAGAAGCCCAGATAACTAGCTGTTTTATCTACAGTATTTCACTCGTGTATCTGCCATTTTGTTTTCACATATAGCACACCTATGGTTCTACGTCTGTGGATCAGCACGTAAATTATTTGAAGAAAATCCAGGCTGATGTATTGATGATCATGTAAGTAACACACCAATATAATCAGTGCCCACTATTGTAACTTTTTTATGCCTGTGTGAAAGGGGTTTGTGAAGTAAAGAGATTGTTTCACTGGTCTATTGAAATACAGGGTTGGGAAAAAAAACTTTGCAAACTGTCATTATAGTATGTTGTTTTTATTTTTAGAGCACAAGATGGGATTTTTAATAAAGACACCCCAGAGATACCTACAGACTTTACAGAGCAAATCCATCAAGGTTTTAAGACCTTCCTCAAAGAGGTGAGAGCCAGTTGGGACACCACTAGCTTCCTCTGGTGGTGGTTGATTTTATTTTTGGGTGGGTGGCTGGACAGCCATTTTGCCCTTCCTCCACATGTCACTTCTGGGTGTGGTGGTGGTGGGCCCACATGAAATGGTGCTGCGGGCTGCATCCGGCCTGTGGGTCACAGGTTGAGAATCCAAATCCCTGATGTAAGTGATAAATCAAATAGCCTCTGCTGTTATTTGCGATCCCTGGTTTTTCCCTTTCCTTCTGTTTCTTACTGTATTCTTCATTTGTCCACAGCATTTCCACTTCGTCAATGTTTCTGGGAATCACTTTGTCCACCTCAATGAGCCTGAGATAGTGGCTGGGATCATCAGCAACTTTATAAATAAGGGTCAGCACCCCAAAGCCAGTCTGTAACCAGCACTGTCCTCTCCACCTGCTACTATAGAAAGACGTAAGCACCTGAGGGGTTCAGTATGAAGAATCAATACTGCTCAAGAGAGAAGATTGCTGTGAACTGCCTTCAAGAATAAAACCTATGCGCCACATACTTGCAAATTTTGTTGGCATAGTAGCCACGTTAGTCTGTTTCAAGCATATCAGAGAGTAAACAAAACATCAAAAACGTGGCACTTTAAAGACTAACTGCTAAATTTTAATGTCAGCTTTTGTGGATCCATGAAAGCAAACATTAAAATACAGCAGTATTTTATGCTTGGCACTTGCAAAATGAATGTCATGAAATTTAAAGAATACTGGAGCTGTATTTATTACTGCCACGATGCTTTCAGTTAGGTAAAGCTCTTGTTTTCAGTCTACTATGCACTGGTAATTAAGTATTTTGTACAAATAGAGCTTGGTCTTTAATTAAATAATTACATCCAATTGATGTCTGTTCATCTTCAGTGATGAAGGGAAGTGAGGATATGATTTGGATGGGCATACTAAAATATTCATTCATGTATTTGAGTCATGTTCTTAGTATAGCAGTGGTTTTTCTGGCATAGATCTTCATATTTGAAACGGACTACAACAGTAAGTTCCTGAATTGGAAAGTATTAGTTGCTCGTGTTGCTTAAACCCCATGGGATAGGTACTTTAGAAGCAAGCAGGGGCTAAGAAGAGAATATGCTTGGTATGTAGGTTACACATGAAGTAGAGCAGAGGATGTCTGTGTGCAAGAATGAACAACATTTGGCCAAATGTAAACACACTGCTGAACATCTTATACCCAAAGGCCGCACTAGGTTGAAATCAACTTGCCAGCACACAATAATGATTGCTACTTTTGCAAGAGAAATGCTACCTTTGTGTTTGGGAGCTCCAGTTTTATTTCTGTGCTATCTAGGCTCAGTGAGCTCCAATACTGTGGCCATTTCATATTGGCACCCATGGGGTCAAAATAGGTTTAGCTCCTGAACAAGAAAGCAAATGGATAAAGAGCATTTACGATGCTACAGCACTTTTTTTTCAGCGTGAGGCCTGGTTTTTCCGTCTCCTTGAAGTGTTTAGAGTAGCTACAAGCTGGGTATGCTTTCGGGGGGTTGGAGCACCTGGCTTCAAAGCCAGAGGTGGAAACTTGGTTCTCTACTTTACCTGGTAAAGTAACAAACTTGCACAAGCTACATAGCCGCCCGGAGTCGCTCTAGGGCGAGGGGGCGGCATACAAATTTAAATAAATAGTTCCAGCACCAGAGAGAGCAAGAATGGTTCAACAACTCCTAAGTGTCTTATCTTCCTAAGAAAGACTGGCATAAGTTGGAATCAACTTGATGACACATAGTAGAAGCAAGAAATCCTCCTATATTCATATTGCTTAAGGTTGACCCCAATGGAGGGACATATTTATACCACAAAGTGGTTTATTTTTCATTCCATTAAAAGGCAGAATATATTTCACCATGTGCAGCATTCTCTGGAGACACTACAATTTTCTACGGTATGTTCACTACCTACAATATACAGGTGAAACTCGGAAAATTAGAATATCGTGCAAATGTTCATTCATTTCACTTAAAAGGTGAAACAAATATATGAGATAGACTCACTACATGCAAAGCAAGAGATGTCATGCCTTAATTTGTTATAATTGTGATGAGCATGGCGTACAGAGTACATGTGATGATTATGGGGTACATGAGATTGGGGGTTGGGGTTTTCATAAACTGTAAGCCATAAGCATCAATATTATAACAAAGTAAGGCTTGAACTATTTCATTTTGCATGTAATGAGTCTATCTCATATATTTGTTTCACCTTTTAAGTTTCATTACTGAACTGAATGAACATTTGCGCGATAATTCTAATTTTCCGAGTTTCACCTGTATATATTCTACAGTATATTTACTATATCATTGACAGCTTTAAAGCTTTATGGAATTATGCAAACGATAAAAATGCTCTCTTATCCAAAATTTTGTCCTGTAACATACTGAGAAAGCCACATGCTTAGAAACGTGTTAAGAGTTGTGATGATGGAGAAACCATGAGGCATGCTGTAGCAAATAGACACATTTATTTACAATAGAAGGTACCTCTGGAGCACTGCTTCAGGAGGCACCACACAAAGTGGGCAGGATGACAGAGGGTGAGGCCGGGACTGTGTCAAGTTATTTGTGGTCTGCAAAGTTTTCAGGTACAGTGGCAGCCATTTGTGAACTACCAGCATTATACACGTAAGAGCATCAAGACGACTGCATTGCTGGTTAACATCCATCTGCTTCACTTGTGATGAAAAATATATTAAAAAGAGAAAGAGCAGATATCAGTTTATGCTTCCTGAAAACACCACACAACTGCTTGGCTGTGCGCTGCTTCCTGTGACTGCCGTTCTTTTTAAAATTACTAACACGCTGCAAATCAGTAAGGTCGAAACTTCCGCTGTGCCCTCATGAGCGCAATTTTCTGTTTATCCTCCTCAAATTTTTTCCTCAGCTGGGCTATGTCTGAAATATGCAGAAAGAGTTTAGGTTAAAGATTAATGAACCCTAACGTATCTCACAGTTCTAGCATTTAAAATAATAAGTGGTTAAACTGCTGTACTGCAACTTAAAGGTTGTGAGTTCGATCCTGACCAGGGCTCAAGGTTGACCCATCCTTCCAAGGTCGGTAAAACGATTACCCAGCATCTTGAGGGAAAAATGCTAATTGTGACCCACCCAGAGAGTGTGCAATGTGCTGTGGGGCAGTACATAAGTGTGATTGCTTTTGCTTTTTAAAGACTACTCACGTTCCCTCTTGGTCTCACGATGCTGCCAAGCATAGAAATTAAGGAGCTCCTTGTGTGCTCGCTTGCGTTTCTCCCTTGCCAGTGCCCGCAAGTGGGCGGTCTCCGTCCTTGGCAGCCCAGGCCTCCGACCTTTCCTGGTCACCTTCACCCAACCTTCTTCATCTGGGATGCCATCTTCCTCCTGAGCTTTTGCTTCTTCCTGTGTCGACACAGAAAGACTATGTCAGAAGAAACAACAAGCAAGCCAAGGTCACCAAGTGATTCCATGGTTGAGTAGGGAAGTGAATTCTGGCCACCCAGGGCATCATTCAGACTTCGCCCTGGACTTTCTTGGGGCGAAGAGGCTGCTGTGGCGCTGGGCCCCTCCATCACTGCTGGCGTCCTGGGCCCTGCCCCGGGCCAAGACACAAAGGCCACTATGGCGGCAGGACTCCACTGCCGCCCCTGGACTTTCTTGCGGCTGGGGCGAAGAGGCTGCTGCAGCGCCGGGATCCCTCCATCAACGCTGGCATCCTGCGCCCTGCCCCAGGCACAAAGGCCGCTACGGCGGTGCACATCAGGACTTCACCACCGCCACCTTTCGACTTGCCTGTGGCCGGAATGGAGGGGGCCATTGCACTATTGTATTGTTGATATTATATGTGCTTTTCTAAGGTGAATATGGTATAATTATTGTCTTTATTGTATATTGTATTTACTGCATAGTATTGTGTGAGCTGCCATGAGTCGGGTTTCCTGAGTGGGCAGCATACAAGTGTGAGATTTAAATTAATTAGACCACCCTAACTCCTACCCAGCTATCATCAACGGCAACACATGCAGCAGACAAGATCCATGGGACCCTTCTAGGTAAGTTGGAAGTCCGTACCTTTGCAACCTTTTGGTCATAGGCTTGCATAAAATCATCCACCTCCACCTTCAGTTCAGCGGGATCTACAATTGAAGCTGCATATTGGGTAACCCATTCTAAGAAAAAGAACACTACAGTGAAACCTCATAATAGGAACGGCTCAACTTAAGAAAAACTCGCGATATGAATGGAAACCTCAGGAAAAATCAAGTTCCATATATGAATTTTAAATAGGATTTTTTTTGAGATACTTACAGATTTCTGACCTCTGCAATGTGCATTTTTTCGGGTTATTGGCCGTCTGCACCACTTCCCATGGCAGCAGTAGAGTGTTGTGAGTGAATCCACTCTGGTTTTGCGACTTTATGGGGTGTTTTCACCCTGTTTTTTAATTTAGAAATGGCAGGGAGGGTGAACTTCCTGTGCCTGGGTGATTTGGGGCTTCTAGCTTTGCATTGGCTTCTGGGAATTGAAGTTCACAGAAACCAGAGTTTCCTCTCCTTGCCATTTCTAAATTAAAAAACGTTGAAAACACCCTGGAAAATCCCAAAACCAGAGCGGATTCACTCACAACACTGTACTGCTGCCGTGGGTAGTGGCGCAGATGGCTGACTACCTGAAAAAATGTTATTTTTTCAGATCTCTGGAACGAATAAATTGGTTCCCCAAGAATTCTTATGGGAAACTCTGCTTCGAGATACAAAAACTTCAAGATACAAAGAACCCGGAGGAATGAATTAATTTCATATCTCTAGGTTTTACTGTACAGTGATAAAAGCCTACCTTTTACTAATGCAGGAAATTATAGATGAAGCATCCCTAACAAATGGCCATCCAATTTTTGTCCAAAAACCTCTAATGAAGGAAAGTTAGCCACCTTCCAAAGGGGTACTTTTGCTCCTGAACAGTTATGAGTATCAGGAGGTTTTTCTCAATTGTTAGTCAAAATCTTGTAATTTGAACATACTTGTTCAGATTCTGCTTTCTGGGGGGGGGGGACAGTTACTCTGGAATGATGACTAAAATACCATAAGGAGTTCTCTCTTCATACATTCCAAAACAGGGAATCAATTGTGGGTACCCACCTCCCCAAAAAAAAGTGTATGAGAGAGAAATAAAGAAAATTAGTATATCACCCTAACTGCCCCTACTCCTTTCTGATGTTGGGTAACAGAATGGCCAGTCCTGGTTAGTATGTACCTAGATGGGTATTACCCACCAAGAAAAACTACTGCCTGAAATCATGGACAGCTATTCTGGTTAAGAGTTGACAGCATTAAGCTGGCCAGATTTCTATATTCCTAAATCTGATTATTTTCAATGTGTAGGAATAGCAACTTTCTTTTCTCTCACGCTGCTTATAAGCAGCAAACTGGATGCTGTTTTAACAGGTTGCTACAATACACAGGCATGGTGAAGGAATCCCCCAGACTAAAACTCAAGCCAGCCGATATCTGTGTATAAAAACTGATCCTGTTGTAACAATGCTCTCACAACAGTTTTGAATGCCACTATTCTCTGCCCTATAAAACAAGTCGATGTTTGATATACCATAGTAGAGCTGTGACATGACTTCACCCCTTGCAGTCCCTGGCAATGCTGAGACATAATGCTATAGACCTCAATTTCCAGAAGCCCAAGCCCCCGTGAATCCACATGAATGGGTTTACTGCGATTCATCTGGCCCGCACCGCCCTCATTGCTCCCGGAAGCTGAAGTAAAACGCACCCGTACCCCGTGAATCCACACGAACAGGTTTACAGGCGCATTTTACTTCCGTTTCCGGGAGCAGCGAGGGCAGCGCGGGCCGGATAAATCGCAGTAAACCCATTTGTGTGGATTCACAGGGCTTGGGCTTCTGGCAATTGAAGTCCAAGAAATCTGGAGTGCCAAGGTTCGCTATCACGGCTATAGACCAGTGATGGTGAACCTTGGTACTCCAGTTGTTCTTGGACTTCAATTCCCAGAAGCCCAAGTCCTTGTGATTCCACACAAACTGGGCTTCTGGGAATTGAAGTCCAAAGAACAGCTGGAGTGCCAAGGTTCACAATCACAGCTATAGACATTGGATGGCTGCCAAACCACTACTAGCTCTGAAATCTCTCCTTTGCTTATTAAAACTAAATTTGCAGAGGGATAAACAAAGGAAAGACCTTTTGGCAACGGCAGTGGATAAATATCAGGGTGTGTGTGTGTTAGAGTCAAAAGCAGTCTTTGCATTTGGGCAAGAGGAGGCTGGACTGGAGTTAAAGTCTAGCAATTTTGGGGGTTCCAAAGTTTCTCCATCCATGTTCTCAAGGCAGCAAACATAGGCTTTCTCCAGCCCACTGAGTTTCATCTTTGCAGTAGTGGCATGAGCTAGCTAGGGTGAGACTCTGACCCAAAATCATTCAGTGAACATCATGGCTTAAAGAGCAGATGAACGCTGGCCTGTCTGGGACTTATTTCTCCCAAATTTAAATCTCTGCACATTTATATACCAGATTCAGAAGCAAGAGAGAAATCCCAGGCTAACTTATTGTGCTTAACTTACTGTGAATGCCAGTTTGTACAGGATGCTCCTTGGAAGAGATTATTAAAGGCTCTTCCGTCGAAAAGGATTTGGCGGCCTGCACTCCAGTGGGACTCTTGAATACAACATAAGCAACGTGGAACCCCTAAGAAGCAAGAATCACAACAATTTTGTCAACTGGGTCTACTTTTATCTGCATATGGGCCAATGAAGGAAATACTAGCTAGTTGAAGAAATGATTCCTCGAAGGGCATTCTAATTCCTCTTACCCCTTTGGGGCCATTTAACAATTACATGGTACTTTTTCTGGGAAAAATTGACCCCCCTTCCCCCTATGTAATCCAACTGTAATTTTTGCTTTGACCCCCTCCCCCCCCCTTAAAACTGCGTCTGAACCAAATAGTACTGTATTTTGCACCACCAACCAGTGGTGGCGCTGCAGGGGAAATGGATGGGCAGGCCAACTGCACTGAAGCAGGAAGTGATGCTCTAGCCTAGCCTCTTGCTCTCCCTGCAACCAGGAAGCATAGCTTTCCCTCTCCATTTTCACAAAGGTAAATAAAACCCTTTCTTTTTATGCAAAGGTTTGGTTCTCCACTGTCGGTTAGTGGATTACGTAATTTTGACCTGACACCCCCCGCCATGTAATTTTTTTGTAATTCAGATGGCAGACCCCTCCCCCCTTTGAGGATCACATAATTGTTGAATGGCCCATTTGAGCTGTTCAACTATCCTCACCACTATCTGTTCTCCCACCTAGAAGCCACTCTTCTACAGATCTGCACTGTTGGCACCAAGACAGAGTGCCAATCAGGCATGCTGCTTATACAACTCGGCTGCATGTTTTGGTTCATGTGCACAACTTGACTTTAGGGTCAGGGTGTGTGAAGGGGGAAGGAAACAGAGAAGTCAATCGCACAGCCTCCGCAGATGAACACAAAGAGAAGACTGGAGATTGCAACTAGGAGGCTTTGCACACACTCTTTTCTTCCTCCCAACCCATCATTAAAGGTCTAATTCTCTTGTAATACTTGACAAGGAGACCTTATGTTCAGTCTCTGTAGTGCACTTTTGTATATCAAGATGGCAGTCCCTTAACATTAAAGGTCTGACACATAGGAAAGCAAGAATTTGCAAGGAGTTTCTTACAAAAGAATGTATTTCTCCCAGGCTATGTCAAAGACTGCAGTGGCTCAAGGGGTTAAGAGACTGAACTTGCTGACTGGAAGGTCGGAGTTCAATTCCCGGATACTGTATGACAGAGTGAGCTTCCCCCATTTCTGCCCCAGCTCCTGCCAACCTAGCAGCTCAAAAGCAAGAAATTGCAAGTAGATAAATAGGGGGAGGTAAACAGCGTTCCGTGCACTCTGATGTCTAGGCATGCCTGCCGCATGTCCACGGTCTTTAGCAATAAACAGAGATGAGTACTGAACCCTAAAGTCGGATACGACTGGCTTTCGAGCAAAGGCGACCTTTACCTTTACTATGTCAAGAATGCCTCATTCTCCTTCACAAAATACTAATACCTCAGGTTTTACCCATCCCTGCTGAGGGTTCCTGACCTACCGAAAGCATCTTAGCCTTGAAGAACTTGGTGTGGGAGGTTTCTGTTTTTACTCCCAATGTTGGCTTCTCACAGATCTCAACAGACTTTACTGAACAGAAGGTGGAGAAAAGTCTTGACAAGCATTCCTGCAGATAAGAAAATGAAAGTTCAGCTCCAATCACAGCTACTGGCTAGGCGATTTCAGACGTAATCCCTACTAGCTTAACAACCTTCCTAAGGTTCCTCTACTAGATCATGCACCATCTTCCTGACTGATAACCTTTCCCTGCTTTCTCTTAGCCATCGTACTTACACTTAAATACTGCCCCATACACTTAAATACTGCCCCATAACTCTTAGTGCACTCTCCGGGCTTTTCACAAGCTAATTAGCATTATTGCCCCCCCCACATGCTGGGTACTCATTTTACTGACCTTGGAAGGATAGAAGGATGAGTCAACCTTAAGTCCCATAAGAACTGAACTTATAAAGTCAGTGGTTTTGGCTGCAGTACACCAGTTTAAGCACTGCACCACCAGGGCTCTTAAACACCCTCAGTTGCCTGCTCAGCACCTTTTCTCAGAGGATTTTCTGAGAATAGACTGGAACAGACAGTAAATACCTTCTTGGAAATATTACTCTATATCCGTGATGGCGAACCTTGGCACTCCAGATGTTCTTGGACTTCAATTCCCAGAAGCCCAAGCCCCCGTGAATCCACACAAATGGGTTTGCTGCGATTCATCCAGCCAGTGCCGTGCCGCCCTCGTCGCTCCTGGAAGTGGAAGTAAAACACACCCGTACGATTAAGGCTCTTCCGGGTTAACCCTTCCTCCGTACGGGCGAGTTTTACTTCCGCTTCCAGGAATGATGAGGGCGGTGTGGCATAGGCCGGATGAAAAAAAAAAGTGAGCTAAAGTCCACAAAACCTTACATTAAATAAGATTCCTAGATTAAAATCTGATTGGTTCGCATGATCATGGAGGCCTTGTCAGGCCCTCCTTCAGACAACTGACTGCACATAGGTTGCAAAACTGAGTGTATGATTGATCAAGGGAAACAACAGCCTGCAAGAAGAGGAGAAAAAGGCTGTGCAATTGTCTTTGCACATGTGAATTTCTTCAGAGTAATCTGGCCTTTCTTAATCTCCAAAGTGCCACAAGAGTCTGTTGTTTATGTTTGAGTATCAAATAAGCCATTAACACAGGGGTTCTCAACCTTTTAAAGCTGTGGGCCAGACAACGCTCCCTCAGACAGCTGAGCGGGCCGGGCCGGTGGTTCCCACGCCATAAATACTGCCATAAAACGTGTCTGTGGCTGTCATAAACACATTTACAATAGTCACGGACACATTTACAGCTGTAGTAAATGCATTTACAACAGCCGTGAGCATATTTATGGCTGTAGTAAACGCGTCTGCTTCCAGTGATGTGGGCCACATGAAATGCTGCTGCGGGCTGTGTCCGACCTGCGGGACATAGGTTGAGAACCTCTTCACTAATGCATTGTGGTGAGACCTGTAAGACTTCCTGATTCAAAGATCACACTCTTATCTTTTTGTGCTACAGCAACTCTTTTATCTGTTCAGTTTCAAACCCTAGAGCTTATCACACAAACGTTCTGGTACCGTCTACTCTACAGTCTTCTCCCCACGGCCTTTGCAATGCCTCTTTCTGTTCCTCAAACAAACTCACCTCTGTACAATATGGGGGAACATTCAGGACAAAAAGAGTACGGTTTTGAGGCCGGTGATGATTTTTGTCTTCTCTGACTTTGTGTTCCTTCACGTAGAGGTAGTGAGGTGACCGATGCTTTTCAGAGAACTTAACTGGTATAGCTAAAAGAATGAGAACGTTGTAAACAAGTAAACAAGAACCATATCCCAGAGAACACTTTGTACAGAAGAAACAACTACCAACAAACAGTATTCACAATGCCCATATTTACATGACTGAATGTTCCATACCAACTCACCCTTCTAACCTTCCAGAAACAGTAAGACATGTCCAGGGAAAAGTACAATTGCCTTCTGTGGCACTTAGGTTTCTATGGGGATCTGGGTATTTTCTATGGAGGTTTGAATATTTTAAGTAGATTAAAAAACAAAACAGTGACAGGGCTAGCTTTGGGTATAAGGTAATATCTAAAAGTGTAACAGAAATAACATAAATAAAGTTAGCTGTGTGATCCGTGTATAAAACATGCACAAGTAGAAACTTATACCTTTTCTGGATCACTAAATAAAGAAAATCATTGTGAGCTTCCATGATTCATGATAACTTCTTCAAGCATGCATTCAAATGTTGGTGGCATAATGGTCTGCCAGGCTCTGTCCTTAGAAGCATAGTTCTGTAGGAGAGATGCTCCTCTCTTTGCCTCCAACAGAGACCGTTCAGTTTAGACCAGCGGTTCCCAATGTAGGGCACACGTCCCACTGGTGGACTTCAATTCCCAGAAGCCTAAATCAGTACATTGGCTAATCAGTGCTTTGGGGGATTGACTTAGACTTCTGGAAATTGAAGTCCAAAAACCAAAGGTTCGGAAACAATGGTTTAGACATTTTCTTTGGAAGTATCTTAGGCTCTCTAGGAGGATGGACAGGGCATTCCATTTAATTTAGAGCCTTCTCATTGACCCAACTAGGTAGATCAACTATATCCATGGGAATTTGGTTAAGTGATGATTTACCGTATTTTCCGGCGTATAAGACGACTGGGCATATAAGACGACCCCAACTTTTCCAGTTAAAATATAGAGTTTGGAATATACTTGCCTTATAAGACTACCTCTCTTCCAATGCACACCAAATAAAAATTAACCCACACTCAACCCGAACATGCGCAGCCCTCCAAGTCGAATGGGCAGGTTCTGGTGGAGAGCCAATCCACACTCACGTTCTCCTCCTCGAGGTACAGGAAGATGTGTGCAGCTTGCTTCCCCTTGCTTCATACTCCCCGCACAGAGCAGGGACTCAGCTGCGGCACCCCCCACCATATGCGCCGGACATATGAAGCAAGGGGAAACAAGCTGCAGTTTAGTACCTGTCCTATAAGACGACCCCCGACTTTGGCACAGATTTTTCGGGGTTAAAAAGTAGTCTTATACTTTTTAGTCTTATACGCCAGAAAATACAGTATATAAATTCTGTTTATCCACTGGGTCTAGTCTAGTTGGAATTAACTGGACTGAGGCCACAGTTTCAAGATAACTGTTCCTAAGCTTCATGGAGAAACTTAGCAGGCCACTCAGACCATTCAAAAGAGAAACCCAAAGTTTTTAATGGGGTTGTGGATTCAGCTTCAAAGTAACAGCAAAGAGAAAGTTTTCTTTCCAATGTAAGTCTTTTAAATTTGTCTATTACACATACAGTATAACACAATTGGTGGGAATTGGGCGGAAGGTGACCATAATTTTAAAGCCCTGCAAGACACTACCTTCATTACGTCTGCAGCGCAAGCCAGAGGATTGTGCTGGAAGAAAAGTTTATTATTAACAGGTCAGGAATGTAGCCCACTGCAAATAACACCTCTCAGAGAGTTAAGGGGCTCATTTAGATTGCTCAACATTTTGTCAGATGAATCCCAAATAGCATAATGTTTATTCTTATACTAGGCATCTCCGAGGGCTTGAGGCAAGTCATTTTTGGATTACAATTCTCTATAGCCATGCTGAGTTGTCATCTGAGAATGATTTCCCTCTCCACAAACTCTGATGTCACCAAGTAGGTAAAAACTATACAACTTAGTTTGGATCTACAGGCTCATCCACCACCCATCCATTGACGTACAATTAAAAATACCAACAAAAATAAGATAACCAACAAATCAAAATAATAACAGCCACATCCCAGAGGAAAAATAAACGTGATAGTGGTGGTAGCTCCTTCCCGGTCTGGCATTGGCCGCGGGAAAGTTGAGCGCACTGTATTTCGGGGTTATTATATTGTAATTAGTGGTTGATTGTTTTAGTTATGTATAATATTTTGTTATTGTGATTATATTATGTTATTGTTGTGATTGTCTATTGTATTTTTAATATGTTGTAATGCCGCCCAGAGTCGGCTGTGTGCTGAGAGGGGCGGGGTATAAATTAAAATTTATTATTATTATTATTAACCCCACATTCCCCAAACATAAATCACCCCTCATTGCAGAAAACGGTTGGTGCGCGCAGATTATTTTCTCAGCCTCCCCTCTTAGTATAAATCTAGTCGCACCCAATCGCAGACGGAAACCGCATGCACTACTGACTTACTAAAAGAAGGTTCGAAAAATTCCACGAAACCGATCAGCCCCCAATAACGGAAGGCTTCAATTTCACAGAATTGCTGAGTTGGAAGGGGCCGTTTAGGGCAGGAGTTCTCAACCTTTTACGCCGGGGGCCGGGTCAGCTCCCTCAAGACAGCGCCGGGGCCCGGACAGCCATTTTGCCCTTCCTCCACCACATGGCACTTCCTGGTGTGGTGGAGGCAACATGAAATGGCTCCGCAGGCCACATCCAGCCCACAGGTTGAGAATCCTTGTTTCAGGCCATTGAGTCCAACTCCTTGCTCAATGCATGAATCCAAATCAAACCCAGATATGACAAATAGCTGTCCGATGCTCTCTTGCACGCTTCCAAGTGGTCGGAGCGCTAATCACCGCTCGAGGGAGTTGGTTCCACCATTGTAGTGCTCTAACCCCGTGATGGTGAACCTTGGCACTCCAGGTGTTCTTGGACTTCGGTTCCTAGAAGCCCCCGCGAATCCACATGAATGGGTTCACTGCGATTCATCCGGCCCGCGCCGCCCTCATCGCTCCTGGAAGCGGAAGTAAAACGCGCCCGTCCGGGCGCGTTTTACTTCCGCTTCCAGGAGCGATGAGGGCGGCGCGGGCCGGATGAATCGGAGTGAACCCATTCGCGTGGATTCGCGGGGGCTTCTGGGAACTGAAGTCCAAGCTTCCCTTCCTCTTTGAAAGAGAGAGACAGAGCCTCTGTTTCTCACTCCAACTTGTTGCAGGTGTTGTTGACTGAGGAAGGGCAGCCGCTGCTAATTTAATATCTCTCGCCGAGGCTCGTATTTTAAGGATAATTAAGCTTGGACAGCGGGGGAAGAGGCAACGCAGGCGGTCAAGCTGCCCTTCCCGCCGAAGCGGCTGCAGAAGCTACTGACGCTTGCTTGCCAGGCAGGAAAAAACGCACCAGCTCAGGGCATTTGCACTTGCAGCCCCTCCACAGACCAAGTCTCTCCCCGACGCTACTCACCCGTGTAGCCTAACGGGGCTACAAGCCTTTCTTTCTTCACATGCTTACTCTTGGGAGCCGCCATCTTAATTCGCCCCCCCCCCCTCTAGAAGTCTTAGTAGGCCAAACATGGTTTGCCGCAAGCGTGTTAGGGAAATGTAGTTTTCCCCCTGGCGAAAGGCAGGGCATCATCCTCATCGTGGGTTTTGGATTTTTTTTTTTCGGACTGCAGTGGCTCAAGTGGCTAAGACGCTGACTGAGAGGCGGAACTTAGAGGTAGGCAGTTCGATTCCCGAGTACTGCAGGACGGAATGAGCTCCCGCCTTTGTCCCAGCTCCTGCTAACCTAGCAGTTCGAAAGCAAGGAATTGCAAGTAGATAAATAGGGGCCACCGGTGGGGAGGGAGGGACTGCAGTGGCTCAAGTGGCTAAGACGCTGACTGGGAGGCGGAAGGTCAGCAGTTCGATTCCCGAGTACTGCAGGACGGAGTGAGCTCCCGTCTCTGTCCCAGCTCCTGCCAACCTAGCAGTTCGAAAGCAAGAAATCGCAAGTAGATAAATAGGGATAGGGACCACTTCGGTGGGGAGGTAACAGCGTTCCGTGCGCGCTCCGGTGTCTAATCATGTCTACCACATGACCACGGAAACGTTTGCAGAAACAGACAGCGCTGGCTCTTCGGCTTTGAAACAGAAATGAGCACTGAGCCCTAGAGTCGGATACGACTGGCTTTCGAGCAAGGGAAACCTCGGTGGGGAGTTATACAGCGTTCCGTGCGCTCCGGTTGTCTAGTCATGCCTGCTACATGACCACGGGAAACGTCTGCAGCAACAGACAGCGATGGCTCCTCGGCTTTGAAAGAGATGAGCACTGAACCCTAGAGTCGGATACGACTGGCTTTCGAGCAAGGGAAACCTTCACCTTCATTTTTTTTAGATTCCCAAGAAAGGTTTTACCTCTCTCGTATTATGCTTCCTTCTAGCGATCCTATACATGTTTATTGGTCGTTTCTCCTCACGACGTTCCCAGGGAGTCAGTCGTAAAGAGGAGGCGGGTCGCAATAGTAAAAACACATATATACCATCCCTTAGCATTTAGTGCACTCTCTGGGCGATTCACAAGTTAATTAGCATTTGGCCCCCAACATGCTGGGTACTCATTTTACCGACCTCGGAAGGATGGAAGGCTGAGTTAACCTTGATACCTGGTCAGGATCGAACTCACTACATTTTGGTTGCAGTGCAGCTGACTGGCAGTGAAGGTGCACCTTGTCCATATCCTCAAGGCTGTGGCAGTCCACTGCAATCCTAGTGTTAATTCCTGCATGTCTAATTTCATATGTGCCGCAGGAGATGGCTCCATGACTCCATGATCATAGTGCGTGGGTCACTTCTTGGCAAGGTGGGATCCACCTTAAACAAACTCACACCAGTGGCATTTTTCCTGATTGCCTCAGAGAGTGAAGTTGGCTCAGAACCAGATGACCTCCAAGGTCAGGCCTCCTGGCACGCTGGGGCAGGAAAACAATGGACAGTACTGTATACTCGGATCGAGTTGCGGTCAATGACAACAAGGACAATGAGAGACACTCCTTGTCTTGCTCGTTTTTCCTTTGGACCTGGTTTTAGATCTATGGTTCTTAACCCATGGTACACCTGTATCCTTGGCTTAGGTGGGATGCAAGGTTTCCATAAAAATCAAAAAGACTGACTCTCCCCCAGTTCCCATGTCCTACACGTGTGGCATATCGCTTCCTCCAGCTCCTGCTAGTCACAGATGCACGATAGTTGGACACACTGTTTTCTTCTAATCCCATAATTGGAGTTAATGATACAAATAACAGAATGTTTGAGAATGCTTTTTCTCAGTAAAAACTGGCTTTTAAAAAATGTCTATGTGGAGGTTCTTTTGATAGAAAGATCAGCAGCATAGGAAATAAGATTAACAAAAGGTTTGGAAAAGGGCATTTGGTTTTGTCACCGAGCACTTAAAATGGGGTACTATTACCTTGAGCTCAGACAAAATCAATCTCGTGTTTTGTTATAGTGAGTAGGAGAATAACAGTAAATTGAAGGAAGGCGAAAGCTCTTCTTAAAACCTGCCTTCTCAGATTATCTTGATGTGGTACTTGAAACCAAACTGCAAATATATGAAAGGCACAGGATCCTTAGTTTAATCCAGAGGTTCCCAACCTTTTTTTTTTTTTTTTTGGCCATGGCCCATCTAAGCATCTCTAAAATCCTGATGCCCCTCCTGTGACATATAGTTATTATTCAAAAAGTGAATGAAAAAAGCCTAATAGGCCATTAATTTGGTCTAATTCATTTTCGAATTGCCCCCCTTGAAAATCAAATTGCCCCTCCTGTGGGGTATGTTGGGAACCATGGAGTTTAATCTAAACTTGGTCCTGACTATCTATGGAAAATAGGTTACTTTTCAAAGGACATTCTCAGAAAAAAATATTTCAGTTTGTCCCGCTCTTTTGTATACACTAAATACAGCTGAAGAATCTCTGAGAACATAGTAGTGCTGAATAGAGAGTAGTCAATCCAGTGGCCCAACAAGCCCAGTACAGTTGATGCTGACCTGCAACAGCTCTCTAGAGATTCTTTATTCAGGATTCTTCCCTAGCTAAACCTGGAATGCTGAAGATCAAACCTTCTGCATGCAAAGAATTCATCACAACGTGCTTGCATATTTTCAACGTACAAGAATATAAAAATCTATCTCACCTAGCATTGTTTTTATAGCAGCCAACCACAACCACAGGAACTGTACAAGAGTGCAACAGCAACTTCATTTTTGCCAGCACGTTGTGACTCTGCTTTTTAAGTTTTCAGGATGTTTTGCTGGAAAATATATTGTAGCTCAAAAGCTGTGCAATGTTATGCTGCTGCAGAGAAAAGGTTTCAGGTAATTAACCCTTTAACCAGATAAGGAATCATCTTTGTATAGAAACAGGCACAAAGTTGGTCTGTAATGTTCTTTGCCCATTTGGGCCAGAGACTAAATATATATTGAAATTCCTTACTGTTCACTGGTCATCACAAAAGTAGTATTCGTGGCCTTATTATTGCTTTAACATTTTTTATATTTCCGAACAGAAATTTTGAATTGTAAGCTAATCAGCTATCTCAATGAGCAATCTTTTAAATTCAGTTTTAAATAATATTTAATTAAGAAGCAATGAAATATATTTCTTATATAAAGAACTAGGGGGCTGTGGTGGCTCAGTGGTTAAGCAGCTCACCTTGTTAGCTGGAAGGCTGGGGACCAGGTTTGAGACCCAGTTACTGCATGACGGATTAAATGCCCGTCTCTGTCCCAGATCCTGCCAACCTAGCAGATCGAAAGCAACACATTGCAAGAAGATAAATAGGGACCACACCGGTGGGAAAAGATCTTGGGGACATGAAAGGAGACTCATTCAGGCATCCCAAGTGGAGTTTCTCCAGCAAAAGTCATTTCAAACCAGAATAATTTCTGACATGAAATTATTATTATAAAGAACTTAGTTTATATACTGGTTTTACTGAATCTCAGTTGTGCTTGCTTTACTTTGCTCTGAATCATTAATAATTGCAAGTGGTAAAGTTGAGTGTGACATATGGCAAGTCTTTTCAAGGCTCTCTAGGTATAGAATATTCAAGAGTGGTTTACAATTCCCTTCTTCTGGGGGCAACCTGGGCCTGTGCAGCTTGCTCAAGATTACAGAGGCTGACTCTTCTAGAACACACAGTGGCAAATCAAATTCCCAACCTAACTGACTTAGCTATCCAGCCAGCTCTTTTATATATCAAGATCTGGATTTCTTGTTAAATCAAGTGAGAATCACAAAAAGTCTTGGTCTTAAGGCTTTCACAGATCATTTTGTTTTGATGAATTAAGTAAATAACATTATGATCCATTGATGAAAATGCCTTTTAAGTACAAGCATGAGTTTGGAAGTCTCCAGTCAGGCACAACAAAAATTGATTAAAGGGGAAAAAAAACATTAAACATATTTATACATCTGCTTTATGCCTATGTGGACCAAAAAATATTCTCTTCTAACTTCCTAAATATCTATTACCACACCCTCACCCATCCTTCCTATTTGTACACTAAGTGTCAGCTTTAAATCATATCTGGACCTCTTTAACTCTGACATGCATCATGATCAGAGCATGCATAAGTATTCATACATGCCAACATCAACACGCAGCTTCAAACTGATTTCATTTTGACAAGTGATCCAAACAAAAGTTCTTTAATGTGGAAAAAAAATGTATTCTTTTCTACTAACTTATTGGTTTCGTTCCATTTTTAAAAGGAGGAGAGCAGAACAGTATCTCTATAACAAATGTTTATTCAGAAACATAATACATAAGCCCCAGTCTCCCCCTCTTCTAAAGTCAACCACTGTTGCTGTTGAAACACTGGTACAGGGAATAGCAGTTCTGTACACACAGAAGCCTGGAGTTTACAAGTACACCTCCCCAGTACAGGTAAAGTTTAATTCAAAAGTAATTAACCAGATCAGCAAAACCCATTGGGAACAAAGCTCCACATAAAAGAACTCGTGCATCTTTGCTAGATTAAATAGACTGTACAGAATGAAGAGTAGAGGAAAAGGAGATTCTTTCTACAGTGAAATTAAGCAGATATTTTTTTACACTGCAGGATTTTAGCATTGATTAATAGAAATGATTAAGATTTTGTAGTAGGCCGAGTAAAAAATGCAATCCCCCACCTAGAGTCTGGAGATCTGTGTTTTGATTTAATGTAAAATGAATACAAATAATTGAGCATTATCAGATTTCCATTTTTGCTGAATTAATATGGTTGTACCCAATGGAGTATGTCTTTGTCTCCTAACATTCCACCTGGATACGAATTGCATCTTCTTGCTTTAGGCGAGTCCTTTCATTTCTCACTTTCCTTTGCTCTTCTGTGTCAAAATAGTAAGTAGACAGTCCTCAAGATCAACTTGCCACTTTTTAAAGTACAGACAAATCAGCACTAGTGCTACAAAGCAACAGCAGAGTCTGACTCAAAAGGAAGCAGTTACTGCAACTGGTAACCCCCTGAGAGCTAACAGTGGGAATTCTTTCTTGCCTGTGGCACAAGACTGGGTCAATCTCTGGGTAGAAAGAATATTGTATTACATAACTGTTATGGCAAGCCCTACTGGACTGTTCCAAAAGGTCAATAGGTGACATTCGCTGTGGTGTCACAGCTTCCCCACCAGACGTGTGCAGTTTTGTGTTTTCGGGCTACAGCTCCCAAAGTTGTATCCAACAATGCAAAGTTGCACACTGCTATGCACCCTTTTACTCATTGTAGTGGTTGTGAAACATCATGCAAGAGTGGTGGTTCTTTTAATTTAAAATGGAATCAAAAACGCTTCCCCCCCAATATACTAGTCCACAGTAAGAGGCTAGAGCAGTGATGGTGAACCTTGGCACGCCACGTGTTCTTGGACTTCAATTCCCAGAAGCCCAAGTCTGTGAATCCACGTGAATGGGTTTACTGTGCTTATGCACATTAACCCATTCGCGTGGATTCAGAGACTTGGGCTTCTGGAAACTGGAGCGCCAAGGTTCGCCACCATGGGGCTAGAGAGAAGGCAATATCAGATGCTAGAAAGTGAAGAGAAACATTTTAATGCTGTCCAAAACAAAGCATAGATTTTTTTTAAATGGAAACTGTGCATCCATGACACTTGCTGGAGTGAAGTTCAAAACAACAGCAGGTCTCTGTTAGGGTACTAGCAAATTACCACGAGAATGGAAGGTGAGTAAAAATTACAGGGCATACTAAATTTTTGTACCTACACATCCTTCTGTTGCTTTCAGGTCTTTCCATCAGCTCCTCTATGAGCAGAGCATTTGCTGCTGCTGCTTCTCTATTTCTGAGACAGCAGGAGATGCATGGAAGTATCAGAACATCCCCAGCTTTAGTTGCATTAAATGAAATGTAAGTTTTCACTAAATAGAAAGGTTTCTTCTTCAAAGGATCCAAGTCCCAAGAGATAATTGCCATACCTTTTTTAAGGTGTGTTTTTATTGGCTGGATACTGCAGACAGGTTGAGAGGGTAGGGAAAAAAAGGAAGGAATTACATGGTCTAAGCTCAATATATTTCACTGGAGAAAGGGAAGATTATTCATTAGAAATATGTGGACAAAAACTATCAACTGTGAAAACAGAACACACACATTAAGGAGAACACTACTGTACAAGAAGGTAGCAGTTATAAAAAAACTCAAAGGTTCCAGCACTGGCAACACAACTCTGTGCCTCTTCCCCCCCACCCCATTTTGCACACTCAACACATTTTCCAGTCCACTCCTTGCCTTTTACTGCTCAAAGTTTAATTTTGAACTCTGTAGGCTGCACTGAAGTAGATGTCCCTGAGGATTTGAAGAGGGCCTTCAAAATGGTATCAGGATCCACTTCGGGGGGTGGATTTGAGGAGGCCCCTGCACTCGTCCGACGGGGTTCACCTTCCTTTTTCACTGACGGTGTGTCACTCAATCGACTACCAAGAATAACAGCAATTAACTTCACAATACATCAAATTACCCTGCCCCCCCCAACAATTTTCATCTGTATACTGGATAATTAGTATATACCAGTGATGGCGAACCTTGGCACTCCAGCTGTTCTTAGACTTCAATTCCCAGAAGCCCACGTCCCTGTGAATCCACATGAATGTACACACAAAAAACCCATTCTTGTGGATTCACAGAGACTTGGGCTTTTGGGACTTGAAATCCAAGAACAGCTAGAGTGCCAAGGTTCACCATCATAGTATATACTAAGAGTGCCTCTCGAGATTTAAAAATTTAAAAGCTGAATAAAGTTCTGGCAAGGAAAAGGAAGAATTATAGAGGGAACATCAGGAAGATCTGCCACCTACAGATGCTGAACGGTGAAACTGAGATCAATTCACAGTTGAACCAAATTAATTCTTCAGAGCATTAGAGTATAACATGGGAGAGGATGGCTGTCCTGTTCAGTGAAAGTACAGCAACTACATGCAGTTGAAAATCTTTATATTAAAGCCGGCAAGAGTTGCAAAGAAAAATACATAAATAGGACAATTTGACAGGAAAATTAAAAAATAGATTTAATCCTATCTTCATTACTCATCTCTGATATCTGAACAGAGTACAGGGATTGCTGAAGATCTTTATGCCAAATTTTGTACAAACACAAAGCCATGAATACTTACAGCAAAATAGGTTGGTCGGAAGTGATAACATTTCCATTCATATGAAGATTGCATTTCATTGGCTGCCCTGGTGGAAAAAGATGAAGGGGACAGAGGATTATAATCTACAAATGTTTAATAATATACCCATACATGATGAAGCAAGATAGCACACCTGGTTTTCACCATACACACATTTGATAGAGAAATAAAGACATGTGTTCTTTGTGCACGGATACCAAAAATAATTATCTGCTATGAATGATGCTATTCTGTATTGTCCGAAGCATCTACTTTTAAGATTGCCCTCCTTTCTGTAATGGAGAAGATAAATCATTAAGTGAAACACTTTATTAACAAAAATTCTGCAGAAATCTTTGGAAAATAAATATTACACAAACATGTTTGATTTGTGCACTAAAAATCTAACAAGACAGATTTTTTTTTCAATTGCCTAAACATGTTTCCTTGGAAATGATTACAGAAGGGTTTGTTTGCTTTTTTATAAATATTTATGCATATGCAGACTGTACATAGAAAAGGTAGAATATGAATCATGACCATGAAATGTGTTAGTAGTTTAAGAAAACAAAGAGTATCAAAGGAGATAGTCAGAAATTGATTCTGGCTAGAGAAAAATCCATTGAACTTCAGTAGCATCTGATTACCATTTTCATCTGAATACTAAGATGTGTATTACAAAACTAGATGTGATTATTTAAAACCAAATCTCTACCCCAAATCAGATTGGGAGTGAGGAAGACCCACTTTAATAAGCAAGCTTGGCTTTGTGGGCAAGGGGCAATAAACCTCTTGCATTGTACCTCCTTCCAGCCTGCCTCCAACTCACTTTTCCCTCGTGGAAGCGATGGTTTTCTTAAGGAAGGAGTGGGATGTCAGGAAGAGAAGATTCTGCACCGGTCAGTCCTTTGGCCCTTCTATTTTACAAGCAACCTTTATGCATGGCGGCTCATCTCAAATAGTTGCAGAGGAGAAATTTTCTGCTAGCTCTCAACGGTACTGTTTCTCACAGAAGTTTCACATATAGCTAGTGTTAGGCATAGTCTCACCTATCTATGTGTGTACATCGTTGCCCTCCCTCCAGATATGTGCAGTTTTGTGGTTGAATGCCAAACTCTAGTATAGTAAGCAATTGCCAGGAATTACTCTCACATCCCCCCAACCCCCCTAAATGATGAACTGTTATTTTATTGTGGTGCTTAGTGGTTAAGACACTGAACTTTATGACTGGAAGGTGAGTCAAGAGCACAAAAGACATTTTGTGTAGGATTGCTACTACCTCCCATAATAAAATTTAAAAGGGGCTGCAGTGGCTCAGTGGTTAAGAAGCTCACTTTGTTAGCTGGAAGGCCGACAAGTCAAGAGTTTAAGATCCAGGGACTGCATGATCCAGTGGCTCAAGTGGCTAAGATGCTGACTGGGAGGCGGAAGGTCAGCAGTTTGAGACCTGAGTGCTGCATGACAGAGTGAGCTTCCGTCTCTGTCCCAGCTCCTGCCAACCTAGCAGCTCGAAAGCAAGAAATTGCAGGTAGATAAATAGCTTCCATTTTGGTGGGAACATAACAGCGTTCTATGCACTCTGGTGTCTAGTCATGCCTGCCACATGACCACGCGAACATCTGCAGACACAGATAGCGTTTGGGCTGTAAACAGAAATGAGACATGACTGGCTTTTGAGCAAGGGCGACTTTTACCTTTATTATATACAGTAATACCTCATACAACGTCCGCTTCATACAACATCGGATCCATACAACGTTGCCCAATTCTGGGGGGAAAGGTGCCTCATACAACGTCGCTGGATGTTGTATGAGGTACAGTATTAGGTAAAATACCACTTGTGGAACCAAGTTTGGATGTTGTATGAGGTACTACAGTATAGGATATATTTGCAATATCATCTGAGATTGGTTTTAAAAAGGCAAACAAAAACACACCTCTGGCACTTACCATCTAGGCATCTGTTGTTATATTTCTTATATGCAGTGATAGCATCTTCCTTTTTCACAAATACCACCTCAGCCATTCCAGGATGTACTAGACGGGCTCGCTTCAGGGCACCACAAACACAAAATAATTCCTAAGCAAAGAATAAAGCTTGTTATGTTTTTTCCATCATAGGGCTATGTTATGCTATGCTAATTAAGAAAAGCATCTGTGTCTAACTACTTTACTGATGAGTTTTTGGGAATTGAAGTCCAAGAACACCTGGAGTGCCAAGGTTCGCCATCACGGCTCTAAGCCCTCTAGAGAAGGCAGACATTCTGTACCCCTTGACTCGTCAGAAAGGACATGAATACAAGAAATAGGTTGATCCCAAATGCCAGAAATATACAATACTCACAACAATGTCTTCTTCTGTGACTCTAGGGTGCAAATTATTCACAGTCATCTTAGTGCCTTCCAATGGGCTGAAAACAGGCTACCACAAAAAAGACAGATGGTTAGTTTGGAGAGGGTATGATAAACCAGGATGTAAAAACAAATGAATTTGGAGAGGAAGAGAAAGAACGAAGCAGTGGAAAATTCACCAAACCCCAATTTTCAGAATTAAATTGTCAAGGCTTCAAAAGACTCTTTTCACCTTTTAGAATATTATCCAATCCATAAAAGATGACAAAAGTCTACTCAGAATTATAGACAAGAACAGGTCTTGAACTACATTATTTTTCCAATTTACACCAAGTTCTGCACATTGATTTGAGGTTACAGAACAAAACTGTATTTTATTTTATGAATAATAATAATTTTGTGTCAGAAATTATTCTGGGTTGAAAGGATTTTTGCTGGAGAAACTCTGCTCACGGGATGCCCGAATGAGGCTCCTTTCATGTCCCCAAAATATTTTCCCACCAAAGTGGTCCCTATTTGTCTACTCGAAATTTCTTGCTTTTGAACTGCTAGGTTGGCAGGATCTGAGACAGACAGGTGCTCAAACCTTCATGCGGTACCCAGGTCTTGAACTGCCGACTTGCCGGCCTTCCAGCTAACAAGGTGAGCTTCTTAACCACTGAGCCACTGCAGCCCATTTTAAATTTTATTATAGGAGGTAGTAGCAATCCTACACAAAATGTCTCTTGTGCTCTTGACTCACCTCAACTGGTGCAGGTTCCTTAAGGGTCTCTTCCTTAGTCACCAAGGTTCGAGACATATTTGTTAGGGCCTTTGTCCGAATGGGGGAAAGTGGAGCTGGTGGAGCTGTATAAGTATCATTCTGGACCACTTTTGTGAGGGGAACAGTCTGTGATAGAGAGAATTTGTTGCCACTGAGTCCAGCCTATGTATAATAAAAACAGCCATAAATTGCAGCTTGTTAGAAATGACAAAACAAGACCAGTTTAAGACCTTCTTAAAGTAGCATTAATCAATAAGCACAGTTTTCCATTCCAGAGAGATTATTTTGTAGGAAAGACATGCAGCAACTCAACTTCCAGTTGCTGAAGTCTATTAATACATTCCAGTATGCATTCTAAAGTTCCTTTTGGAATTGTGGTCTGGCCCAGAAGTATTTGCATTTTTGAGTATTTCAAAAGCAAAAGCCTCTCACACAGATGGAAAATTCTATTATCACGCTTTAACAAAGGCAAAATAAAAATGAACTTTCTTCTCCAGAACTATCACAGTATCATTAAGACAACTGAAGCACAACAGTTTCGACAGAAGCTGCTCGATAACTTTAGAGCATCAGCATCTGGACTGCACCCAGATTGGTTCTGTTTAGAACAGAAATGCTGATACTAATAAAACTAGTCAGTTATGAATGTGTCCAGGTGAGAAATTAGGCTACTCTTTGGGGAGGAAAGAGTTGGGGATAATCTTTTTTAATAGCATTCACAAATGTTGGACGCTGGAGTGGTCCAGCTTCTCCCATTGAGTGTATGTTTGATTCCCTGTTTTAAATATTAAAAAAAAGGGGGGTTGGTTTTTACATTTGGGATTGCTGCCTTTTAGTCCACTTCCAGAGAATTTGAACATGAGGAATGGGCTAATACAGTGATGGCAAACCTTGACAATCCAGGTGTTCTTGAACTTCAATTCCCAGAAGCCCAAGTCTCTGTGAATCTGCACAAATAAGTTTACTGTGCATGTTCTTGGACTTCACTTCCTAGAAGCCCAAGTCTCTGTGAAGCCACACGAATGGGTTTACTGTGCATATACAGTAAACCCATTCGTGTGGATTCACAGAGACTTGGGCTTCTAGGAACTGAAGTCCAAGAACACCTGGAGTAACAAGGTGAGTCATCTCGAGGCTAAGAGCAAGCCCTTGTGGCTGTCAAAGCTGCTTCTGTTGTCAGCTTCTGGTATCCTGAAATGATTAACGAGCCACTTCTGGCTATTAGAAATTGAAAATTTCCCCTGATTATCAGAGGAAGTGAAAAAAAAAAGGGGGGGAGGAGAGAATGTTTATTTGCCTGTATAGCCATTTGAAATCCACAGTGGTTTCTTAGTCAGCAATATTTCCTGATCTCAGCAAATTGAAGACTTCTGCTGACCACATGAGAACAGTAAGGGGAAGTAAAATTATTATTTTTACGTTGGGTTGACGATTGCTATAGTGATGCAGTGCAACAACTATCATTAACCCAATTTCTTTGGCCAGCTATAGTGAAATACATCCTAAGTAGTCACTGCTATTTTTGTTACTTTACCTTTTATTTTCTTCCATTTTATTTCTATATATGTTAAGTTATGAGTGTTCTCTATATACCAGCTCTTATCAGTAAGGCAAGTAGCAAATTATTTTCCTGCCCCAAATGTTCAGGATAAAAGATAACAACTTTTGAAATGTAGTTTTTACAGTTTTAAAATAGTGGAAGCAATTTTAAGTACTAAAGCTCCTACCATACAGAAAAAAAATGTTGGAAAACAGGCTGGTAATGTCATATTCATACAGCCCTCTAATTGCCTAATGTTACTAGAAGACATCACAATGTTTCAGCATTAACCATTTCTGGAGTGTCTCAGCTACTCTGCCTATCTACTTCATGGTTTAAAATATATTTTAAAAAACAAAGACAGGGAAGATGATGAGACTATAAACTGCTTTTTGCTCATTTTGATCAAAATTCTGAATCTTTCAGATCTGTAGTTAGAACAATCATGCACTACAACAAAATCTAGAATTAATGAGAAGGTAATCTCTTAGTTACTGTCTTGTCCACTCCAAGAGGCAATGCACAAGCAAGTGCAAAAGATTACATCTATGACTCTGTTGCCGCTCTGCTGAAACATGTGTTGCTCTAAGCAACTGTAATGTAATTATAAGTACAATTTTCAAGATAATGACAGACTTAAAATACATTATCCACAAGGTTGGAATTAGTGTGCGTGCATGTGCACACACGCACGCACACAGTATATCCAATATGAGCACCATATGGGCATATCTGTTTGGACACATTCACTCTGAACATGGAAAGAAGACCAGTATGACGGATCCTTACCGCACTATGTAGAAAGCTGTTTCTGGGAGTGATATTCATCTGTTTGTTAGGAAGACGAGTCTCAGTCTCATCATCATCTTCTTCCATATCATACAGGCACTAAAGATAGAAAACAGGCAAATGACCTACAAGGGTCATGCAGCTGACTTGACATTACTGGATGTTGCTGTGACATTAGAGATGCACTTTTTTCCTTTGGACTCCAACTAGGCCCAAACACACGCCTAGCTTTGAGGATGCATGGCTTAGTTCGGACCTTGCTTTATGTTGTCAATATACAGAAAGATTCCCATCTTGCTTCCCGGGAGTGGCAATCTCACTTCCCTTTAGGCCAGTGGCTCCCAACGTGGGGCCCACACCCCACAGGGGGACTTCAATTCCCAGAAGCTTAAGCCAGTACATTGGCTGATCAGTGCTTTGAGGAACTGACCAAAGCTTCTGGGAACTGAAATCCAAAAACCAAAGGTTGGGAAATACTGCTTTAGGCTCAATAGAGACTGGCTCCTAAAGAACTACTATTCCCAAGAAGCACCGAAGCAACTTCCTTTTTTGTATATTATGGCATGAATCAAGGCTGGAATTGTGCCATACAGCCTTGAAGCTAGGCCTTCGTCCAATTGAGTAAAATGTTAGGTGCTGGTAGATTTAGGTCTGTGAGCTGAAACTCCTAGAATTCTGCCCGATGAATTCTTAAGAGAATTCTGGGAGGTGGAGTCTCCCCCCACCTGCAAAAATACAAATACCTGTATCACATCCCTATGTGACATGGCTACTGTAAGGCAAGTTGCACAATGGAACTTGGCTTAGTTTTCAGCCATCCATTGAAGAAAAATCTAACCCTGTTTCAGTATTTCGGCATTCACTGGCCAACTGTTTCTGAAAATGTCTCACAAATGAAATGTAAATGCACGAAGCCACTCTTAACTGACAGTACATGTGAAGATAACATTTTAGGACAAAAATATATAGGATCACATAGATTATCAGCTTGTATTTCTTAAAAAAACCCACAAACAAACAAACTCCCTTCTGATTTCAATTAAATAATATACTCAAAAGTATAACTCCCCCCCCCCCGGTGATCAGAACTATTTTCAATTAGTCAGGTCTTCCTCCAAGCGTTAAAGTATATAACAATTTTTTTATGATGTTACTATTCAATTTCTACAGGGCAAACTTCATGTGATATTAAATGGACCTTTGGATTTACAATGCATAATTTCAGGAATTCAAATAACTGAGGAGTAGATAACTTAAAAGAGCATTGGGACCCAGCAGATATGGAATATAACTTTTCCCCTTGAGATGATCAATTATTTTTAATGTCAGGTCTTCTTTCAAGCATTAAATAGGAAGGAATGGGAGGTTGTGATATGTTTCCTCAAGACTTCAGCAGTCTTTATTCAGCCATTTTCTTCCCCATCTGATGGTTATTCACATTTCAAAAAACATGACTGTTAAATATAAAAATGTGTTTACACATTTAGTATGCCCTGTTTTGGTTCCTAACTATATAGCTTTAATCTAGTCCTTTGTAAAGACAATTACATAAATGAATGGCAGTCAAGCAGATGTGTCATTTTTCATGCCCATGATCAACCAATTAAATCAGAAAAAGATCAGGAAGAGATGCAAAAAATAAAAAAAATATTGGATACTGCAGTAGAGATGTAAGCAAACAGTATGGGAATGCAAGATTATAAAAAGAAGGCCCAAACACACTCCAAAGCATGTCTCTGTGCTTCATTATTGTGCGGTAATAATGTGCACACATGCACTTATAACTTACCTAAATGAAATAAATGTTGGTGTCATTCAGTTCAAAGGCCATGAGCATTTTAAAATACACATGAGGACAATGAAAATTCCAAGTCACTGCTAGTGTCAATTTCATTAAACCAAATACTGTATGGTCAAAGACCACTAGAACTTTACAAAAACCGGGTGTCACTCATCCTACCACCGAAGGACACCCACCCACCTGTTTATGTGTGTGATTATTCACAATGTTGACCTTCATGCCAGCATGGTGAGTGTGTGATGGCACTGTAGCCTTCTGCTGCAATGGTGAGCAAAGGAAACAAAACAGATTATTAAATGTGAGACTACATCTACTCCCAGTCTTACTTAATGGCAATTTATAACAAATAATAATATTAATAACAATTACTTAATTTAATTCATAGCAAACAGGACACTAGCCTATGCTAGCTATACCCAATTAGAGCTTGTATCCAACAATATCTGCTTGTTCATGCTTTCTTCACCCCTGCCATGCATGTAATTTTGAATGCTGATTTTCCACAGCTCAAAATCATATAAGACTACATGGGCAGAAGCTCTCTCATCTACTAACTTTCCCATCATATACACACAGCAATGGAAACTGCAAGAGAGAGGGCTGGACTAGCATTGCTTATGCAACACAGAATTGGAATTCATTAAGTGATTTAGAATGCATTCCAGCAGCACTTACTACTGATAACAATGTGCACTTGTCTGTGGGAAATCTGTAAAATTCTGCAACCTAGTTCGGCAATCCAGGTGAAAGACTGACCATTCCACCAATCCAGGTGGAATATTGACCATTGAGAATAAGCCTCAATTCATATCAGTGTTGAAAGACCATCAGAAACCCTTAATTTTAACCTAAGGAAAAACAGGAGACCACACATCTCAAATGTAATATTACAAGAACACCAAATAACACTGGTGGAGCCGCTAGAAGTGCCAGAAGAACCTTGCATCTCCCTCGACACCCAATGGGGTAAAAGAGAAAGTGAAAAAGACATCTCAAGTATAATCTGTTTATCTGATGGTGTGGACAACATTTTTCATTATAAAAAAGACACACTCAGGAAGAAATATTAGGATCTCTAAGCTCAAAAGAACTCAGATGCTTGGATTTCTTTAATATAATTGAACTGTGTTTCTGTTTTCTACAATGGTTCCTTTGACATATATAAAATCATCTTTCTAGCTTTCTAGAATAAATTATAGAGAGGACAATCATGACCTACTTGAATTGTTTTTGTGATTTTCACAGCAGGAGCCATCGTTTCCCCAACAGGGTTCACAGTAACTGCAGTCGGAGTGCTCCTTTTCAAACTAATCTTCTCTCTAGCATCAACTACTTTGGTCACCACACTTTGTTGCTTTCGGGAATTGAGCATCTCCCGGGCATCTTGGACTGGTCCTTTGATTCTGAACCTGGCATCCTTCTGAAGGAGTTTCTCACGGGCATCTTTCACACCAATTTTATGCCGAGCATCAGTAAGGCCAATCTTTTGGCGTGCATCAAATGTCTGCTGGAAACCTTCGCTTGGTGCTGGTCTACTTAGGAAAGTTTGTTGAACTCCAATTCGTGACCTGATACCTCCAAAAACTGGCCTGGTGTTCAGCCTGGAATAGAAATATAAGATATATATATATATTAAAAGCAATTGAGCAGCATAGCTCATTAAAAACAAAAGAAAGCGACATAGGGGCTAAATTCCAGAACTAAAAATCTGAGGTACAAAGGAGCAATTCTGCCATTATAAAATTAGAGCTGATGACAGAAGAGGGGAAAAGCTAGGATTGGCCAAGGAAACCTGCTTTATTGCAAAAAGCAACTGATACTGCTGTGCTCTTTTTCTCACACAGCCGGCCCTGTAAAAAACTAGTCTGAAACATTTATGGAACAGTTTGCTTCTCATGGTTCCAAAATTCAGGTTTCTATTCTAAGTTTGTATGTATGAATACCGCAATATAATGCACTGTGCTGAACCAATAAGATATTGTAAAAATAAAATAATGTAACAAAGAATGTGAATGATCTGACAAACAATGCACTCTATATGGGGCTGCCCTTGACGACCATTCGGAGGCTGCAGCTGTTCCAGAATGCGGCTGCCCGGGTGGGTGGTGATGGGGTGTGGATGTTATGCCCATGCCTCACCACTGCTTCAGGAGCTGCACTGGTTACCAGTTTGCCTCCGGGTGCAATTCAAGGTGCTGGTTTTGACCTTTAAAGCCCTATAGGGTCTTGGGCCAGGATACCTAAGAGACCGCATCACCCTAAGGATGTCTGTCTGTCCAACCAGAGCGGATCGGAGGGGCTCTCTAATTGTACCATCAGCTAGAGGGGCTCGCCTCTCTAGCACACAAGGAGGAGGGCCTTCTCTGTGTCCGCACCGGCCCTCTGGAACCTCCTGCCAACAGAACTGCGCCTCCAGATGGAACTGCTGCCCTTCAGAAAAGAACTCAAAACCTGGCTGGCGAGCCAAGTATGGTGTGCAGGTGGAAGGGTAACCTCTGTGGGGTGGTTGGTGTAGAGTAAAACACCTTCCCCTTCAGCCCCTGCACCCTTTTTAGGGGGTGGGTAGTTTTAATTATGCTGTTTTATCTTATGATTGTGAACTGCCCTGAGTTGGCCTAGGCGGAGTGCGCGGTGTAGAAATAAATAAATAAATAAATAGAAGCAGCAGCACTTGGTCATTGAGTAGCATTTTGATCCTTATGGAAGCATCCTCATACCTATGGCAAACAGATCATTCAACAATTAATTTCCAACTATATTTCAAAAATAGAGTGGCCAAACCTCATGTTTCTCTGCTCATCTCATTTTGTGGTTAGGACAGGCAGATCAAAGACAATGTCAAACCAATGCACAGGTGCTGTAAAAAACAACAACCAACAGAACCAAATTCTATGTTTGGATTTGTGGCAAACTGCCTGTTTAATATGTATGAAGTGGTTGAGTCAGAACAGCCCAAGCTGGAATGCTATGTGGGAATTTATATAGCTGGGCAGTTACAGGTAAAATTCGGAAAATTAGACTATCCGTGCAAATGTTCATTCAGTTTAGTAATGCAACTTAAAAGGTGAAACAAATAGACTCATCACATGCAAAGCAAAAAAGTTCAAGCCTTACTATGGTATAATATTGATGCTTATGGCTTACAGTTTATGAAACCCCAAAACCCCAATCTCATGTACCCCATAACCATCACATATAATCTCATGTACGCTGTACATCATAATCATCACAATTATAACGAATTAAGGCATGACATCTCTCGCTTTGCATTAGTGAGTCTATCTCATATATTTGTTTCACCTTTTAAGTGAAATGAATTAACATTTGCACGATAGGAGGAGTCCTTGCTTTGTGTGGGGGTGGGAGAGAGCAAATAAAGGATAATGTATGCATGATGTGGAAAAAGTGAAACTCAAGGCCATCCAATGAAGCTGGCCAGGGAAAGATCCTGGCCCAATAGAAGCGCATGCTTCTTACATCAGTATAAATCAGGGGTGCCCAAACTACGCCTGTAGGCTGGATCCGGGCCCAACACCATTCATCCGGACCACGAAGCCCTCATTGCTTCCAGGAGCAACGAGGGCTTCAATGGGGCCAGATGAATTGGTGTTGAGGCCCAGATCAGGGCCCCAGGCCATAGTGACCGGCTCTCTGAACCACGTGACCAGCTCACGGCCCAAAAGGTTTGTGCATCCCTGGTATAAATTATTGGATTTGGCCATGGATTTCACAGAAATATAGAATAGCTGAGTTGGAATGGGCCTATGAAGCCATCAAATACAACTCCCTGTTCAATGCACGAATCCAAATCAAAGCAGATCTGACAGATGGCTGCCTTGAATGCCTCTTGTGTTGGAGCGCTCACCACCTCTCGAGGCAATTGCTTCCGCTGTTGTACTGCTTTAACAGTTAAGAATTTTTTCTTGATATTCAGCCTATACGGGAGTTAGCCCTTAAGGTGTCACAACTTTTTTGTTGGTTTTATTTACTCTCTGATAAGTCAATATCCTGCTTCCTGTAGCTTGAATCCATTATTATATATCCTGCACTCTGGGAAGATTGAGAACAGATCCTGCCCTTCCCTTGTTATCAGGGGTGTGCTGGGCACCTTGGGAGGGCAGTGGACAGGAAGCCTATGGGGGGGGGGAAATCCCATACATTCCCATTACCTCTGCCCGCCTCTGGGGGGTGCCAGTCACTGGGGTGCACCGGGATGAGTCCCTGTATCCCTGTAGGCCAGCACACCACTGCTCTTTATGACTATCTTTAACGTACAGTATCTGAAAAGTGCTTTCATATCCTCCTGTTTCTTTTTCTCAAGGCTAAACATGCCCAGTTCTTTCAGTTTTTCCTCATAGGGTTTGGTTTCCAGGTCCCCTGATCATTCTTGTTGCCCTCCTTTGAACCTGTTTCATTTTGTGGGTCTTGACTAGTTTAAAATACCATTTCACATACTCACACCCCGCCATATTGTACTGTAGGCTCATATTCACCTTGTGATCCAAAACAATTCCAAGATCCTTCTAGTTCATAGTACTTACACAGCTTTAGAAGAGAACAAGATACAGTACATTTATGGAACATAAGGCAACTCTGTCTTAGGAAGACTAGTTTGTGGGATCATGAATGGGTGAATGTTTATAATACTTATTATAAATGTGTGTGTGTGTTTGTGGGATCATGAATGGATGAATGTTTATAATACTTATTATAGACGTGTGTGTGTGTGTGTTTGTGTGTGTGTCTATAAGCCTTGGTTCTAAGACTTAAGACAATAAGTCAGCATGCCTCATGTATCAGATGGCTGTCTGTGACTGCAGACATCTGTTGCTGACACTAAGGGGTTTAAGATTTTGGTTTAGCTCTATCCAAAACCAGTACCTAAAAATCTTATCCTGTTTTCTAGGCTATCTGGTTCAGTTAAAGGAACAAGAGATAAAAACTCAAAAATGGCTTAATCTTATAACAGAACAATTGTTTTAGCAGGATACGTAACATTCTTTCACTGAATCTTACAAAGAGGCTCAGAGGCATTTGTGTTTTAAAAGATAGCCAGAATAAATATGCTGCTATAGTCCAGAAAATGCTATAATCTAAATCTGGTTGATAACTACAAGGTACAGTAGAACCCTGTATAGCAATTTTAATCCGTTCCACGGAGCTGATCGCTATGCGGTTTTCATCGTTGTATGATCTTCCTTATGGGAAAATACGTACAACGATGTTTGGCGCTAAGCCAAACAGATTTTTCCATAGGAACGATCGCCATGCGGAACGACTCCCCCCCTCCAAGCCTCATCGCTATGCGATTTCATCACTGTATGGGGCGATCGTTATACAGGGTCTACTGTACTGTATTTTTAAAATACAATACAGTATAGCTTTGTTAGCTCAACAGTTGAACGACTCACAATAGATTATGTCAAGGTGACAAAAGTATTCATGACAGCTATACTTTGTACTTAAAAATACAGGATACTAAGGAAAGAAATCATCGATTAAATAGAACAAAATACAAGCATGTCCAATGTATAGAAGATGAGAGATCACATAAATTGAGTGTATGGCAGCAAACAGAAGGTATGAAAACGACAACAGGTGGAAGAGTAAGTGTGGTGAAATCAAGAGATTTCCTTGAAGATGCTTGATATTAACATAGCACTAAGGAGGGGAGCAGCTAGATAAAAGGAGAAGAAAACTATCCCAAACAGAAGATTAAAGAGGGTGTGTGGCAGAGAAACAGAATACATTGACTAATAAAGAGTCTAAAGAGAAGGTACAGTACTGTCTAAGAAGCAGAATGAAGTCAGGAAAACATAAACAGAGCCTGTGAAAAGCAGTCAGCATTGCTGAATCACAAGGCAGGGCATGTCAAGCATTGCAATCATAAGACAGATGCTGGAGCATCTTTTGGGGTTCTGCGTGTGTTTGGTCCAACTCTACACCCTGCCATAAAATCCTAGTATATAGGGCGGATTATAAATGCTAGGACCACGGAGGCTTTAGTGGCTAAGCTGCTGAGCTTCACGACTGAAAGGTCAGCAGTTCAAGGCCCGAGTGCTGTGTGATGGAGCGAGCACTCACCATCTGTTTGAAAGCAAGAATTTGCAAGTAGATAAATAGGTACTGCTCTGGTGGAAAAGGTAACAGCGTTTCCGGTGTCGAGTCGTGCATGCCATATGACCACGGAGACGTCTCTTGGGCTGTAAACGGATGAGCACCGGCCTTTAAGAGTCAGACACGGCTGGCTGTCGAGCAAGGGAGACCTTTACAAGTGTTTTAAATCATCAAATAAAGCGGAGACTGCATTGGTTCCAGCTGTGGAAGTGAAAGGACCTGCCTGTGTTGAAGCCGAAATGCCAGCAAATGGGGCGGGGGGGGGCAGGGCGGTTGAATTGGGGATACAACGGGGGTCCCCCCACAGCCAGACCCCTTCCAACCCTCCCCCCCCCCGCCGCCGTACCGCATCTCGTGCCTGAGTGACCCTGGAGCTCCTCTACTAAAGACCCTTCTTCTCTCGACGGACGACGCCACTTTCCCCACCTCAGAAAAAGGCTCCACAGAAGAACCCAATGGCAACGGCCCAGTGGGTTTGAGTGACAAGAAAGGGAGCCAATCAGAGTGGAGAAAATCCCCCGCTCCCGGAATCACCGCACGTCGCCAGACGACAACGATAAGCCACAATAGGGGGCGGGGAGGAAGGAAGGGGGGGGGGCTCCTCGTCGGCCGCGAAGCCACCACCGGCGGCTTCTCGAGGCCACAGGAGGGTTCTTTCGCTCACCTTCCTTTCATATTCACACTAACGCCGCGTTTCCTAATCAGCTCGTCCAGGGATAAGTCCGCCATGTTGTCGCTAGGCCCCGACGAGATAAGTCGCGGAGAGAGACGGAAACGACCCGGACATAAAACAATTGTTTCCGGTTTCCCTCTTTTCTCTCTCCGAGACTCTCTCTCACGCAATCTCGATCCGTGCGCACGCGCAGTAGGGTAAATAATCTCGCGGCCTCCGCACTGGTTCTTCGGAGACCATGAGAACCATGGAGGTATAAAAAAACCCAGGAGATGACATGACGTCAGAAATTTGAAGCTGACTAATCTGACAGTCCGCCATGTTAGTTGGCCCAAAACATTGCCTTACGGTGCTTTGATTGTGTGGAGTCGTGAAAGTAGATCGGGGTTTCCCCTTTAATATCAGTGGGTGGGGGGTTGTGAGCCCCCTCTCCGCTGGCTCCCCTGGGTCCAGAAGGGTTGGGGGGGGGGACAGACCCCTTTTGTCCCCCCAACCCTTCTGGACCCAGGGGACCAGGGAGAGGGGATCGATTCCACCCCCCTCCCAAACACTCAGTTTTTAAAGAGAAGAAACCGCTTGGTTTCTTCTCTTTAATAACGGGGTATCCTGCGGTGGGGGGAATCCCCTTTCTGCCGGATCCCCTGGCTCTGGAAGGGTTGGGGGGGAACAGACCCCTTTTGTCCCCCGCAACCCAGGGGCCCCAAGGAGAGGGGATCGATTCCACCACCCACCCCCTCCAACACAAGAAGCAATCGTAAACGGTAACCTGCTAATGTTTTGGTCCACCTAATATGGCGGCAGACCACGCCCACTGGCTTCAAAAAAACTTAAAGCATGAAGCCTGTAGTGCCATCTCCTGATTTTTTTTTTATACCTCCACGTCTGAGACTCTCTCACACAATCTCGATCCGTGCGCACGCGCAGTAGGGTAAAGAATCTCGCGGCCTCCGCACTGGCTCTCCGGAGACCCTGAGAACGCCTCAGGCACGAGCTTCCCATAACCCCTCGCGACGCCCATTTTAAAAATTAAAATGGGCCGAGCTGGCAAAAACAGTAAATTTCGCAAGCCTAAGAGGAGCTTTTTTGCTCAAAGATAGACAAAAACAATACTATTTGTATATATATATATTAAGGAATGGCTATGAAGACGTGGATGAAAATGGGAGTTGGTCGCTGTCACCTGGAAAGCAGACCGTCCCAACCACTTGCGCTTCTTGCGCTACCCTTGGTTATGCCTTAAACTTATGAGTAAGGAAAATAATGATCCGGGGTGACGCCCGGGTCCTCACTGCTAATGTGAGAGGAATTTTTGAACGGGTACAGGTCGTCCCTAAGGTGACCCGCCTACTTCGTGGGATGCCTGGGTGGTTTGATCTGCCCGGTACAGTTTGTTAAAAGATGTGCCTTTCGACCTGCGGCTTTTGAGCTTGAAGTCTCACGATTCCGAATTTATTCCCCGTAATGGCCGGCCAATATTGTTAAGGCACGAGTTGAGTTCTTAACTTTTTAAATTTGGGACCGGGTCATGCCCAGGTTGAGAATACCTGTTCTAAGGCTTCTAAGAATGCCAACCTAGCAGTTCGAAAGCAAGAAATAGCAAGTAGATAAATAGGGACCACTTTGATGGGAAGGTAAATAGCGCTCCGGTGTCTAGACATGCCTGCCACATGACCACGGAAACGTCGCCCACATGACCTCTGGAACGTCGCGCTGGCTCTTCAGCTTGGAAACAGAGATGAGCACTGCACCCTGAGCACTGCACCCTAGTCGGATACGACTGGCTTTCGAGCAAGGGAAACCTTTACCTTTTGTTGTTGTTCAGTGCACAGTCGATTCCGACCCTTTGCGACCCCATGGACCATTTTCCTCGAGGCATTTTACTTTTTACCTTTTACTGTGGGGCTTATGCCTTCCAATAGGACCGTGATGCTCCAGATGTTCTTGGACAATCTCTTGATTGGATTGAAGGTTTTCCCTTGCTCAAAAGCCAGTCGTATCCGACTCTAGGGTGCAGTGCTCATCTGTTTCTAAGCCGAAGAGCCAGCGCTGTCTGCTTCTGCAGACGTTTCCGTGGTCATGTGGCAGGCATGACTAGACACCAGAGCACACGGAACGCTGTTACCTTCCCACCGAAGTGGTCCCTATTTATCTACTTGCAATTTCTTGCTTTTGAATTGCTAGGTTGGCAGGAGCTGGGATGAAGACGGCAGCTCATTTCCGTCCTGCAGGACTCGGGAATCGAACTGCTGACCTTCCGCTTCCTAGTCAGCGTCTTAGCGACTTGAGCCACTCAATATCAAGAAAACCAAGATAATGGCAACAGGTCCGATCAGTCCCTGGGAAATAGATGGGGAAGAAGTAGAAGCAGTGACAGATTTTACATTCTTAAGATCTAAGATCACTGCAGATGGGGATTGCAGCCATGAAATAAAAAGGCGACTGATGCTTGGGAGACAAGCTATGAGAAAACTTGGAAACATAATTAAAAGCAGAGACGTCACCTTGCAAACAAAAATCCGCATAGTCAAAGCAATGGTATTCCTGGTGGTAATGTATGGCCGTGAGAGCTGGACCATTAGGAAAGCTGAGCACAGAAGAATAGACACCTCTGAAATGGGGTTTTGGAGGAGAGTTTTGAGAGTCCCCTGGACGGCAAAGAGAACAAATAGGTCAATTTTAAAAGAAATCAACTCTGACTGTTCATTGGAGGGACAAATAGTGAAGATGAAGCTAAAGTACTTTGGACATCAAATGAGAAGGGAGGATACACTTGAGAAGGCCTTGATGCTGGGAAAGGTGAAGGGCAAAAGAAGTAGATGAGATGGATAGATGGTATTGTGATGCAGTGGGCACAGAACTGGGAAAGCTGAGGAGGAGGATGGAGGACAGTGGCGTCTGGAGGACAATGGTCCATAGGGGCGCAAAGGGTCGGAATCAACTGTGCAACTGAACAACAAAGTCTAAGCCCCCATGAATCCACAGGAATGGGTTTGCTGTGATTCATCCGGCCCACACCTACCCCATCGCTCCTGGAAGCGGAAGTAAAACGTGCCCGTCGGAGTGGGCCGGATGAATCGCAGCAAACCCATTCCTGTGGATTCATGGGGGATTGTGCTTCTGGGAATTAAAGTCCAAGAACATCTGGAGTGCCAAGGTTCGCCATCACAGCAGTAGGAGGTCCTTCAGAGCCAGGTTTGCTTGCAGGGGCCTTGTGCAGACAGACACCTGTCATTTTTCTCCAGTTCGGAAGCTGGCTGTGCATTTCAGAACCTACGGCGAAAGTGGCAGGTTTTGTCCATGGGGCAGTGTTGACTGCACAACTGGACTCAATGTAAGTAATGTGCTAGCCTGTGCAAGCATATCAGAGTAAACAAAACAAAAAGACACACACACAAAAAAAATGTTGTGGCACTTTAAACACTAACTGCTTCTTCTGGAGCAAAGCAAGCTCCAATACCAAGTCCTAGGGCATATCATGAGGAACGACATGAAATATACTCCAACTCGCTATGCAAGGGAAGATCTCTGGAAAGTGAGATCCTGGACACAGACGGAGCTTGTGGCTAATGAACCTGAGAGACTACAGGTGAAACTCGGAAAATTAGAATATCATGCAAATGTTCATTCAGTTCAGTAATGCAACTTTAAAGGTGAAACAAATATATGAAATAGACTCATAACATGCAAAGCAAGAGAAAGTACTTTTTCACCCAGAGGATTACTGGTCTATGGAACTCCCTGCCAGAAGAAGTGGTGACAGCTGTCAGTCTTGACAGCTTTAAGAAAGGATTAGACAAGTTCATGGAGGACAAGAGTATCAATGGCTATAATTATGGATACTTAAGGACAACCTGCGGGTTGGAGAGATAGGCAGGATATCTCTCAATATCATTTCCAGGGAATCCTAAGCAGGTGAAGGCATCTGCTTGGGAATACCCTGAAGGAAATGGTGAGCCACTGTGTGAGACAGAATGCTGGACTGGATGGGCTCCTGTGGCCTGTTCCAGCAAGGCTGTTCTTATGTTCCTATGTTCAAGAGTTCAAGCCTTACTTTGTTATAATATTGACGCTAATGGCTTACAACTTATGAAAACCCGAACTCCCCAATCTCATGTACCTCATAATCATCACATAATCTCATGTACGCTGTATGTCATGATCATCACAATTATAACAAATTAAGGCATGACATCTCTCGCATTGCATGTAGTGAGTCTCTCATATATTTGTTTCACGTTTTAAGTGAAATGAACTTTTTCACGATATTCTAATTTTCTGAGTTTCACCTGTAAGTGTGAAATGTCCTCGGAAGAATTGTTCTGATGAGTAAAGAAGAGGAAGAATATAGCTTATGATAGACAATATTTGGAATAGATACAGCACGTGATGAATAGTTTTTGAAGTGGAAGTCATGTTAGCCTGTGCAAACATAACAAAACAAGATAAAAACATTGTGGCACCTTAAAGACTAACTCCTGTGTCTTAATGTGATCTTTCATGGATCGAGTCCACTTTGCCAGACAAATTTCTTACAACCCTTCAAGCAAACTATCAAGAGAAACTGTTGCAATGGTCCACGGAGGATCTGGCCGCAAGGGAAGGCATGTGAGACGAAGGTGTAGTGAAAGTCCAGTCCCGATCTAAGTTGGGTGGCATATTTATTGCCCTACCTCGAGGTCTCCGTGCCTAAAGGAACACGTGAGCCCGTCACAGAAGGCTAATACATACGTGGCACTTTGCTGACCAAGTTACATTTGTCAGCTCTTGGGAGTTACTGAGTACTTTGGACCTCTGCTGAGGAACTAATCAACAGGATGGGTGAAACCCATTGTTCTTCGCCTTATCTTGGAGCCCATATGGTCTCCGGGAGACCAACTTCCTTAGCTGTTGACTCAGCGAGTTTGCCCAACCCAGCCTTATCTTCAGCCATAAGAGGAAGAGCGAGTTTTACCCTGGTTAGGTATCTGTGTATTCTTGGGTTCATCACCTTATGACATTTGCCCTACTTCTCTCAGAGCCTCCACCCAAGGCAATATGATTTATTCCAATTAATCTAGCCCGGTCCCAATTTCCTTTCCATCAAAGCCCATGGTGGTCATCAGCCGTATGCGTAAGCGAGCGAACCCATTGGGGAAGGTTTTGGCCAATTTATGAATGCAGGCATACCACAAGAAACACCATTAAAAGATCTCTTAGATCAAAAAAATTTATTTAAGGATTGTTTTCTCCCCCATGGCACCAATTTAAATAATTCCTATTCCAATAATAAAGAAAATCTAGTGATGGTTTTGGTATGAATGGTAAGGTTTTATGTACCCAAAAGCAGTCTTTATGAAAGAAAACATGCAGGCTGGAATTTGGTATCTAAAGCAATCAGAATTAGCAAAAATATCAGCAATGAGTCTGCCTTGTTTCCCAAAGGCAATGGTCTTTTCCCTGCCCACCTTCTTTTGTAGCTGATATACTTGCACCAAGTTAAGAGCATGGTGCTCACATTACCAAATTGAACATGGTTTACTTGGTTGGTAAAAGTCCTATCTTAATGAAAGATGTTGAAGGAATGTATTTTCCCCCTAACACTGTTGACCTTCTTTTATGAAACACAGCCTGTCCACTGCTGCTTTTTGTCTAAAGCTTAAAATATTTTCTATTGCATAGACAAGCAAAGTTTGCTAATTAATTCTGCCATTGCATATGATATTACACAAAGTTTCAGGAGTTGGAACTGTAGTGCTTGACAAAGTGTCAAAAAAGATGATAAATATTTCTGCTGTCCCCCTACCCACACAGTTCTTTGGTTGTGGGGAAGTTTACCAGCACCTACATGGAAGTGAGCTACATTAACAGCCAGCACAAGGTAACAATTAGTATCTTTCTAGCCTGTATTTTAAAGTGCTTTGTTACAAGGCAACTTACTATAAAAATGTTCACAAAACCTAATGAAAAGCATAAAATTGTATAGGTAAAGGTTTCCCTTGCTCGAAAGCCAGTCGTATCCGACTCTAGGGTTCAGTGCTCATCTGTTTCAAAGCCAAAGAGCCAGCGGTGTCTGCTTCTGCAGACGTTTCTGTGGTCATGTGACAGGCATGACTAGACACCGGAGCGCATGGAACACTGTTATCTTCCCACCAAAGTGGTCCCTATTTATCTACTTGCAATTTCTTGCTTTCGAACTGCTAGGTTGGCAGGAGCTGGGACAAAGACGGGAAGCTCACTCTGTCTTGCAGTACTCGGGAATCGAACTGCTGACCTTCCGCCTCCCAGTCAGCATCTTAGCCACTTGAGCCACTGCAGCCCTTAAAAATTATATAGATGCTGATATTAATGTCTGCTCTTGATTTTAAACAAATATGAAATAAGCATGAAGCAAAGAAAATATGGTAGCTTTCTAATTCTACAGAAAGTTTTATCTTTACTTTTAAGAAGCCACCATTTCTTCTTTACTTATGCTTATTTTTAAAAGCCAAAAAAAAAAATCTGAAATAAAGTTTATCATCAATGGATTTACCAATATTGACTTATGCAGCATACATCTTGACTGTAACAAAAGCCCTAAGAAGAAAAAGAAATGGAAAGGTGAGTGTAAAATATTACAAATACAGTAAATAAATTAGCTTATTAGTCAAAATACAAAAATAATACAGTAGATGCATAAGAACAAACAGCAACATTAACATAGAAATGGGTGGGCCACATTGAGACAAATACATGGACAATAGAATAAAGAAATGTATTGGTAGTAATCTTGATTTGGAAGAAGAAATCTAGGAAGATGGCAAACTAAAGATGGATGATTTTAAAAGGACTAGCATGGATCAGAGCAGCACAAAAGAGAAATGTCTGGAAGCAAAATGGAGGCGGAAAAGGGCAATAGGTTTCTCTTCTAATATATATCCACACAATTAACCTGCAAGTTTGGCCATTATCATTACTTCTTTGTAAGAACCCTTTCTTCCCACCAACTCATCCGTTGCTGAGCAATTTTTATTTATTCTCTGCTTTAGGATATTTTTCAAAACTATTTGAAAACTGCAATTCTTGAGGTAAATGCAGTAATTTTTGCACATCAGTAGGTGTAGCGGTGTTGAATAAAATGTAGGATAAAAAGTAACGTTAATTCCTGTGAAAGAGTTAAATCCTATGTCTTTATAGTAATCACTTGCTGCTATTAGCCTCACAATGTGAGAGAAGAGGCATTTGCAACTACTGTATAGTTATTAGGGGCCAAAAGGAATATCCAAGATTATTTGCAAGTTGTCCCAAAAATGCTATTAGAAAAGCCCCAGGGATAAGAATCACTCTTATCTTTTCAAAAATAGATTAGAATGTTTCTATTCAAATATAATCCTTATTTATTTGTGGTCACCCAAACGCTGTTCCAGCACAGATAATAGCAAGGACTGCTGGCACCGCAAGCCAGTAACATCCAAAGAACTGCATATTCCCCAATCCACCCTTCTCCTGGAATATATAGCTTAGGTTCAATTTTTTCAGCTTGAAAATCAAATTAAATCTCAAAAAGAACTGCAAGCACAGTCTGTACAGAAATACAAGGAGTGAATAGCAAAGGCAATTACTTAGAAAATCAACACTGTGTAACACAATACACAATTTAACTTTTTTTCTAAAATATTCAAACAAACAGAACACAATGGCCGAGCTGCCAACATGACATATGCAATTTTAATGCAATGGGGATAAAGACCAAACTTTAACCATAATAGCAAACTTTTAAGAAGCAGAGCTCACATATGTGTCTCTGGATTTAGAAAAAATCAGGTTTGTAGCAATTGTCCACATTTACATCATTCCTTTGAACAAGTTGTTACCTCATTGTCCACGTGAGAGAGACAAGGATGTAAAAAGGAAAGGAAAACACATGGAATGTTGAATGGCAAATGCTGGATATAGGTTGAGAACAGCAGCAAATTGTACACTGCTGTGGGGAATTAAGTCTCATCTTCTGTTGCAAATAAACTAGCACAATATTCTGGTGTTTGTTTTAATGCAAAACAAAATCTAAGCACTAAATGTATCTGTGTCTTTCTTCTGGGTTCATCTCATAAAAGCTAAAGGAAGTGAAAACAGCAAGGCAACTTTACAGAAGTCTTTCCAATTTACTCTTATCTAGTTCTGTGATAAAGCAATAGTTCGACAATTATAAAGGCTATGATTGTTCAGAGAATCAGATGGAAGCAGCAGCCTCCGGTCTAAATCAGACACTGTGTATCTGGGATGATAAAACTAAAAGAAGACTGTGTACAGAACTATTCTTGGGATACCAAGTACAGTTATGTTGCCAGAATTCCAATAATGAATGTCTCGGCCATTTTTGGACTGAATTTAGTTTCTGTGGGGATCTTAATACCAGTTTTAAGACATTACAGCTAACCTCGCTGTGGAAGCTGCCGCTGTGCTTTTACAGAGAAACAGGGAAGTACATCTTCCTTTGAAGGCTCAGATGGCCTAGTCTACAATTCAAATACTGTAAATAGAACCATTTAGTACAGGAGTAGCCATACTATGGCCTGCAGGCCAGAACAGGCCGACGGCACCATTTCATGTGGCCCACGGCTGCCCTCACTGCTCCCGAAAGTGGAAGTGGATGCATTTTCATCAGCCGTAAATGCTTGAAGTGGGTGTTTATGACAACCATAAATGCACCTGCTTCTGGGGGGCTGTCGGGGGTGGGTGGGGGACACACACACGTGATCAGCCCCATGGTGTAAAAAGTTTGGGGACCCCTGATTTAGTACTTATGAGTACTTTTAACTCAAAAGTGTTGCTTTCATGTTTTAACTACCACCTCACAACTTCCAGTAACACCTGACTCTGCAATGAAAGAGATCTAACTTGGTACTGAGCAACATGCAAGTCACTTGTGAGAAAAAAGGGGGAAACACATAACTGTTTCACTGGACAAACTGGTTGGGGTTTTTGGTTTATTTTTTATTATTGTTGTTGTTTACAATTAAGGATGTGCAGTTAACATCCAGCAAGAAAAAGGCAGGAAAAAAGTCTTCTGGAAAAAAACCAAATACAATACATACCAATCAAATGGTACAGAAATATGGGACTGGCTTTGATTTCAAAGTTTCAATAGAAATTTTTAGAAAGGATGAAATGTAACAGCTGTTCAATTTCCAAGTCTAAATAGGCACTGTTAAATGTTTTTGTTTAAATTTTTTCCAGCACTTGCCCCCAGTCTAAATATACTGCAAAACATTTTAGGTTCTCAAGTAACTAAGAACACTATCTTTCAGTGATAATAAAAGCCTGGGACCCCACCCACCCGTCCACCCACCCTCTTTAAAAACCACTCTGTGCTGTTTGTTTGGAGAGGAGCAAACTTAGAGGAACTTATAAAGGTTTGAAAGCATCCAAGGCAAAAAGCACAATAGTTTGTTCACAATAACTTGTATTGAAAAATGATAATAAAACACTGAGATCTACATCTTGGTACATAAAATTGTTGTCTTTTTTGAAGAAAGCGCTTTCAAAATATGTTTTACAGGTTTATTGGAAGAAAAGAGGAAAGGACACTGCTTAAGCCATCTTCAGTTGAAGGGGTCAATTCATACTTCATTATAACCATTTTTATATACTGTACATCTACCCTAGCTGGATCAATGTGTGGAACTGCTCACTGGTGTCCTTTTGAATAACTGTAAACTAAACCACAGTATGCGACTCCATTGGAAGTTAAAGATCAAGTGAATGTGCATCCAGTTATATTTCTCCTGCTTCGCGCTCCTCAGAGCTTCTTCTGTCTTCTGATCGGCCATTAGCACTTTCGTAAGAACGCTTCCTGTCCTTGCAGTCTCGATCTCTAGGTGACTTTTCTCTGGGGCTTTTTTCTTTGTCACGTGATGTTCTGGTATGGTCTCTTGGCTTTTCTTGATCCTTGGAAGTTTTTTCTTTTGAGGACCTAAAATATACCAGAATACATCTGAGAAGTTCTCATTAACTGCTTTATTACCTTTACTTTCCTGCCACCATCCCGTAATTTGACCAACAGGGAAAGTAGATATTGTGCATGTGTGTATGCGCAGAACCCTTCTGCGCATGCGCAGAAGGGTTCTGCACAGGTTCGCATTTTCCGGAGCCACACTTGACAGGTATGGTGTGTGTGTCCAAGTCTGACATTCCGAAACAAAAAGAAAAATAACATACCCTTCAGTCAAAATTCTGAAGGGTAAGGGAAAGAATCAAATTGTTGTTGCCTAGTATATATTCCATGCAGCCTATCCTGTTATTAATGGTTAACTGATGAAACTGTGTTTATCCTCATGTGCATATGTACATGAATGCAATTAAGCCAGTGTTCTCATCAGGCTTATTAGTGTGAGAAGAGTTTTTTAAATCTGCGGAAGAATGCAGGTTCTCTCAACTAAGTTCCAAATATTATTTTAATATACAGTGTAAAGAATCTACATGCTGGTTAAAAATTTAGAAACAAGAGATGCAAATGTGTAGTGCTATAAATTATTTTATCTTTTATTATTTTAGATCATAAATTAACTCTAGACCTGGCAGACTGGTCTATGTCCAAATAGCTTACGAGCAAAATGCTAACAGGATCAGAGAAAAGAGACATACTGTATTGTGTTTCACAAAGAAGTCAATGTCAAAAGAAGAGTTGTAAAGCAGCCGCAACAGCATGAGAAAATATGTGAGGTCTTGCTAGTAGTTCATTAATAAGGCTACAAAAATGTTATCTTATGTTTTTATACCAATCTTCAAAATAGGAGAACTAGAACAGTTTTAGAATGTAGCATAGGTATGGAATATTGTGAAGATAGAATATGCTAGATACAGAAGAGACTGGAAGTAGGTAAAAGATATATAGATTACATAGTCTGCATAATTTATAAGGCCAATGATTTTGGCAGCAGTTTTGGACAGAGGTAGCAAAATTTGAGCTGAAATCTGGAAATGCTACAAAGAAGGCTGTAGTATTTATGACAACTGTTCTGGGGCAGACTGTTCCAAATGCACCTGTGACAAAGGACTTGCATTTCCTTAGACAAAATATTAACTGCTGTCAAGGACAAGTACCATTTCCCTTCCTCCACCACAAAACAACATCAGAATGCCTGGGTGTCAGCTATCCTTTCTACTGATCCAATAATACCTTTGTTTAGAACTGCGTTCTCTGCTCCTGTCCCGGGAGCTATGTCTGCTTCTCTGGTGGCTCCGGCTCCTGCTGCGACTGTTAGAGCGAGACCTATGACGGTGACGTTTCTCACGAGACCTGGATCGAGTTCTTTTCTTCCGTTCGCGTGAGGAGGAACGAGATCGATGGCGACGGCGATCTCGGGATCTAGATCTTTAAAGAGATTTATATTGTGTGAGAAACATGAAGGGGCATTTCATGTTAAAATGATAGATCCCCCCCCAAAAAAAACTCATGAAATAGCTGCTGTAATCTGTGTTATCTTGTCCACTGCCGGTTGCTTAGTGGTTAAAATGCTGAGATGGAGACTGGAAGGTCAGATTTCGATACCCGAGAGCTGCACTTGGGGACATGAAAGGAGCCTCATCCAGGCGTCTCCTAAAAATCCTTTCAACCCAGAGTAATCTATGACACGAAATTATTAACTGCCAAAAGAGTCTCCAAAATATGAATTTTTTTCCCTTTCGTTACGTCTTTCATGTAATCTTTCAGTGACCTATTATTTATCAAATTGTCTCAGAACGTTTTCATCCAATAGCATCACAAGGAGTATCAGGAGATAATCAGAATTGGTGGGGGGTGGGGTAGGAAGGGCAGAAACTCTGACTCTATAAAAGAACCTGGAACCCAATGAGAAGTTATTTTTGCTCTACCGTGTTTCCCCGAATATAAGACACTGTCTTATATTTTTTAAAATTCCAAAATCAGCACAATGTCTTATTTTCGGGGATGTCTTATTTTTCCCAGCTGGAGGTAGCTGGCTTTCCTTCCCACTGCAGCCCAGCTCCTCCTCACCCCCGGCTGGGGGTGTGGTCTTCGGGTCCGGGCAGCCCACGCCCGGCTCCGGACGGAGGCTACGCGGCCGCGGCGGTAGCTGGCCTTCCTTCCCGCCGCGGCCCAGCTCCTCCTCACCCCCGGCTGACCACACCCCCAGCCGGGGGTGAGGAGGAGCTGGGCCACGGCGGGAAGGAAGGCCAGCTACCACTGCGGCTGCGTAGCCTCCGTCCAGAGTCGGGCGTGGGCCTGCCGGACCCGGAGACCACACCCCCAGCCGGGGGTGAGGAGCTGGGCCGCGGCGGGAAGGAAGGCCAGCTACCGCCGCAGCCGCGTAGCCTCCGTCCGGAGCTGGGCGTGGGCCGCCCGGACCCGGAGACCACACCCCCAGCCGGGGGTGAGGAGCTGGGCTGCGGCGGGAAGGAAAGCCAGCGGCCGCGTGGCCTCTGTCCGGAGACGGGCAGGAGGTAGGTGGGTCTTATTTTTGGGTGGGGCCTTATATTTCAAAGGCAGGGAAAAAAGGGGGGTGTCTTATTATAGGAGGAGGTCCTATAATCGGGGAAACACGGTAGTTATTCCATATGGTATTACTGTGTGCTGAACACTTGGTGACCTCCATCTTGGATTCTTCTTTTTTGACATTTTTTTCTTGAGGGGGTGGGGGAGAAATCCCACCATTTCTTTTTATTGTCTATGCGCGTGATGGCGAACCTTTGCACTCCAGATGTTCTTGGACTTCAATTCCCAGAACCCCAAGCCCCCATGAATCCACATGAATGAGTTTACTGCGATTCATCCGGCCCGTGCTGCCCTCGTCGCTCCTGGAAGCGGAATTAAAACATGCCTGTACGGGTCTATGCTGCTGCCAGGTAGGCTGCTAGTGCCCAGATGTCTTGTTTCTAACCTCTAACAATTCTATTAAGACACTGTACCCCTCATTCGTATGATCGCTTATTGGAACCACTGCCCCAAGTCTGTAACTTTGGATATTAGCAGAGTGCATTGAGGAAGATGAAAATTCCTGCAACTGAACAAATGAAAATTTTAACAGTAGTATAAGGGTTTGAAAAATACTTAAAATTTGGAACACAACAGTGTCCCAAAATGTAAACCAAATCACTTCCTTTACTGTGGTTCTACTGGCAAGGCTGCAATGACATTTTATGCTAATGTCAATATATGCATCCTGTAGGAATTTGCAACATCTGGACCTAGGAGCCATAAAAGATTAAATTTCAATTTTTTATAAAAATCCACGGATAAAAAAACAAAACAGCTAACACTTCAACTGATGGCATACTACCCAAATATTCAATGACAATACGGTCCATGGATTCTGTGTCCAGGATCGTAAGAATATTGGTTCCTTGTACTTCTGCCAAGACTGCTGGTCTCCTCTTCCTCCTGTACCTCAGCATCTCCTCTGTGCATCCCAAAAGTTTGTTCTGAAGAGCTGGAAAACCATCTCTTATACATTGATGGCAGCTGGTATTGAATATGGAAATATCCACTGGATCTTGGCCACTAACCCTTGTTATACTGAGCGACCATCACATGCAATTCTGCAGCAAACATATCCCTTTGACAGCTAAGTGCTATTTCTGTACTAATGACAGCAAAGATGCCCATGTTGAAACACAAAAGGTATCTGCAGTACTAATCCACTCAGATTTCACTGTGGTTGATAATGAAACACTGGGTTACAAGTTGAAATCTATGACTTTCTAAGTATTACTGGACTATACGCACCCCTGACTATTCCTGACCACTGATTGAGGTTGACTGAAATTACCTCAGGCCCTCTTCCTCATGCTAAGGGACTACCAAAAAAATCTGTGATTATTGTCATGAGGGATACAGCTTAGATATCTAATCAACTAATGGTTCAAAGTGATTTTTTTTAAAAAAAAAAAGAAGAAGAAGAGACTGATCTTACCTTTTGGGGTTCTTGCTATGGGAGCGAGATCTAAAAATAATGGATAGAATAAAGGTCAACTTTTATGTTACAAAGTCAGCTCGTACAACATGTTATCTGAAAATTGACACTGCTGAAGAAACAAAGCATTCTGCATGTATGTGTAGAATGAACATACAGTATCTAAAATACAGAACAAAACAAAAAATTACCATACCAAATAAACTTTTTAAAACTACAAATTCTAATTTTGCTAATGAAAACCAAAATGATGGCCATTCAGCATATTTAATGGGGATGAGATTTTTTTATTTTATTTCTTAGACTACAAATCCCATAATTCTGAATTCTGGGAATTCTATATGACGTAACAGACAACTAACATACACTTAAACGTGGCTTGCCTGGAAGAAACGCCTCAACAGGAAGGCTGTCAAGGCTGAGCTTCTTCTTCAAGTGCAGTATCCATTTCTGAATATTGGCGATCATCATGGTGATTAGCCATGAAGATTGTCCTGGGAACAATATAATGCAGCGGTCTTTCACTTACCTTCCGTATCACAGTGTGATACTCATACCCAGTATCCAGTTCCATGAGTCATTTTCTGGTCCTGAGCCCTTTTGGCACACAAAGTCCTCATCGGCCCCAGGCCAGTATTGATGAAGCTGCTGCCCTCCATCGAGATGGATTCAAGTGGGATTTAATTCACTTAGGGATCATCACTCTTCCTGGTAGACTTCGGCACCCAAAGCCATTAGTCTTCAGGGGTGAAAGGGCGAGCTAGGCCTAGCTTTTTCAAAGCTCCTTGTTCCTACTTCAGTGTTAGATGGGAGCTCTCTTTTCTGACCTGGAAGCTTGGCAGAATTAAGACTTGCTCATCCTCAAAGCCTTCCAAGTTGAGGATTTTTTTCAAGGTGAGCCATATTTAAGTGTCTGCAAATTGTCTGTCTGTTAAGTAGAACTCCTAGAATGGAGTTGGATTTATAATCCAAGAAGTTAAAAAAATATATATCCTAGTATATTTAAGTCTTACCAGTTAATGTAAGTAAAAAAGCACTGGAACATTTAATTATGCAAGCATCTTTATTTTTGTTGCCATGTTTGGGTTTCAGATATTTCATTCCTCATCAGCAGCTCTGAAGGTCTTGGGATGACTTTCTAATTAGAAGCCCTAAGAACGTGTCAACATTACGTGTAAATAAGGATTATTATTCTGGCCAATAACTATCGATTCCTATTACCTTCTTAGCTTCTCTCTTTCCTCTCTCTCTCTTTCTTCTCGCCGCTTTAGACGCTCCTGATTTCGTTTCTCCTGCTTCTCAGCCACAAGCCTCTGAAAAACAGGCAATTTAAAAATAAATAAAACTATATGAAATGTTTAAAATATAAGTATTATAAAAAACAATCATTTAGAAAATTTTGTTCTAACAGAATTAGACTATATAATTTACTAAGGAGTAAATAACACACATTTTTTGTTCTAGCTCTACTTCCTTATAGAGGCTCCTGAAGCACTAACCTTAATTTTTAAATTGTCATTTCTGTATTAATTTTGTCACATACTTTGGTTCATGGGTACATCCTAAAGCCAGGATGTAAAGGCTCTATCATCGTGCTAAAAATTTGGCACTTAACTCATAATTTTTGTATCATTCTTTAAACCTTTAAACATAGTGTTTTAATCTAGTTAAAATCATAGAGGTTTTCAGTCATTCAAAAATTCAAAGGAATAATTATAATTTAAACTGTTTCTCCCCCCATAACCACTCATTCTTCATCACAGCAATATCAATTTCAAATATAGTATCAAATGACAGAAATCCATTAAACTAAGCTGACCTGAAAAGTAGCTGTTAATAATCTGAAAAGAGCAGCATGCATTTACCTTAAGTTCTTCAAGCTTCTCTCGTATTTCAATAAAACCCAAGTGCAATTTTCCTCCAAAGTGATCAGCAAGCCTCCTGTCATTATCATGAAGACCAAGATAAGCTGAGCAAACTTCACAGACTCGAAGTTTCTGCTGTTGGAAGCTGGAAGCCGGCATAGAGTTCCTGTACACCTCCTGGAAAACACACCATCACATTTCTCTCAATGATATGAATAAAGCACACCTTCTGGATGGGTATGGAATGATCTTTATTAGCTAGAAAGGGTTTAACAACATGTCTCTTCCTTAATCAGGAGTAAGAAATTTATCTGGAACACTCTGTGCTCAATTCCTAGACTACAATTCTATTCTCTCATCATCCCTTTCTGGATTATCTGGACCCCTTTCAGTCAGGATTCAGGCCGGGATATGGTACCGAGACGGCATTGGTCGCACTGATGGATGATCTCTGGCGGGAGCGGGACGGTGGTCACCCATCCGTCCTTGCTCTTCTTGACCTCTCAGCGGCTTTCGATACCGTTGACCACGGTATCCTTCTGGGACGGCTCCGAGGATTGGGAATCCAGGCACTGTGTGGTCCTGGTTTTCCTCATTTCTGAGGGGTCGTACCCAGTCGGTGTGGTTGGAGAGTAAGAGGTCCAGTCCTAGGCCCCTCAAATGGGGGGTGCCTCAGGGCTCGGTGCTCTCTCCTCTCCTATTTAACATCTACATGAAGCCGCTGGGTGAGATCATTCGTTCCCATGGGGTGCGGTACCATCAGTACGCGGATGACACTCAGTTGTACATCTCGGCCCATGGGGACCCCAGTGATGCCGTCAAAGTCCTTTCCAGATGCCTGGAAGCTGTGGGGGTCTGGATGGGGGCTAACGGGCTACAACTGAATCCCAGCAAGACTGAGCGGCTATGGATAGGGGGTCCTGCGTTAACCCGGGAGCTACCATCGTTGGTTCTGGATGGGGCTATTTTGCCCCAGACAGACCCGGTGCGCAACTTGGGGGTCCTCCTGGATTCACGGCTACTGCTAGAGGAACAGGTGGCGGCTGTGACCAGGAGGGCTTTCGCCCAACTTCGGGTGATCCGCCAGTTGCGCCCACTCCTGGACCGGGACTCCTTGCTCATGGTCACTCACGCTCTGGTTACCTCCAGACTAGATTATTGCAATGCGCTCTACATGGGGCTGCCCTTGACGACCATTCGGAGGCTACAGCTGGTCTAAAATGCGGCAGCCCGGGTGGTGATGGGGTGTGGGCGTTATGCCCGTGCTTTGCCACTGCTCCGGGAGCTGCACTGGTTGCCAGTTTGTCTCCGGGTGCAATTCAAGGTGCTGGTTTTGACCTTTAAAGCCCTATATGGTAGTGGGCCGGGTTACCTAAGAGACCGCATCGCCCTGAGGACGTCTGTCCGTCCAACCAGAGCGGACCGGAGGGGCTCTCTAATTGTTCCATCAGCCAGAGGGGCTCGCCTCTCTGGCACAAGGAGGAGAGCCTTCTCCGTGTCTGCACCGGCCCTCTGGAACCTCCTGCCAACAGAGCTACGTCTCCGGACGGAATTGCTGCCTTTCAGAAAAGATCTTAAAACCTGGCTGGCGGGTCAAGTGTGGGGTGCAGGTGGAAGGGTAACCGCCATTGGGTGGTTGGTGTAGAAGAACTCTTCCCCATGGTGCCTTTGGATCCTGCAGCCCTTGTTTTTAGGGGGTGGGTAGTTTTAACTGTTTTAACTTGTGTTTTTAATTTTTATTGTGAACCGCCCTGAGTTGGCTTTGGCCGAGTGAGCGGTATATAAATGTGATAATTAAATTAAATTAAATTAAATCCCTCTCCGTGAGGATTCAGATGATAAAGCCCTTCATATCTCCCCAACCCATGAACACATTTTTTTTGTTGTACCTGCCATTGGTCACTGGTTAGATTAAAATAAGATGAAATATTTTAATCCACTTTATTTTTAAAATGTGTGTTATTTCTAGTATGTGGAAATGTTCTTGTGCCGAGGATGTCAGCCAAGCCTTCTTTTGCTATACTATGAATTACAAGAGGATCAAGCAGCAAGTTCATTCACTGTTTACCACCACCATCACAAATACCACATTTTTCTTTTTCAAAATATACCAATTTTTTTGTACTTTGGTAGACCTTCCTGGTTTTTCAAGTAGCCTTAACTGCGTTGATAACACAGGTCTGCAACCAAAAAGTTGCATAGGATATTTTTACTGTTTCCTATAGATTTTTTACTTAGGGAAACCGAGAAAAATACTTTTAAAATTTCATCACGTCAAGTTTTCTTGCAAAACTCATGTTTTTAGTTTAATTTAGTGTGAAGTTTGCCTTTACTCCAAAATCTGATATCCTATTCTTGATTCTAAAAACCCTATCCAAAAATTATTTCTTACTTTCATTTAATATTTATTAGAGCTATAATCAAGAATAATGCAAAGAGAAAATAAGAGGAATGGTGGTGGTGGTGGTGTGTAGTCAGTAGTGGACAGCAAAACCACACTACTGACTATTTGTGTTCCCAAAACTGTTGGTAATTAGTTCAGTTTTGCCCCTCCTGGAAACCCCACCCCCAAATAAAATAAAATAAAAAATAAAATCCTGGCTATGGCCCTGCCTTGATTTACTATCTTCTTATTGTGTGACACCCCTTAGTGTACGTGAGGGAAGAGTAAATAAAACTTTAGTGGAAGCTACTGTTACACAGTCTATATAATACTTACATAAGAAATAACCAAGGACCAAATAAATAACCTCTGAATTTAAAATTGATTAAGAACAATGTCTGATATGTACATTTTTTCCTTCTGTCTGCACCAAAATACGTTTATGCAATACATTGAGTAGTTAGAGCTGGAAAAAATGAATGAACTGATACTGTAAATGAAGTTATTTCTGTTTCTGTACATAAGCCATGATTTATGCTCACAGAACCTTCGCAAAGTCCACAAACTTTGACATGGTTTAATAGTCAAGAAACATTTATAGTTTCTATCTGCAAAAAATAATAATCAGATCTCTTCTCAAAGTGATCTGGCATACATGGGGATATCCTCTCACTATGCATCACTATGCAAACGGAAGAAGTAATTTGAGTTCTTCAGACCACTCCCCACTACTTTCCTCAGGACAATGACTATAACTTATGCAATTTAAAATATCCCCTACTTGCACATAGTGCACAATCTGTTCATTTAAAAAAGTGAACCCATAGTAGACTATAAATTCAAGACCACTGTTTCAAACGTGCCTCCTGAAAAGCAACATATTTTTAAAAATGTAAATTCAGATTACCTCTGCTTCTCTCTTCTTTGCTCTTGCTTTTTCCACTTCATCCATCACTTTCTGTGACTCTTCCACATTCCCATCAGCTCCGAGTTGTTCTACTTTGGCAAGCAGCTTCCCAATTTCTTCATTCAATTCATGGACTCGCTCAGCCTTTGGAGAAAGAAAAATGAGCTTAAAACTAGCAGAATTCAGAAATACACAAAAGCCACCAATGTTAAAAAACGGAAAGGAAAGACGACCTGAAAAATAGGTAGCAATGTGAAAATGTTTTGTGTTCTAGCCATTTGACAACATAACTTATTCAATCTCATCTTCATATTTCCATTTCCTCCCCTCAGTCAGTATTCTATAACCACTGAGCACACTTGCTCATTTAGTGAACTACGTACTCTGCACCTTTTTTGGGTAATTTTTCTGCATATTGATACTCCCTGATTTAATGAAGGTGCCATTTTGATCACATCAAGATGAACACTCAGTGATATGATTCCATGGATAATACAAGCTTAATAAAACCCAGCAAAGTTCCCAATATATTTTTTAAAAAGCTGATAGCTTATTCTGCCCTAGGTTATGGTTCGTTGTACATATTCCTCATATAAATTTCTCTGTGGTAATAGAGTAGACCATACTGCCAGTGACTCAACGCCAATCGTCAGACAGCAGTTAACTAACCTGACCATCCTGAGGACTAACGGCCTTGGGTGCCGAAGTCCACAGGGAAGGGCGATGGTCCTCAAGTGGATTAAATCCTACTTGAATCCATCTTGATGGAGGGCAGCAGCTTCATCAATACTGCCCTTAGGCTGATGAAGACTTTGTGTGCCAAAAGGGCTCAGGGACAGAAAGTGACTTGAGGGACTGGATCAGTGGTACAAGCGTCATGTTGCGACGTGTAAGGCAAATGAAAGGCCACTGCATTATATTGTTTGTGTTTTAATGCTGGTTTTAATTGGGGTGTTAGGTTTGTTTTTAGTTATTGTCATTGAATTGTTTTTATTGTAATTTTTATTATATTGTTAGCCGCCCTGAGTGGTGTACCCACCAGGAGGGCGGGATATAAATGTGCAAAATAAATAAAAATAAATAAATAAAATTGTTTCCATGGCTAATCGTCAAAATGTGGGGTAGATGGTTTGAATGTAGTGGGTAATATGTTTCGCATCATCAGAAGACTGGTGATAAAATTACACACGCACGCACGCGCACACACGCACGCGCACACACGCACGCACACACGTACCATTTTCTTAATGTAGGATGAATGAACTTAAAATGAAGATATGTTGAACTGATGAGCAAAAGTAGGCTTTGTGTTGTATTCTATCTTGGAATATTTTATTTTTCACCAGAAAAAGGGGGATAGAATACATAAATTTATGGAAGGATATAGGCAATATTATCTTATCTTAACCTATAAAACCAAGTGTTCACCGTTGGAACTGGCTATAGGCTGCTATGCGTCGCCCTACTGACCCGCACCCAGCCTTCGTGCGCACGGCCGAATTGCCTATGCAGGTCAATGAAGGATTTAAAAATCCGGCACGGGGGCCTCAGCCCCACAAACGGCAAGAAAGGGAAAGAACTTCACGTCCCAACAGTCATTGCGCCGCGGCGCGCCAGAGCCAATCAGGCTGAGAGGCTCACGCACGCCGCAGCGTGCGGACACGCGCCGCAGCCAATCGAAAGGAACGCATTTTTAAAAAACCCAGCAAAAACACAAAGCACCAACCGATAACTACAAGCCCCAGCGTCCAGCGCGCCCACGCAGAACGCTGAGGAAAACGGCGCCCGGAAAATTAAAAAGCAAAACAATTCACAGGAAAGCAAACAGCAGCCGGCTTTCTTTTACTCACCCGCGGCGCCTGAAGCTCCCAAATGATGTTTGTGGTGATAAATGCACTATATTGCCCCAAACCAACTGGAAACAAAAGATCAGGCAGAGAGGATCGATCCCCCACCCCTCCTCCTTAAAACAACTCCGTCTTTTCTTCTCTTTAAAAACAGAGTTGTTTTAAGGAGGGGGGGTGGGGATTCGATCCTCTCTGCCTGTTCCTCTGTGTCCAGAAGTGTAGGGGCAATACACACCTTTTCTCCCCACAAACCTAACAACACTAGGGTAGCCAGCGGGGAGGGGGACCGCAGCCCACACCCACTGATAATACAGGGGAAAAACGATCTACTTTCACGACTCCACAAAAAAAACCACGACTCCACAAAAATAAAGCACCATAAAACACTACAGCTCCCCTCCCCACCACCTAGCCCACCCTTCCTAACCCCCAATGACCATGCCCCCCTCCCCAACACGGGCCGGCAGCGTACATATTCCAACGAGTCTGCCTTGCGAAAAAAAAACCCAACATAACACCACATGGTATTTCAATGGGCCACCCAGCCACCGAGGCCGGCCCACAGAAATAACCACACCAAACACATAAAATTTACACAGAAAATCTCCAACAAACACACACACACAAAAAAAAAACAACAAGGAAAAACACAACCCCCCACCCCCCACAAATCACACCAAAACCACCCATAACATATCGGAAATCACAACTTACCAAGACAGGTCCAGCCTCACCGAGAAACAGAATTGAAATGGCAAAAGAACAGGAAGAATACACAGGACAGGACAAACATTACGCAACAGCACCACCAAGTGGCCACAGGAAAAATGACACTCAATGAATTCGAATTACACTTACACATTTTTAAAAAAATCTTATCCAAAGTACACCTATCATCAAAAAAAACATAGTAACACATTATTTTTAAAAATGCAATTATTGGGAAAAAATATATATCAACCTTTCCACTTTTAAAAATCCAAATTTATTTATAACAGTTTAAAAAACTACCTATGTATAAAAAAATATTTTTAAAAAATAACATAACTCATTTAAATACACATACAACAAAAATCATACAACACCATTTCTCGTATTTTTTAAAAAACAAAACCCCCAAAAAAGCCCGGCAACGCCGGGCAACCCTTGCTAGTATGGGATAAATTGAACTGATGAGTGAATGTCGTTTTTGTATTGTATTATATTGTATTTTGTAGATGTATTTTTGTATCTTGTGTTTTGTATTGTGTTTTGAGTTTTCTTTTTTGTGATTTTTTGACCTGTTTGAAATAAAAGGGAAAAAACCCAAAATGATCACCAATATTCGGATTTGGATATGGCAGAAGCTGGAGTTAGATTATTTAATATTTTCAACACCACAAAGCTACTATAGAAATGAATTTTTTTGTTGGATGGTTGTTTGCTTTTAAACAGAAAAAAAATTCTCTGGAGAATACCATATAGAGTAAGACTGCTTACTTTGGCTGCAACTTCAGCACTGATCTCTTCTTGGGTTTCTGCCAGTCTTTTCTTTGCCACTTCAGTTCTTCTGTCACAGTCAGCAATGAATGACTGCAGATGATCTCTTGCCTAAGACATCAACACAAAACTATCACTGCTGAACATAAGCATATATTCATAGTGCAAGGATATTGCATTAGAATAAAGACTGCTGGTTTAACATTAAATAAGACTTGTGCTTCTTTGGGAGGACGGACAGACTGTTAAGCGCTTGTTAAAACTGAATATTTTCTATTTCACTGCCCACGCCACCTATTAAATCAACTCACCATCTATACTTTCTGGGGGATCCTAAAGCAAGTATAGTTTAGAAAGAATCAGATGAATACTTTAGTCTGATGCTCATGGCTGTACTGCTAAAACTGAAGGAAACAATAAGTATCATAGCTCAGGACTCCCTAGATCAGGGGATGGCCACTTCTTCAAATTGGAGGCCTCTGAGCGTCTTCTCTGCATGAAGTCCATACTTCTTAGCCACTTCCCATTTTCATTCCCTTTTCTTTGCTAATTCAAATAAAGTCGCAGGTATGATTTAGTCCTTCTAACTAGCCTTTCATGATTCTAACATGTGATCAGGTGAACGTCTGAACTGATTTATAGTTTCATATGCCAAAGACTTACGGTGTACTTGTTATGCTGAAACCAGAAGTGAAACTGCAGTCATGATTAAGAAAAACTAATTGTTTGTAATTTTTTACATGGGATGGCAAAAAAAAAATCAAATAAAAGAAAATTTCTGCAAACAAAGATGTGGCCTACAATTTGATGATGGATGGGGGAAACCTTTTAAAAAATCAAGATCAAAATAATCTTTGATTCAGATCTTTGTGTTTTGTATTAGGGTAGAACATGAAAGTATTGCATCTGTATTTTTAATCTAGTTAGTAAACACTAATGTAAACTCTACTCTTACTGTAATTTGGGAGAGAACTCAAGTAAAAATAATGCATATTTTTTAAAAAAATCAATTTTAATGGGTTTGATTTTTCTATATGCATGCTGTACACCAGTGGTTGCCAACCATTTTATGGCCATGCCCCACCTACATTCTGATTTTAAGTTTTAAAATGTGTATGCCACAATATAAATTTAAATACTGTGTATTAGGCCTCTAGAACCATAAGAAATGCAAACAAATCACTTTTAATAACTCATTCTCGAATTGACCTTTTAAAAAAACAAAAACAAATTACCCCCTGTGGTGTGTAGCCCACGTTGGGAACCATGGTAGTACACCTTTCTGTCTCTGTATTCAGTTATCTCCTTGGCACCTCTTTTCTCTCTTTCTTTCCAACCCTATGTTTCATCCTGACTGCTGTTTTCTCCTCTCACTGCCCAATTTGCTCTGCTTTCTAATGTTTTTGCTCTCCTCCCCTATCCTTAACATTCTAAGTGGGGCATCTTACAGCGGATCTATCTGAGTCACTCACTCCCACTTCTCCCAAGCTAGCAATCATTTTAGAATCTATACAATATACCACCCAATATCAGGCAATATATTTGGTATGTCCTAAAACAGTAACAGGTGCCATTACTGCTTACCTGGGCAAAGTCAACCAGGAGAACAGATTTAGCAAAATCCCTGTAGATATAACATTAGCAGAACCAGCACTAAGTCTTCATCACAAAAATGTCATACAGTTAAGACCTGTTTTTCTGATTCCAAAGAAATCTCAACTCATTACAGACAACATAGCTGTTATATTAGGAAATTATATTAAATAATTCTTCTTGAGAGATTACATCTACCATACCCTTCTTAAAATTAATTCTTACGAGATCAGACGAGATCGGGCGTGTTCAGGGTGGTATGGCCGTAGCACATGCTAAGTTACAGAAGGCAGCCTTCAAAACAGGTATTTTGCAAACTTATGTACTGTATTTGAATAGTAGTGTTCTGGAGGATGTGGTATAATGATAACTATACTGCACATTAGTTTGTCTGTCTTTCCACTGTGCTTTTGTTAGCCTTTATGTAACAGATAGTTCAGTGGCAATACATACATCAAGCTCAAAAAAAAAATCTTGTTCTTTCGATGCAATTTCATAATCTGCTCTTAATGCCAAGTCATGCACCTTCAGACATTCTCCAAGGTCCATCCTCTGCATGAAAAAAAGAAGTTTGTACAGAAACATTAAATACATATCTGCAAGGCATATTCTACTCCACCGCCATTGTGTAAGCCACTTTCAAATAATTACATGAGCCATAAAACAATGTATCTGAAATGATTATAACGAGTGATCAAACCTAGTCTGCACGAAAGTACTGTATCAAGAAACTTCAATAAAGATATGCTCCCAAACTACACCACCTGTCCTCTTTTTGAACATCACATGTACAATGTAGGTTTAGCTGCATTTTAATAAGACTTAAAAAGCTGATAAATCTTGAAGAACTCTTCCTCTTTTCCCTGCATAGTTTTACGCAGTTAGTATGTTTAATGTCTCAAGTGACTAATTAATGAAACAAAAGGTTTTTTGTATATACAGTACACATATTAAGATCACTTACTCTGTATCTTGAGGGCCTACAAAGTGTCTGACTTTGTGAAGACACATTTTTCCAACTTAATCTTTCATTTATTATTTCCCAATTTTTCTCCCTCTGCGCACTTGACATCATTAAGATAATGAAATACAATTCTCATTAATAGGCGACAAAACATACTATGGATATTTGTTCATATACAGTAATACCTCAGATAACGTTTGCATCAGATAACGCTAAAATCGCATAACATTAAGCAATCTGGAAAAAAATTTTGCATTGCATAACATTAACATTCTATGGGATGCATCGGATAACGTTCACTAAAGCCTGTACAATGTATCTCTATGGAGTTTTAATGTTATGCGATTCATCCCATAGGATTTTAACGTTATCCGATGCATGCTTTGGATAATGCTAAAAATTGGATAACGCTAAGACTTGTGGAAACAAGTTTTAGCGTTATTCAAGGTATTACTGTATCATTTTTAAAGGAAAAACTTGGTCAAAGTAGTTTAAAAAAATTAAAATCATAAAACTATTTTAGATATATAAATTGAACAAGTAAATTACATAAACTGAAATGAGTCTCATTAGGAAAAAGGCAGCTTATAGATCAGACAAATAAATAAAATCAATTTACTAATTCAATTAAACGTATAACCCATCTTTGTGCCAAAATGGCACTCAAGGTGGCAAACAGTACAATTCAAATAAAACTGAATAAATAAGTATATAAGTAATTCTAATTAATTAAAATATAACAAACATGCTAAAAATGCATATTATAAAAAAGAACCAACAGCTCCCATCAAATATAAACTGACCTAGGCGCCAAAGATCTATCTGAATAAAAAGCTCTTTACTATTCAATGGGAAATAATAGCAAAGAGGTCAACCTAGAGTTCTTCAACTGCCAAGTTTTTTAAATCTTGAATTCTTTGTTATATGGAGCTTTTACTAATGCAATTATTTCAATACTGCATATTCTGCAGGTACCTGCGTGTTCTTAGTTTTATTATATGGAATGACACAGAACCATTTTCAATAAAAAAGACAGAAGTACTTGAAATGTAGATTTATTACTAATTTATTGGATTAAGAAACTGACCAGAAAAAATAAGAAAAGTGAAATGAATAAATATCAAGAAATTGTAAAATTTATAATATGCATAAAGTTAGAATATATATCATGTTATGAGAAATGAAAGTACAAATCGCTCCAGCTGATAATTCAAGGTAAAATAAATGGGAGAATTAAGTACAGGAATGAGAAAAAACTTATGAGCTAATGAACCTTGGAGACAAGTTTTGATGCAACAGAACTATATTTGGAGCTACAGCATCTGAAGATGGTATGGCCATCTAAAACTGTCCCACTTCCATAGGAGAGGACCATAACAATGACATTTGGTATGTGTCCATACAGATCACCCCATATCTGCAGATTCAGTATCCATAGGTCTAAAAAATCCAATAAAAATCCTTGAAATACATTATACAGTATATGTATAGGCCACTATCTGTAGTGTAATGTTTACAAGGAACGGAGACAGACATTTTAACAGCTCTCATGTAGAACAAAGGAGGCATTTGAAACTCCTGTTCCTATTATTCAATTATGTAGTAGGCTAAATATAGGATTCACTAAACATAGGATTCACTGTTATCTACAGTTTCAGTTATCCATGGAAGGTCTCAGAACATATCCCCTGAGGATACAAGGGTGACCTGTATTTCAAATTTAAGAACTCTTGTTGTATGCTCTATAAGCCTAAAAAGCTTTTTAATCATTGTGGCTTTTTCTCTTCTTTCAGCCTTTGGGAACTAACCCAGGGTGTAAAACCATTGCATCATCTGCTTTGTTCCTGCTCAGTTATCTCTTTTATTGTTACAGTTTAATCCTTGCCAGACCAAAAGATTATTCTAATGGTCTTCAAACTCTTGCAATTACTTGTTAAAATTTATTTTGGAAATTTTAATTATTCACACTTAGATCTAACATGGATACAAAGTGCTTTGATACACACGTGTGTGTGTGTGTGTGTGTGTGTGTGTGTGGGAGGATGAAGAGAGATGAGTCAGTTATCTGCAGCCATCCGTCATGCCACACGGAGTGATGCTCTGGAGAGCCCCCAACTTTGGGAGGAGCTTTCCTCTATGAATGCAGGATGCTGCCACAAGACAAAAATGAAACAGCTTCTGTGTGTAAATAGAAGCACGTTTTACTTTCTCTAGATATAAATATGATTGCAGTGTCTATTTTTGTGAGATAAATTAATTAATTTCATCCACCAATCTCTTCATCCTCCTTGGTCTTGTATTTCCCTTTGTTGTCCCTGAATGTTTCTCTAGTCACGCCACTCTGTGGAAGCAGTGTGTAGAGAAAAGACCACATCTTTCTAATGTGTTGGGGTGATCTGTCAATGATGTCATCTGGTATTTCTAGAGATAACGGAGTTCCTTTAAAAGTTTACTATGAGATCACAAAGGTAAGACCATGCCCTTCCAACTAGGTGAAGAAAGGACACCAATACAGTAACGACAGGTTTTGACGAGCTATGGCCAGCCAGAATTTTCAGATTAACGTGATAGCAGTAAAATTGGTGTTGATTCAAAATACAAATGTTGGCATGTTAATCATGATACTTCCTTTTTAAAATATCAAACACTGCTTATTTAAAACCAATTTCTGAATGCTATACATACAACGTTCTATCCCTAGTTTTATGGTCCTCTGGAGATTTGTTTTAAATCCCTGTGAGGAAGAAAATGGCAGTTCAATGTATAAGCCTTTTCTGAGAGGGTCCGCACCTAGTGCTCCTATGATGCTGGAAAAAGAAAAAAAAAGCATGAAGTTCTGAGAGTGCTGGGACAGCACAGAAGAATAAAAAGCCTTTTAATTTTTCTGAAACATTTGAAGTGGTAGCTGTGTTAGTCTGTACAAGCATATCAGAGAGTAAACAAAACAGCAAAAAAGACAAAAATGTTGTGGCACCTTAAAGACTAACTGCAGTATTTAAATGTGAGCTTTTGTGGACCAAGGATAAAAGCTCACATTTAAATACAGCAGTTAGTCTTTAAGGTGCCACACATTTTTGTCTTTTGCTGTTTTGTTTACTCTGTGATTTGCTTTCATTTTCCTGACACCCTAAACCAGTGATGGTGAACCTTTTAGAGGCCGAGTGCCCAAACAGAGGGGCAGAGTGAACTCTGTGCTGGGGGAAAGGAGGAAGCGCTCCCATTGGGCTGCTGGGCAGAGGGACGGGGTGACCTCTTTGCTGGGGAGAGGAAGTGACTGAGTGCATGCCAACAGAGAGGGCTGTGAGTGCCAGCAAATAGGTTCGCCACCACTGACCTAAACCTAGCCCTTTCCTCAGAGGGGGGAGAATGTGCCAGTCCTGGAGCTGATCTGGTTTACTACATCATGCTAGAAGAAATAAAATTACTTCTGGGAAATTTAATCCAAGTACATCTGGAGAACCAAGGTTGGAAACCATTTAGCTATACAGCTACAGAGAGCTACAGCTAGCCAGCTATAGCAAAGCCAATTGCTCTGCTTCACTTTCTCTCCCTTCCTAGGCTAAGAGCTGAGACAAAGTGACAGCAAGTCTGCTGAGTCGGCCTTGGCCGAGTGGGCGGTATATAAATTTGACAATAAAATTAAATTTAATTTAAAATTTAAATTAAACCAAGTGACCAACAGAAATATGAATTCACAGCCTCTGCAAACACCCCTCCCTTCTAATGCTACAGTCTAAACTCTGAAAAACAACCACTGTACAAATAAGTGCATGCTGGGGGGAAATGCACAAGATTTTTCTGCCCTCAGAGGCAGAGAGATGATGAATCTCAGGTAACTTGGAACATTCTTTAAGCACAGTAAGTAAAAAAACACCTTAAAATTAAAGAGGGGTGGTTTTTTTAGTTTTTTGAAGCCTGGGTAATCTTTATGACAATAAAGATTTATCTTATCTTATCTATCTAATTTTTTCATAGCCATCGACACCCCTACAAAATGCATTCGTCTTGACATAAATATATTAATGGGGAAACGTTATTTGGCTATATGGCAACTGGAATCCCCAGCAACTGGAAAAGAGTAGGAGAACACATACTCAAATGATACTGCATGATGTCTCAAATTGATAATTAGCAGTACGCAAAGCTGAGTACAATGAGATAATAATGCTAAAAATTCACAAGAAATAAATACATTATATCCGCCAGATAAAAAAATTTCAAGTCTGGGGACACCCCTCCCCCCAGGTTTCCAAATTTCCTATTCAAGTATCTCTTCTACAGTATTTAACTAGAACAAATTTTAAATGGAGAAATGCTTTCACATCTTTATAATACATCTATGAATTTTGCAATGATTGCGGGACAATGTCAATGGACTCCCTTGGAGGAGAAAGTTTGCCTATATGGAACAAATGCAGTTGAAGACCTAACCCACTACTACTTGTTTGCTCAATTTAGGAAGAGTTAAGGTTAACTCTGTTCAAAAAGATGAATCTTGCATTTAATAAATCTGACTCATATTTGACAAATTTTTTTACTGGGAGATAATTTACCATTTATTTTAGAAAAGGTAGCCTGTTTTGCTTTCAGAGCAGCAATTTTAAGAAGGAAGTTTTGTAGTAATGATGAAGTGACTTTTTAGGCTGAATGTGTTTGTTACTGTATTGGCTTTAGTTAACTTTTATATAAACAATGGGGTACACAGAAGCACCTCTTCAAAGATCGTTTTATTTTTGAACCACAATTGGGCATACCCTGGGCAACGACCACCTTGTTGTGCTGGCAAACCTTTCTCACACTAGGTCAGACAAAAGGAACTATGGAACAAATTCACCAAAAGGTGGCTTCATTTTTGGCAGTTTCACGTCTGGCCTAGACTCGGAAGAAGATATAAGAAATATACAGTACTTTATTATGTTTGGTAATTTTTTGTAATGACTATGGTTATACAAAAAAACTTGCAATTAGAAGAAATCTGGGAACATGTTTGCTATAGTTATGGAAAAGGAATTTCTATCCAAGTCTCAAAATACATTCAAAGAACATTCTGTCATTTTATAGCCCATGTGAAAGATTATATAGTTTATATAGCTTAATCATCTCACAAATCTAAGATATAATTTGGGATCACAAATTTCCCCAAATGTTATAGTTAATATTAATGCCAAGATACGAAATAAAATACGCACTGTTCCAGAAAGGACATCATGAGGACAGCAGTTGAGAAGATGACTTTTACACACTCTATCATCGCTGAATTTGATTCGTTGACGAGTGGTATCTCCTGAAACACAGAAACACATATTTCTAATTAGATACGTAGAGAACATTTGACATACTAGTGTATTTTTTAATATACTTTGAATGAACATATTGTTTCACACAGAGAGAATCTAATAAAGCTAGAGGCTGAAATCTAGTGTTAAGTCATAAATAGAGCAGGTCCATTGAATTAGCAGCGATTTGATGATTCAACTCCTCCATACACTCTATTGACACAGTGGGCCTTCTTAATGGATTTCAGCAAGTACTTTGAAAAAGTGATACTATTATAACCTGATTATGTATTAGTAGATTTTTAATGGTATTAATTTACGTAGCACATAAAACATTTTTTAAAAAAGGTGAGAAACAAATTTGCACTGGAGAAAAATTCATTGCCTCAAAAATATATGTACAGAAAATCACAAATCTCTGTTCCAGTTAATTTGAATCATAAACATCAGCATGAACAGCCTTGCAACATTTACAAAACATATCTCGATTGACACTTGCCATTTCTTCATCTTCTTCATGGCACTGATGTTTTTATTTCAGGCAGGTGCAACAAAGGCTAAGTATTTTTCACAAACCTAGAACACTGGAAGAATTAAAAATGTCTACAAGCAGCAGCATTTAAAAGAAATTAAAATGATAATTGGGAAGCTTGCATTCGTATTAACAGACTGCTATAAACAGTAAAGTATCAGCCTGCTTACCACACATGGATGTTCAACTGCAAGTCTAATCAACCACATCTGTGAACAAGTTGTAAACATTAGGTGGATAAGCCCAAAAGCTAGGTACTGATTTTTTTATTTGCAGGATGTAAAGAAAAGTATAGCAGAATAGGTGATAATTCAAACTGGAATTTGAGGTCTCTGCAAAAGGTATGCTCAGTGTAAAGATGCAGCAGCAGTTATACAACTCTGTTAGTCAGGTTGTCTTATTTATTCCTTAAAAGATAGTCACGTAAAATGAAAACCTACTGGTGAATTACTGAAGCAGAGGAGAGCTGCTGGGAAAGGGATGTTTGTAACTTTCTCAACTTCATTCATCTCAAAGGCTACAAATATTCCTCATTATAACAATAATTATTATCCTATTTCAATAAGCTTGAAACAGGAAACTCAACACAAGACAATGACTGTATTCTCCAAATGCTTTATCTGACGATTCTAGTATATTATATAATACCAGTTTTAACTATCCTGCCCTATGCAAAACTAACATTTTCAGATGGGCTATATTCCACTCAAGTTGAATATTTGTTTTGGAAATTAAGGTCTATCAAAAAGCTAAACTGATAGATAATACAAACTAGAACAGCTTCAGAGTAGTTCAACAATAGGTTTTCAGAAGCTAAATCTCTAGATTTAATAATTTTACACTAATGGAATTTTTGAGTTGTCTTTAAAAGTCACGCCTGCTACTGCAGAATATTTGAGGAACTGGGTATTCTCCCATCATTTTTTCCTCTCTCTCTCTTTTTAAAGACACAAGTTGCTGGTTCCACATTAATTAACACATCTGAAAAGTTAGCAATAACTCACGGCTCGGCGAATGCGGGGCCTTTCTGACACTCCCTTGCAGAATGAAGTAGGCAGGCATAGATACATTGAACCTTTATAAATAAAACAAGGGGCCAGATTGTTCAATTTGTATATAATAAACTCTGCCAGCATTTTCATTAAAGCATCTAGGAAAACATGTTAAATATAAAGAATAGTAGGAAGTCTGAGTTATTGTATGCTTGATGGCATGTACTAAGTTGTTTTGCAGGGGCAGATTTGGGGGGGGGGGATGGCCTTCCTTAAATGATGGCTGAAAAATATTTTAAAACCAATGTATAGTTATTATTTTTCTTCCTCTATCCTTTTGACTAACCAGCAATCTAAAGTGCAGCCTAAAATATAGTCCTAATGCCTGGTATCTGAAATATTACCCAGTTTTGCTTATGTTTTGGGGGGGAGGGTCAACCCCTCAGGTTTCTTTTTAGAAGTTGTGACTTACCTCAAAATGTAAACCATTACACAAACATGAACTATGACAAGAGCATTGTCAAATTTTAAACAAACTTAAAACAGCATTTTTTCCTGTATTTAAAAGATAACTCCAGATCTGACAGCTAGTCTAGCTCTTTTTTCATCTTTCTTACAATTATTAAAGTAAATCTAAAAATTCAAGATGAACCAAGAATATAGTTATGTTCCTCTATGTGCTGCATATACCAACATCATCAGAAAGTTTTATTTTTGCCATGGTAACAAAAGTATGTGATCATAAAATGAAATACATCTTTAGAAACAGCAGCTTCCTTTTTCATAAGCTCTGGCCCAAACCATATTTCCACTGAATATGCTGTCTGACAGAAATTTAAGCAATTATATAATAGATTTGATTTAGGAAAATCTTAATAAGGAAATCCCTCCTAGATATTAAAATTCAGCTCCTTATAAATGTTAAAGGATTCATATCTACCACTTCATAGCCCATTGGGGGACATAATAATCCAAAAGCAATATCCAGATTTCATATTCACCATATTGTTTATACATAAGAAAAAAATTGATAATTAGATTGCAATAAATAAAGCAGATTTCCTTTTAATATATTAGGCTTTTTGTACTTACATGCAATATCTGAAAAGGTTTGTATAATAGGCTTGCCATATATGTAGGGGATAGGTTCCAAGACCTAACATGAATGCCTGAAACAGCAGATAGTAGTCAACCCTACATAAAGTCTAGTCTCTGTTTCCCTCTAGTGGCTAGTTCTGGTAATGCATCTTGGAAATATAATATATATACATTACATATTTTGGGGATTTTTCATTTAAGATTTTCAGGCCGTGGACCATGGATACTGAGTCTGAAGATACAGTGTGCCAACTGTATAAATCAGCAGCAATGCAACACCTGGACAAATCACAAACAACCGTAAACCTATATTGCTTTGCAACTTTCACAGACTATTCTTACTAAGATACCTGTAAACACAGCATTGAAAGCACCTCCAAGGATGAAGAGACTGTGCAGGGAAGCAAGTATTTTAGATTATATGCACCCATGAAACAGCATGGCATCAGGAAGTTTACTAAAGGTTTTCTTATTTTATATTTTTATTTATTTTATTTTATTAAATTTATATACCATCATCTGAAGAAGCTCCCCACTCTTGAAGGCTCACAACATAATAACGACATGTATAGACATTATAAATACCATATAGTAAAATCAAACATACATAATTAAAATAACAAGACTAAGAATAAGAAATACAAAAAAGTACTTTGGCAAAATAATTTCTTCCCAATACTCACATTACAGAACAGTTTAAAATAATTCCTGCTTACTAAATTGTACATTGACTAATACATTTCTTTTTCTGATTTAATATTTCTTCAAAGAAGAGTACTGTAAAAATATTATGTAAGGCTAACTGCACAGTCTCTAGTGTTCAGTGTTGGTTGAATGAAAAAAAAACTGAATTCCAAAAATATAAACAGGCCTTATTAAACCACTGTTAAGCAAAACAATACAAGGCAACACATGTCCTCCTTACCATTACTTCTCTTTTGAAGAAAACTAAAATAACATTACAAAGGGAAAAGAACATCATTTCCTGATCCATCAAAGCAGACTATAACACTTTGTTTCCCATTAAATAAGCTTCTGAACCATGTTGTTCTAAACTGAGCAAAAAACAGCAGCATGAGCAACCAAGCACTGAAAACTCAAAACTCTGCACTGTACTTCTGTAAACACTATGGTTATTTCAAAACAATTAGCTGACATAGCATAATTAAGAATATGGAATTAAGACTTGTCAGCATCAAAACTGGGAGAACACAGAAATTCTGGAGACATTATGCACCAAGAAATCAGACTGTGGCCTGTATTAAAGGTGAAACCTGTAACAAGAACATGGAACTTCCAACAGACAACTGAAGTTGCTATCCAAGCTAAACAAACAACAACATAGGAGTAATTAGTTTCTTTTTGGCAACACAAAATTTACCATTTTGGATGACAAAGTGATTTAAATGATTCCATACAAGACTTGTGCTATTATACTATAGATACTACTTTTAAAATTCCATGACAATGACATGCCATAAGCAAATAGGTATAGCAATCTAATCAATAAGATTAAATACTGTACTGAAGTTTAGGATGTCACAGGACAGAGACTTTTACTCAGTATGACCCAAGTACTTTTACTCAGTATGACCCAAGTCCAACTCCCACCTTAATGGGAAGTGGCATCTCAAATTTTTTATGTAATACCTAAAATATACAGCATGCTCCGCTGATTCTCATTGCACAGTTCAGTAACCTGACCACCTACTTTTGAGTTCTATGGCTTCCTTGTGAGAAAAGAGAGGCCAGCAGTGGTCACAAATTTTGAGTGGGTTATTTAGCCTAGATAATAATTTCGTGTCAGAAATTATTCTAGGTTGAAAGGATTTTTGCTGGAGAAACTCCACTCAGAGGACGCCCGAATGATGCTCCTTTCATGTCCCCGAGATCTTTTCCCACCGAAGTGGTCCCTATTTATCTACTTGCAATTTCTTGCTTTCGATCTGCTAAGTTGGCAGGAGCTGGGACAGAGATGGGCACTCATTCTGTCATGCAGTACTAGGGTCTTGAACTGCCGACTTGCCAACCTTCCATCTAACAAGGCAAGCTTCTTAACTACTGAGCCACTGCAGTTCCTAGATAACTTTTCTAGACACTAAGAAAACACACTTTGAGCACTGCCACTTTACCCTTATTGCCCCATTCATTTTTAAATTGATAAACTACTCATTCCAAATCTTTAAATAATTAATCAGATTCTCAAGAATTTTGGCTGGCCTTAGTAATCAGCAAGAATTCATGATGAAACTCTGTTCCTTCCTCATCTGTGTCCAATGCAGTGAGCTTCCACTCACTCCAAACATATCTGAAGCATAATGCAAAATTAGGGATGACAGCATATTTGCTTCCTACTGCAAAAATGGATTCTCTCTCTCCTGAATACAGCAATCAAATGAGAAATGCCATTGGCATTCAGTCTTTGAAGCAGCTATTCAAGGAGGTATGTTCTTGGATTTAGCATGCAAATTCCCCTCTACCATGGAGGAAAAATCAACTACTGTATCTGTATATTACAGCTATCAAATTTGGGTGCTGAATCAGTCTGCAAGGTTGGTACACAAATAAAGAATTACACACACACACACACAGAGAAAGACAGAGACAGAGAGAGACCTGTAGATAGAGATATACTGTATAGATATAAAAGCTAATTATCTACAAGCCATCTTGAAAGTCTTGTTGAAAGGGGAAAAAATTAGATATGCAATCCCTCAAAGAATTAGGACAAACTGTCCTTGATAAGCAATGGCAAAAATATCCCCCTTAAAAAGCATTCCTTTCTGCAAAAGTCAAGAAATCTGTAAGCCAATGTTAACATCCTGAATGTTTGATCAAATAAACATAAAGGTCAGTTAACCAGTTCATTAATTTTGGACTAGGTGAAGCTGACAGGCTTTGGTATGTTATTTTGTTTTAATTATGAAATTATTCAGCTCATACAGTATACTTTAGTATAGTTTAGTCACTGTATCCACCTCCTGAAGAATTGTACCTCTGTATGAAGCTGCCTGTCTCTCAAGATCTTCAGGAAAGAAAGGCCTTTAGTCCCACAATTTTTACAAACATGTTTGGCAGGGAAACTGGAGGGGACTTCTTAGTGGTGTTCCCAAGCTATTGATCTCCCTTCCAAAAATCACCATGCTTGCCTCCTCCCTCATGTTGACATTTTTATTTAAATAGGTCTTTGGCCATTGACTGATAGACAAATAAGAGACTTCTAATGGTGTGTATCATTCTTTCTGTTGCCATTGTTTTGAAATGAATTTGTTTGTATTAATTTACTGACAATTGGATTACCAGTGTTTTAATACTGTTACTGTTTTTCTAGTTGCATCTCTTTTTAGATATATATCTTGCAAAGGCAAATATAAGATAAAAATAAATAAATTAAAACTTTGATTCTACTAGTTGTTTTACATACGTAGCTTTGTTAGTCATTTGACTTCCATTTGTGAAAAGTGTGTTATACGCAAAGTAATAAAAAAAAACCTGAACCTCAGTGCATAAAAGGCAAAGACTAATTATCTAAACTAGGAAGCAACCTTCAACTTATCCCAGGTGTGGTTACATCACCTCAAAAGGATAAATTTTGAAGCTGGAGGATTTTTCTAGTTTACACTCAAATTTTTTATGTCCAAATGGCACCTTTTATCACCGGAAACTAACACCATGATTAAACAGGCATTTGTTCCATTATCTGGTCCACTGCAGGACAGGCTAATTCATTCCTTTTGCCAGCAATCATACAATATAATTCCTAGAGTTAAACAGTCCTCCCCAGATCATCCCTACCTATACCTTTCTAGGTCCCTAACAAGTCCCTAATGGGACTGCAGTGGCTCAAGTGATTAAGACGCTGAACTTGCTGACTGGAAGGTCGGAGTTTGATTCCCAGGTACTGCATGATGGAGTGAGCTCCTGTCTCTGTCCCAGCTCCTGCAAACCTAGCAGTTTGAAAGCAAGAAATTGCAAGTAGATAAATAGGGACCACTTTGGTGGGAAGGTAAACAGTGTTCCATGCACTCCGGTGTCCACTGCCACATGTCCACAGAAACATCTGCAGACAGACATCGCTGGCTCTTTGGCTATAAACAGAGGACTAGTGTTTTTGATGGAGTAGGACTGCTCTGTGTTTGGTTCATTTCCAGCATGCAGAATCACTATTTTCCCTTATACTTTTTATTTCCCAATATTGTTAAAGCAGCTTAAGAAGACAATTTAGCTACAGTACTTCATCAGATGGAGGGCAGAGGAAGAAAGCAAACTTTTTATAAAGTCTGTTAGAACAGTGCTGATGCACTATATTTCTCCCAGGAGGAGGAGAGAGAAGTGGCAAGAAATTTTTGCTGTTGTTTCCTTAAGGGAAGCAAGCCAAGTAGGGTTGTTTGAGGTGCGTACACTACTTGGATGCAATGACGGCACTACATGGCATATCAGATGCTGTATTTTAAGCAACCCTATTTAGCCCAATCCAGCCCACTTCAACTGGACTATGAAGACAAGCCCCAATGTAATTGTTATCTTGACAGCTGCTGTCAAAAGCCTGAAAACTTTCAAATCTATTAGAACATGTTCTACATAGGCTACGTTTTAAATGCAAACACCTTTTGTTGACCCAACCCTTTTTATGAACAAATTTGGTTCTGCCAGAAAACTTAGTTTGTTCTATTGCCATTTTATTTAATCACACTTCCTGCATTTACTACTTCCTGTTTATAAATCACTCCTACTGAGAGAAAGAGACAAGCAAAAACAATAAGGCTGTACATAAAATATCTACTGCTTACAAGCAATAAAACAGTAATTCTGGCTTGTAATCATTATAAGAGGGTCAGGGAATATAAAAGACCAGTACAATATGCTTTAAACAAGTTTGATTTGACCTATGTAGTTCAAAATTCCTCATTTTAATTCATAAACATAATTTTAAAGGCCATAAATAAGAGTTGAAGTGATAACAGAACAAAAAGAAAGACATAAAAAGAGAAAAAATCTGGAAGGGCGGGGGGAATAAATAGGTCAATAGCCAGACTCCCAGAAAAGATTTACAATGGATAAACAGAATCTGAGTAGTCTTAATGAGATGATTTTACCAAGAATACTAAATCTGACAAAGTATAACAATGGAATGATGTCATAAGAGATAGGAGTCTATCAGCTTATTTTCCAAAGACAAAGATTCATATTAAATAGTACAAAAGCCTCATACCATTTCATAACATAGCAAGCTATCTAGGGATCTGTAAACTCTTCTACTTGATTTTCTCTCTCTCTCATCAAGACAAGTTACCTATTTATTTATACAATCTGTTATTCCCATTGCAGTATACTGGCCTGACCACTTTCCAATATATCTTTACAAAATGTATATAGCAGGATTTGAGATGGGGACCAAAATACTCAAATCTGCCTAGAATGTCTACTCAAAATTATAAGAGATCCATCTGTACATATGCTTATTTCCCAGATGTGTACTATGAGATATATTGTCAAAGTGTCCCCTTGTCAAAGCTTATTTTTGTAAAAGATTTTATTCCACTTAACTAATTAATTTTCAAACAAAATTAGAAGGGCAAATCCAGGAAAGTGCCCCTACTAAATTCCCAAATGCTAAAAAGCATTTGGCCAGTTTCCTTTTCTATTTTGTATTTTTTAACATTAGATGATATCTAATGTCATTCACTTGATTGATCAATCAATCTGGTGATATGATGATGATGATGATGATGATGATGATAATGTGCCTTCAATTCTATTCCAATTTATGGGTAACTCTTCCTGCCAACCTAGCAGTTCGAAAGCAAGAAATTGCAAGTAGATAAATAGGGACCACTTTGGTGGAAAGGCAACAGCGTTCCGTGTGCGCTCCGATGTCGTCATGCCCGCCACATGACCATGGAAACGTCTGCAGAAGCAGACAACGCTGGCTCTTCGGTTTTGAAACAGAGATGAGCACTGAACCCTACAGTCGGATACGACTGGCTTTCAAGCAAGGGAAACCTTTACCTTTACCTTCCAGGATTGTCAAAGCATGACTTTTTCAGAAGCAGCTTAATCATAAAACTACACATTTTTCCAATATATTTGTTTTCAAAATTAACTGCACAGGATAGACTTGAAATGCTGGTTTGGGTCAGATAGCCAACAGGCTGGCCATTTTAAAAACAAAACGAGGCGATACCTTCCCCATTTCCAACTCAGAATAAGGCGAACTGCTGTTTCACTGATGAGCCAAGACTGACCTGCAGTACAAATAACTTCACATTTCGAAGTTGGGTACAGTACACAGAAAGAGCCTCCTCGAAGATTGTGACATTTTTCAACCACAGTGGGACGTACCCTGAGCAACGGCCACCTTTGTGGTGCCAGCTAATCTTTCTCACACTAGGTCAGGCGAAAGGAACTACGGAATGAATTCACCAAAAGGTGACTTCGTTTTGGCAGTTTCATGTCTGGCCTAGACATGAAAGAAGAACATTTGGAAGTTAACTAGGTCCAGGCCTCCACCCTGTCAACACCACCTCAGACCTACATTCCTTGCAGATGAAAGTTAACATCTTTCCTTCGTCCAAACTTTAGACTCATATGTACTTAGCCAGGAGATCGTAAGAGGTATCACCACTCTTTCCCTCCTCCTTCCTCCCACACTGCCTTCATTTTGTTGTTCAGTCGCACAGTCGATTCTGGCCGTTTGCGACCCTATAGACCATCATCCTCCAGGCACCTCTGTCCTCCACCATCCTCCTCAACCAGCCCAGCTGTGCCCACTGCGTCCATGATGCCATCTAATCTTTGGTCGCCCTCTTTTTCTTTTGCCCTCCACCTTTCCCAGCATCAAGGCCTTCTCAAGTGAATCTTCTCTTCTCGTTTGGTGTCCAAAGTACTTTAGCTTCATCTTTACTATTTGACCTTCTAAGGGGCAGTCAGGGTTGATTTCTTCTAAGATCGACCTATTTGTTCTCCTCGCTGTCCAGGGTACCCTCAAAACTCTCCTGCAACTGCCTTCATAGAGGCCCCCATACACCTGCAATCACACCGTCGCCTCGCAACCCAGGCCTATATCACCCTGACTAAATCCCGCCCTTTATTGGAGGGGAGGGGAGAAGAAACCAAGTCGTAACCACTGCCAATGATCGCCCGCCCTCCCTGAGCCTGACGAGCAGGCGAGACGCTTCCTTACCGTCCCGGGAGGTGCCCATAAGTTGGTCCAGCATGGCGCGCATTTGGGCCTGTGCCGACATCCCGACAGCGCGTTAGGCCCCAAAGGGGGGCGGCCCGAGTCCGGATAAGCCCCGCCCACAGCGGCCTAGAAGATGTCGAAGCCGAGTCGCCGCCGCGGCCGTTTCCCCTCAGCGGCAACCTCTCAGGCCCGGGCCGGCTCTCTCTCTCTCTGTGAAGGACGGGCCCCCGGCGGCTTCCGTTCACGTCGAAAAGGCGGGCCGGCGAGGCCGGTCGCGCGCGGTCTCCGAACCGCCAGTTCCCCCGCCGCGCTCGCTCGGCTCGGCTCGCTCTCTCAGTCCCACTAGGCAGGCGCGCATGCGCGGTTGCTGTGCCTTCTTCGCAATAACGGACATCCGTGCGCGGCGCGCGCGCGCACCCCCTCAGCCCCGCCTCCCCTGGCGATTGAGGCCGTTCTCATTGGCTACAGCGAGCCTTGGACGGGTTTGCAACGTCACGCGTTGCGCCTTTGCGGATTGGTGCGACGAAGGCCTCGTCATTCCAGACCGGCATTAAGCCTTGAAGACGCTTTTCTGCGTCTGCGATGTTAATCTCCCTTTGAACTGGGCTGGGCGCGAGTTGTTCTTTGGGTGGCTTAGGAGAAAGGGAGCCGCCGTGTGACCCCTTAACACAATACCAATGGAAGAGGGAGGAGAGCCGGTGGAACATGGAAGCAGACCTGTCCTGAGTACCTAAGCCCGTGATGGCGAACTTTGGCACTCCAGATGTTCTTGGACTTCAATTTCCCAGAAGCCCAAGCACCCTGTGAATCCACACGGATGGGTTTGCTGCGATTCATCCGGCCCACACCGCCCTCGTCGCTCCCGGAAGCGGAAGTAAAACGCGCCCGTATGGGCGCGTTTTACTTCCGCTTCCGGGAGCGACGAGGGCGGTGTGGGCCGGATGAATCGCAGCAAACCCATCCGTGTGGATTCACGGGGGCTTCTGGGAAATTGAAGTCCAAGGACATCTGGAGTGCCAAGGTTCGTCATCACGGACCTAAGCTCACCCACTCATAACCACATACCGTATTTCCCCGAAAATAAGACTGGGTCTCACATTGATTTTTCCTCAAAAAACAAAACACATTAAGGGTTAATTTCAGGGGATGTCTTTGTTTTTTTGTCTGTTAACACGACTATTGAATTATGAAAATTCATTAATAGACAACCACGTCTGTTACCGACTGCACGTTATTTGTGCGTTGTGTCTGTACTCCAATTGGTGATTCAGCAATAAGTCTCGAGTTCATCTGTTCACATAGACCAGGGGTTTCCAAACTTGGCCCACAGGCCGGATCCATCCTGTGGCACCTAATAATAATAATAATAATAATAATAATAATAATAATAATAATAATAATAATAATAATAATAATAATAATACAGTAGACCCTCGCATAATGACGTTGCTTGATTCCCCAAGTAGCATTGCTAAGCGATTTTTGTTATGCGGGTTTATATGGAGTTTCCCCCATAACATTTTTAGCATTGTCCGGTTATTTTAGCGTTGTCTGGCCGCCGCCGCTAAAAACACATGGTGCATAATGATGCGTTGTTAAGCAAAAATTATGCGAACGCGTTGTTATGTGAGGGTTGACTGTAATGATAATGATGATAATGATGATAATGATGATGATGATGATGATGATAATAATAATGATAATAATAATGATAATAATAATAATAATAATAATAATAATAATAATAATAATAATAATAATAATAATAATAATAATAATGTTTAATTTGAGGCCCGAAAAGTTTGGCCACCCCTGCCATAGATGTTTACCTCTCGTTCAAAGGTGCCTGTATTTACAAACAATTATAATTTATATTATTGAGTATTAATGTCAATATTTATTTATATATTTATAATTTTATAATTTAATACATGGTGTGTTGCAACAGATGTGCCAAATGCGTGTGTGGCTGACCATTTTAACGGGAATATTTTTGGGGTAGGGCTTATACTACGAGCATCCTGAAAAATCATGCTAGGTCTTATTTTCCAATTAGCTCTTATTTTCGGGGAAACGGGTTATCTTAATTTTCAAGGATGATCTAAGTACTGTACTGTATAATAGCCCATCGTCAAATTAATTCTGACTTGTGATCATTCTCACGGTTTTCTAACTAGACAATATACAAAAGTGGTTTACTATTCCATTTTTCTGGGGGTGCCCTGAGACTGTGTAGCTTACCCAAAACCATGCGTATAGTGACAGGATACCGCAAACCTACATCAGTTGAGAAAATATACCTTCTCGTTGGTATCAGTCCACACAAGGAGAGAAGTAGCAGCGGAGGCTGATAGAACTAAGCAAGAGAATGACCCTCAACATCCTCTGAATGTATATGAGCCTCAAGTCTGCCAGCTCAGCTCCAGGAAGAGCTTTATGGCAAGAACAGTCTTAAGGGTATGCAAGAGCAAAATCAAATTAGAAGATGAAGGGGCTCACTGGACAAGGAACAACATTAAAGGAGGATATAGCTGAGGAACCCAACTTCCCCTGTCACTTGAAGGACTCTGAATAGGCTGAGGGTTGGAGTTCGTAAATTTAAGACCAACATGCTCAAGCAGGGGCTGCTGGCAGACAACAACACGCTATATGAACGTGGATACAGAATCCAGCTCATTTACTGTTCTGCCAATTACTGCCAGAAACATGCACCAAACTTACTGTAAGTTTGGCAAACAACAAAGCTAAGAAGGTGGCTTCATTTTATTTATCCAATTTGCATAGTCGCCCAACTCGACTCACATTAAAATCAACGTAAACGTCTAAAACATTAAAAACCCATAAAAACCCAATTAAAAATACTACAAGAATTAAAAGAACGAGGGAGCAATATTGCTATATTAGCCAGCAGGCAGAGGTCACCACATCACCAGTGCCCCACACCCACTTTGCCAGCCAGGTTTTTAGTTCTTTCCTGAAGGACAGCAACTCTGTTTGGAGCCGTTACTCGATTAGCAGGAGGTTCCATAGGGCCAGAGCAGGCAGAGAAGTCCCTCCTTCTGGTCTCCTTCTCCTCTCTAGCAGATGGCACAATAAGAGAGCCCCTTCAGTCTGCTCTGGTGGGATGGATAGATGTTCTCGGGGTGACGTGGTTCAGAGTTTGATCGGGACATGAAAGAAGAACCAAAGCCACAAAGACTGACTTTTCTCCCTGGAGGCACTGTGGGGAATCGAACACTCAACCTATGGCTCCACAGCCAGATATCCAAGCCACTGAGCTATCCAGGCAACTATCTTAATCTTTATTAGATCACTAAAAATCAAACATCACACGAGCCTTTGTGATTCAGGCATTCACCAATTTATTGTGGATAGTGCAGAAAAGGTATCAGTGAGAGTCCAAAAGAGTTCGTGGCAGATGTTGTACCAGGCTTTGTTGTTTAGTTGGAAAAAAGAGCAGACAGTATCAGGTAGCTATCGATTGGAGACTATGTCTTACTCCACATAGGAAAAAGAAGAGGCATTATGTATTGTATAAATATATTTTTTGTTTCCCCAGCATTGATGTCTGTATATAACTATGTTTTAAAAATCAGAGAAATTTTCAAAAGAGAAGAAATTATGTTTGAAGCAGAAAGTTAAGTAGATGATTGATGTGTCTCTCCCCACCACCACCACCACCACCACATAAGGGCACTAAGACTACAGATCCCTTCCTCTCCTGACTCAAACTGAAGAAACATTAATGAACTCTTGTAACTTAACTTTCATCCAAGTAAACATTACAGCATAATCCTGCTAGTCACCTGACTTCCTACTTTGTGGTGATTTTGCACTTTTGGGCTTCCAGACATTTTGGATGTCAGCTCCTAGACGTCCCAACCAAAATAGTCATGATCAGGGGCTCTGGGAGATGAAGAATTTCCCTATCACATATACCGTGAATGCCATAAAGCCTCCTAATTTTGGACCAATATTCTACAAATTAACAACATTCCGGGGGGGGGGGGGATTACAAAAAATGGGAGGGTCTTTTGCTTTTATCTATCTTTAAAGAAGTCAATTCCTCAGCTCTTCATAGGGCTCTGACACATCATTGCTAGGCATAGCCATATAGAAATTTACTCAGTGCTGGAAAATTCTGGACAATCTTTCAGAGAAATCAACTTATGAGCCAAGAATGCTGAAATGCCTACAATGATCAGATAAATTTATCAAGACTTGGTCACCTTTTATCCTGCATGCAAATGAGAACCCACAGTTCCAATGAGCAATGTATTTGGTGTTTGTAATTTGGAGGGATGCTTTTCAGTGTTTTTTTTACAGTTGTTGAAATCAGTCGGAATTTGTAACTACACTGGATGGTACTGTAATGTGTGGTATTGTCTCTGTTGTGAAAAATGAATTAATATATTCTCAAGGGTTTTTAATTTTAAAAACTCAACAGCATATATCAGAGGCACATATATCCCACATTGTTTTATCAATACAGGTACAGGTGACATTTTGCAATGGCAGTGTTTGTCAGGTAGAAAGCATTGACTCCAATAAATGTAAAGAACATTTTGCAGGCAGCTGCTCTAACTATATTTTAAAAGTATGGGCAACACAAATATATAGTTAGAACTTCTGTATTTCATACAAGCATTTTAATTAAAACAGTATCTTGAAAACCATAATTTACAAAGTTCTTATGAAATAAGAACTAAACTTTTCATACTTATTGCTCCCATCCTTTTCCTCCAGGCTGATGTGGTAGTTTAAGGCCTACAAGGCCAGCTACTTGTGCTGTTGACCTTTCTCCTTTGCCGTGATACTCTTTATGTAGTGCTAAATGTTCTCGGACACTACGCAGAAGACAGAGATATGTGGCAGCCTGAAAATGTAGTTCATGCTGGGCTCTGCATAATTTTTCGCTAGTTACCTGGAGATAAAGAGGAAGACACACATAAGAAACTTGGAAATGCTTGATGCTAAATTTCTAGTGAGAAACCTAGATTCCTCTTTGTACATTGTTGAGTTACAAATCAAGATTCTATCCTACCTTGAGAGGGAGATAAAGAAAGATTTGCAGTCAAAGCAAAAGAGAAAGACCTTTCAAGCATCTTTGTTATAAACTAACAGGTTCTAAAGGTCAAAAATAGGATTTCAAATTTAATGCCTGTGCAGCTGTCATTCTAACATCATTAACTCCAGCTCAGAAATCTAGGAGCTGCATCCCACACTACCTGCAGTTTATGAACTGTCCTCAAAGGCAGTCTGACACATACATTCATTCTCATATGTATATTAAAATAGCACGCATAACTGCAGTCAATCTCTCACTCTTTTTCTCTGGGCAGAATCCCACCTGGTAAACTACGAACCTAAGCTGCCTTGACATCAACAGCACAGCTGTAAGAACTGAAGAAACTTCCAAAGCTCTATTTTCTCATGCAGACTTTCTCAAAAATCTCCTAACTATAAAATGAAGTTTATAGATTAGAAAGTAGGATGGACTGTATTAAATCTAAGCTGTTTTAAAGGGCAAATGCTGCATTTTAGCTTGCTTCTCAGGATGGAAAAGAGACGACAGACACATTCAAGATTGGGGAAACGGTTGATTCAAGCTTTATTTTACAGTAATTAAATAGCCAGTTAGTACGTGTGTTTTCTCTGTGTGTATGTATTGTTGTATATTAATTTTGAATAAAAACTTAATAAAAAAAGGACGTGAATTTCTGCAGAGATGCTTAACCTGTTTTTCTGCAATAGTTAATCCAGGTTTCCGGCCTTGCTGGTCTTTACTTTTCGGCTTAAAATAGTCTTAACTTACAGGAAGATATTCTAACTTCAAAGTAGTAAGTGATTAAATTTAAACAAGAAACAGATTAGTCTTTAAGTCAACCTGAGCAAGTCACTTGCAGGTCAGAACAATTAGGTAAAAGGTGAATCTCTATTAATCAAGTAAGAGGATTCTTCCCCGTTGCAGGTTTAAGTCTGAGGGCATATTGTCACGACTCGCCCCAGTTTAGAATCCTCACTATTAAATAATGTGTTTAATATATGAATCTGCTCAGGTCAATCTAATGCATTCCCACAGGCAAAATACACCAGTAGCTTCCTTTGTGTAAAGAAAATAATAAAAGAAAGCAGCACTGAAGGTACACAGTTGGCTAGATAAACCAGTCTGGAAGCTATAATTATCAAGGGCAGCCTTAGAAAGTGTGCTTTACAAGTCAAGTCACCTAGTTTTAAAACCCACAAATAACAGTCTGTTGATACAAAATGTAACATTTTCATACCTGTCAAGCTTCGGGAAATTTCTGTCAAATAAGGGAAATTTCCTGGCCAAAACAGGAAACTGGACAGCTATGCTTATCCTGTGCCGGCCTCCAGTCTAACTCCAGTCTAATTGCAGTCTAACAAATAGGGGACGACAGCAGGAAAGAGTGTAAAATACGGGGGTTTGACAGAAATTTCCCGAAACTTGACAGGTATGCATTTTAAGCCATGATCCATGACTGACCTAGCCATGACAGAAGGCGTCTGGCGAAGGAGGAGACATCCTTCTGTTTAGGGGGAAATGGAGGACCCATAAGAAGGACCAACCTAAGCTATTCCTAGCCAAGGAGATTAGATACCCACAATTTCTACCTCATAATTAATTGCCACTTGGAGCAAACGCTAGGAAAATACGGCAGCTGTGCTAATGACCGTCAGTTTTAGTATCACTGGACCTGCAGTTAAGGCAAAGAATGCGAGACATGCAAGACCTCGACTCTATATAGTCCCGGGACCTCACCGACATACCCGGTTTGCTTGGAAAGCTTCTCTCAAATGCTGATAAGTCGCCGAATCCCGGTAGGAACGGCCGGTCCCCGCGTGGGCGTAACGGAGCTCGCGCAACAAGCCACGGAAGGTGCGCAGAGGCGAGGCGAGGGCGGCCATTTTAGCCTCCTCCTCCTCCCACCTGCGCTCTCGCTCGCTTTCAGTCTCCGGAAGGCGGGAGCTCCACCTCCAGCCTATCAGCAGGCAGCTCTTGGGCGCAGCGGCCAATAATAAACAGGTTCTTAATCTTGCCTAAAACGAACACAACCAAACCCGAGTCCGGCAAACCGCCTTACCTGGGACGGCCTGCCAAAAAAAATATGAGATGCTACGCGCCGCCTGGTGATTAAAAATGGGTCCATCATCCTTCGGAACTCGAGTCCAAGAACATTTGGAGGATCAGAGGTTTTTCCTGCCTTATTTTGAGGCGCCCATCATTGGAAGTGGATCAGAAAGTAAACAAAGCAAAAAATATTTTTTTAAAAAAAAAAACACGTTGTGGCACCTTAAAGACTCACTGCTGTGTTTCAATGTTATCTTTCGTGAATCAAGTCCACTTGATCAGACATGAACACTATACCTACACCCCTAAAAATCCAAGTTAAAATAATAAAAATACATTAAAGACTCTATAAAAACATCCCCAATTTAAAATACCCCTCCCTCCCCCACCCATCAGTAGAGGGACCAAGCCACTAATGGAGCCAACGAGGAGGAGCAACCACCCCGTCGGTCCCCCATATTTGCCCATAGTTGCAATTTATGGTTAGTAAGGTAAAGGGTAAAGGTTTCCCTTGCTCGGAAGCCAGTCGTATCCGACTCTAGGGGGTTCAGTGCTCATCTCTGTTTCAAAGCCGAAGAGCCAGCCAGCGCTGTCTGCTTCTGCAGACGTTTCCGTGGTCATGTGGCAGGCATGACTAGACACCGGAGCGCACGGGACGCTGTTTACCTTCCCACCGAAGTGGTCCCTATTTACCTACTTGCAATTTCTTGCTTTCGAACTGTTAGGTTGGCAGGAGCTGGGACAAAGACGGAAGCTCCTTCCGTCCTGCAGTACTCGGGAATCGAGCTGCTGACCTTCCGCCTCCCAGTCAGCGTCTTAGCCACTTGAGATGGATGCAAAATAAACATTGTGGCATTGCAGATTTGCCAATGAGTTTACCCTTTCAGACCTAGCATCGTTTACCCTTTCAGAGGTAGCATCTATTTGACCATGCTGTGTAAAAGTAGGAAATGGTATGAGTGACCCAGGCAGAGCACCAAGTCATTCCTTTGTCCTGTGTGAGGTGCCCATGAGGCTATGATGGATGAGAATCATTGACCTTCCCAAATTGGAAGTGGTGGTGACGGATTAGGTTCGGGTTTTTCGCCACCAGGAGAAGTCGGCGCCCGCAAGCCTCGAGCTTCCTCTCACTTGGAGACCTTGATCTGACCCCACCCCACAGGACAGTGGAGGATTAAAATTGTTACAGAAAACAAATATGTAGTTTAGGGCAAAATTGAAATGAAAAGACTAAAGCGTAGCGTTTTCCCCCAACTGACTTGTCCGTGTAGGAAAGGCATTCCCTTTCAGGCGCCTTTTGAAAACGCTGTACTGTAGTATAGTGCAAGAAATGGATAGGGAATATAGAGTCTCAACAGAATCGCAAGCATTTGTCTCGCTCTCCTTTGAATAATGCCAAGTAACAGACAAACGAAAGGCGAAAAGAATATCGTGGGATGAAGAATTACAAAATTAACTCTTGTTTGGTAATACTTTTGTTGGACCCCCGCAAGAGAGCTGAAAAGGTGGTCTTTTGGAAAATCGGGCAGCAAACTTACTATGAAATAGTCCAGTGCAAATAAATAAAAATATACTGCAGCGGGCCCACTTGGGACCATCTGAGAAATCTTAATCTTTAAACCCACCCCACCCAAAAAAAAAAAAAAAAAATCCCCACCCCAGATGGGACTCGAACCCACAATCCCTGGCTTAGGAGGCCAATGCCTTATCCATTAGGCCACTGGGGCTGTTGCGGCAAGCAACTCTTCCAATCCTTTATTCGTAGCTAGCAACATCATCGTTCCTCGGTTAGTCCCACCTTTTTAAAGATTGTTCAAAGGATCTTACATCATAGGTTTCTAGACTTATCTCCGTATACTCGTGGAATATTTAAAAGAAATAAAATAAGCATTCGGGAAAAGTTTTGAGAAGGCTGATACTACCTTTATTTCGTGTGGTAGAGATCAGAAGTATTCGAAGTATTCGGATCAGAGCCTCCCAAAATAAAGCGATAAAATGTGAAGAAACAGTACAGGGAGTTTGTTCAGTGGTTGGATCAGTGTGTAACAAATTTGCGCTATGAGAACAGAGCTCTTGTGTGCATGGCAATGTGCACTTAAATATATATGTTTGCAATGTGGATACCCAGCATGTTGGGGGCAAAATGCTAATTAACTTATGAACCTCCCAGAGAGTGCACTAAGTGCTATGGGGTTGTATACAAGTGTGATTGATTTGCTTTATAATATGGTTACAAAATTCAAAGTTCAGTTCTGTTTTGAAGAGGTCCATAAATGGGAGATAAAGATTTATCAATGGTCACCAATCTTCTGGGATATGAGGACCACATTAGAGTGGCCAGTTCCTAAAGAGGGCCACATCTGAAATAAAAAAAAGTAACAGGATCATTAACCTACCAATTTTAATGTTATGGGTACCAGAACAGAGACTCAATTTCCTCCCAAAAGCTTGCCATCCAGTTTCTCTGCTAAGGAAAGCATTTCATCAAAGTTTCAGATTGTCTCTTATAGCTTGTTATGTCTGAATTATAATTGTAACATGTTTGGTGCTCTGAACAAGATCAGAATCCACCTTCTTAAGTGTCTGATATAATATTGCATTGTGAGAGAGAACAGTTCATTTAGTATGACTGTTACTATTATGAACTGTCCTAATGTTACATAGTGTAAAAGTTTTCTTTTGTATTGGAGCTTTGCAAACTTTGAATACTGATAAATACATTTTAATAAGTCAGGTCGCAACCTGAGTTTTCTGTATATATTTGTAAGGCTGTATCTTCTTAAGACTGGCAGTGGGGAAATAGATGACTGGTTGGACAGTCGCCAGGCAAATTTGTATCAAGAAGGTATCACAGGAATGAGCAATAGCTATATTTAAACTACAAGCTGCACAATGTATATATATATATCAGCTTGTTTACTATCAGTATTAATTCTTTCACTGTTTCCAGTCCTTGCATTCCTTTGTGACCAAAACTCCTAATGTTAAGTTATCCCTGCCCTTCAAGAAAGGGTTAAAAACCTGGCTGGCAGGGCAGGTGTGGGGCACAAGCGATATGGTAACCCTGGCCTGCTAGGTAATTTAGTAGAACACTTTCTCTCTCTTTTAAGCTTTTTATCTTTTTTTAAAAATTGTCAGTAGTTTTTTTAATGTTTTTTTAAAATGTTTTAAAACTGCCATTGATTTTATTTTCTGTGAGCTGCCCAGTCTTTGGAATTGGGCGGCAATACAAATTATAAAAATAAACAAACTATACAGCTGGGGGGGGGACCCACAAATTTTATAAAGTTAAATAAATTGGCTAGAACTGGCCTAGATATACATCTTTAGCCACTGACACAGAAACGACAGTTGCCTTCCTTCAGACACAGGAAACAAACTTTTCAGGCGATATGAAGGGCTGCTTTAAAAGGCGTTTGGTTTTACTGAGCCATCAGTAAGAGTTGCTATGTTGCTGCAATATGTTTATATATATTAAAAATACAGATTGCATTTAGGCTCTATATGAGTATAAATAAATTGCACCAAACAAGTACCATTTTATGTACATTCCTCTTTATTTAATACACAGCACAGACACATGACACATACAAAAGGAAAAAAAAAACACTCATGACCCTGCCACACATAAGGACAGGTATACCTACACTCAGTTGAACAAGGCTCCCGCTTCAGATCAGATATCTGCTAGTTTATACAGATGGATTCTCAGAGGAAGCCTGTTGCCAAAATAGTAATAATCTGCACCTTATTTGCCAGAGAATAAAACTGTGACACAGTACTTCCTGGGCTGACCAGTAAATTATATTTATTCTCTTCTTGGCATGTCATTGAGGTTTTTGGAATAAATTCACTCTACCTGTAAAAATTAATTTCTAAAGTACAGTATGATCAAATGTGCTAGATCTGGTGCAGGCTTTTAGTGGCAGCAGCTTTCCCATTTTATCTCATTCCTATTTTACATGGAAAGTAAGCCAGCAGCAGGTTGCACAGTAAGGAGCCCCACATATTTTTAAAAGAAATACAAAAAGGAAGGTGACAAGGGTATTTACAAATTTTCATGGCTGGTACAGTACATCATTTAAGACACACTATGCTACAATCTTTCAGGTCCTGAGATTATTACAAAAAAAAGTTAATTCAAATATTGTGTTTAGATTCAGTTTGAGAGAGGAGAAAAGATCAAATCATTTCTTAAAATCCAGCACCCCTTCAATCCAGAATACATCTCCGTAAAAACCAAGAGCAGTTGGCACCAGTCACCAAGTAGCTCTATGCTTGGCTACTAATTTCTTCAAATGGAAGAAGTTCTGTAAATACATTATATGGAGACCACTTCAAACAGAAGATACTGTACATTAATAGCATATCCTTTCCTGTGTTATTAGTAACCCCACAAGAGACTAATTTCAAAAGTACTCAGGTACTGATAAGCAACATATAAAACCAAGGAATGCATGGAAAAGGATGATGTCTTCAGATGTATTTTCCAAATAGAGTTTATTAGAGCACCATTACTTGATAGGGAAATTTCTATTACAATAAGGAAGGTCATACAAAATATATAGACATTGCATCATTTAGTATTAATGCGTCAATTGTGGAAATCCACCAGCTTCTTTTATACAATCAGCCAGGGATTAAAAACTGACTTTTTTTTTTGCTCAAAATGAAAAAATGAGGGAAAAGCAACTCTATATATAAAACGATGACTTGCACTGCAATAGCTTAGCTTTTCAACTTGGAAGCTTTATGGTTGTCAGAACCCATTTATTCGAAAAAAGTTATCTTTTATTTTGGAATGAAGAGCTTCAACTAAAAGATTAATATTTGTAACCACACAGTTTCCCAACTATAGAATGCATTTTATAACATAGAAAATACTAACATAAAAATTTGACCAGGACACATAATATCCAAGTACTTGAGTGTGATAAAAAAGACAGGGCGCATAGTTTGTAACAGGGGTTCTCAACCTACGGCGCAGCAAATCATCCAGCCCGCGGCAACCACCCCAGAAGTGGAAGTGTTTGACAGCTGTAAACACGCCCCCTCCCCATGGTTTACGGTAGCGTTTACAGCAGGGGAACCCACATGCCCGGCTGCTCAGCTGTCTGAGGGAGTGTGGTCCAGCCCGTGGCACAAAATGGTTGAGAACCCCTGGTTTATAATGTTAGCGATATAACACTGCTCAGCAGTTTTTAAGGAGGTGAAAGTAAGTTTATTGTAAGGTAAAAGTAACTCACGATCTACCGGTTAGCAATCTGAATGCTTCAAAATAATTCCAATATATCCTTAACACTGAGAATTTGTTAGGGGGTGGGGTGTGGAAGAAGTGCACCAAGTGTCACACCAGGGAGTTTAGTCTTCAAACTATAAAAGATCCAGGACATAAAAAGGAGGTTCTGCTTAGAGGGAGAACAAACTTTCTGATGTCTCTCTGCACAGGTGAGGTAATCATGCTCTTGCTGATGTACTAACTTCAGTCTGGTGAAAGTAACAGAGGGAAATTCCCTCCCATAGTTACTTATTCCAAGTCTGCCTATCTGATCAAATTGGTCAAAACACACCACCACTGGATTTTAGTATCCTTCCCAAAACCATTAAGTTTCTCGTAATGCTAGCTTTACACTAGCAAAGTGTTTCTGCCTTTAGAGTTTATTTTCCATGTTACAAAAATATTCCTGTAGTATACACACTCAAAAAACAATGTCATGTTTCTTTGGGTAAATATTATATTGGCAGGGGAAAGTATACAAAATATGGAATGTGAAGTCTAGCTATATGCATAGTTTATTCCACTGCCTACTAAAATCAAATTAAGGCATTATATAGAAGGGAAGGGCTAGGGAAGGGGGGGGGGGAACCCCATAGTACTGAAAACCACTTGTCTCTAAGCAACTACTTGATAAGTTTGCTAATTTCACCAACTTTACTTTTTATGCCAGGAAATAACATAACCACCTGTTTTCACTGTCAAGTATCAGCATATCAAACGAAGATTCCTAAGCACTGAACAAGATCAACATCTATGCATGTTTTCTAATAACATTAGGAGTATCATCAGGTTACAATGGGGATGGAAGGAGGCATCTGAACAAAGATGCATTCCTGTACAAAAATTGTTCCAACATAAAAAATGTTATTGTGAAATGAAGCTTAAAGAACCCTGACTTACTGCTATGGCAAACTGAAATACAATTCTGTTAGGAGAAGGAGCAATCATTTCAACACAGGACTGGATCTAGATATAGTTGTATGCAACAGAGCTGGAAGAAAGACATTTTTGCTTACAGTGTGCTTTCTCCAGGTTTTGGAATATGACCTCAAATACCTGGCATCACAGATTACCTCCCAAAGCAGGCTCTCAGTGGAGCATTCCCTTTTGGCTGGAGAAGCTGTTGTGAAGAAGATGGGGCAGCAAAACTGTGCTTCCATCAATCCAGCCATACTTACTTTAACCCACATACAATCCACAGATTTGCATTATTTAGAGCAAAAAGGTCCTGCACTGCTTTCTTCAGCCAAGTTTCAAAATTCTTAAATTTGTTCAGTTATGAAAGGTTGACGGGAGCTATTAAAGACAAAAATGGGGCAACAAAGTCCTGAGAAGTGGATTTGCAAAAGGACAATGGTAATTTCTGTATTGTACCATTGATCCCATAATATAACATTTTCCTGTCATCTTCACCAACAGAAAATGTCCTATTTGGGAGTTGAGTTATACCAAGTGAAACCAGGTTAATAACAAAAGGAATTATTTCTTTCCAAAGGGTTGAAACCCGTGAAACTCAATGCTAAGCCATAGCTATGGTTTCTGTAGCTATAGATTTCAGCAAACAAGACACAGCTTAATAACTTCTTGCCTTTTAATAAAAATTCCCCTTCCTAAAGGCAGGCTTATTCAAATAACTCCTTGATCGGATGAGGGTCAGATGTTTGCACTGCAATGAGAAGAAATGCTAACTTGCCTTTTTGAGACACATCCCCCTGCCCCTCCCACACAACAATGCTGAGTCTTCTTCATCTAGGCCCGTGATGGCAAACCTTGGCACTCCAGGTGTTCTTGGACTTCAATTCCCAGAAGTCCAAGTTTATATAAATCCACACCAATGGGATTACTGCTTGTATGAGAATTGAAGTCCAAGAACACCTGGAGTGCCAAGGTTCACCTAGGCAAATGGTTACTAAAGTTTATGCCGGTATTCAGCATTATTCAGAATGCCTAACTATTCAGAATTCAATTTAAACAAAAAGTAATGTAGCTTTTGATTTCAAGTTATAAAGAAAAAGTTAAATAGTATATCATTAAAGAAACTCCAGGATGTTTTATAACTATACAACAAATTTCAAAATGCACGATTATTTATCCTGACAACTATATTGCATTCTGAAAAATCTCACAGTGTATTAACTTACAGTAGGCTCTGTTAAAATGACCTTAATGAAATATGACCTTAATGGATACGACTGGCTTTTGAGCAAGAGTGACCTTTACCTTTACTAATTAAATCGTGCTGTCAGTCTTGGTTGAAATGTTTTACTCGTCCTTAACATTAGCAACTTTGCTGATGCAAATTTAAAGGATTATTAATTACTAGCTTTGAAACAAAGTTTATCATATGCACCTGAGGAACCAAAGGAAGCTGTCATTGTATTTGTACTAAGGAAAAGTACAGTTTAATTTTAAAAATTGGCCACTATTGTCACTGAATGTCTGCCTAGTGATCTAAAGTAGCAGGTTTTTGAAGGAGAAACAGTCATATGAAAAGTAGCTTGTTTTGTTTCAATAATGCAAGCTACTTTTTGTGATGCTAAAACTTAAGTGTCTGATATTGCTGTTCAAATTCAAAAACAAATTTTTGATAGAATTTTTTTGTAACTTGTGGAAATGTTATGGTTCCAGTCCTCTACTCAGAACACTACCTTTTATAGGGATTTATTTTGATTTTAGGTCAACATTACATCATTGGTATATTGTTAACAGACTGGCACTATTATACTTATTTCTACTCTGAAACTCCAATGGAAAAGGAAAATGTTCATTTCCCATTGCCATTTCTTTACAGCTTCCCAGGATAACGTAGTTACTTTACTCTCACCCTACACCAAAGCTTACTTTCTTAAGTTTTAATAATGCTACAGCAAAGAGACAGTACATTAAAATTTTGGGAATACTGCTGTGTGTGAAGGCAAGCACATAAACATTAATGTCATGGCTGTGGCAGCTGTAACAGTACATAAAATGAACAATAATTACAGAAGGGAAAAGTTATTTTAACAGCATATGAGTCATCTTGGGAGGTTCTTCTAAAAATCTCCTAGCACTTTAGGACCTCTGAGTATACTCTATATGGGGAAATGGGGGATCAAAAAGAAAAGGCACTTAACCAAAGGACAAAGGCCTGAATCAAGTAATTTGGAGGGGTTACATCATTTAAAGACAGAACCAAATTATATAAAAACATTTAAAGTTCACCATAACATTGTAATTGCATAAAACATAGGTTGACCAGTTGTTTACCTACTATATTTATTTACCTTTCTATTAAGTTTTTGGGAAACAAAAAGATTAATTTTACAGTGACTTTCAACACTGGAAGAGACTGAGGTGGAAAACATTCCCAAGCTTACCTCAGTTGCAGGTTTTGTTTTTTTCCTCCAATATTTTCCTGAAACACCTTTTTAAAAGGAATCACTGTATCTTTTATCAATCCACACTCTATGAAGTCAAGACACCCTAAGCTTCCTGTTGGCAAACAACTCTAAAAACAATCTGTAAACTAGATTTAAATTTATTTATCAATATAGCCATTTCTTTCATGAATGTAGCAGCAAACACAGTAAGATGTTGCAAGTTGTAAGAAGGTGGGAGTCCTAAGAAAGTAATCCATCAGATGGTTAAGGTTCAATATAACTGATAGTAGCTTGGGAGTTGGAGAATCTTTACTTTGATTTCATTTGCTTTAGACACTAGGCAGACGTTGGCCTAGAACAAGAAGGAGCATGAGTTATGTTAGCTGCCTGCTCCATTCACAGCCTACTGGAAAGTGACTTTGGAATTACTGGAAACAGATGTCAAACCCACAGCACGGACACCTGGGACTTTGATTTAGCATTCTCATCTGTCTTCCTGAAAATAAGCGCTCAATCAAAGCGCTCAATCAAAGCGCTCAATTTGGGCAGTAGAGGAACTGATTTTGAGTACTTGGGAGCTAAAATGGCAAGCTGGGCCTTGAGTCTCAGATATTGTACAAGCAATAATGCCCAAATACAGTTGACTGTTTTTAATAGTATGTCTCCTGATATGCATGATTATATCTGTGGAGACATAATAATGATCACTTAGATTATCTGGGATCTCTACAAAATATGGAGAAAAGGTATAAGCATTGAATTTATAAAACACAAATTTTTAGATATTTTAAAAATATATTGCTCTCCTCTACCATCAAGATAAAAAGTTGATGGCTTAAATTATTCATTTTTAAGCCATCAACTTTTTATCTTGATGGTAGAGGAGAGCAATATATTTTTAAAATATCTAAAAATTTGTGTTTTATAAATTCAATGCTTATACCTTTTCTCCATATTTTGTAGAGATCCCAGATAATCTAAGTGATCATTATTATGTCTCCACAGATATAATCATGCATATCAGGAGACATACTATTAAAAACAGTCAACTGTATTTGGGCATTATTGCTTGTACAATATCTGAGACTCAAGGCCCAGCTTGCCATTTTAGCTCCCAAGTACTCAAAATCAGTTCCTCTACTGCCCAAATTGAGCGCTTTGATTTTTATTGCTTGCGAATTCTGAGTTTAGTTTATATTTCCAAAGGTATTTAAATCAGACATTTAAAAACGGTCTAAATTGATTTGCTATACTGGGAGTATCTCAAATCATTTTTTTTCCATTTCATTCAATGTTAATGATTCTATGTCTAGCCTCTTTATTAGTTCTGAATATTAGCTCACATCTCTTTGACCTTAAAGAACACCACAACATTGGGAATTCTTTTTAAAATTCATTCCAATAAGTTCTCTTTTTTTGGATGAAAATTTTGAAGTGGTAGCTGTGTTAGTCTGTGCCAGCATATCAGAGAGTAAACAAAACAAAACAAAACAAAAAAGACAAAAAAAGTTGTGGCACCTTAAACACTAACTCTGTATTTAAATGTGAGCTTTCATGTTCATGGATCAAGTTCACTTCATCTATTTTTGAAGAATTTAAGAACCAGCTTGAATGCAAGCACAATTTTATAGATTCTACAACATACCCAAGTACTTTCAGTTTGTTACTAGTAAAAGTTGATCTGAGTTCTCACATGCCAGTTTATTTGAATGTGAATATTTAGCCCCCAAAGCCCCAACTAAATTGCTGTGTTGTTTGACACTTCAAACCATTTACTAATTTAATATATGATCTAAATATGGTGCACAGGCTATTTTGTTTTATAGGATGACTCTCAGTGAACCTTTTCACAACTAAATTTTGTCTTAAAATATGAAAATCTTTGTGATTTCTTCAAATTATCTTTTGCCTAATATATTTATGGAAATAACAAATGCTGTACCTAGGAGGGAAGTTTAAGCTGCACCAACTTTAAGCTCCTCCAGGTCTTCTCCTAGTGCTGTGATGGTGAACCTTGGCACTTCAGATGTTTTTGGACTTCAATTCCTAGAAGCCCAAGCCCCTGTGAATACAAACAAATGGGTTTACTGCAATTCATCTGGCCTGTTCCGCCCTCATCGCTCCCGGAAGCGGAAGTAAAATGTGCCAGTTTTACTTCTGCATCCGGGACGGGAGCGACGAGGGCGGTGCGGGCCGGATGAATCATAGTAAACCCATCCGTGTGGATTCACAGGGTGCTTGGGCTTCTGGGAATTGAAGTCCAAGAACATCTGGAATGCAAAGGTTCACCATCACAGTCCTAGAATATAGTAGAGGGAACAAAAGCATAATTGAAGATTGAATATAGTCAAGAAAGTCAGGCTCATGTTCATGGTGAGCAAAATTCCTTCATGTATGATGGTATTTCTTGCAATGACAGTTTACAAATACATTCTATCTGATACCTTGACTACAGCATTTATTGTTCTGTGTATTAGCAAAGTTTCAAAATATCTACTGTTTAAAGCATAATTAATTTGCAACACAGAGCTTTCAGTTGCCAAAAGGGAACAACATAATATTGTACAAACTATCAAGTTAATAGATTTAACTATTTGTGTATGGAAGATATAATTGTGAGGAACAAAAAAGCATTTACTTATATAGCAATGATACACAAGTTAGGTAAGATAAGAAAAAGTAAACCAATGAATATTTTGGGTAATGTACAAATTCAAGAATGTATGAATGAAAATAACTTCTAAGTATGGCTACTTAAATTTGTAGTTTCTGCTAATCAAACCATGTAAGAAATCTTTTAGAAAAGCCCTTTACCTTGTATTGAGGTAAAATGCAAGACTTTCTTGAGCTTATTTTTATTCCATATTTTTGTGCAAAGTTCTTTACTACTGGGCTCAACCCAACATTCATTAATCTTATTTATATTATATATTATTTAAATATATATGTTTTCACATATACAATTAATGACAAATCTAAATTAGCAAGATAAGCTGTCTGGCTTTCAAAGATGAAAAAAATGTTTATAAAGGGGATAACTAAACATTTGTCTGGTAGATGACAGAAAATGTAATCTTGGCCTCTATACAACATTATACTGACTATTTGAGGTAGAACTCTACACAAAGCTAGAGGTTTCTGTGTCACTTTTACAGCAGCCACACACACTGCTCAACAGGCATGTCCATCTGTTTGAAATATGACTTCTTCCTTAAGCAATCCAAATGGCTGCAACTGAAGTTTGAAAGAAACCTCCAGCTATTACATGATTTCCTGCAGGCAGATAGAAACACTTTTCCAGATGCTGCCCTTTGTTCTTACAGCTGTTTGAAAATTGGCCAGTTCTATCTAAAGACTGAAAGGGATGACAGAACATGTCAGATTTGATAAAACAACTTTAGATGGGGTGGGTGGGGGGGTGTCTAAGTTCTAAATTAGGAGATAATAAAAGTTTTTGAAGTAAATTGTTATGCCTTGATATTTATTCTCTCTCAGATAATTATATTGTGACTGGAAAATTCCTCTTGTACTAATTGTGATGTACAATACAGGATACCTTCCCAGATTTGATTCCCAGACATTTAATATCTTTGATATCCAAATCAAAGTCAACCTAGAAGTTGCATCATTGTGCAACCACAGAGTCAGATTTTGTACCTCCCATCTATGCAGGAGTTTAGGAATTCTGGAAATAAGAACTTTAAGCCTAGACAAAAGGCACCTCGACCACTCTTTGGAGAAAGCTTTAATCAATACTGACAAAAGCAAGCTCTTGCACAGAAGCAAACTATGTGAAGCTTTTTATTTGCTGGGAATCTATATAGTGTATGACTTTTCAGAGCTACCAGAAGGAGAATAATGACAGACAAAGACTATCTCAACAAAGGACAGGAACTATAGTAATACTGTATATGAAAAATAAGGCAACTCTGAAATATTACAGCAAGGCTAAGGACAGAAAAATTCTTCCTTCAGAAGATACTGAAATTAAGATCTGGTTTACAAAAGTCAAATTATTTTTGCACTATATATGGAAGATTCTACATTCCATAAAGAGTGGAATTTTAAACAGATTACAAAACATGCTCCAACCTGCCCTTCCTCCAGTTAAACCTCTGAAAGAAAATTACTCTGTGCTGCTAAGTGGTACTTCTAAGGGTGAAAGATTCCCCAAAATGGGACATTTATCATCTTTCCGGTCTTTAAAGAAAAAAAAATAGAGGGCTACCTTGGCTTTGTGTGGAAAAAAATATGTTTCTTCCCTTCTGTTTCTACCCAAGTTAATTTCTGCTCTATACCTGACATCATTTAAATCTGTACAGATTATTCTTAACTGGGGTATACTGTACTTTCCTGGGCCTCCGCTAACAGGATGGATGGCCTCACTTGCATGATGAGTTGAGACCTCTATTTTTGCTTCCCTTCACGGATCCTCTATCAGAGATCAGCCTGAAAAGAAGGTTTGTGCTGCTGTAGGTTTGACAACTGGACTTTTTCAGCCAATCCTTCTGAACAAGTCAGAAAGGATAAAATGCTTCAGGAGTTCTTTAGGAGAGATCAATCTATGAATTGATTTTGCAAGAATGCTCTTCTTTTTCTTCTCTTTGATCAAGTATTATTTTCCTTTTCTCCTCCTCCTCCTCACCACAGTGCTTGAGATAAGAATATGTAAACATTGACAGAAACAGCAGCTCTGTAAGTCCATGTAAGCACTTTTCCAACTGATCAGTCTCCATCAGCAATGCAGAACCACTTTAACTCCCTTCCTCATAAAGATATCACTGGGTTTTCCTCTGTAGTTTAGTGTCCCCTTTACTTTGGCCTCCATCTAGAATTTGAAGATTGAAAGGAGAACATGTTTCAGGTAAGACAATTTGCCTTGTAATTATGAAACCTTTATTAAAAATGACAAACAGTATAAAATGGCAAATGGAAGAAGGATTCCTTCATACAATAAATTTATTGACCCACAATGTTCTGTTCCAATGATAAAAAGGGATACAAAGTTGGTATAATCAAAGAGTAGCCAGTTATCTTGTGAGATAATTAGCTAGAGAGATCCTTTGATATTTAAGGTAGCCAAGCACCTAACTAAAACAGGAACAGAATACAGTATTTAGGAGATCATGTAACCTTCTGCAAATTATATTATGCCTTATAGAATGCTTTCCCTCATTAACATATGGACAGGTTGGTTACCTGTACCTGTAGTTCTTTGAGTTGTCATCTGTGAATCCACACAAATGGGTTAAATCCTGCACATGTGCAGACAACTCAGAATGTTTTAGAATTGTGACAGAGTCCCAGGCTCCACCCACCCTTTCCATCACATGCAACTCCCTCCCAATGACCCCTCAGTTCCAATGCCGCAGCACAAAATATAAACCATGCATTATGAACAGAGGGGACAATGGGAGGGACGTGTGAATTTACAGGAGACCACTTGAAGAATTAGTTACATGTAAGCAATCTGTCCTTCTTTGTGGTCTTTGTGAATGCACACAAATGGGTGAGTGCCAAGCTCGCTCACCAGCTGGTGGGTGTTATTGCATAACAGATGTCAAAACTCAACATCCAAAAGATGCATCAGTTTTCTTCCTGGTCTCCAACCTATAGTGTGTAATAAAGATAAATGGCTCTGACCAGGTAGCCACCTTGCAGATGGCTTCTAGGGGTGCTCCTTGAATGAGGGTTGAAGAAGTAATACTGTGTTTGCTCATACCATTCCTCAACAGGGTAAAGGCCAGGCAAGTAAGAGTGAAAATAATGCAGAGAAAACCATAGTTTCCTGTGTCAAAACATTTCTGATGGGAAGAGTCAAATGCCGCAAGTTTCTTCCAAGGTGGTAACTTTGATTCAGATCATGAAGGACAATGAGAAGCATGAATCCATCTCCTTTGTGTGACTGTGGGGGATATCCTCCATGTCAAGGGGTGATCCATCTCCAAATTACTGCGCCCAACCTGCAGGGAGATCAGCCTCTGGGAAGATTGCCCTGGAATATGTTCTTGGGGTGGAGACAAGTATTCTGGTTCAGCCTCTGATACCCATCCCAGACACACTAGCTCCTGTTGTCTTTGGTCTCCCCCTCCTGACGAAGAGATGGAATAGGCTGAGGAGAAGAGGACCTTGGAGTTTGCTTGGACTTACATTTAGGTCTCTGCTTACCTAAATTGGACAAAGACTTCTGTTTCTTTGGGGAGGCCTCTTCAGTGTTTTGTCTCATGGTGTGCCCGGCTTAGAGGTATGGAGTTCAGGCTTGGACTCAGCCCAGGACTCCTCCATTGTTGTGGATCTTGGCTTGGTTTTACTGACTGTGGCCTTGTGACCAGGGAAAGGGTTTCAATGGCCTGAAGGGACTTTTGACAGAGATGAAGCTTCAGTCGTGATTACCTGTTCTGAAGTGTGACTCATGTGAAGCTCTTGCAGATGGTGCAAGTCTGCACTTGATGACCTCCCCCAAGGCAATTCAGGCACTTTGCGTGGTCATCCCTATGAGGGATCTTATTAATGCAATCCTTGCACCATTTGAAGGAGGCCGAAAAGTTCTATCGATAGTACACTAACTCTATACACTACTAATATATATTTTTAAGAACAACAACCAACCATGGAATACGAACTATGAAGAAGATTAAAAAAACAGAACTACTTGATAAAGAATGTTGGGAAGGTGTTCTGAAACTAGAGAAGTCTTAATGCTGCGGCAGTAAAAAAGAAACAGGAATTGTGTGCACTGGAAAGGTGGGGCTCCATCACAGCTCTGGAACATTCTGAGTTGTCTGCACATGCGCAGGATTTAACCCATTTGTGTGCATTCACAGGGACCATGAAGAAGAACACTAATTATTCTAGGATCCCATCAGGGAGATACCATGTGATACAGTCAATTCATTTGATATTTTGCCTCTGAACTATTAAGGTGGAACAAAGACACTATGTAAAAGCATGCCACCATGTTAAGAACTGCTGGATTATAAAGACAGAAGAAGCCCTCAAACAATTAGAAGGAACTGCTGGGTTTCTAAAAAACTTTTTTCAGTTCCCATGGAAAATTTGACCGGGATTAGTTGTTTACCTGTAAAAGCTTGCTGCAAGTGAGCAGGCAGAGTTGTGTGTGACAGTGCTGCTGCATGCTGAGCTCCTGGTTGTAAACCCTTTAGTAAATCTGAAGTGGCATAGATAAGGAAAAACAAATACAAGCAGAAAAGGTAAGAGCTGATGGATGCAACAATCTTTTTTGTACACATACAGAGAGCATCTTCACTGACAGTTTGACACAATTTATTTCTAAGATAAGTTACCCAGTGACAGAAAAACACTTGCTTCAATTTAAGCTACACCCAATAATAGTTGTATCTACAGTAGACCTACTGATATGAACCTGTGAGACAAAGCAAGCTTTTATTATTTCTAGTTCTTTTTTCAACAAATCCACACTAAGTGAAACTAAAGCTTGGTTTGGCATGCAATACTTATCAAGGAAAGATACTTCGTGGTAAAGGAAATAGTCTAAGATAGTAGCAAGAGAAAAATCAATTTAAAAGCCATGTTTGTCAGCACTCAGATTTTTGAAAAATACATTTCCCCCAACAACTCTAATATCAAGCACCCTATCATGACCAGTTTTAAACTATTGCTAATATCTATGTACAGCTATTAAGACCAGGAATACACAGCACAAAAGCATAAGACATAAAGCAGCCCCAATTAAAACCTACCCACCCCCATCATAAAAAGTGGGAGGGGGAGGATCCAGGTTATTGCACAAGCCAGCAGCCGGGGGCTACATTTCCATCAAGGCCCCAAGCCTGCCCTGCCAGCCAGGTTTTCAGTGCTTTCCTAAAGGGCAGCAATTCAGTCTGGAGCCGCAACTCTGTTGGCAGGAGGTTCCATAGGGCTGGTGCAGACACAGAGAAGGCCCTCCTTCTTGTGCTAGAGAAGCGAGTCCCTCTAGACGATGGAACAATTAGAGAGCCCCTCTGGTCGGCTCTTGTTGGATAGACAGACGTTCTTGTGGTGATGCGGTCTCTTAGGTATCCTGGCCCACTACCATGTAGAGCTTTAAAGGTCATAACCAGCACCTTGAATTGCACTCAGAGGCCATAAGCTCAGGATATGCAGCTCACAGTAATCACATTCTACAGTGTGCACACCAAGTTTGTCCATCTTTATAAACACCATTATCCAGAAAGAAATCAGTCAGAAGTATGCATAAATACACTTACACACAATACTGTAACACCGAAGGAAAAAGCAAGTAACAGAAACAACCTCCCACCTATAAACTATGAGGTATTTCTATCTATCTGTACTTTTCTACACATATTACTTATGTAGAAAGACATTCCTCCCCCCCAAAAAAAGATGGCACAGTAAATTATCCTACTTTATCCTACTTTCAGAAATTTATTTTGTTTATTCTATTTTGTTGTTTGTTTTATTATGTTGGCCGAGTGTGGGAAATATTCCAGATGGGTGATATAAAAATGTAATGAATGAATGAATGAATGAATACTTACTCTGAGCTAGGCTGTGGTGGAAAGCTGCTGAGGTAGATCCAGAGGTGGTTGTCACTCCAGCTGTATCTGTTCCAAAGCTAAGGAGCTCCAATGGAAACTGGAAGGGCACCGTGACAGGACCAAGCGCACCCAACATCCCAAATGGAGCCAATGGAGCAGATGCCACATTCTGATTGGTAACAGACAGGGGTGATGTTATGAGAGTCAAAGGTGAAGAACTCGCCAGTAAGGATGCACCTGCTGTGGACTGTATAGAAACAAGTGTTATTTAAAAAACTGTTATATAGCTTTGGAGACACATCCAATAATTATTTAAATATGTCTGAAATCTTGCTATCATTTTTTTTGGGGGGAACCAACAAGATACATATTTGCAACAAGATACATATTTAACGTAAAAATTTTTTAATACTCTGTAAACTGGACTGTGGTGGCTAAGTGGTTAAGACAATGAACTTGACAACTGGAAGGTCAGCAACTTGCTGCATGATGAAGTGAGCTCCCGTCTCTGTCCTAGCTCCTGCCAACCTAGCAGTTTGAAAGCAGGAAATTGCAAGTAGATAAATAACTATTAGCAATTACACTTATATACCACCCCACAGCACTTAGTGCTGCCGTGGATCCTGATGAACCAGACAGGAGTCGTTTTGAATCTTTCATCCATGTTAGAGGCATTTTCTCATAGGAGGGGGGTCAGAGACACTCATGCTGAGTCATTTAGGGAAAGTCCCTAACCTGACCACACCTCTAACCAACCAGGAAAGTCCCCACCTATACCCTAAAGGAGGGGTAGGAGCGATCCATCCTAATAGGATACTGTTATCAATGGTTTAATTTGGTTGGCTTTTCTTATCATAGCCAAACCCATCCTGGGGAGGAGATCTGTGGATCCTAAGAGTATAACTGAGGTCACATTTCACTCCTAAGATGGGGACTGTTAGCTAGAGACCCAGGTTTCGCTAATACAATTCCCCCAACTCTGAGAAGAGCATAAATATCTAACGAGAGCATTTTCCTGTCTGGGATCATGCCTAAGGGAAAGAAACTCTGACTAACTATTTTTCTGTGTGTGTTCTGTACAGATGAAACTCTTTAATAAAACTTTGATGCTTCAAGTCTGAGTGGAACTCAGTCTTTTCAAGCTAATCTTGTTACAATAAGACTCTCTGCCTTATATGTTACTAAAACCTGGAAAATCGCATATTCTCTGGAGATGAGGAATCGGCCCCATGGGTCAGGTACAGGTTTTGTGAGGTTCTGATAATCGCAGCATGAGGGAGTGTGCGTGGAAAAATATACAAAGAGCAGCTTACTGAGAAACACCTGCCTCACTTTACCAGGGTACTGATCCACGAGGGTGCTGACAAATGCCCCTCTCTGGCACAAGTTAATTTGCATTTTGCCCTCAACATGCTAGGTACTCATTTTACCAACCTGAGCAGGATGGAAGGTTGAGTCAGCATTGATCCCTGTCAGGATTGAACTCTCAATGTTCTGGCTTCAGAACAGCAGTTTAACCACTGCACCACCAGGACTCTAAACAAGTACTGCTTCGGTGGGAAGGTAACAGGATTCCATGTGCTCCAGTGTCTAGTCAAGCCTGCCACATGACCATGGAAATGTCTGCAAATGCAGACAGTGCTGGCTCTTTGGCTGTAAAACGAAGATGAGCACCATACTCTAGCGTCAGATAGGACTGGCTTTTGAGCAAGGGCAACCTTTACCTAAGCTGGATAGCTCAGTAGTTTAGGTATCTGGTTGCAGAGCCAGAAGTTGGAAGTCTGATTCCCCACTGTGCCTCCAGGCAGAAGAGCCAGCCTGTGTAACCATGGGCAAACTGCCTAGCTCCAGAACTTCCCCAGTAGAAGAAAATGGTAAACAATTTCTATGTATTCTCTGCCTAGAAAAACCCTAGAAAGAGGTGCCATAAATCCAAATTGACTTGCCATCACTTCCTATGTATCTCCTGGCATAGCTTTTATGAGAGTCACACTTTCCTTCTACACAGTAGAACTATAATGTTCCTTTTGGTTGTTGTTGTTGTTGTTAATGAAAATGAACAGGTTGGACATAATTCTGATAGGAAATTTCATCTTACATCTATTGTTCCAGCTATATTTAGATATTTACTTTTATTTTTACAATATTGCTTTTGATTGTCACAGGATAATTCTGTACATGTTACTTGGAAGAAAGTCTCGTTGTCAGTCAGCAGGGCTTACTCATAAGAAAAGCGCTAGGACTGCAGCTCCAATTTATGGAACGGAATAGCCATAAACAGGAAACCTAAATTTAGATAGTGAGGTACTTAAGCACATTCAACTAAAAGCTGTTTCCCTCCCCACCCCAATACTGCTAATAGATTTGGGAATCCCTGTCTCCAGAGCCAGATACCCAAACCACCACCCTATCGAGTCAGTGTAACAATTAGGGCAAAATTAACTTTGGACTTGAAGAAGGAAGATATATAAGAACTCTTTCAAAAGAGCTACACAGAGTACATGATTCCTTATCAATTTGAAACAGAAACATTCTAATGCACCACTGGCAGTCATTTCCACTTAAGGACCATCATTCATAAAGAGAAATATTGAGTTTGCAGAAAGCCAAGCAAGTGCAAACATGGGACTGGAATATGCCAGAATAAGTCCTGAAACAAACTTCAAGCAAGTAATACAATATGCCACAATAAGTCCTGAAACAAACTTCAAGGAAGTATAAATTACTGCTACCTAAATTATAACAAGAATAAAATAATTATAGTAATAACATTTTAGATATGTAACATGGATTTTGACTTTGCAAGCTGCAAGGAATTACCTATTTATATACCGTATTTGCCAGCATATAAAACACACTCCACCCCACCACCACCCGCAAAAAAAATGCACTGGAAAAATGGAGTACATCTTGTGTGCCAGTAATCAAAATTATCATGTTGAAAATTCAGTCAGCCTACCTCTCTCAGTATTGTGATCCAGCCCTCGTCAGACTCAGAAGACGACCTGGATCAGGAGATACTTCCTATGCCCAGCCCATTCTGCCTTCCCAGCCTACATCTGACTCTGAGCTCCAGCCTGTACCTGACCCAGAGGATGACTCGAACCAGGAACCTCAGCCTGCTTCTGGCCCAACTCTGACTCCCCAGGCAGATGACTTGTCAGATCAGAGGTCTGACTATGACAGTCCTCAGCCAGAGACGGTTGCTGAAAGGTTCTGCAGCTGAGACGCAAGAAAGCCAGAGCTTGTTATCAGTGAAAGCTCCCAGCTGATACCCATTAGCTGGGAGGCTTCTTAAAGAAGGCAAGCATTGGTATAATTTCTCAGTGCGACGACCAACATTCTGCCAGATCTTCCTTGTACCTTGTGACTAACTGCTGTGACCCTGACTTCTGCCTACCTCAATGATGCCTCTGGATATCCTTTGAACTCAACACTCACTCTGATCCTTAGCAGTACCCTGACCTCGGCTTGCTCTTTGGACTTGACTATTGGACTCTCCTTGGATAGACTTTGGCTAGGACTCTCCTGTGTAGTGCCACTGCATGGCGACCCTGCCCGCTGGGTAGGTCAGCACACTCAGGTTTAAAAGACCCCGTCCTGTGGCTCCAGCCGCTGCTGATCGCTATGAGCCCAGGGGAGAGCAGCTTTAAAAATACCCCTCTCCCCAGTTCATGGGGATCGGTGGTGGGGGGGGGGAGGGGTATTTTTGAAGCTGCCCTTTCCCTGGCTGGTGGGGATTGGTGGCAGCTGGAGACGAGGAAAGGGTGGCTTCAAAAAGATCCCTCTCCCCAGCCTAGTCAGGGGAGGGGGCGAATCAGTAGAGGGAGAGGGGTATTTTTGATGCTGCCCTTCCCCTGTCTCCAGCTGCTGCCGATCGCCCCCATTTTTCGTAGAATAAATCAGTTTGGAAATTCATGAAAAGATGTAGAAAATTATTTTTTCCTCACAAATGTGTATCAATATGGGGTGTCTAATACTCTCCAATGCATCTTATATGCTGGCAAATATAGTAATTCACATTAATTCATACAGTAGAAAGAGCAAAACATGTGGTTGTTTTTTTAAACTACTTTTGGCTTAAGCTCCACCCTCTACTGGTATATAGCCTGCAACTACATTCTCCCAAAGAAAGTAGGCTCTTTAACAATTACATAAAAAAATTCTCATTTCCACCTATTGAACAAAAATTTAAAATATAGAATATATTTAACAACAAATGAGTGAGGTTTTGCCAACAGTAAATTGAATTTTGTGCATCTATTTCAGATACCATAACTATTCCAAAATAAACTATGCTTCACTTTATGCTGTCATGTCATTGTGATTTTTCCAAACCACGTAACAAGCTCTCAATAGAAAGACAGAAACTGAACAAGGTAATCACATAAAGTAACTGATTATACTTACTATAGATGTCTATGAAGGGAAAGAATGCACTCTCAGTGTTGCAGTTCACTTTTACAATAAAAATATACTGTATATCCAAAAACACATTAAGTAGGTTACTAGGCTTATAATGAACTTTTACATTCAGCACATACCTGCACACTGGCTGGTATAACTGTAGACCCTGAGGGAGAAGACAGTTTATGGGGAGTTGACGACTGTTTAGCAGCACCCTGTGTTCCACTTCCTGTTGCCCCAGAGAGATTAGTCCTATGAGCTCCACTTGAATTAAGGTTGCTACCCCTGTTGACAGATACATTCATTCCAACTCCACTCAAGTTATTTTTGCCAACAGTTCCAGAGGCAGAAGAGTTGGATAATTTTGAAGGAGCCTGAGGGTTCTTTGCTGGTTGAAGGCCTGAGGTGCGGTTAGAGGAGAGTAAATGAACCGTAGGCGATTGCCTGCTGACGTTGACTCCAGTGGGCTGTTTATGAAGGGAACTATTACTGCTGGAGTGACTACTCTGGGATATTAGTGCACTTGAACTGGAAGAACTAGAAGAAGATACGGGCTTAGGAGTTGAGGTGGACTTCAATGAAGACAGTTTAGGTGATGCAGTAGACTTGGGTGTTAAAGAAGGCTTGGCCATTGTAGGCTTGGGAGAAGCAGCAGGCTTGGGGGAGGAAGCCATAGAGAAAGAAGGCTTGAAACCCTGGGCAGAAATTTGTGACACCATGGCCTTGGCTAAATAGTTACTAGAGGTAGAGGTGCTGGATGTTGTCCGAGACACAAGTTGGTGAGCCATTTGGGAGCTGCTCACAGAGGTGGTGCTTGACAAAGGAAGGCGATAAGCTACTGGTTTATCTGAAGTCTTAGAAATTGGGGAAGAACAGGAGAGTTTGGGATTGCTACTTAGTTTTACCACAGGGTTGGTATGGGATTTACTAATAGTTGCTTGTAAAGGGGAGACATATTTTTGTTGGGTAGCTGATTGCTGGTGAACCTTTGCCATTTGTAATGCTGAAGAGCCACAGAGTTGAGCTTCTGAAGAAGTTACAAGCACAGCTGTATCCTTTGGCCTCTGTGAAGCAGGAGAAGCTGTGGCTTGGACCTTACAGGAGGAAGAAATATGAGTCTGTAAAGAGGACGCAGCTTGAATTTGGCTTGACCTCTGCAATCCTTGCTGCAGAAGCTTGGCTGGCAAGGGCTCCAAAGACACCTTGGGGTTCTGAATTGAAGATCCAGCTATAAGGCCTGAAGAGATACCAGTGTGAAATAAATCATGGGATTTCTTTGGTATCAGTCCTGTGTGCCCAGCTATAAGACTGGAAGAGTGTGGTGTCTGAACTGCCTCTACCTTTTTTGAGGATACTAGAGGGAGCTTGCTCATTATACTTGCTAACTTCTCTTCTCTCAGTCCAGGCCGAGGCCTTGATGTTGGTGTCTCTACAGAGGAAACAACAGGAGAATTCTTGGCTCCATTATTAATAACTGCCAGAGCATCTGAAATAGAATCCAATGAAGGTGGGTTGAAAGAAAGATCTTCATCCAGTGAGTCATCCAGGCAGATTGTCTCTGGAGGTGGTATGCAGCTAGAACTGGCCAGAGCAGTGACAGGTGTGCTGGTATTTGAAGCAGGAACACAAGTTGAAGTAAAAGGAGCACACGTTCTCTGCTCCTTCTTTGGACTAGAGTCCTAGAGTTAAGAGACAAAACAGAACTTTTAGACAAAATGTGCATTCCATGGATTTGAAATCAAAATTTGACTAGGTAATATCATTTCATTTAAGGTAATTTCTGTATTATTTGGTACCAAACAGCCAATAATTTTGTTCATTTATTAATCAAGTTCTTTAAAATCTTTCAAGAATGTAGGAAAGCTAGGTCTACAACACATACATTTTAAATCACAAGACAAGAAGATGCAGTTATGCCTGGTACCTAGCTATCCCCCCAACATGTTCTGTTGGAAATGTTCTATTTCAAACTGGAAAAGGCTTTCTGAAACATCCTCACTGATTATAGTTCTTGGGTAGCAAGATTAACTGGAACTCAGTTACCAAGAACAGATGCAGGAAGATGATTCTCTGTAATTTTAGAAGGTAGTTTAAAAATAAATAAACAAGCTATTTGACTCAATTTATTAGGAAAATATTGTTTGCACTCACATAACCCAGAACAGGCATCAGAAAAATTTAATTCACACTAATTAAAAGCTTCCTATCCCCACATTATAAGTTCCAAGCTTTGTAGGGATCCCCTCTGCCTTGGGGAATCTCGGGATGGGGACTCCCAAAAGAATAAGCTTTAATAGTCAAAGATCACTACTGGAGGTTTCCTATCCTCATGGCAGCAATTCCACAAATGTTGTCCTGAGCTTTGCAGAAAGGACAAAATACATATGGAATAAATAAAAAGCCAGATGGATAGGGGAACTGTAATGCTTTAAAATGAAATTACAATATACATTGCTCTATATATTTTAAAACTGACATTTATATGTCTTTACTTTTCTATGACTAAATTTCTTACCTTTGCTTTGGGTTTAGGTGCCAGAATCACCTTCTTCTTTGCCCTGAAGAAAGAAGCACAAGCTTGTTAGATGGCAAACATGGTATATCTATAATTATGTATAGAACAAAGTCTAGATCTCAACTCCCTCCACTTTAGTACAATCTCAAAGAAATTTACTGTAGACATTTGATTAGAAATGTAAGAATGGCTTAAGGTCACCAAAAGAATTAAGATTGAGCCACTAACACAGTAAATTCCATGGTTCACAAGCAACAGACAGAAACTGTTAACTGCAACAGCCATTGCAATAAGCTGAAATGTGATAGCCGAAAACAGTGGTGGTGAACCTATGGCAGAGGTGAACCTATGCCAGAAGTGGCACTCACAGTCCTCTCTGTGGGCACATGCGTGTTGCCCTAGCACCAAGTTCATCTTGTCCCTCTGCCTAGCAGCCCAATGGGAGTGCTTCCTCCCTCCACCCAGCACAGAGTTCGCCCTGCATCTCTGCCCAGTAGACCAATGGGAGCACTTCATCCCCTACAGTACAGAATTTCCCTCACCACTCTGCCCTGCAGGCAAATGGGAGCACTCCCTACCTCCCCCAGCACAGAGTTCACCCCGCCCATCTGTTTTGGGCATTCAGTGTCTAAAAGGTTCATCATCACTGGTCTAAATCATTCACTGGGAAAAGAAAGATGAAACAACACTCACGGAGCAGATGTGAGGTGATTATGAACACTTCGGCTTTCTTTAAAAAGCATCCTGTAGAGAGGGAGGGAAAAGTTTACTTTATAGTAAACCAATTCACAATAAACATTGTTCTACTCCAGCAGAGATTCTTAACTAGTGGCCTGATTCTCAAAGGCAACTATAACCCACCCAAAAAGGTTAAGAACCATTACACCTTATGTATTTTACAATATCTCTATTCTAATAGCACAGTCCAATAAAAATAGTGACACGCTTATCAACCTTAGGATGGAAGGAGTAGGCCAACTATGCTTCCTGGTATTTAAAAAGTATTCAAATTAGAAATGTAAATCTCTTTGAAATTTTAGCCGCAATTATTAATCCATCATATATTTTTGCAACACCAGAAGCTCCATTAGATTCACTATGATTTTTTTAAGCTTTAGATCAAGGGTTCGCAACCTTTTTGCGTAGTGGGCCGGACCACGCCTCCTCGGACAGCTAGGTGGGCTGAAGGTGTGGTTCCTCTCGCCGCTTCCACCACTTCTGATGGCTGCATTCATAGCGCATTGTTGGATGTTTTAGCCACTTCCACCGCTTCCTGTGGTGGCGGGAGCGAGGGTGGTGCGTTTTTGGAGGTTTCAGATGTTTTTTGGCACATTTTTGGCGTGTTTTCAGAACTTCTGGCATGTTTTCAGGACTTCCAGTGCGTTTTCGGTACTTCTGGCAGCAGCGGCAGGGTCCTCACCGTGAGCCAGATTAATTGGCCCCGCAGGTTGAGTCTGGCCCGTGGGCCGTAGGTTGTGAATCCCTGCTTTAGACCTCTCAACTGGCAGGTTCCTAGGGACAAATCTTCAGAATCTGAAATAGTCAGCTCAGTTCCATTCTGTTTCTTGAGTCCACTGCTCATGTCATCATAGCTCCCAAGTCTGAATGAAAATTTACTTACTAGTTTCAGAACAAGCCACAGTCTTTAATCAGAGTTTGACTTTAGTGTGAGAGATGTGGGAGAATAGGGTTGGCTGAGAGGCCATACTTTGATCCACCAGACTGTGGATCCCAATATGGGAAATCAAATTAAAATGTTTTGTGGAAATTGAGGAAATCCAAGTGCCCTCCACTTACTAGTATTCTTTTTATGTCTACAACCAGAACTTGCAGCCTTTGCAATCTTATTGGTATGCTATTATAATGCAACTGCACACTGACAATTGAGAATTGATCACATTTCTATTTGTCTAGTTCAACTCCATGCACTAGCAGAGTTGCATATCTTTCAGTGCTCCCTACATAAAGCAGAAAACAGAAGCAGCACACAGGATTAGGGTTGCCTTAATTCTCTCCCGCCAACCTGGGACAACCACATGACGTCATTGCATTCTTCAAACTGCACATGCATCGGACGGAACTGTCAGGGAGACCATGTTTCTAAGACCCCGTGAAATCCCCGTCCAGGGCGGATAGTCTTCGTCAGTTTAAAATAAACTATAGTCAAGAGGTTTTTTCCCCATGTGATTCTTCTTGCAAATAGCTATTCTTGATGGTTCTGTTTTTATGCATAAAATTTATTGGACCACTCTTGAAACCACCCTTCCTCCCCCTGAGGTCACCCCACTCTCCCCTTCACACACACACCACTGAAGTAGACTCACCCTCAAACCCCACACGAGGTTCCCTTGGAAGAAAGTTCTAAAGAGGGGCCCGGAATGGCAATGCAGTCCATGGCACCTCCGTTTCCCTCCAGAAGGAGAAAAGCAGGAGACAGGAAGGGACTTATTTTGGAGGAGGACCTTTATGATGGAGGACTCTTCACTTTCTGTCCACCCTGTTCTCTTCCTCTCTAGGAATACCGACCCTATGCAATTAGCCCTTTGCGGTCATGTGAAGAAGGAATCCTCCGTCCCAGTGTATGGTGGAGGTTTGGCTTCTTAGATATGGGTATTTTTGGCTCCCTCCCGGCATTCGAGGAAAAGGGCTGAGGACGACTTCTTGTCTCCCAAACTTCAAGGTGAGCCAAGGGATTTTTGCAAATAGTTATTTCACTGCCTCTGTGCCTTTCTTTCAATTATCTCACTTGCAAGTGTCTCCCCTCCCCAGTGGCCTTCTCAGGGTGCTGTTTTGCCTTCACTGCTTTCAAGTAGGATAATTGAAAGAAGGGCAGGGAGGCAATGAATTAACTAGTAACGGATTGGATGAGTATAAATAAACTGAAAGTTAATTCAGGCAACTAAAATGTGCTCTGGGTCTGTCCAAAGGCAAATCAAGGAATAAGGATCCAGCCTGTGTTGGACAATACGTTCCTTCTGAAAACACAGGTTTGTGTCACCCCAAGAGCATCTGTCTGTCCCACTAGAGCAGACTGGTGGGGCTCTCTAATCGTGCCATCAGCTAGAAAGGCTCTAGCACAAGAAGGAGGGCCTTCTCTGTGTCTGCGCCAGTCCTATGAAACCTCTTGCCAACCGAGCTGCGGCTACAGATGGAGCTGCTGCCCTTCAGGAAAGAGCTAAAAACCTGGCTGGCAAAGCAGGTATGGAGCACCAGGGGAGTGGTGACCCATGCCTGCTGGCTCATATAACAAGATTGCTCCCTGTTTCTTTTAACTGATGGGGTGGGGTGCGTAACTTTGTGGCTATTTTTAATGGGGTTTTAAAGGGTTTTAGTTTAAAAAATGTAATGTTGTTTTAATGCTATTAGCCGCCCAGAGTCGTTGTTGAGTTGGGCGGCGACAGAAATTTTAATAAATAAATAAATAAACTCTTTGCAAAAATCCCTTGGTGTGTGTGTGGTGATCTTGCTTCCTTTGTTCAAATTTAAAAATCCAGGACTTTTACATGTTTTTTCTTGAACCGGCCGGGACAGCTCGAATTTGGGAAAACAGGGACATATGGCAACCCTACACAGGATTCTCAAAAAGATATTCAACTTTTTCTTACAAGGACTTACAACTGAATAGAGTCAATAGAGAGCAATGTTTTTAAGACAAAGCAGTGTGATGTTGAAAAATAAAAACAAATTATGTCAAACAAACTATAAAATCTGTAGATAACCCAAACTTTGTTTAATCTGAGAAACTATGATTAGATTCTTGTTGGTTTAATTGTAGCCTGTGAAAAACAAAGCACACACAGGCAAAATGCACATTCCTATTTTGATTTAGTAAGCCAAGATGTTATCACCTTAATTATCTCAGTGAAAAGCTGAGTAATGTTTAGGCCTACCAACAATCAGAGATTTGGGATTAATTTTAAGGAACAGATATCTAATAAATTAAAAAGTATACAAGAGAGTGTTTCTCCAGAAAGACATATCAAAGAAATGAATGTATACATATAGCACTAAATTAACTTTATATGGTATTATAATTTGGATAAACTCACCACAAAGAGGGAAGCATTCTGGCCCTGCCTCCTCTCTTACCAATTCTCATACCCTCTTATATGTCAAGAGTGACAGGTCTGAAGAAGGGGAGCTCTGCTATTAGAAAGAGTTCTTTGAGATATTTTATTCACATGAAGAGTATCCAGATTGTGAAACGCTCCTATGAACTTTTTGCCCTTCAAGTGTAGGAAGATGATGGAATTATACCATTATCAGATACCATCTGTTGGGGAGGCCTGCCTCTCCAGCATGAGGAAAAGGCCCTTCTCGGTCATAGCCCCCACATTATGGAACCGCCTCCGGTAGAACTATGCCTCCAGGCCCAGTTGCTACAATTTAGGAAAGAGCTGAAGACATGGTTGGAAAAATGGGTCTGGGGGCCAGGATTGTCAACAAGCTCCCCTTTCTGGCTCGTCTGAGGCTTCCCCCACTCCTGCAATTAATGTTAATGTTATGTTGATTTTATATTTGTTTTTAGACAGCAAAATGACACAGCGGTGGGCAATATTGCCAAATGTTCTTAAGGGTTTTTAATTTTTTAACTTGTTTTATTGTATGGTCAGTGAGGTGCTCACTGGCCTATGTACACTGCCCAGAGTCTACCGGATTAGGGTGGTATATAAATCTAATAAATAAATAAACAAACAGACGAGGCTGGGTGATTGGGAGCTATAGCACTGCATTTCATGCTTGACAGGTTTACTCAAATTATAAAACCTAAACAGGGGTAGTGTTAACATAAAACATGGCAGCCATTAAATCTAAGATGGAGAATTTTCAAAAAGCTGGGGATTATGTGAGTTACTCACAAACCTCTAAGGATCAATCCATTCCACTTAATTTTAATTTTAAAAACTGAAATACTTCCTCATGTTCTGTCTTAGGGGACAAATGGCCATCCCAGCTCATAAGACAGAACATAATGAAATTCCCCCTTACAAACTCCTAAAGGGTAGAAGGTGTGTAGTTTTTTTTTTCCTTTTGGTAAATGATTGTTTTTGCAAAAGGGTGTTAGGGATGTAGACTGGGATGGCTGAGAGGCTGCACTGAGTCCATCAGGGTAGTTTACGGCTTTCACACTGTATCTTTCTCATCAATGAATGAAAAAAAGAAAAACGTTTTGTGGAAATTAAACACGCAATACTGGGATACTAACAATTCAATGCTAAGAGATGCTTAAAGTTCCTGAGCAGCAAAACAATGTGTGCAAAAATATGTAATTTTAATGAAACATGCACACAAGAAGAGTAAAGAGCTCAACTGTGGTTTGCTTTGATTTAAGGACCGTATTACAACACATTTTAATCATTAAACTATTCCTTCTGAGCACTATGTATTTTTCTATGGTTTACTGGTTAAGTGTTGTTAATCTGAAACTAACATTTTTGGTTGTAATTTTTATTATCTTTGGAGATCACCGTATGCAAACTATTTATTACCTCTCAAATTCTTTGCATCCTCTCTTACATAAGCTGATGGTCTGTGGCTTGTCTCTGTCTTGTATACCTGGGCCTGTCCATTCTTTAATACAAGAAATAAGCCTTGGGATTCATAAAAAACTAGATATGCTTACAGCAAAAAATATAAATTAATACTTGGTAATAGTATGCCATTGTAACTGAATCACCATTCAACATTATATTTAACCAATACCTTGAACTGTTGATTAATACACTTAATTTGGGGATTTAACAAAATTTGTTATTACAAGCTATCAATAGGTTTACTTTGTTAGAAATCAAAGCTGCTGCTACGCCGTAACATTTCTGTCTACTAGACAGAGGAAATGAAACAGTTTATTGGAAAAATTTCCCATAGTCTTGGAGGCTAACCAACCTCTGCTCTAAAACTCTTTATCTTTAAAATTAATCTTATACTGTCAATGGTGGGTGACTTCCTGGTTCCACCCTGGGATCCCAGGCACTGATGTAAGCTCCGCCCGGCACCAGAAGTTGCTCACCGCCGGTTTGTAGCTGCCGAAGCGCAGCAGAGAGGCAGCAGAAAATGCCCAAACTGGAGCAAACATGCTCTGAAAAGCCTCCCACTGCCCTGGGAAGTGGCAGATGCTGTGCAAAACCCTGGAAAACCCACAATTCCCACCACTGCCCTGGTAAGTGATGTACCGTGACTTCCAGTGGTGGTGGAGGCGGTCGTAGATGTGCCGGGGTGGCCACCGTGGGCTGGATTAATGATACGCACAGGCTGGATTAGGCCCACGGACTGTGAATTCCTGATCTATATTCTCATCTTCTTTTATTTACTCACTCACAGATACACACACACACACCACAGCCACCCTTCCAGATTAACTTGGTTTTACAATCTAGCTTGAATAAAAAATGAAATGAAATGGCTGACACCCAACTGATACTGCATTTCAAAATAAAATGCAAACTAAACTAAAATATCTGTAGCCACTAACATTCTCAGTCTCACTATAAGCTGTTTTGGACATCAGGTTTGAAAAAAACCCCAGAAAACAAAGATTTAAAAAAATTATTTCATCTTGTTTCAATTATTTTCTGCTATTTTGGTTTATAATTTTCAGTCCTCCTACATCCATTTTTGTGCCTTGAACTCCAAGATATAGTTGTATCTTAACTTAGATACACAGCTATTCCTAAGAAATTGCATCCTTGTCTATATCCTACTCCGAATAAGTTCATATTAGTCAAAATATCTTTTGACTATTCCAAGAGTTTAGAAGTGTACGTAAAAATACATTCTCAGTGAATTTATATATTCCTTCAAGAGAGAATCATAGAATAACTTATTTGGAAGGGGCCTTTTAGGACACTGAGTCCAACCCTCTGCTCAGTGTAGTGAAGTCACTTGTTTGGATTACTTCAAGAATCTTCCAGCCATGATGGACACCTGGCTGGGGTATGTCATGATCTGGATGAACTAAACTGCATCCATTTTACTTTCTGCCTCCATCTTAGGCTAATTGAAGTCAAGGACAGTGCAAAGGTGGGGAGCCAGGAGTGCTTGGAAAGTCCCCAAATCCCTGGCCAATCATGACACTCCACCTCTACCTGACAGAAGGGGTAGTAACAGATCTCTCTGATTGGAGTCTCTTATCAGCAGTCAGATTTCATTGGATATTCTTATCAAGTGGGAGGATAAAATCTGATTAGAAACTGTTATCTGATATAAGTGTGGCCCACTTTCATAGGTTATACTTATCTAGACCAAACCTCCAAGGTGGAGCAACTTCCCTCTTTAAGGAGCTGCATCAAGCCATTCAAATCGGGCTCCTAGCTAGAGACCTCGAGTTTTGTTAGGACTTTGCCCCCCCCCGCCCCCCCATCTCTGAAAAGAGACTAAATATCTATGGAAATAGCCCTGATAATGGCTGTGCCAGAGCGATCCTTTGATTAACTCTGTATTTCTATGTTTTCTGTACTTTGTCTTTTTCAGATACTTTGCTAAATAAAACTTTGCTGCTATATGGAAGGAGTGGAACTCAGTCTATCAGGCAATACAATTATTATCCAGTTCTCTGTCTCCATGTTACCAATCAAAAACCGCATATTCCCTGGTTAAAGAAATTCCACCCCGGGGCTTGAGGACAGGTAGTGAGAGGCTTCAGTAAATGCTGCAGGAGGGAATGTGTGTGCTAACTCGAACAAGGGCTGCTTACTGAACCAACCTAGCCTCCTTGCCACAGTCTCAGGTCATTGGTGGGTGCGATAGGGTATACTGAGAGCTTCAGGCAAAAAATAATAATGTTTTTCTCCTCTCTTAACTTTCTCACTAAAACTTCAGAATCTTTCAATGCTTCTTCATTTGGGCTTACTTTTTAAGACTAAAGTTCAGTTCTTACAAGTATTACATTAATTATGGTTCACCTAATTTTACTAAATATGGACAAGTTACTTACCATAACTGTGGTTCTTCGAGTAATCATTTGTGAGTTCCCACACATGATCTTTCCTGAACCTGTGTGGGAGAGGTTTGGAAACTTCTAGAGCTAGATAGTAGTAAAAGTGTTACAGAGGGCCCAATCCACCCCCACCCCCCTGCATATGTACATCTGCCTAATGGTACCCTGCTGGCAATAGGAGAACCTTGACAGAGTTGAGGATGGAAGAGTTGTGGGAATTCACAGATGACCACTCAAAGAACGAAAGTTAGGGTAAATAACCTGTCCTTCTCTATTGTGGTCTCTGTGAACACCCACGTAAGGATGACAAAAGAGGGACTTACAGTGCTTTTCAAAGAGGGGAATCTTGTATCCACACTTTCTGATAGAGCCCTTAGTAACCATAAAAGGGGGGTGGGTGGGTACAAACAGGGAAATGTTCCCAACCTCTCCCATGCAGGTGCAGGGAAGGCCCCATGTAGCTAATTTGCAGAGACCACAACAAAGAACTAATATATGTTACCTTTCAAATCACAACAATCAGAATTATAATACACATGCATGAAGAATCTTAAGGTACTGTCATTTAAATACCCAAATGCTGGAAGACATTTAATTTAATAGAGGTCAGAGTGAAGTTAGAATAAGCGATATCTGAGCCCACATAGGTATCATACCTAGCTTGCATCCAACCTTTTGGCCAAAGTGGTTTCACCTCTGTTTCCATAAAGGTCTTGAGGTAATCTTCTGCAGACTGGCTTTTATTTGGCTCTAGCTCATAACACCCCAGCTTGATCTTGACAAGATTACACAGCAAAGCTCTGATGAACAAAACAAAACAATACCTATTAGGATGCTGAAATTTACTAATGAGTCTTCAACGCCTACATCTTCTTTTATTTTGTTATCAAATTTGCAAGACTTACTGTAGCTGTCTTCTGGAAAGAGCTATTATTTGGCAATTTTTTAATTTTGTGACCAGCACAGATACACTTCCTTACCTATAAGAATAGGATGTGGCTGTGCGTGTCCGGAATGCATGTCCGCACACGTCCAGCCAATCCCGTAATGTGCCGTGTACACTTACCTTACCTCCCGAAGATCAACCCCACAAGGGTCTGGAAGCCGAAAGTTGGGCCAACGGCCCACGAACGAAAAAAACCTATGACACCCAGCGTCCTCTGCGCTGCGGCACACCTCAGCCAATCAGGCATGAGGACGCAAGCGCAGAGGAGGCAGGACAGCCGGCACACGCGACAGAGAAAAACGGCCGTCTTATGCGTCTTTCCCCCCCTCATCAGCTGCATCAGCGGAGTTCGCCCGGCAGTTCAGCCGGGGGAAAAGGAGGCGGGGAGAAGAGACCCGAAACATGAAGGGTCTCTCTGGTGGCCCTAAAAAACTGTCTCCCCGCTGCCGCTGGCGGCAGGGAAGAAGAAGACCAAGAGGAGAGACCAGCAACACGAAGGTAAATAGCTGGGGCGGCGGCTTTTTAGGGCCGCCAGAGAGGCCCTTCGTGTTGCGGGTCTCTCCTCCCTGCCTCCTTCTCCCCCGGCCAAACTGCTGTTGGGGCAGCAGCGGCTTTGCATGAGTGTGTTGTGTCGGGTGTGGTTGTGTTGGTGTTTTGTGTGTGTGTCTCTGTGTATTGTATGTGTGTGGGGTTATATTGTGTGGGTGTGTGTTGTGTCGGTGTGTGTTGTGTGGGTTTGCTGTGTCGTGTGCGATGTGTGTGGCTGTGGTGGGTGTGGGTGTGAGTCGTGTGTGCATGTTGTGTTTGTGTGTATTGTGTGTTTGGGGAAAACTACTTTCCCTGACAGATCCCTGCCACCAACACACAATCCAAACCTGCCTGGCAAGGCCGGGCAAAAAATACTAGTTATATTATATAAACCAGTTTATTTTTCTGCTTCTCAGTAGTATAACACTGGGGGTATTGATTTGGAAACATAATTCTGGACTCAGTTACCTGGTTATTCAATAATTCCATAAGCAACAGTTTCAAGTTTCACATGGAAATGATTCCATATGAATGAAATTTGTCTTTGTTACACCTACCATGGAGTTGATTTAAGAAATCAGGATAATGGAGACAAGATACCACACAAAACACGAATATGAAGTAGAGAAAAGGAAAAATAGATGTTGATCACCAATTGCTAGGGTAATATGTGCAACTGACACTTTATATTAGCAATTGGAGAATAACATAAAACAAAACAAGCTATCTCATCACAGCAGTAGAGCAAAAAGGCAACATGACTGAGGCTCTGCTCCCCACAGATGGTTTTTTGAAAGTAGACTGACTCATGGTAAGGAAGCCAGAGTCAGCTGGGAACGTGCAGCAAGTAAAAGCAAGTTTTGAATTTCTTTTCCTTATTTGGATCTAAAAGAAGGCTGCACTTGATTATGCTTTAACAATCTAAAATGCTTTTCTAGTGGATAGTACTATCATACCTTACTGTCTCATCCCAGCGGAATTTCTTTCTTGGCCCTGCAACCCTTTTCCCTGGTTTCTCATCATCTTCCTCCTCAGAGCCATTCTTGTCTCGCTCATCTTCTGCTTGCATTCTAGAATAAAATGAGAAATTGTATGATTGGCAAAAGTAGAGGCACAGTTTACTTATTTCCTAATCACTCAATTTCCAAACAATACAATATATATAAAGAAAATTCTAGGAGCATTCTAGAACTCTGTGCTTGAAAATCCACTGACGACTAAGAGCCTGTGTATCTCTTGGTCAGTGGACTGAATACTTTCCCATTTTAGACCTCCTCTTTGCAATAACTGTTAAAAGTGCCAACAGAAAAGTTATAAAAAATACATGCAAAACTCAAGAAGGATAAGCTGTGTAAATGCACAGATGATCATAAAAAGAGCAGAGGCTATAGGCAAACAATTTGCCTTCCTTCAAAGACTGGGTGCAATCATATGTATGGGCACTTGGTTAGCTGACAATTGCAAAAATGAGTGCAATACCTCGGGAAAAAATTAAATAAATAAGACTGCTCCAACAAAACCTGGGTCCAGCTGAATGAAACTCTAATCGAACATGGGAGTCACTATGTAGCAACTTTACAGTTATCAACAAAAATGTTTCTTTAATACATAGAAAAGATGGCAATATATCGAGGGCACAGGTCAAATTAGGCTCCTTACTAACTCAAAACAAAACATAGAAATCTAGCTTAGGGTTCTTCATCTGGCCGGACATTCTGCTACGGTAATGGAGTAGACTGCACAGCCAGTGACTCAACGCTGAGTGTTGGGCAGTGGTAAATAACCTGACTCCCTAAAGCGGCCAACGGCTACAGGCAGATAAGCCCCTTTAGGTGGGGTGATGGTCCCCTCAGTGGAGGAAATGCCACTGGAAACCATCCTATTGGGCCCAAAGGCAAAATGAGCGGAGGAGGAACTCTGATTCCCAATGGTCATGGAGGCGGAAGAGGCCATGCCATATGGACTGGCTGTGAAGGCGCACCTTGACCATATCCTCAAGGATGCGGCAGTCCAGGTGTTAAATCTTGCATGTCTCATTTCATATGCACCGCAGGAGATGGCTCCGTGATCATAGTGCGTGGGTCACTTCATGGCAAGCTGGGATCTACCTTAAACAAATCCACACCAATGGCATTTTTCCTGCTTTAGGAAAAAAATGCATTCTCGGATACTAGTTGCAGCCAACGATGACGAGCTTAGGGTTAGTTAGGATGCTTAGCCATAACTACTATCCCAGCTGCCCACTTTCTTATAATTGAGGCTCAAACAGATTTCAACATGCATTCCTGAATGTCATGCAATGTAGAGGGGGTAGTGAGGAAAGACTGAGGAAAGATGAAGAACACTTAAGCCAATTTGTGCTAAGAATTTCACTGGACAACTGCAGTAAAGGTAATCCTTGCTCGAAAGCCAGCCATATCCGACTCTAGGGTTCAGTGCTCATCTGTTTCATAGCTGAAGAGCCAGCGCTGTCTGCTTCTGCAGATGTTTCTGTGGTCATGTGGCAGGCATGACTAGGCACCGGAGCGCACGGAATGATGTTTGCCTTCCCACCAAAGTGGTCCCTATTTATCTACTTGCAGATTCTTGCTTTCGAACTGCTAGGTTGGCAGGAGCTGGGACAAAGACAGGAGCTCATTCCGTTCTGCAGTATTTGGGTCTCTAACTGCTGACCTGCCGCCTTCCTATCAGAATCTTAGCCACTTGAGCCACTGCAGTCCTGAACAACTGCAGTACTCTTTAATAAATAACAGTTCTACCCAGGTTTGCAGGAAGTCGAGAAAGAACAATACAAGGAAAACAAGACAACAGCTAAAATTCTGTTATGTAGCATTGTGTGTAATATTGTCAACAAATCACTGCTGATTTAGGGTTTTCTTTGGCAATTTGTGCAAAATGCAATGAAGTCACAAGCCTCCAATCAATGGTGCTGATCAGTGCTAACGACATTGTTCTTGATGTGAATGAAGAGCTGTGCAACAAGATTTCAGCAAACATGTAACAAGGATAAAAATGGAAAGAAAAAAGTAACTAAAGCCTGTCGTGAGGAAAGTTTCCCGAGTTGCTGCTAAATCCCCAATCAGAAGACAGCTTAGCTAAACAGCATGAACCACAACACTGATGGTATTTATCGGTACTCAGGGTTTCTCTTTAAGAAAATAGAATGTATATAGGTTCCCAATGTCCAGAAAGATCTATTGGAGGAACATGATTTCCTAATTTCTGCTACCCATACCCCCTTATATTTACTTATCAAATAGAAGACATTTCCTCCAAGTTGTTTTTTCACTAGTCAGGTGCTCTGGTCACCTCCAGACTGGACTATTGTAATGCGCTCTACATGGGGCTGCCCTTGATGACCATTCGGAGTCTGCAACTGGTCCAGAATACAGCTGCTCGGGTGGTGATGGGGTGTGGGCATTATGCCCGTGCCTCTCCACTGCTTCAGGAGCTGCATTGGCCTCCAGGTGCAATTCAAGGTGCTGGTAATGACCTTTAAAGCCCTACATTGTAGTAGGCCAGGATACTTAAAGAGACCATGTCAGCCTGAGAACATCTGTCCATCCCACCAGAGCAGACCAGAGGGACTCTCTTATTGTGTCATCTGCTAGAGAGGCTCGCCTCTCTAGCACCAGAAGGAAGGCCTTCTCTGTGTCTGCTCTGGCCCTTTGGAACTTCCTGCCAATCGAGTTACGACTGCAGATGGAGTTGCTGCCCTTCAGGAAAGAACTGAAAACCTGGCTGGCAAAGCAGATGTGGGGCACCAGTAATGTGGTGACCCCCACCTGCTGGCTACTATAGCAATATTGCTTCCCCGTGCTTTTAATTCTTGTAGTATCTTTAATTGGGTTTTTATGGGTTTTTTTATGTTTAAGACTGTTATGTTGATTTTAATGTTGTAAGCCACCCAGAGTAGTTTCGAATTGAGCGGCTATACAAATTGGATGGATGGATAAATAAAAAAACCCCACTGTTTTAAAAGATATCGAATTTTACTAAAAGGTATGTTGATCACGAATATAGGAAAAATAAATATATAATAATATGGAAAAGGAGTTTCAATAATTACAATCATCATAGAAATTTGCAGTGAATACTACAAGAATTGCTTTTAAATCGATGCAAATGTTATATGACAGCCTTTTAATACTGGCTTTGTATCCTTTCAGGATCTTTTGATTTGGGAAATATTTAATAAGATTTAAAACACATAGATCTATTTTTGTATGCTATGATATTGGACCAAGATTGAGATCTTCAAAGAATTTTACCTCTAACTACTGTATGAGCTTATACCACAGTTAAATAATAATCTTTTAACTAGTACATCTCTCTGCATTTTAATTTTTTTACTTGTACTTATCATATTAATAAACATAAGCCAAACAACATTTTTTTGCCTACTCAAATTTTATTGCATTAACTACATTCTGTTAATTCACTTACCCCCATCTTCCCAAAATGACATTGTTTCCACTGCTGGCCTTTATCCTTTTCTTTCATTAATATAAATTTCATAAAATCACTCCAAATCTCTTGAAAAGAATTAATTTTCATCAAATCTTTTTAAACTGTAATCTTACTTGCCAATTTATCATTAATTGCTATATTCCAACATTCTTTATACTATTCTATTATTTGAAAATTATAATCCATATTCTAATTTTTTGCAATAATTAATCTTGCTGCCATCAATAAATTACTAATGAGTTCTTTTTCTGTCAAGTCATCTGACAGTCACCAAAACAATATAACAAAGCAATCTTTGGACAACAAGCAAGTTTTATAGATAATATTTCTTCAATTTCCTTAAATACTCTTCCTTAAAAAAATCTATAACTTCACACTCCCACCACAACTGAAAGTATGTATCTCTATCTTTATTGCATTTTCAACATGTTGCAGAATGCTGCAATTTGTTTTATATAAGCTCAGTTTAACAGTCGTTAAATACCATTTCCACATGGTCTTGCAGTAATTCTCCTTGATCTTTACAGACATACAGTACTATTTAAAATTATTTTCCTTAATATCATCCTCTATCCCTCCTCAGCTATCTGAGATCTTACATCCATTTCCCAAATTGTTCTCAAACCTTGTTGCTCACCTTCTGAGTTCTCCAATATTCTACAAAATACAAAACCTTTCCTTCTTTTATCTCTTCCATTATTATTTCTTCAAACTTTTAACTTGTCCATATTCTTTCACCGCAATTTTTCATCCATATATAAATGATTCATGAATAACCAATTTGCTCCTCCTTGTCCTCCTAATATTTCATTTATTTGATTCCTACATAATGCCCTATTTAAACAATCTTTCAGTCTAAAAACCTTCTGTTCTTATTCATAGAATCACTGAGTTGGAAGGGGCCTTTTAGGCTATCGAGTTCAACCCCCTGCTCAATGTAGTAATCCAATCAAAGCAGATCTGACAGATGATGGTCCAATTCTCTCTTGAATGCCTCCAGTGTTGGAGCGCCCTCCACCTCTCGAGGCAGTTGGCTCCATTGTCGTACTGCTCTAACCATTAAGACATTTTCCCTGATATTCAGCCTATATCTAGCTTCCTTTAGTTTGTGCCTGTTGTTCATTATCCATTCATTTATATTCTTGGGGAATTTTTCCAAATCCACTATGTAATAGAATAACCAATAGGTTATCCTATTGGTCCTGACTCAGCAGAGGGACATGGGCTGACAATTTTATTGGTAAATTTATGGCTCTACAACTGGGGGTCTTCATTAAGTACGTGATCTTTTGCACGGAGGAAAAAAGGGCAATAAAACTCCACGTGACTCTCTGAACCAATTGAGGGCTTGCCTGAACTTTTGAGTTGAGAGAGTGGCAGTCACAGCTCATTCAGACATGCTCTGGAGGCTGAGCCTGCTTTAACTCTTTGATTCCTGATATTTTTATGGACTGTATTCTGTATCCTGAATTCTACCTATGAACCTGAAGAATAAACGACTTTACTTCAAACACCAGCCTAATTCTTTGGAAGGGGCAATACTAGAGTAAGCCTACGAAACTACCCTCTTCATTAGTTTTTAATCTCTCCACGTTAGTTACTGGGCACTGTTAAGCCAGTTAAGTCCCAAGGTACTGGGTTCTACCACTGCAGGTAATTATTCCCAGGTAATTGCAGCATGTGATGGCTGGACGACCATCAGGCTTGCCTGAGTCGGAGTCTAAGAGGAAAGAGAGACCTTTTGGGCCAGGCTGGGTCAGGCCTTTCGGTCACACACTATTGGAGTCAATGGGGAGATCCCTGGACTGAATATTGTCCTATATTTGCTTCAAATTAGTATGTAACATACTTTTTAACATATATCTATTTTACTGCATTTTTAAAGCACTCAGAATCTTTGAGCAAGTAGTGGGAAGGAAAGAAGATGGAGTCTGGAAAAAAATAAGAAGCGGAGACAATAGACTATAACATAGAAGTTATGGCCATGGGACTATGAGACATGCTCTAACCCAGGAGATCCCAATGTGGGGCACACACCTCACAGGGGGACTTCAATTCCCAGAAGCCTAAACCAGTCCTTTGGTTGATCAGTGCTTTGGGGAATTGACTTAGGCTTCTGGGAATTGAAGTCCAAAAACCTAGGGTTGGGAAACACTGCACTAGCCTATCATGGTAACAGGAGTAATGTGCAGGCATTCTTCATGAGCACCTGGCTTGTTTACATTTCATAACTATAATTCATAGCATAGTTATGTTTCATAACTATGAGAGCCATCCAACATTCTTTTATGAAGCATTTAATACAGCTATTGTTATTCTTCATTCTCAGTTCTCATTCAAGTTGTCGATAGCTTTCACAAAGAGCTTATCTTTCATGCCCCCATCCCAACTCTATACTGCTTTCCCACCATCTTAGAACCCCCCTTTAGAATGACTGAAAGTGATATGTACAGATATTTCACCAATCACTTGCTCCTTGTTGAGTAAAACAAAAGTTTCAAATAAAAACAATAAAGCAGCCAACTTGTTCTTATTTTCTCACTACCTCTTAAAAGTCACTACTGCATTCCCTCTTTATCCATAGTTTTGTTCTAAGTTTCAAAACAACAACAACCCAATTACGAAACAGGTACAGAAAACAGCAGCCGTGCCTTTTTCTTATTTTTATAATGTCACTTTCCTCCCCAAAGCATCCATAATAGCCAACTGGCTTATGTACATACTTGGCATTCTTGGCCTGGCTACGTGCCTGGCAGTCCTCCTGATATTTGAACAATTGTTCAGGCATGACACAGCTGACAGCCAACTTCAATTTTTGCAATGGTTCCTTCAAGCGGTCATCCTGAGGGGACACAATAATTTTAAAAAGTGATGCTAACAGTCCAGTCAACCAGTTTATATACTATTTCTCAGAGGCTGCTCAACCTCCCTTCTCCCTAAAATACCCTAAAGCAGAGATGGCAAACCTTGGCACTCCAGCTGTTCTTGAACTTCAATTCCCAGAAGCCCTGATCAGCAGGAGTGCTGACTTGGGCTTCTGGTAATTGAAGTCCAAGAACAGCTGGAGTGCCAAGGTCCACCATCATGGCCCCAAAATGTCTTTGTTTCTCAAGAATTTGATTTTTATATGAAATAAAAATTTGTCACCTTATTCTTCTGTCTAGAATAAAATTAACTGCTCACATAGGTACATTGGAAAACACTTTTCAGTACTGTACTTCCAAAACTACAATCCCAAGCATTTGTTTCGGAAAACCTTTGATTTAAAATATTGTCATCCTTTCCTGTTTTAAGAAGCTAAAAATACACATGAAATTAAAATACACATTAATTAGTTTGTTAACGTTAAAAAGAGCTCCTAAAACAAGGAATCTCAACCTGCGGCCCGCAGCACCATTTCATGTGCCCCCCCCCCTGCCTCCACCACACCAGGAAGTGCCATGTGGTGTATGAAGGGCAAAATTGCCATCTAGCCCCCCCAAAGCTGTCTGAGGGAGCGTGACCCAGCCTACGGCTTTAAAAGGTTGAGAACTCCTGCCCTAAATATTACCAAGCAACACTATCATCTCCCATATATCTACTTAAAAAAGTATATACTAGAAAAACATTGCATAATATAGTATAGTATATTAGGTCCAGATATACTACAAAATAATATTTTACTAGAACAGTAACATTGGTATTATTTGGTTTCCGCTGGTAGGAACAAATGGCTTAATTTATATTTGGACAGGAGTAGGGTAGAAATCTTTCACAAACAATTTACATATATCCCCTTGATCACAGGCTGCCCTTTTTTTTCAGGAGGGAAAGCCAGTATCCGTCTTCATCAGATCATGGACCGTCACTATTCTTGGAATACCAGCATCATTGTTGACCGACGCCTAAATAAAGAATGATTTTAGAACTCAAAAATCACATTATAAATGGAACCTACTCTGATCTATCTTCCAACAGCCACCTGCTGCAGGCATTTTTACCTGGGCATTGAAGTGCAGTTTCTTCAAACGCTTTATCAATGTGTCCTTATTGCATGGCACGAAAGCCTCAAGATGAGAGTATACTCCACTGCGTATTGCAGGATTCAGTTCCTGTAACTGCATCTCAATGCTGAAAAGTAGAAAACAATTCAAAACTAATAAGAAACAGCTTAGTAAGATTTGTGTCTACTGTCTATCCAAAGAACATATCCCATTTTACTGAAAAGCGAAAGTGTTATGCTCAAATTTTCATTTTTCTGCATAAATTAATTCAGAGTCATTAGGATCTAGTTAAGAGATTCATGTCCCCTAGAATGTGCACAAGTGAGAACACAGATGTATACCAACATCTCTACAAAATTTAGATTGCAACCTCTTGGGAGGTCTTATGATACTTTATAAGCACAATGAGATGAATACTCATCACATTAAATATCCTGATTGCAGTATTTTATTAAAATTCTCCAGAAACAGTATGAATATAATGTAGTACTAAATTTATACAATATAAACATATCAGGACTCTTATACTTCTGCCTTTTTCGTTTGAAAGTTTTAAAAATAAATAAATCAGTATTCTTCATAAACTTCCATAGCTCATTTAAATAACTCGCCTAGCTGATTAGCCAGACGTCGCCCAGGACAGTCATTTTCTCCTTACGTTTACATTTTCCACCCAAAACAGGTTAAGCACTTACTCAAGCAAGATGTTATTCATGTCCTGTGTGAAGAATTTTTTTCTGCCTTCTTCATCAAAGAGCTTGGCAGCCTAGCAACAAGAAAACCAAAACAAATTTTAGCATTACTTAGTAATTATAATTACTGTTACTATCACATCATTTGCAATTTACAACAACCTTAGAAACTTCATCCTAAATGTTTTAATTTTCTCCCACAATGTTCTTTATACATCTACCATTAAGTCACACTCTGCTGACTTATAGCTACAAGATACAAACACAAGAGTGCGTAGGAAACAATTACAATTTATTGTGCAACTGTTTAACAGAGTGTAATTATTTAAGACTCCTGCTCAAAATGCGCTCATTCTCTACATTTGATTTACCAGATGCTAGCAAATTTAAACTGACAGGTACAAACAGTTCAACATAAAAATAATTTGCTTTCAGACAAATGTACTTTATCGTAACAACCTCTCTGAAATCTTACAAATACTAGTTTATCTTAGAAAAAAGAATATCTGGGTTCTTCAGCTGTACAAGATAGCAATATGACCTGAAGTGTTTCAAGCTAGACAGAAACCAAGTGTGAGGTACACTTGAAACTATTTTAACTTCCTTAAGCAGGAGTTGTGTAAAGCAGGGGTGCCCAAACTGTTCGGGCTGGGGGCCGGTCACATGGTTCAGGGAGCCAGTCACTATGGCCCGGGGGCTGGCCCCGGCCCCTGACGCCAATTCATCCAGCCCACAAAGCCCTTATCGCTCCTGGAAGCAGAAGTAAAACATGCCCATATGGGCAAGTTTTACGTCCACTTGCAGGAGCGACGAGGGCTTCATGGTCCAGATGAATTGGTGTTGGGGGCCAGATCCGGACCCTGGGCTGAGGTTTGGCCAACCCTGGTATAAAGCATCTGAAAGACCAAACTGCTAAGGTCTGTTACATAATCAGACATAACAGAATGTTTTCTAAAGTTGAGCTCCTTCTAGATTAGAGACAAAAATATACTCCATGAGGAGTACTTGTTCGTTGCTCACATTAGTTGACAATTATTCACACTAATAATAATAATAATTTACACTACTACTAATAATACTAATAATTTACACTATGGTGTAAAGCAGACACACATACAAAAAATCCATAAAAGAGCTTCTGTATCCTCTCAAACACACTACTTCTAAGCATTTACATGTTCAGTTGAATGATCAAAAGATACACATGCAAATGATAGACACTACTTTAATTTTAACAACTTAATTCTTTAATATAGTGAAACTATCATTGAACCAGAAGAGTAGAGAATAGATTACTTCAGTGGACTCCAGTAATAGGCTATTTATTTATTTAATTTGTATAGCCACCCCAATCGATATGCAACTCTGGGTGGCGTACATAAAATCCCCAACATTTAAACTATAGAAACCCTTAAAATTCCTAAAAACACTGAAAAACTACCTCCCACCCACACCAATTAAAAATCTAGTTAAAAACTTTTCAAAACATGAATGATCCTGCTCTAAATGAGCCAGTGGAAGGGGTAGGTGGGTGGGTTTGCTCTCTCCCCACCTCCCCAAACCTACCCTGCCAGCCAGGTTTTCAACTCTTTCCTGAAGGGCAGCAGCTGTGTCTGGAGACACAGTTCAACTGGCAGGAGGTTCTATAGGGCTGGTGCAGCTACCAAAAAGCCTTGCCTCTCTAGCAGTTGCTATTTTTAAAGAGCCCCTCCGGTTCGTTCCAGTGGGATGGACAGATATCCTTGGGGTGATGTGGTCTCTTAAGTATCCTGGCCCACGACCATGTAGAGCTTTAAAGGTAATTACCAGACCTTGAATTGCACCCGGAGGCACACTGGCAACCAATGCAGCTCCCGTAGCAGGGGCGAGGCATAGGCATAATGCCCGCACCCCATCACTATATGGGCAGCTGCATTCTGAACCAGCTGCAGCCTCCGAATGGTCATCAAGGGCAGCCCTATGTAGAGCGTATTACAATAATCCAGTCTGGATTATTGTAACATATACAGTATGTTTCTAGAATTTTAGCACTGACAAAAGCAAAGGAGTAACTATGTGCTGAATTTTTTCTTGGCAATCTATATATTTAAACAGATACTTTGCTTTAATGGGTCTATCAAATAAAAATGAATAAATACTTTTCACATTCTATTATTTACATATTATTGCAATACCCCACCCATCTCAAAAAAAAATGCAGAGAGCAATATTTGCCTGCTCAATGCATATTATATTGAATTTGCATACTGGAAGCAAAGAGGACCACGCTGTTCTCTATTGCAATGCTTCGACTCAAACCCTTATTAAATCATAAGCAATGCTAGACTTTATACTAAACAATACAGATAACAGTTCTTCACACATTCTCACCTAGGAAAGCTATACTTACAACTCTCAGGTCTTCCACACGTTTTTCTAAGTGCGCTGGCAGACCTTCAGGTAGAGCAGGCATCTGTTTCAGTGACATGACCTCAGAAGAATGGGAGGGTTGAGGAGCACTTCCATTCTCCCCTGAGGGTTCAGGTCCTGGACTTTCATTAGAGGTCCCATCAAGCAACCTATCAAAATCTATGTCTCCCAGCATCTCCAGGGCACTTTCAGCTTCCTGTAGGAGCTCACGATCATTTGCAGTGCCAAAAATGGAAAGAACTGGGTCTGTGATGCTAAGGTTCAAGTCAGGCACATCATTACCAGCAGAGACAGGGGCAGCAGGAAGTTTATTAGGTGTAGAACTAGTAACTGCGGTTGAGGGATTCAGGGCATCATCTTTCTTCTTAAAGCCTTCTTTTTCCTTCTGAAATTTCCGGATCATAGCAGCCAGTGAAAAAGAATCTTTATACAGCTTTTTCTTCTTCTTTTCAGATCTGTGTGAATTTAAGGCCATTACCCTGTAAAGAAAACCCCACCACACACAAAAATATTGAGATTAATTCAATTTAATTTGCCTAATTGGCTCCCAAGACAATAAACAACTTAGAAACTAGTTTTAGTCAATGCCTTCGTACTTTTCATTATACTCACAATATCTGGTGAATTGTAAATTTTACAAAGTAGACACTCAATAATCTCTTCAAATCTGTTCAGGATATTAGTTGTGACTATCTTGCTTCAGAAAAAATGAACAGCTCTTAAGAAAACTGCCACACAGTTATCATTTCTTCATCTTACAAATCAGTTAACATGCTTGCATCTCTAAAAACTTTAGAACTAATTTCAGAAACTCTAGCCATTTCCTTCATGCTTTAGATCAAGATGTCAAATAAACAATAATAATAATACAATGACCCATTGTTCTATGCAGGATTAGACTATAATTTAATTCAAATAAATTCAAACACTCATAATAGAAGTTATAAAAGGAATATTTCATACTGAATACTGTCACTTCATTTACCAGGACAGGATACTGTGTTGTAGTAACAAGCACTCACCCCAGCTGCTTAGAAACTTTCATTTTCCGAGGCTTTTTCTCTTTCTCCTTCTCCGTTTCTTCTTCTTTCCTTTTGCGTTTCTTCATGCTGTGATCCTCACCATCTTTCAGTTTAGCTACCTAAAAGATCAGAGGTGAGTGGGGGAAATTAGCACAATAATTTTAACTATAAAATTGTATTACATCTCAGAAGGTAAGAGCTTTGAAGGTCAGACTGATGTCTATCTAATTTTGCTTCTAGAAGCCTTTTAAGGTAAAGGTAAAGGTTTCCCTTGCTCGAAAGCCAGTCGTATCCGACTCTAGGGTGCAGTGCTCATCTGTTTCTAAGCCGAAGAGCCAGCGCTGTCTGCTTCTGCAGATGTTTCCGTGGTCATGTGGCAGGCATGACTAGACACCGGAGCACACGGAACGCTATTACCTTCCCACCGAAGTGGTCCCTATTTATCTACTTGCAATTTCTTGCTTTCGAACTGCTAGGTTGGCAGGAGCCTTTTAGAAGCCTACAATAGGTTTGAGCACCTTATTTGCCCTCCAAATGTTGCTGATCTACCATTCCTATTAGCTTCAACCAGCACAGCCAATGGTGGTTGGTTATGGTTGTCACAGTTCAATATCTGGAGGAGTTCAAGCTGCTGACTCTTGGTTTACAATTATGGTTATTCTCTGCTTTTCCTCTCACCATTATTCTTTGTTTTACAACCTATCAATTGTCAGATTCCCTTATGGATAGATGCAGGAAGAAGGCAATATCTTTATAGGACCATCTATAAAAAAATCAAACATTGACAGCTTTCTGATTTGAGATCACTTCTTCAGGCATAGGGTAGGAAAATCACAAAGAAAAGTCACAAAAATTCATGGCATGATGTTCAGCCAGGATGTCTCTCTTAAATGTTTTCTGGGGGGAAACAGTAGTCTCTGCATTTTTAAACAATCTACATTCAGCAAACAGGAAGCCATGTACAGTGGAACCTCATACAACAGTTGCCCTGTATAGCAACAAAATCGTATAACAATTAGGTTTTTGGGGGAAATGGCGTCCCGCATAACAATTTTCCCTATGGAAAAAATCGTACATCAATTTTTCAATGGGAAAAAACACTTAGCAAAAAAATTCGTTGTACGATGCATCTCATAGGGAAAATCGCTATACAATGCAATTGTTTCATACAACAATGAGCCCCATGGAACGGATTAAAATCGTTGTATGAGGTGCCACTGTATTCGCTTTTTTTAAAAGCTAAAAGCTCTCTTTGTAGCCAGAGTGGCAATCCAAACCCAGAGCCCTCCATTCAGACCTTATGGGTAGGTTGTTGAAATTGTATTATGCGCATGTGCTGTGTGATCTGTCTTCTAGGCTCATTTCTGAATGCTATAATCCCTAAGCAACTTTGTCCCACACAATTAAAGGATCAACTCGTTTCTCTCTAGGTCCTTCCTTTCATGCAGAAGATGCTGTCATGGTAGAGCCTACCATGGGCTCACAAGTTACAACAAATGTAATTAAAAGTCCATATGTTGGGCTTTGTTATCTCTCTTTGCTGGACTCTCACACCCTGTTGCCGGGCAGAATACATGAAGGATACAGGGAGGTATCTGATTGGCTCATGTAAAGGAGGTAAGGCAGGAGGGGGATGGCTAGGTACAAAAAGGCAGAGAGAGGGTGTTTCAAAAGGAGGAAGAGAGAAAGCAGAGAAAGGAAAATGAGAGAAAGCCAGGGAGAGAACTGGCATAGAGAAAGTTTTCTGAGAGGAACTTTTGGAAAGGAATTTCGAAGGTGATTCAGTTTAGAATTTTGAAGGAGAATTTCTGAGGAGATTCAGAAAGAGAACTTCAGGGATATTCTAAAGAACTTAAAAGAAACTTTCTGAGGTAAATTCTCAGAGTGAAGCTGAGGAAAACATTCTAAGGCGAATCTAATGTGATTCTGAAGTAAATTCTCAGAGTGAAGCTGAGGAAAACATTCTTAGGTGAATCTAAAGTGATTCTGAGGTAAATCTAAAGAGACTGAGAAGAGACTCAGAAGAAGAACAAAGGAAGGAGAACCTGCTCTCTCAGAAGATTTAGAGTAAGTTAGAGAGTGAGATTATTTTATGTTGTGAGGGAAACCTAAGTAGTGATTTTTCCTGAATCTTTTTGAGTAGTGATGTATATAGTATTTAGTTACCTATTTTGTGAACAATGTTATCTTTAATATCCTTTATGAGAAATAAACCTCAATTCTTTTAATAAATTGATGTTTATTTAAGGGAGTGGGACAGAGTAAAGCCAGCTTATTTTGCCCCAGACAGACCCGGTGCGCAACTTGGGAGTCCTCCTGGACTCGCGGCTGCTGAAGAACAGGTGGTGGCCGTGGCCAGGAGGGCTTTTGCCCAACTTCAGGTGATTCGCCAGTTGCGCCCGTTCCTGGACAGGGACTCCTTACTCATGGTCACTCACGCTCTGGTGACCTCCAGACTAGATTACTGTAATGCGTTTTACATGGGGCTGCCCTTGACGACCATTTGAAGGCTGCAGCTGGTCCAGAATGCGGCTGCCTGGGTGGTGATGGGGTGTGGACATTACGCCCGCGCCTCACCACTACTTCGGGAGCTGCACTGGTTACCAGTTTGCCTCCGGGTGCAATTCAAGGTGCTGGTTTTGAACTTTAAAGCCCTATATGGCAGTGGGCCAGGATACCTGAGAGACCGCATCGCCCCAAGAGTGTCTGCCTGCCCAACCAGTGTGGACCGGAGGGGCTCCCTAGTTGTGCCTTCAGCTAGAGGGGCCCGCCTCTCCAGCACACGAAGGAGGGCCTTCTCCGTGTGCGCACCAGTGGAACCTCCTGCCAACAGAGCTTAGATTACTGACAGAACTGTTGCCCTTTAGAAAAGGCTTGAAAACCTGGCTGGCAGGGCAGGTGTGGGGCCCTAATGGGAATACGTCCCCCGCCTGCTGCCTCACACCAAGATAGAAATCAGGAGCCTTTCTCTTTTATGTACAGGGTGTGTGAGTGGGTGGGGTTGTGGGGTTTTATGTGTTTTCTATGTTTTTAAAGATGATGTAAGCTGCCCTGAGTCGGGTTCGCCTCAGTGGGCAGCGTAGAAATTTGAAAAATTAAATTACATTAATTAAGCCGGGAGAGACCATACTGCTACCATTGTCTCCTTTTAAATATTTTCTGGGGATCACTTTTAGAGTGTATCTTCCAGGTTGCAGCAAAAGGTAATATTTTGCTGGACCAGCACTCCATGGAAAACTGCTCGGAGTCTCAGTAGTCCCAAATTGGAGCTGCTTGTGTATGGGAGATCCAGGAGGGGACAAGGAGAGGACTGAGGCGGAGGGAGTTTAGTGTCAGGTAACGTTAAGGTAACGTTGCAGGTATTCACTAGGAAGCGCTGGCAGATGCCAGGTTCAGTCCTCGGCTTTTCTGGTTAAGAAGACATCAGGGACCAAGTGGAAAAGACCTTTGCCACTAAATGTTGCCGCTAGGGGTTAAATGGATATTGATGAACACACTCAGTAGAGGAAGCTTTATATATCTGCTGAGTATCTTCCTAACATATGTTTGTTGCTGTTATGTGTCGTTACCTCTGAATTGTGAGAACTCTATGAAAGTGTAACCTTCAAAATGCCAATTTTATCAAATTCAGAAATGAAATGTATATGAAGAGAGGCCACCAAAAGAACATACGGCTGAAATCCTACTAACAATAGCATAGACCAGGGGTTCCCAAACTATGGCCCACGGGCCAGATCCACCAGCAGCACTTAATAATCCAGCCCGTGCCGCCCTCGCTGCTCCCAGAAGTAAAATGCGCTCATGATTGCATAAAACACTCTTGTAAATGCACCCGCAGCTGTCCTAAACATGACAGCCACGGGTACATTTATGGCAGCATTTTGTGCATGCGCAGGCGCATTTTACTTCCGCTTCCGGTGGAAGGAACCATGTGACCGGCCAACGGCCTGAAAATTTTGACCACCCCTGGCATAGACCCACTAAATAAATTCCTCTGTAAATTCCATTTACTTAAATGGGCCTTCTCTAATGACAATTTACTACAAGAATAATATAAATCACAATTAGAGTAGGCCTATTTGTATCAAATGAACGTACAAATCCCCACTGATTCAATGGGCCTACTCTAGTGCAACTTATGGTAAACAATGGCATTTTAAACATATTTTAATATGTGTTATTAAATAATACAGTGGTACCTCACTTAAAGAGCATAATGCGTTCCACGGGATTGCTCTTTAAGCAAAACACCATTGTAAGTGATTAATTGTGACTTCTGATGGGGGAATTGCAAATCCCGATTTAGTTGTTAAGCGAGTTTTTGGTTGGTTTTAGTTGTTAAGCGAGGCGACCATTCAGTGAAAATTCTGCTCTTTAAGCGAGTTAGTCTCTAAGCGAAGTGCTCTTTATGCAAGGTTTTACTGTATGTTTAATTTACTCTGAAGACTGAAGCATGGTTAGTCAGAAATGGGCTTTATAACCATCACAGCAAATCTGCCATATACAGTACAGTAATTAAAAATACCATCCTTGAGAAACTAGGGTTGCTCACTTTAGATGGTCTATGCTTCTTGCTTTCTATAAAATCTTCTTCAGAGTCAGATGCTTGGCGGAATTGTAAAGTTCCAGTGTTTATATAGAAGCCTCCATATTTAGTAGTCAAGGATGCAGGAACCAATTCATCGTACTGAGAAGGAAATGGAAGATTCAGGTTCAGAGACAGCTATCATTTCATTACTATGAAATAGTCTGCTTGATAAACTACAAAATGGCAAACAGGATATTAAGACAAACAAATATGCAAAAACCATCAGATTAGCGTTGGGTAAAAAGGTTCCTGTGCTCTATGTAACATAAAGCCATCTACAAAAAAGAATAACAATTGGACAAAGTCAACAGAGACGTTCAGAAAACAACATTATATTTATATTAAAATATAAACTTGAGCTGTTTAGTGCATTCACTGCAGCAAGGGAAGGAAAGGGGGCATGCATTTGTTATTTCGATACACACAGCCATATTGCTATGTCCATTAATTATGCTAACATACTGCTATGCAAGTATCACCAAGCCTGTAAAAATCCCTGAGAACATCCAAATACACAGCAGAGCCGTAACACAATGAGTTTAACTATCAGGATGCCTCTAACTCTTTTGCAAATGTGCTTTAATATTTTGCTACAGATTTTGTTTCTTATATTTTGTAAGCTGCAATGACTAATCCATTTTTAAGAGAAAAATGGGGTATACATTTCCACAATAATAATGATAATAGTAATTGTTTAACTAACAGTAGTTTAGAAAACTAGTCGGATAACAAAATTTTATTAATCTCAATGGATTTAGTCTAGGTAGGATTAAAATGGGATTTAGCCCTAGGTTTGTTCGGCTAAATTGTTAGAAATTTATTGTAAATTAAGATTTACAATCTTTTCAATTCTTTACAAACAACAGCAACACACAAATAAATATTGACACTTCGCGAGACTTGTGACACACTTTTTGGGAACATCCTAAAGACAATTCTAAACATCTTTACTAAACAGTACATTAACTGAACACAATGAAATGCACTTCAGATGGAACTTGCATATGATTTTGTTTTATTCACTTGTTCTTTTCACTTATTTCTCAAATCCATAAGGAATTAACTTTATTAGCACTTTATATGCTGTTTCTCAAACAATCAAAATAGTTTATAAAAAAAGTGAGTTTCACTTTTTTCCATAGCAACAAAAACATATAATCAATACAAAGACTAGTTACAATTTGCCAAATAAACAAGCTGAAATACTTCATGCAAGCTGAAAGGTTTTACAACTGGTACAGAAAGCTGACAAGGAACTACAGTATTTATTTCTCTTGATAGAATGGCCCAAAGTCCAAGAGCCATACTGAAAGGCCTTCTTGCAATAATCAATTTCTTCATCTCCTGTACAGAAGGCTAAGCAAACTGATATGCAAATTGTTATGAGTGTAAAACCTGATTTGTAATGTTCTATCTTTCATTTCCCTAAGACAGATCACTTAAAACAATAGTAGGATGGCATCTTATGTGATTCTATCTTTAACATGGAGGAAATCTAAAACACCTAGAATAGCGTCCAACGGAAACTCTACCTATATTGAACTCTTGGAGAAAGGCAAAATGCAAGTGTAACAAATAAGATTTCACTCACAGCCTCTGAATTGTCAATGAAAGGATCAGTTTCATCATAACCATAGCCTATATCTATCAGATCCTGAAGACGATCTTTCCGATGCTTGTGCGGCTTTCCACCCTACAACAAATATTTATACATTGGAATCACAGATGTACTGATGCTGCTAACCACAATAACAGAAAATAAATAGACAAATTACAAAGAAACAGATCGATGGGACAGAACTTGACACACTTGCAAAATTTAATCAGCCTACTCTAGTGCAACTTATGACACTAGCAATAGTAATTACACTTACTGTATTTGCCGGTGTATAAGACGCATCAGAGTATAAGACGTGCCCCGTTATTATCAAAATAGCCCACTATATACAGTACAAGATGCACTCCATTTTTCCAGTGTATTTTAAGGGGGGGGGATGTGTCTTATGCACCAGCAAATAGGGTATATACCACCATAGTGCTTAGAGCATTCCGCCCAACATGCTGGGTACTCATTTTACCAACCTCAGAAGAATGGAAGGCTGAGTCAACTATGATCCCACCAGGATTGAACTCACAATGTTTTGGCAGCAGTACAGCAGTTTAACCACTGCACCACCAGGGCTCATCAAAATTGTTACACTAAGGAATGAGCGAGTATGGTACTGTGATGGACTTTCCATTCAGAAGACCAGGGTTCAACTCTTCTCTTATCTAAGAAATTTGGGGAGTAATTTCAGCCAATCAGGGTTGATAGGAAGGGAAAGAGGAAAACAATGTATGGTTCCTTGAGCTCACTGGAGGAACAGAAGGATAGAAATGCAACTAGTAATGAATAAATAAAGCAAGCTGCACAGCTTTAAAAGGTTGAGAACTCCTGATTTAAACAATACTATAGATTTTATACTATTTACTATAGGTTTTGATAGTATGGAAGAGTCTATTCCATCTAGATAAATGAGTTGTGTGATAGCACTTCTTTCTGAAAATTACATTATCAGTATGCAGCATATATTAAAGATAATTTTCATATTGTTGTTAAATGACAAAAAAGTTGCATGCAAATTATGGAGATTCTAATTTTTTAAAGTGTGTAATATTTAAGGAGTGGTTTTATCAGAGCCTAGTCAATTTGCAATAGCCAAGTGGGGGAACCCAGGTCTCCTTAGCCCTAGTTCGAAACTCTATGCTACATCACACTGAGTGTCAGACTAGGACTCAAGAAACCTGGATTTGAATCCTCTTCTAGCCTCTGGGAGGTGATACTGGTAAAAATCCAATCCTCTTTTAGCAATGAAGGCTCTCTGGAGGTGATACTGGTTGCAAATCTTATTAGGGTTGCCTTAAATCAGGATTGATTTGATAGCATCTGACAGCAAATGCAACAATCACTACATTCCTTAAGCATGTACCTAAATGTAATGCATGTTATGTAAGTTTTTTCAATTTATCTCAGATTATTTAACTGCACACTACAAGGGTTGTTTTGCAACATTCACAATTCTGACAGCAACAAAGAAATTTATAAGTAAGGCCTTAAATTCAAAGAGGCTGAAAGAAGACACTGCGCATTTGGGATTAGCATGCAATCTCCTATCTAATTTTGTGATTGGCTGCCTTCCTAAAGGGCTATAGAAAATAATCTTTATTGTGAAGTGAACCTTACATATACAGTAAAACCCCAGATAATGACTGAATCGGATAACGCTAAAATCGGATGACGACGTAAAGTTTTGAAAAAATTGTTGCACCGGATAACACCATTTTAGCGTTATCCGATGCATCGTGTTTGATCTCCTACCTTTTCACAGTTTGGGGCCAAAAAAAATCGCCATCGTTTGGGTGCATGTTTCAAGCTCTCCGCCTCCCCTGCAACCTCTGGGGAGGTTGGAGGACCTTTTTCACGCTATTCCCGCCTTCCTAGGACATCCCTGGGCCGCACAACAGCTGAAAACAGTTGCAGCCACCATTTTCTAAACATTTTGCAGTAATTACAGCAGATCTAGATACAGTACTCACATATTTCATTTCAAATTTCTTAGCCAGCATTTCCACTTCCTGCCTTTCCCGGTCTTCATCATTAAATGGATCTTCAGGAACAGCAGGCTTTTTCTAAGGAGAAAAACCATAACTTTTAATATTCAGAATTGCCTAGAAAAATGTAGAGAATACAACAGAGTACCATTACTCTGCTCCGATTATAGACATAGCTTTGGTGAGAAAGCAAAGTGGATCTTTGTAATCAGTTTGGTTGTCAACATTGTTGTTAAACTGTTAAGTCACAATTCCTCATGGACCTACTGAAAATCACATTCAGAATAGGTCCACATTTATTTTCTGTTCCTCCTATAATAAATGTTCTGTGAAAACATCAACAATCTAAATCAAAAAGCAAGGTTTCCATATATCAAGGCATGCAAAACAGCATATCTTTATCTACTCTACAGCAGTACTGGTTAACTTCTTACAAAAATAACCCATCTGTTTTAAATAATGCACCAGTCTTTAAAGTTAACAATAGAATCATCATTACGATCTTCAGTGATGGAAAAGAGGAAAAGGAACCAAGTGACATCTCTATCTATTTTTTAAAAAACAATTAAAACTATTCCTCTTTAAAAAGGCTTTTAAAGACATACTGCCAACAGCCGAGGAACAGATTTTAATCAACTTTTTCTGTTGCCAATATATTTTTTTTCTTTTTAAATTTGGGCCATCATGTTTGTTATTTATAATGTATTCAGCTCATTTATTCTTTTTTGTTAAATTTCTTATTGCATAGATTTTTAAAAAATTTGTTGTTAACCGCCTAGACCAGGCTTTCTCAACATTTTCGGGGGGGAGGCCAGATCACTCCTCTCAGAATGGCTGTGCAGGCCGGTCACTGTGTTCTCATGTGAGTTCTCATGTGAAAACATGAGATTTCGGGAGATCTTGAGAGATTTCAGTGAGATTTTGTGAGATCTCACCGGAAATGTGCGTTTTTGCCAGTTAACGAGGGGGCCGTGATAAAATGAGGGAGGCGGGGTCCGGTTGAAGAGGCTTTGGGGGCTGGGGTTGGCCCATGGGCCGTAGGCTGAGAATGCCTGGCCTAGAATGAGAAAAAATCTAAGATAGGCAGGATGTAAATACAACAAATAAATAAAATAGCAGCCAAGAGATATTCTAGATGCCATCACTCGTTTGGGCACGTGGACCAGATTAACGTATCTTTATGCGGTCTGAGTATGTCCTTTCATCAGAGCTAATTTTGTGAACAGCCTTCTATAAGGAGCACCTGGTAATGTTTCTAATTTTCATGGCCTTTTAAACCGTTGCAGCCTCCTTACCATCTGAGGCTGCAACGGTTGGGCCTTTTCACTCTTGAACGACGGCGTCTAAGAGGTGACCTGATTGAAGTTTATAAAATCATGCACAGTGTGGACAAAGTAGATAAGGAAAAACTGTTTTCCCTATCGCACAACACTAGAACTAGGGGACACTCCGTGAAACTTTTGGGTACTAGTTCTCAAACAAATAAGAGAAAGTACTTTTTCACCCAGAGGATTACTGGTCTATGGAACCCCCTGCCAGAAGAAGTGGTGACAGCTGTCAGTCTTGACAGCTTCAAGAAAGGATTAGACAAGTTCATGGAGGACAAGGGTATCAATGGCTATAATTATGGATACCTAAGGACAACCTCCGGGTTGGAGAGATAGGCAGGATATCTCTCAATGCCATTTCCAGGGAATCCTAAGCAGGTGAAGGCATCTCCTTGGGAATAATACCCTGAAGCAAATGGTGAGCCACTGTGTGAGACAGAGTTCCAGCAAGGCTGTTCTTATCTGTTCTGGAGAGATGTGAATTTTTCCCATTTTCAAATGTCAATCTTGATCAAAATTAGAGTTTGTATCAGGAAAGAGGAAGCCAGCAGAAATCAATATCTGAGATGAGTATTGTACATCCAAAAGGGAAAATGCAAGAGAACAAAATCAGCTAGGAGATTACATATAAATGTTGATCATGTGCACATATGCACAGATAGCAAAAAGAAAAGACTAGTTAGGAAAGCAAACTACATTAAAGCTCTGGAGAGTTCTGTAAGATACTGTTTGCACAGATATAAAACCTATTTGTCTGCATTCATGGTGGCCATAATGAAGAACTACATGGCCTTACTCTACGGTCACTCTTTCATGAGCAATATCTGTTAGAGCTCTATAAAAATAAATGCTCTCATGAACAAACTAACCAACCATAGCCCCAACCATATAGCCCATAGGGCTATATTCGGAGGAAAATACTGTTTTCAGTATTTAACTATTTTTAAATGCATGACACTATTTCTTGACAATTCTGGCTTTTTCGCTTGCTATACAGCCAGCCAAAGCCTCCAAGGATGGACAAAAGGAAGATAAAAATAATATGCACATACTCTGCCCTAGGAAATACTTCTAGCTATTATGAGAATAATGTAGAATTACCCCATCTGACAATAAATATTTTATTTATTTGTTTGTTTCAAACACAAACAGCGTAACCTACCCTTCTGTTGTAACAGCACTATCAATATTGTTAAATGCTGACATCAGCATTGTTAATACCAAGTACTGTACTATGTAACACATGGATTCTCAAGTGTTTTCCTGAGTCATCTTTTCAGTGTTGTGAAAGAGTGGGCTAACACAAAATTAACTGCACTTAGGAATACAATGTTATGTTGATACAATTTCTTTTAAATTCACCTTGTTTCTTTTATTTCTCAGACCACTCAAACATGTTCAGTATTGCCCCCAGCCCCACAGAATGTACTGGCTACATATGGACTGTTGCCCTATAAAGATGTGGTTTCTATAGACATTTATGGGTATGGACTACGTTCGGCTTCAAAAACAATTACTATTACAATACAGTACTATCATTTTGCACTGTATCTATCTGGGGGGGGGGGACCCATTTACTTGAATACATTCTAGAACAGCACCCCAGAAACAATATGGAACTGCATAAGTGTTGCTCTGTGAAAGTAGATTTCAAATTTATACAGATACAGTGAAATGTAAATCTAAATGGTGGTCTGCTGTATTGCAAACAAGGTCTCAATAAAAACAAGAGAAATTACTCTGTAGACCACTCAACAATCTTACCTCTCAAAATATCAATCAGCAGAACGGAGAACAGAAGATTATTTATTTATTCAATTTATAGGCCGCCTTCCTCGCCTCACCGACCCAAGGCGGCTTACATCAAATAAAACAACTTATACAATTAAAAACCCACTGATAAAAAATTAAAATCTGTAAAAAAACATAACCACTTAATTAAAACCCTACAGGGCTAAATGAGCCAGCAAGGCTGAGATGTGCTGCCAGATGCATCCCATGCCTGCTGGCAGAGCCAGGTTTTCAGAGCCTTCCGGAAGGGATACAGTTCTGCCTGGAGATGCAGCTCTGGTGGCAGGAGGTTACAAAGAGTCGGGGCCAGCACTGAGAAGGCTCTCCTCCTGGTCCCGGTAAGATGTGCGTCCCTGGCTGATGGGACCACCAGTGAGCCCCTACGGTCCACCCTCGTAGGATGGGTCGAACACCTTGGGACGATGCGGTCTCTTACATATCCTGGCCCACTGCCATGCTTTAAAGGTCAAAACCAGCACCTTGAATTACACCCGGAAGCATACTGGCAGCCAGTGCAGCTTCCGTAGCAGTGGCAAGGCACGGGCATAGCTCCCACACCACATCACCACCCGGGCAGCTGCATTCTGGACCAGCTGCAGCTTCCGGATGGTTATCAAGGGCAGTCCCATGTAGAGCGCATTACAGTAGTCCAATCTGGAGGTGACCAGAGCATGGGTGACCGTAAACAAGGAGTCCCGGTCCAGGAACGGGTCTAATTGGCGAATGATAAGTATGTATGTATATATGTATGTTTTATTTATATACCGCTTTTCTGATTTAAAAATAACTCAAGGCGGTTAACAATATAAAAATACAGAATTATAGAATAAAAATATACAGTCATACGTATCAAAAATACAAAAACACAGAAAAACAAAATACAACAGAAATCTACAAATTCATCACAGTATCACCAAGTAAGCAAGGCACAATATACTAGTCACGACGAAGGCACAGTCGGAGGTAACTCAACGACCACAATATGTCTGATACAATATCAGCAATGTCAACACATAGGGCAATAAGGGCATAAGTACAACAAATATAAAAAAATACACACAAAGTATATAAAATGCAATATCATAAGCAACCAGAGCAAAAATAATCAAATCAAAAAAGAAACGTTCAGAGATGAATTCAGTAACCAAGACAATCCTTAAAGAGACGGTCTCACGCCGCCATTCTCCTCCCCCCTGCTTTTCAGCTCCCGCCAATGTTGGGGCAGGGGCCCGGGGGAGAGGTGGCTCAGCGTCCAGGGCTGCCGGGGGTGTGGCCGCTGCCCAAGTACCTCGCCGTCTCTCACCCCTGGGCTGCTTTTCAGCTCCCGCCGATGTCGGGGTGGGGGCCCAGAGGTGCGGCGGCTCAGCGTCCAGGGCTGCCGGTGGTGTGGCCGCTGCCCAAGTCCCTCGCCGCCTCTCATCCCTGCGCTGCTTTTCAGGAGTTGTGCAAAAGCCCTCCTGGCCATGACTGCCACCTGCTCTTCGAGCAGTATTCGTGAGTACAGGAGGATCCCCAAATTACACACCAGGTCTGTTTGGGGCAAAGAAGCCCCATCCAACACCAAAGATAGTAGTTCCCGGGTTAACACAGGACCCCAAACCCACAGCCACTCAGTCTTGCCGGGATTCAGCTGAAGCCCATTGTCCCCCATCCAGACCCTCACAGCCTCCAAGCACCTAGTTAGGATTTCAACTGCAACGCTTAGTTCACCACGGGCTGAGATGTATAACTGAGTATCATCAGCATACTGATGATACCTCACCCCGTGGGAATGGATGATCTCCCTCAGCGGTTTCATGTACATGTTGAATAGGAGAGGTGAGAGCACCGAGACCTGAGGCACCCCAAATTGGAGGGGTCTAGGGCTGGACATCCCATCCTCCAGAGACATCGTGCCTTGAGCCCCCAATCCTCAGAGCCGCCCCAGAAGAATACCATGGTCAACAGTATCAAAAGCCACTGAGAGGTCAAGAGGAATGAGGACAGAGGGATTGCCCCTGTCCTGCTCGCGCCAGAGATCATCCATAAGCGCGACCAATGCTGTTTCGGTTCAATAACCGGGCCTGAATCCTGACTGGAAAGGGTCCAGATAATCCGTTTCATTCAGGATCCCCTGGAGCTGCCGTGCCACTGCTTTTTCCAATACCTTCCCCAGGAAGGGGAGGTTGGACACTGGCCTGAAGTTGGACAATACTGTTGGGTCGAGTAATGGTTTCTTCAGCAGAGGGCGCACCAGTGCATGTTTAAAATATGCTGGGAACACCCCCTCCTACAAAGAAGCATTTACAATCACTCCGACCCAGCTGCCCGTCACTGCCTTGGCAGATTTGATAAGCCAGGTGGGGCAAGAGTCCAACAAGCAAGTGGTGTCACGAACAGCTCCAAGGAGCCTGTCCACTTCCTTAGGGACAACAGGATCAAACTGATCCCAGATAAACTGGCTAGACTGTGATCTGGCTGACCCCAGACGACCCATCTCCACGTCGGGGTCAAAACCCGAGCGAATCCGAGCAATTTTCTCCGTCAGGTAATCAGCAAAATCATCAGCCGAACCCTGCCAACCAGGTTCCGCCCCCCCCTTCCCAAGGAGTGACCTGGTCACCCGGAACAGGGCGGCTGACCGATTATACGCGGAGGCAATGAGAGTGGTGAAGTATTGGTGCTTCACCACCCTCATCGCCACAAGGTAGGCTCTAATAGCAGCTCTAATCTGTGTCTGGTCGTACTCACTCTGGGTCTTCACCCAATGGCGCTCTAGGCGTCTCCTTGCCCGCTTCAGAGCCCTCGGTTCTTCTGTGAACCATGGGGCCGAGTGGAACCGGCGGGCCCGGAGAGGCCGCTGTGGCACAATTATGTCCAAGGCCAATGTCACCGTCTCCTCCCAGAGGGCAACCAAGGCCTCAATCGAGCAGGTCCGGAGGAAACAGCCCCAGTTCTCTCTGGAATCTCTCAGAATCCATCAGTTGCCAGGGATGGGTCAATTTAACTGGCCCTGCCTCCCTGCGGTGAGGTGTCGCTCCCTGAAAGTCCAGAGTCACCAGACAGTGATGTACATTTCCTTTGATACCTCAATAACATTCAGGGAGGCTACAGCTCAGATTAAAAGCTGCACTTCCTGAATGGAACATAACAATTGACAAGTTGCTTCATTCAATCAATATAATACAATTGAAAGAGGAGTGTCCACTGAAGGACATCCCTACAGTACATTAGATTCTGAATTACATGTTACAGTATATTTCCACATCTTGTTTTTTTGCTGCAAAAAAGGGGAAGTGTCCCAAACGAATATTTGAAGAAGCTCTTAACCCTGCACCTTTGTCGATTAGTTACATCACCATTTCTAACTCTCAACATCCAATAGTTTCCACATAGAACTACTCAAAAGATAGTTAAAATACTGTTAAACATCACGCAGTGAGGTATGATTAGTAGTTTATTAATTATCTTTGCTTGCATTTGTCCTCAAAGCACATATACACCAAAATATAAAATATTTTTTCATAAAAATAAATTTCCCATAGTTAAAAATGGACCCATTACCATTTCTCTCTATGGACTGGGCAACACAGTGCTCTAGCATTATCGGTGAGATACCTTCCGAATAAATCATGGAGTTGATGAAGTTTACTCACCCAAATGGATGGGCCAATATTATTTTGCTATAGTTATTTCTACTAGCTATTCTGAAATATTTTAGCTAGACTATTTCCTATACATTACATGAGAACGCATCCAGAATCTTACACAGAGTTAATGATTTTCTCTCTGTGTTCTTCGATTTCACCAAATACTCAGATAAGACAATAGTTTTTCCCCTTCTGTACACTAAATGTTGAGAACATCTCTGTCTTCCGTTCTTTTCAGGGCACTGCCGAAAACCCTCAATGTCATCAAAAGCAAATTTACACCTAAAGAAGTAGTTGTAACATATGGTGATTTCCTTTCTCCAATGTTTCCTATTTTACCCTATCATTTGGTCACGACTAATTATAGCACATTGAGCTGCTATTGTGTATATATGCCATAAGAAACCTTCTCACAATCCTGATCTCTATACACTTTGAAGAGCAGGAAACAGTGCCCATAAAAGGATGCAAAAGTGGGCCCAACTTTGCATCTGATAATTACTTCTCTCACTGTGTATAGGTTAAAAAAAATCCAGAATGTAGAAATGCCTAACAATTTGCTAGCTGAACTGAGTAAAACCTGAGGATATGCCTATGGGGCAAATCCTAAGGACCACCACCCACCTCAACTTCCTGTAATAAAATATACATAGGCAGAATTCCACATAGAATTACTGCTTTCTTTGATTTGGACTCTGACTTGAATGGCCATCTGTAATACGTGCTTTGTTTTGGATTCCTGCATTGAGCAGGGGATTGGACTCAATGGTCTAAAACAGGGGTGCCCAAACTACGGCACGGGGCTCGGACCTGGCCCCTGATGCCAATTCATCTGGCCCGTGAAGCCCTTGTCCTTTGATACCTCCTGAAAGTGGAAATAAAACATGCCCCTATGAGAAGCAACGAGGGCTTCATGGGCCGGATGAATTGGCATCGGTGGCTGGATCTGGCCCCTGGGTCATAGTGACCAGCTCCCTGAACCCCGTGACCAGCCTGCGGCCCAAAATGTTTGGGCATCCCTGGTCTAAAAGGCCCCTTCTAACTCAGTGATTGTATGATTCTATGAATCAGAGGGTTTCAAACAAAAACAACAGAGAAGCCAGTTTCCTATAGGTCAGTATAGTGAACCTTTTAGAGACTGAGTGCCCAAACAGCAATCAAAACCCCATTTATTTATAAAGTGGCAACACAGCAACAGGAGAGGAAGGAAACACTCCCACTGGGCTGCTGGAAAGGAGGCAGGGCAAACTCTGTGCTGGGGTGACTTCATGAGTGCCCACAGAGAGGGCTCTGAGTGTCACCTCGGGAACGCGTGCCATAAGAACAGCTTTGCTGGAACAGGCCACAGCCCATCCAGTCCAGCATTCTGTCTCACACAGTGGCTCACCATTTGCTTCAGGATATTCCCAAGCAGATGCCTTCACCTGTTTAGGATTCCCAGGAAATGGCATTGAGAGATATCCTGCCTATCTATCGAACCCAGAGGTTGTCCTTAGGTATCCATAATTATAGCCATTGATACCCTTGTCCTCCATGAACTTGTCTAATCCTTTCTTAAAGCTGTCAAGACTGACATCTGTCACCACTTCTTCTGGCAGGGAGTTCCATAGACCAGTAATCCTCTGGGTGAAAAAGTACTTTCTCTTATTTGTTTGAGAACTAGTACCCAAAAGTTTCATGGAGTGCCCCCTAGTTCTAGTGTTATGCGATAGGGAAAACAGTTTTTCCTTATCTACTTTGTCCACACTGTGCATGATTTTATAAACTTCAATCAGGTCACCTCTTAGACGCCGTCGTTCAAGAGTGAAAAGGCCCAACCGTTGCAGCCTCAGATGGTAAGGAGGCTGCAACGGTTTAAAAGGCCATGAAAATTAGAAACATTACCAGGTGCTCCTTATAGAAGGCTGTTCACAAAATTAGCTCTGATGAAAGGACCTACTCAGACCGCATAAAGATACGTTAATCTGGTCCACGTGCCCAAACGAGTGATGGCATCTAGAATATCTCTTGGCTGCAATTTTATTTATTTGTTGTATTTACATCCTGCCCATCTGAAATTTTTTCTCATTCTAGGCCAGGTATTCTCAACCTACTGACAGCTGCCACCACTTCTTCTGGCAGGGAGTTCCAAAGACCAGGTTCGCCATCACTGCTATAGGATCACCATATGACTGGATCACTCCTCAATAGCAATGAAGGTTTTAAAAGCCACAGGGAGGCTTTGTGGCACTGGACTTGCCGCCTCCTCATTAAGTACTGTCTTTCACACGGCACTAAAGGAAAGTAGCTACAAAGGGCACAAATGGCGCACACAATTGTGTGCCTCTGTACTTGATATGTATAAATTGATGCCATGAGGTCTCACTCTTATGTCTGACTAAGTGGACTTGATCCATGAAAGCTAACATTAAAATACAGTGATACCTCATACAACATCCAAACTTGGTTCCACAAGTCTGGACTTTATACGGATTTGGACTTTGTATGAGACATGCAAAATCCTAGCCGCGATGCCTCATACAACGTCCAAATCCTTGCCGTGTACAATGTCGTTTCCATAGAGATACATTGTACTGTAACAGCACAGACTTCAGGGCAAAGTCAAGGAAACAGACAGGAAACTGACAGAACTTTAAGAAATCATTGTCTAAAGGTTAAAAACATTACAAAAACATGTCAAAATCTAAAATCTCACTCAAAACCACTCCTAAACACTCTTCGCCTCGTGCAAAACCCACAAGAGCAATGCACGCATGTGTCCTGCCTTTTATATTGCCCAGGCACAATGCAACCTGGGAAAAACCCCAATGCCTCATACAAAGTCGCAGCGACTTTGTATGAAGCAATTATTTTCAAGGAATTAGGCAATGTTGTATGAATTCGATGTTGTACGAAGCAGACTTTGTATGAGGTATTACTGTACAGGTGTTAGTCCTAGAGGTGATATGACATTTTTGGTCTTTTGTTGTCTTTTTGTTTACTCTCTGATTTGCTGGCACAGTCTAACACAGCTGCCACTTCAAAAAATTTTTTTTAAACCCCACACATTTCTTTTACAAAAATGAAAGGCAGGGGGGTGGGGTGGGGGAACGGTGGCCAGCGGTAGCAGCAGGGTCCCCTACCCGTGGTTCGCCACTCAACAGCAACTCGGGATAGCTGAACTCCACACAGCTCTCTTCGGTGGGATCCTTCAGCGCCAGCTCCAGCCGAACCGTCTGGCGGAGGAGCGCTGCCGGCGGGGGCGTCGGCGGAGACTCCGGCCGTTGGTCCTTCTCGCACTGTAAGGGCTGGAGAGGCGGCGGCGGCGGCGGCGGCGGCGGCGGCGGCGGCGGTTCTGGCCTGGGAGGCTCATGCTGAGGGAGCGGCGGAGGCGTTGGATCCGGCCGGCTGGTCTCCCGCGGCAGCGCCTGGGCTTCTGGCCGAAGGCAGGAGTCGAAAGGACGTGGCGGCGGCGGCGGCGGCGGCTCTGCCCGGCCGCTGTCGTGGTGGGGATGTGGAAGCTGCTCAGGCTGCTCCTTCAGGGCCTCGCGCACCAATGGCGGCGGCGGCGGCGGCGGCGGCGGCGGCGGCGGCGGCGGCAGCGGCTCCTCCGCCTCGCGACCCCCTCCCGCCGGCCCCGGAGTCTCGCCTTCTCGACGCCTCACGGGTGACAGACTAATGAACGGCACCCGGCGCGGCTCCGCCATCATCTAGCCCACCCCACCCCCACCCCTTTCCACCTGCCCGGTGACTCTGCCTCAAGACAGCCACGGCTCGGGCTCCTCCTCCCGTTCCCTCCCCTTCACCGGGTCCGGAGTCCCTTCCTCCTCCCCACCACTGACTAGCCTCTCCTCGCCGCTATCACCGCCGCCATCTTGCAGCCCCCCCACGTAAATAGAAGCAGGGCACTAGGGCACGCATGCGCAGAAGCAGAACGGACGAGGACGCTCTGCTGACGTCACTGTTGTTATTACTGGAGATCGTCATACGTCATCACGGTCGCACGTTGAGGACGCTCGGACCCCGCCTTCCGTTACCTTGGAAATAGGCACGCCAATGTACCGTAAGATTCTTAAAGGGGCAGAAATCGAATTTTGATAGAAAGTGAACGACCTGACCCTTTTCCAAGCGGCTTTCTTTCATCATCATTCTTCGTCTTTCCGGGCGCTGACAGACTCTGGAGCTCGATATAAGTGTAGCAATTCCCCGATGGAGGATGCAACTATGCATGGACATTCCTGGTAATAACTTATTTTTGCTATTTTTGTAATTAAATAAGATGTAATTAGGTTGATTGCCAACTTAGCACTTCGAAAGCAAGAAATTGCAAGTAGATAAATAGGCACCACTTCCGTGGGAAGGTAAGCAGCGTTCCGTGTAGTGAGAGTTTAATGCAGTGATACGTTAACTGGAACGACAATTAACGTTTAATGTCATTGCGTTACTGTTGTGTCCTAATGGTTTGATCCTCCACATGGATAACAATGTATCTGAACCAATGTAACCTTGCCTATGGGCAACAATGTAACCTTCAGCTGTATCACATAAACCCTGTAATAGGACGCGAGCTAATGACCACCAGCTGGCAGCAGCGAGCGTCCAAGCTCTCTTGGTCCAAACTCATCAAAGGCAACAGCGCGGGAAGTTTTCCCGCCACCACCTACACCTGGACAAGAAGGGCGTGACCAGCAATGACGTCACGCAGACAATAGCCAATGGGCTATCATGGAACCACGTTCAAATGTGTTACTACTGTATATAAAGAGCTATTGATCCGCCATTACCTCATGTTCCCTCTGACCACCATGCAATAAACCTGAGTTAACCCAGCCCGAGGCTGTGTCCTGTGTCTTAGTTCTCATACACTAAATTGGCGACAATTTTCACTGCAAGTAAGCCCACACCACAGATCCTGTCCCCAAGAATGCTGCGGTGGGCTATTTTTCTCAACGCATACCAGCATGAGCTGGAATACCGGCCCGGGAAGGAGATCAGCCATGCCGACGCACTCTCGAGGTCTCCTTTGCCCTTGTCGGGCGTCCAAAAGGAAAGGGCAGAAAGAGATCACCAGGTTTTGTTAATAGAGGTTTTAGACTCACCCCCGATAGTACCAGCCGACATTGCCAGGGCCACAGGTAAGGACAGAACGCTAGGGAAAGTTAGCTCATGGGTACAGAAGGGGTGGCCGGCGTCATCCCCAGGTACGGAATTCGACCCATTTTTTCGAAAAAAAATAGAGTTGTCCCTAGAGAGGGGCTGCCTTTTGTGGGGCCAACGGGTGGTGGTTCCTACGTCCCTGCGACCGAGGGTACTCGAACTGCTGCACGTCAGCCACCCCGGCATCGTCCGGTCCAAGGCGCTGGCCCGGAGTTACTTCTGGTGGCCACAGCTGGACGCGGACATTGAGCACATGGTCGGCACTTGTGAGGCATGCCAGGGCTCCCGACCAGAGGCGGCCCGTCTTCCGCATAGGGAATGGGACACAGCAAGGGGGCCATGGTCCAGGGTGCACGTAGACTTCGCTGGCCCATTCCGAGGAACAATGTTTCTCCTGGTGGTGGATGCGTTCTCCAAGTGGTTGGAGGTTATCCCAGTAAAAAGTACGTCCTCGGCCACTACAATTAGCCAGCTAAGGAGAGTCTTTTCCACGTTCGGTTTACCCGACACTTTAGTCAGCGATAACGCTAGTTGTTTCACCTCCGCTGAATTCAAGGCATTCATGGAGGCAAACGCCATTCGGCATGTCACATCCGCGCCGTTTCACCCCGCCACGAATGGCCAAGTGGAACGGCTGGTGCGAACGACAAAGGATGCGCTGCGGCGCATGGGCCCGGGGGACCTAAATCACCAGGTATGTCAGTTTTTGTTAGCGTATAGGGTGACCCCCTTAGCATCAGGTTACTCGCCGGCAGAGCTGCTGATGCGGCGAAAACTGACCACGATCCTGTCCAGGCTAGACCCGACGAGAGTCGAGGACAAAGGAAAAAACATAGGGCTGGCAGTCTCGAAAGGTTTCGCCGCCGGCGATCCTGTTCACTGCCGGAACTACGCCAGCGCAGGTCCAGCCTGGGTACCAGGGACGGTTGTGGAACGGACGGGGCCAGTGTCGTACCGGGTCGAGACTAGCACGGGTCTCCTCTGGAGGAGGCATGCGGACCAACTTAGGCACCGAGTGAGTGGGGGGCCGGTCAGTGGAGCTCAGCGACAGGACTCAGCGTTAGGGTTCTCCCCCACCCGTTTAGCCCAAGGGGGGGACAGCAACGGACAACGGTCCCAAGCAAGGGGGGAAAGCAGCGGCCCCGACTCATACCCTTTTGATACGCCAGCTCTATCAGAGGCTGGGGAAGGGGGAGGGGAGTTCGCGACCGCTGCCCCCGAATTTAATTCTGATTTTGATTTTGAGAGCCGGGGGGGTTTTCGGGAGTGTTCCCCCACCCGTCCAAGCGAGAAGAGGGGTTTTTCGTTAGCCCCCAGTGCCCCCGGTTCTTCCCCAATAAAGCACACACCTCCCAACAACGCCGCGGAGCCGCGGCAAGTCACTAACGAGTCTCCCTCTCCAATTACAGGGCAGGAAACCAGGGGACAAAGAGAAGGTAGCAAACCAGGGGGAAGGCAGCCCGCACCGAGACCCCAGCGTGTTCGAAATAAGCCATCTTGGCTGAGAGACTTCGTCTCATCCTAGGGGGGGGGAGCGTGGTTTCGAGACTTCGTCTCATCCTAGGGGGGAGGGGTGTTGTGTCCTAATGGTTTGATCCTCCACATGGATAACAATGTATCTGAACCAATGTAACCTTGCCTATGGGCAACAATGTAACCTTCAGCTGTATCACATAAACCCTGTAATAGGACGCGAGCTAATGACCACCAGCTGGCAGCAGCGAGCGTCCAAGCTCTCTTGGTCCAAACTCATCAAAGGCAACAGCGCGGGAAGTTTTCCCGCCACCACCTACACCTGGACAAGAAGGGCGTGACCAGCAATGACGTCACGCAGACAATAGCCAATGGGCTATCATGGAACCACGTTCAAATGTGTTACTACTGTATATAAAGAGCTATTGATCCGCCATTACCTCATGTTCCCTCTGACCACCATGCAATAAACCTGAGTTAACCCAGCCCGAGGCTGTGTCCTGTGTCTTAGTTCTCATACACTAAAGTTACATTCTTGTAAGGTAAAGGTTTCCCTTGCACAAAAGCCAGCCGTATCCGACTCATCTCTGTTTCAAAGCCGAAGAGCCAGCGCTGTCTGCTTCTGCAGACGTTTTCGTTGTCATGTGGCAGGCATGACTAGACACTGGAGTGCATGGAATGCTGTTTACCTTTCCACCAAAGTGGTCCCTATTTATCTACTTGCAATTTCTTGCTTTCGAACTGCTAGGTTGGCAGGAGCCGGGACAAAGACGGGAGCTCGTTCCGTCCTGCAGTACTCGGGAATCGAACTGCCGACCTTCCGCCTCCCAGTCAGTGTCTTTAGCCACTTGAGCCACAACAATACAATATACAATATAGGTAAAGGTTTCCCTTGCTCGAAAGCTAGTCGTATCCGACTCTAGGGTGCAGTGCTCATCTGTTTCCAAGCCGAAGAGCCCAGCGCTGTCTGCTTCAGCAGACGTTTCCATGGTCATGTGGCAGGCATGACTAGACACCGGAGCGCACAGAATGCTGTTACCTTCCCACCAAAGTGGTCCCTATTTACCTACTTGCAATTTCTTGCTTTCAAACAGCTAGGTTGGCAGTTGTAGAAGGATCTAATGTGGTAACATATCAGTTGAGATGCTGATTGATAATCACATTATTGCATTACACTCATATTCATGCTCTGTATTGCTGACACTTGATCAGTGTTTAATTATGCACATTCACCTTTTACCTAGTTAATACTTCTGTTCAGAAGCCATCACATGCTCAGCTTGCCTATCTCATGACCCAGACAATATTCTGTATGCCCTCTATCACACTAATAACACATGCTTCTATACATGTTCTGGCCTTCATGTATCCTGTATCTGAAAGCCAAGACATTGTTTACCTTGGCAAAGCTCTCTGGCTGTAAGATTTATCTATAAAATGCAGTCACAGTAATCCTACAATGAGTGAATGAGATGATGTATGAAGAATGGAGATGATCATTCAGTAAAGCATAGGAATATTCACTCAGAAACTTGTGTCTGTGTCTTCATCTCACACCTACAGTTCCATGTGCTCTGGTGTTGAGGCATGCTTGCCCACATATCCACGGAAACGTCTGCAAACACAGGCAGCGCTGGCTCTTTGGCTATAAACAGAGATGAGCACTGAACCCCAGTCGGATATGACTGGCTTTTGAGTGAGGGTGACCTTTATCTTTACCTAATTAAGTTGATTAATTAAGCCAGCCGGGCGAGCGGCGGAAGGGCCAGCCGCGCCGCCGCCGGGCAACCACCCCCAGCCGGGGGGTGGGGAGGAGAGCCAGCCAGCCGGGTGAGCGGCGGAAGGGCCCGCCGCGGCCGCCACCGGGCAACCACCCCCAGCCGGGGGGTGGGGAGGAGAGCCAGCCAGCCGGGCGAGCGGCGGAAGGGCCAGCCGCGGCCGCCGCCGGGCAACCACCCCCAGCCGGGGGGTGGGGAGGAGAGCCAGCCAGCCGGGCGAGCGGCGGAAGGGCCAGCCGCGCCGCCGCCGGGCAACCACCCCCAGCCGGGGGGTGAGGAGGAGAGCCAGCCAGCCGGGCGAGTGGCGGAAGGGCCAGCCGCGGCCGCCGCCGGGCAACCACTGTCAGATGTAATATCAAACTGACCTGAACTACATGTACCACAATGCCTTGCCGCTGTAACCCTATTCCCTTGAACCTTATGCCTCTGACCTCATCCGACCCTATTAAAGGACCACCTCAACCTCATACCCTTCCCTTCCATCTTTGACCCTTGATACAGCCACTGACCGCCATGCGGGCAGTGAGAATAAAAGACTTTAATTATAATATACTGTCTCTGGAGTTATTGGGCCGAGCCATCTGAAACACTCTTACAAAATGGTTGCAGAGGTTTGGTTCGCCCACAAACAACTCCAAAATTAAAACAAATGACCAAAAGAAGGACCCGGCTGAACAAAGGAGGGTCCAGAATACGAGCCAGACCAACTGGACCCGAAACTCCGGAACAGGCAATCGCACGACCCCAAACGGTAATGGAAGAGGACAACCCCAACCGGACCATCACGGAGATGGACCCAGATGGCCAAACGAAGGCTGAAACTGGAGGGGCACCCACCGAAAGGGACGACCAAGACGAAAGCCTGACAACCAAAATCCACAGGGCGATAGCCGGGAGAGGAATGATCCCCACGGCAGAGCTACTGGCCTTGATGAACATCGGAGGTGAACTCCACACCAACGGCACGGTAAGCTCTACCCCGAGATCCTCCATGGCGGGAACCCCAAGCACCGCGCCGAGTTCAAATCTAGCCGAGATAGCCGACCAATTACAAGCGGCGGCCCTAGATTCGAACACACCGGCGGGAAGGCCCACCGGAACAACAATACCCGCAGATAACCCGCGCGCCCCAACCACGCGAAGAAAAGAAAAGGCCCTGGGACCCTGGAGGGTGGACACACAGACCCTAGAAATGCGGGACATGCCGACCCTCAGCCCCCAGGAACTAGAAGAGGAGCGGAGACCCCCAAGCAGGCACCACGCCCCCAAGAGAGGCGCTGCTGACAACCGGGCCGAACTCCTCACATGGGCAGAGGCCCCCTTTGCAATCAAAGGCCGAAGGGGACACGACCTCTCCCCGGAGGAAAGCCACCGCAAATCCTTCCCAGCTAGAAACCGAAGGGGACGCAGCCCCCCCTCAGAAACACGCTACCGCGAACGGGAGGGGCGCGAGACCCGCAAGGCACGCATCCACGCGGGAAGACCGGAAGCACACGCAAGGCAGAACAAAGAAAGTGAGGCCTACCACGACTCGCTGTCTGCCCGAACCAAGCGCAGGGAATGTCCGGAGAAGGAAGCCGACCTCCACGCGGAACCACGACCCGAGGAGCCGGAGCTACGACGACCCGAACCCCCATCAGTCCAGCAAAGATGGCGGCCTCCACGCGACAGCTCCACAGGACCCTCCGATGAGGAAAGCAGCTCCAGCGACGAAAGCGACTTCTCACCAACGCTCCAACCTGAAACAGCAGGACCTCTGAGACAGAGATCCGCTCGCCTCGGCAGCCAGCAAACAATGAGGTTCACGCAGGCGCAAGAGGAGCAGGAGAACTCCCTCTCTGGCGAAGAAGAGGAACTGCAGGTCAACTCAGGTCGCTCCATGGGCAGAGGACCAGCAAACTCCCTCTACAGGCGACCAGAAAAACTGCAAATGGGACATCCAATAGCAAATATATGTGTACCCATCCCCCACTGCCAATATAAAGACAGCCCAGGGCACCAGGCCAGATCCAGCAAAGGAAGCAATGCCGGCCAGCACAGCCAACTACCTCACAACTTCCCAATCCTTCGCATGACTGGGGAGAACCTAATGGACTGGGCACAACAATTCCAGGTAATTCTGATGAGGGAGGGGGCACTGTACCTGATCCAGGACCCACCAAGAAAGCCATGGACCCTAAAGGTGGACAGGCTACACCACAGAGTGTTCTGTTTGCTTTTAAGCTCTATTGACACTTCAATGTATGGGAGTATCCCTGATGTGCATGAGGTTTGGGGAATATTGTATGAAATGTTTTATTGCAATGAAAGGACTACGACCTGCTTGCTATTGAGAGAGTTGTATGCATACAAAATGAAAGAGGGCTCAACAATGAGCGAGCACCTGATGAAACTAAACAGCATGAGATCCGACCTCATAAGGGGGGAAATCGTGACGGATCAGCACCAGATTAGCATTATATACAACTCCCTCGATTCAAGCTGGGACTACTTCCTGACTCAGCTGGATAATTTGGGAAGTAACAATGCCACATTGGGGTACATCACTAAGAAACTCATAGCTGAGGATAATCTTAGGAGAAGTAGGGCCACCATACGCAGAGAGGACAGGCCACGCAAAAGAGTCAGTTTCCCTGAGCAGGGGAGCCCTAGTTTCGAGTGTCACACATGTGGACCAAGGAAACACAAACCCACGCGCGATCAAACACGCCATGAGGACACTCCGAGACCCAGACGTGAGTCACAGGACGAATACCCACGCAGACACAAGGGCGACAACGACAGGGGGGACAGACGACGAAGGTCACCTAGCCCAAAGAGAGAGCTTAAGCCACAGAAGGGGCAAGAAAGACACAAACCAGATTCAGTGAACGTGGTCAAGCACAGTGAAGGGACCAGCAGCCACAAGGCAGACAGGTCTTCAAATGCACACCTACAGCGGTGGCTGATCGACTCCGGGGCAACCACCCACACATCATGCCACAAGGAAATATTCAACTCATTTGAAGAAGATTCCTTCAGAATCAAAGTCGCCAACCAGGAACATGCGAGAGTAACAGGCAGGGGCGACGTACTCATCCCTGGAATTGGTCAGGTCAAAGGCGTCCTTTACTCTCCTGAAATTCCATATAATGTCCTGGCCACCACCAAGCTCACAGAAGACCCCAGCCTCAGGATAGTCTTCGAGAACAAGAAGGTGTCCATCGAAAGAAGGGGAAAGCAAGTTGGAAGAGTGGAGCTCATAGGCGGCCTACCGTACCTCATTGCCAAGGAAGCCGAGGATGTACAGGCCACGATAGGCCTAATCGACGGCACTGACGATGAAGAGATGCAGGACTGCACCGCAGACGACCCCAGGGAACCCGAACATGAAGACCCAGAAAGGAAAAACAATGATCACAACAGCTCCACAAGAAATGAAGGGGTTGGCAGCGCAAAGCATAGAACACTGAGGGTATCCATAGGGAAACAAATACATGATGAGTGTGCGCATCTGTTGCACAGAAAATTGGGACACATAGGTTTTCCGACTGTCAAGAAGATGCTAGGATGTTCAGAAGGACTAAGGATCAAGGATTGTGAGAACTACCTGGAGTGCTCCGTGTGCAAAAGCTCCAAGGCGAAAACCGAGGCACGACCGAAGACATCCTCCAGGAAGTCAAGCCACCCTTTCGAATTGGTCCACCTCGACCTGGTGGGGCCACTCGAGAGATCTCTGGGCCAGAAGAGGTTCTTCTTGACGATAGTCGATGACTACAGCCGATACGGTTTCGTATACACCCTCAAAAGCATGGACGAGACCTTCAGCAAGTTCAAAGAGTTCTACCAAAGGGTGCAAACCCAGAACAACACCAACATAAAGAAACTGATGACGGACAGGGGATCGGAATTCCTGTCCAAAGAGTTCCAAGACTGGATAACCGAGAAGGGGATGCTACACTACAAAACCGCACCATTCTCAGCCTTCCAGAACGGAGTCGCCGAACGAAGGAACGGAGTGCTCCAGACCATGATCAGATGCGCAATTGAAGATGCAGGCCTAAGCTTCTCATACTGGGGGGAAGCTTTGCTGTACTCCAACTACACACTGAACAGGCTATGGTCTGGCGTTATCGGGAAAACGCCCTATGAAGCCATGTACAGGCAGAAGCCCAAGTTGAGCCACCTTCTCATCTTCGGTGTGTTCGCAGACGTACACATATCAAAACAACTAAGGAAGAAAGGAGACAAGATAATGAAGAAGCTAAGGTTCATGGGGTACGAACCAGGCTCGAAGGCATACCGCTTCCTAGACCACAACCTGAGAATAGTGATTTCCAGGTCGGCCACGTTCCATGAACACGCGAACTGGAGTAAGATACACGCAAACGAGGTACTGACAAATGAGTCAGTACAAGAAGGAACCAAAGCACCCTCATCCAACTCAAGGCTCAACAGACCAGTAGACACGCCACCAGAGAGGGATGAGACCAGGCAGTCACATCAAAATACCACTAGTGTTGTGGAGACTGAACCTCCAAAAACCCCAGCAGAGGCGCCCCGCAGGTCAACCAGGTCAACCAAAGGCCAAACTCCCAGAGGGCTAAAGGAGTATGTGCTGGGCATAAACACCTACCCCGAGACACCAGCAAGCTTTGATGACATAGACAAACTGCCTCCCGAAGAACAGCACAAGTGGCAGGCGGCAATGGAAAGGGAGATGGAGAGCCTCAAAACCCTCGGAGTGTATGCTCCTGCTGAGGTCCCTGAGGGACAGAGGACAGTGGGAACAAAGTGGGTGTTTAAAGTAAAATCATTGGAAAATGAAGGGGTAATGTACAAAGCGCGACTAGCCACCCAAGGGTTCACCCAACGATACCCTGATGACTACGAAGACACATACTCCCCCACAGTGAAGCCAGAAAGCGTAAAGGCCGCTTTAGTAATGGCAACCATCCTTGAAGAACAAGTGTACCAGTTTGATGTACAGACAGCATACCTCCATGCAGACCTTGACAAGGAAATATACGTCAGAGCACCACCTGGTTTTGGGCGCAATAGAGGGGAAACGTGGCTACTCAGCAAAAGCCTCTATGGCCTAAAACAGTCCGGCAGGAGGTGGTACGAGTGTCTGGCCGAGGCAATGAGGCAATTGAACTTCTTCCCAGCCGAAGCCGACAAATGTGTATTTCTAAGGAAATCACCAGAGGAAGTTGAAAAGGTCCTAGTGTATGTTGACGACCTATTGTACTTTGGGAAAAGTAAGTCCAAATGCGACGAGTTCGCTCATGGACTGCAAAATGAATTCTCCCTGAAAAACTTGGGGAGAGTGAACAAATATCTAGGGGTGCAAGTCTCAAGGATACCCAATGGCTTTGGACTCTCCCAGAAGGAGAAAATAGCTGAACTCCTTGACAGATGCAACATGTCAAACGCTCACCCCTGTGGGACGCCTATGCAAACAGATTTCCTGAAAAACGCCTACGAGGAAGGGGAACCGTTCGAAGACGTCAGCCTCTACAGATCCATCATCGGACCAGGCCCGACATTACGCTGGCAGTGAACCTTCTCTCACGCCATTCCAGTAACCCAAAGACGTTTCATTGGGCGGCCGTCAAGAGACTGCTGAGATACCTGAAGGGTACCATGGAAACAGAATTACTGCTCACCCCTCGAATAGACGAAGAAATCAACCTGTCATGCTACGCCGATGCTGACTGGGGCGGATCCTTAGGAACTAGAAAGAGCACATCCGGCTACATGGTGATGTTGAATGGCAGCCCAATATACTGGCGCACCGAGAAGCAGAAACTGGTTTCTACTTCCACCGCCGAGGCCGAATATGTCTGCCTGTCAAACGCTGCATGTGACCTTATCTGGATAAACGAACTGATCTCCCTTATCTGGGAAAAGCCCAAGCTCCCCATCACCATCCACGAAGATAGCCAGGCGGCCATAGAGATAGCAAAAGGTGACACTATAAATCGGAAATCTAGACATATAGATATCAAGTGCAAAAATGTGAGACAGATGATAAGAGAAGGGTTTATAGAGCTAACACATTGTGAGACAAAGGAACAAGTGGCAGACATACTGACCAAACCACTCCCCTCAGCTCAGCATGAGTACCTGTTTGGCAGCTTGTGTCTTAGAAAATGAAACGCTCAAGTATGCACTCAATGTAGTCAGCCCATATGATATTAGAAGGGGTTTTGTCAGATGTAATATCAAACTGACCTGAACTACATGTACCACAATGCCTTGCCACTGTAACCCTATTCCCTTGAACCTTATGCCTCTGACCTCATCCGACCCTATTAAAGGACCACCTCAACCTCATACCCTTCCCTTCCATCTTTGACCCTTGATACAGCCACTGACCGCCATGCGGGCAGTGAGAATAAAAGACTTTAATTATAATATACTGTCTCTGGAGTTATTGGGCCGAGCCATCTGAAACACTCTTACAACCACCCCCAGCCGGGGGGTGGGGAGGAGAGCCAGCCAGCCGGGCGAGCGGCGGAAGGGCCAGCCGCGGCCGCCGGCGGGCAACCACCCACAACCGGGGGGGGGGGGGAGAGGAGGAGGAGGAGAGCCGGTTGAGCAGCAGAAAGGCCAAGAGAAGACCAACTGAAAGACGGGAAGAGGGCAGAGGAGGAAAAGCAGGGGGCGAGACTCAGAGTCCCTGGCAAAGGATAAGTACCTGATATGCAGATGTAGAAGACTTAATATAGAAACTGACATAGAGACTTTATACTAACTAAATACAGAAATTGACATAGAGACTGTGTATAAAGTGTGATAATATGCATGACAATATGTTGTCTAAAATGTTTTAAACTTTTAAAAACTGTGATAAAATGTATGAGGAGGGAAAAATGGCGTAGACATCGGCAAACCACACCACAAAGCTTGCCAAGAGAACCCTATTGACCAAAACAAAAGGCAAAACAAAAGGGCAGGCTAGGTGATACAGGATGCTTAACACCACAGAGGGGAGAAAGGGGAGGGACAGGAAGGGGGGAGGGGAAATGCAATGTTGTAAGGAGCAATACTGCATAGGGACATGGAATGTGAGATCAATGAACCAAGGAAAACTGGCAGTGGTAAAAAATGAGATGGAAAGAATAAGCATTGATATCTTGGGCATCAGTGAGATCAAATGGACAGGGATGGGGGAATTCAGCTCTGGAAACCATCATATCTACTACTGTGGGCAAGAAAACCTTAGAAGAAATGGAGTAGCCATAATTGTCAATAAAAGAGTGAGGAAAGCAGTAATGGGATACAACCTTAAAAATGACAGAATGATGTCAGTCAGATTCCAAGGCAAACCTTTCAATGTCACTGTGATCCAAATATACGCACCAACCACTGGTGCAGATGAAGCCACAATGGACCAGTTCTATGAGGACTTACAACACCTCATAGAACAGACACCAAGAAATGATGTCCAAATTATATTAGGAGACTGGAATGCCAAAGTAGGAAATCAAAAAGTGGAGGGAATAACAGGCAAATTTGGTCTTGGAATACAGAATGAAGCAGGGCAAAGATTGATAGAGTTCTGCCAAGAGAACGCACTGGTCATAGCAAACACTCTCTTCCAGCAACACAAGAGGCGACTTTACACATGGACATCACCAGATGGCCAACACCGAAACCAGATTGACTACATACTCTGCAGCCAAAGATGGCGAACCTCCATACAGTCAGCAAAAACAAGACCTGGAGCAGACTGCGGCTCAGATCACAACCTACTGATCGCGAAATTCAGGCTTAGACTAAAGAAAATAGGGAAAACACGGAGACCAGAAAGATATCACCTAGACAGCATAAAGAATATGCGGTGGAGGTGATGAACAGATTTAATGGCTTAGACTCGGTAGACAGAGTACCAGAAGAATTATGGACGGAGATGAGGGACATCATGCAGGAAGCAGCAAAGAAAACCATACCAAAAGAAAAGAAGAGTAAGAAAGCAAAGTGGTTGTCTGATGAGGCTCTTAAAACAGCAGAGGAAAGAAGGAACGCCAAAGTCAAAGGAGAAAGGAAAAAATACAATCATTTGAACACAGAATTTCAAAGAAAAGCAAGGAGAGATAAGGAAAACTACCTAAAAGAACAGTGCAGAGAAATTGAGGAAAACAACAAAAGAGGCAGAACCAGAGATCTTTTCAAAAAAATTGGGAAAATCAAGGGAACATTTAAAGCAAAAATGACCATGATAAGGGACAAAGACGGAAAGGAGCTAGCTGATGCAGAAGAAATTAAGAAAAGATGGAAAGAGTACACAGAGGAACTTTACAAAAAGGACCTCAACACTCCTGATAGTCACAATGATGAAGAAATTGAACTTGAGCCAGACATCCTGGAGAGCGAAGTCAGAAAGGCCCTAAAGAGCACTGCAAACAACAAAGCTAGTGGAGATGATGGTATCCCAGTTGAATTCTTCAAAGCGCTAAAAGATGACGGCGTCAAATTACTGCATTCAATATGCCAGCAGATTTGGAAAACAAAACAGTGGCCACAGGATTGGAAAAGATCAGTATACGTTCAATCCCAAAAAAGGGCAATGCCAAAGAATGTTCAAATTATCGAACAATCGCGCTCATCCCACATGCCAGCAAGGTGATGCTCAAGATAATACAGGATAGACTTCAGCAACACGTGGAGAGAGAATTACCAGAGGTGCAGGCTGGTTTCAGAAGAGGCAGGGGGACTAGAGACCACATTGCCAACATACGCTGGATCATGGAGAAAACAAAGGAATACCAGAAACAAGTTTACTTTTGTTTTATTGACTACACTAAGGCATTTGACTGTGTGGACCACAACAAGATGTGGCAAGTAATTAAAGAGATGGGAATTCCAGAGCACCTCATATGCCTTCTGAGAAACCTGTACATGAAACAAGAAGCAACAGTTAGGACAGAACACGGAATGACAGAATGGTTTGGAATAGGAAAAGGAGTAAGACAAGGCTGCATTTTGTCACCATGCTTATTCAACCTATACACAGAGCACATAATGCGCAGTGCAGGGATGGAGGAATCACAATATGGGATTAAAATCGCTGGGAGAAACATCAACAATCTGAGATATGCAGACGATACCACCCTAATGGCAGAAAGTGAGGAAGACCTAAAGAATCTCTTGATTGGGCTGAAGGAGGAAAGTGCAAAAGCTGGCTTGAGACTCAATATCAAGAAAACCAAGATAATGGCAACAGGCCCAATCAGTTCCTGGAAAATAGATGGGGAAGAAGTAGAAGCAGTGACAGATTTTACTTTCTTAGGATCAAAGATCACTGCAGATGGGGATTGCAGCCATGAAATAAAAAGGCGAATGATTCTTGGGAGACAAGCAATGAGAAACCTGGGGAACATAGTGAAAAGCAGAGACATCACATTGCAAACAAAAATTAGAATAGTCAAAGCAATGGTTTTCCCAGTAGTAATGTATGGATGTGAGAGCTGGACAATTAGGAAGGCTGAACGTAGAAGAATAGATGCCTTTGAAATGTGGTGTTGGAGGAGGGTTTTGAGAGTCCCCTGGACAGCGAGGAGAACAAACAGGTCAATCTTAGAAGAAATTAACCCTGACTGCTCATTGGAAGGTCAAATAGTAAAGATGAAGCTAAAGTACTTTGGACATCAAATGAGAAGGGAGGATTCACTTGAGAAGGCATTGATGTTGGGAAAGGTGGAGGGCAAAAGAAGAAGGGGGAGGCCAAGGATGAGATGGCTAGATGGCATTGTAGACACAATGAGCACAGAGCTGGGAGGGCTGAGGGGGATGGTGGAGGACAGAGGCACCTGGAGAACAATGGTCCATGGGGTCGCAAAGGGTCGGAGTCGACTATGCGACTGAACAACAACAATTAAGTTGACAGCAGTGGCTTAGTGATTAAGACACTGAACTTGACAACTGGAATGTCAAAAGGTCAGCAATTCGAGATCCAGTTCCTGTCAAACTAGCAGTTGGAAAGAAACTGCAATTAGATAAATAGGTACCACTCGATGGGAAGGTAAATAGCATTCCATGCACTCCGATGTCGTCATTCCTGCCACATGACCACAGAAACATCAGCATAGACAACACTGTCTCTTTGGCGGTAAACAGAGATGAGCACCATACCCTACAGTTAGATATGACTGGCTTTCGATCAAGGGCAACATTTGCCTTTACCTAGTTAAGTAAGATGGGACTGGTACAACTCATAGCGGAGTTGCTGATCTTTACTTGGTCTACAAGCATCATGCCCAAAGTGTGTCCTCTTATCTACGTTATTCATCATAACTTGCACACTCTACCGATTAAGTTTAAATGATTTAAAATTTTGAAGATGCTGATGTAAAATTATTGCTGTTTTAAAGTTGTTTTTGTTGTATGGCACCGATTATAAGTCTGCTGGACAGAATTTGTGGATGTGTGACCAGTGGAATTAACTTCTGGCTATATCTTTGTTCTTTTGAAGCTTCTTGGATCAGAGTAACAAACTGATGCAGCCTTCAGAGACATGATGTTTGCCAGAGAAAAAGAAGGCATCGAGCAGAGGAAGAATGAAAAACATTTGGGACAAACTTAATTGGAACCAGGATGCAAGGAAACTGCTGTTCTGTAAAGTCACAAAATGGTAGAGAATTTTTTTACAGTTTAATTTTAGTTTAAACTATTAACTACAAAGAATATAGTTCTTTCAGTGTTGCTAAACTATAACTCCTATCAGCCCTAGCAAACTTATACAATAGTGATGGGAAAAGGGAGATACAATCCAACAACATGTAGAGAAATGCATATTGGACAACACTATCATAAGAAAGAAAAGCTTAGGCAGTGGTGGGCTCAAAAATTTTTACTACCACGCTGTGGGCGTGTTGTGGTGGGCGTGGCCAGGGAGAAAATCCTGGGTTGCACCTGAATTAGGACTACTTTATTTCAAAACTTGGATGGGCGGGGCCAGCCAGAATTTCTGCTGCCGGTTCAGGCAAACTGGTGCGAACCTGCTGATGCCCACCACTGAGTTTAGGATTGGAAAACATTCCTAAGCAGTGAAAGCAAAAGTTTTTAGAAATTGTTCCAAGGAGGATACACCACAAGCATACAACAGAACATGATTAGCACTAAGAGACAAAAGGCAAAAAATTATAAGGCAAAATAAACAAATAAACACACCAGATATTGGAAGGATGGTATCTGACATTAGTAATTTTTTTGTTAATACTAGAAGCTTCCTAGCCAGAATAAAAAAATGGTGCCTTCTTTTTAAAGGAGAAAACATAGTGTACGTAAACCTGATAGAATTGGAGAATCAGTGAGATACAGGGGCTGCAGTGCTCAGTGGTTAAGAAGCTCTCCTTACTAGCTGTAAGGCTGGCAAGTCGGTAGTTTGAGACCCAAGTACTGCATGACAGATTGAGAGCCCATCTCTGTCCTAGCTCTTGGGGACCTGAAAGGAGCCTCATTTGGGCATTCTCTGAGTGGAGTTTCTTCCACAAGAATCCTTTCAACCCAGAATAATTTCTGACACAAAATTATCATTATTATTATTATTATTATTATTATTGAGATATAATCAGCTCTTGCTGCAACACAATACTTTCTAATCTGGTGCCCTCCAGAAGTGTTAGACTATAAACAAGGAAGACTGCTTTACAGGACTGGTAAGGTTTTTATGATTCATTTCATAGTGATTTCCTACATAGGTCCATTTTTACATAATACACAGTACAGTACTGGATGTCCAAAATGCTGTCATACATAGGCACAATTGCACAACAACAGATATCTTAGAATGTGTTCACCATGAATGTGGGAGAAGGTTTTGTGTATGTGTGTGTGTAAAAAGAGATGGCTAACATTGTAGATAATATTTTGTAAAAACGTGTGATAAATATTTTGTACATAAAGGTACATTTAGCTACAATTTCCCATTTTCCCTATGTATGTTGGGACACCCTGTAGTTTCATAAACAACGGAAGACTGATTGTACCTTATTCCATCTTTAAACCCATGTCCCATTTTCAGCAAACTAAACCATAATGTCACTATTGTGTTCAGTAGTTTCACATATTCAACTTAGATGAATCTTCTTTTTAGAAAACATTAGAAATAATGCATAGTACATTGTTTCATAAGTTATTTTATTTCTTTGGGTTTCACCCCCATAGTTGGGGCTGATTACAAATCTTTTTTTTAAAAAAAAATTGGTCAGCATAAAAATGACTGAGCTATTGACATAAAAAACCTTTAATGTGTGCTATGCATTCTATTGCATGTACGTAGTAAGATTTTTTTGTCTGCCTCTTCACAATCTTTGTTTAATAATTATACAGTACATTCTCAAAAAGTACGCCCTACTTCCTCAAGCTTGTACCAGCATTTGCAGACAAAGCAGGCACCCTTCATCTAGTATAAGACTTTATGCTTTAAATAGAAGGGAAAAAATCTTGAGGAAAGGGAGAGAGAGGAAGGCATGAGACTCCTAGAAACAAACAATTCTTAGCATACATTACATTCATACCATGTATCTTTTCAAGTTTTTTGTTATGATTCAGAAATGCTGTTGATGTTATCCATGAGCTCTGTAAATCTGAACTGCAGATTTTGGGTTTATTTTGTGCTCAGGGATGGCTCACTAATACATAGTACTGACCAGTTCTCCAATTGTCGCAGTACAAGTACTGCTGAAGTCATACACCTGAACTGAAGGAGCAGAAAGCGAGGAGGTGTAGTGGAAACTAACGTGGAACCTGAGACATGTTGTATAACTGAAGTCACAGTGAGATACTCCACATAAATATATGACTTTCCAATAGCTTTGAATAAAATGGTGAGATAAAAATGTAGACCTCTTCATAGTGTTGTATTCTTCTTAATAGTAGCAATAGAAAACACCATGTTACTCAGGCTGGGTGTGGCACAGATGGCAGCTCTTGCGGATGAGCTTTTAAAGAGGGACTCTGTTTTCCTTTGCCCACTTCCTTATTATACGGACAATGTACTCTACCTGTGAATTTCCCGTACTTCTTAGGAGGTGCAACACCTCCCTCAGAGTCTCTCTGGGGGAAAAAGACAATGCACAATTAAGACTAAACCAGAAGAATTTCCAATTTTATACTTTCAAAGCATTTGATTATACTTATACTATTTTAAGAAAAAGACAGAATACTTACCGGAAGTGTAGTTCTTTGAGCAGTAATCCATTAATTCACACAAATGGTCTTTACTGTGCTTGCACAGGCAGGTTGGAAACTTTTAGGGCTGGGGGCGGAGAACATACTAGGCTACTAGGGGGCCTACCCACCCCCTTGTGCATTTTTGCGCACTTAATGATTTCTTCAGTCCAGAGATCTCCAGCCATGATGGGGGTGGTTGGGAGGGTTGTGTGAGTTCATGGATGACTACTGGAAGAACTACAGTTATAGTAAGCAAGCTGTCCTCCTTTGTGTTCTCTGTGAATGCACACGAATGGTCGAGTGACAAGCTGACTTACCGAAAGAAGGCTGTCATGGCAAAAGAGGCAAAAAAAATCCTAAGATGCATCACTGGCCTTTGTCAGCAGTGTAATGAAATAATATGGGGGCTTGCTTTTTAACACAGTAAAGTAGATTTCTGAATGTATGTGGCCTTCAACAGTAGAAAAAGAGTAGTCATAATAATGCTGTGTTCTGTGAGAATGGAACATAGTTTTGGTGGACATTTAAACCTATGTAGTAATTGGCTGGAGTTCTTCAGGAGGGCCCAAGGTGGAAAATATGAAACAAGGGAGGTACCCTAGAGGGAACTGTGAGTAAAATACTGTCACAATGTAGTTCACTAATTAGATATAGTCAAGCCATAGCCTGAAAGTTAGAAATGGTTTTTATTTTCATGTATGAAATGGTTAAATTGCAAATCATTTTCCTCTACTATAATCTTTGAAACTTACTAATAAAGGATGTTTAAAACCCAGAATCGTTGTCTGGTGATTTAAGAGCAGAGCTTTGCTGGGAAATATCTAGTGCCTTGGTCAAAGCTACCACTGATTCATTTTTAAAATATGTTCTAACTGATCTGGTTGCCAGAAGGTAACCCTTCACATACACATTAGCCCCAAAGCCAGGCAGAGAGTGGTAGGGCCATACTGAAAGGCATGTGGGCCCAGAGTTTTGGGTACAGACTCCTAGCAAAGTGGGAGAATACATGATGTTTGGGGGCAGCAGGGGGGAATACATGATGTTTGGGGGAGTTAACCTTTACTAGTAATGTAGCCCACATTATGGTACTGCACATGTCAGGCATGTGAAGGCCTTTCAGGAACACTGTGGAGGCAGCTGCTGTTCTGGTAGAATGGCTATGCACCAAGGTAAGCATGAGCTATTTAATTGGAAGCATAACTTATGCTTGACAGTCATTTAGACAGCATCTGTGAAGAGACTGGGTGCCCAAAGTTGGAGCCAGAATAATCAAGAAATAGCTAGTTAGACTTCTTATGGTGAATCCTTCAGGTGTACAAGAGGAGGGCTCTCCTGACGTCCAAGTTATCAAGGACTTTTTCTAAAGGTATTTGTGGATTTTGAAAAAATGTTGGTAGAGAAAGAGGTTGATGTAAATGAAAACTGGAGAAAACGTTTAGCAGGAAAATGATGTCTGGTGCCAGAATATTTTTATCTTGGAAAAACTGATGATACAGCATGTCATGTCAGAGAGCTGCTAATTTGCTTGCCTGGTGGTGCTGATGTGAAGGTTACAAGAAAAAAAAAGTCTGGTCCTCAAGAATGCTGTCACAAGTGCCATGCATGTTAACTTCTGTATACATTCATTTATATAGTTTCCAGTTTCAGAGATAGTGTGCCTCTCAATATTGGTTTCTCGGGAACATAAAATGAGCAGGTGCTATTTTGCCCATGTTCTGCTTGTGGACCTTTCATAAATATTTGACTGGCCATTGTGGAAACAGAATTTCGGACTAGATGGCCTGCTCCTGCATAGTTCTTGTTATGTTAAAAAAAGATATAGATTTATTCAGCATAATAAGTAAAAACTCAGTCCATAAAGGAAGAGGCACCATCAGCTGGAAACCCTACTCATCTGGGAAATTGTACGTAATCTCTTTTGGATGGAGTTAAATAATTGTAGCTGTGTGTCTTCAAGTCAGTTCTTACTTCTGGCAAACATTTGCAGGGTTTCCTTCTAGGAGGAGCCATGGGACTGTGCAGCATGCCCATTATAGCATAGGAAAACTGAAATATCAACCTCTGGCTCCATTGCCAGAGACCTAAACCACTGAGCTATCCAGCTAACACTGGATGGAGGTATACAACCCAAAAAAATCCACCAGGTACCTATTGGATGCTCCTGGATCCAGTCATGGGATCCTCAAGTGTGAGGGGTGGCTGGATGCACACCCATGTGCATGTGTGTAACAGGCCATCTGGGCATTAGCCCACAGAGGCAAAGGAGAAGGCAGGACTCCTACACCCCAAGCCAGTCAGAGTATGCTGACACAGTTGGATGAGAGGCTGCCTGATGAGAAACAGCTGGAGCAGCCGGGGCTCACAGTAATAAGAGAGGAGGAGAGGAAAGACCTGGGGAGGGGTCATTGCCACTATGGGAGAGGGGGATTTTGGGGAAGACGCCGGAAAATCTGGGATCCTGCCCTCTGGACAACAGCAGAGACAAAGGAAGAAGGAACACTGGACTTCTTTTCTCCTCCAATGTGCCTGCTTTTGGCAGAGAACAGAGGCTGAAGACAAAAGCCTCATTTTTGCTGCAGTAGCATTCTCCCCTAAACAGACACCGCACTTAAGAAGCAAATAATGAGAGGTGTGCCAGGGAGGAGCCAGAGTTTGGCTCCACCACCCATCTGCACAAGTCCTCTCTAGAAGGGATGTGCCCTGGCATGTAGCTCACTTCCTACCTGCCTCCCATGATTTTGGGCAATTCCGGTGGTGATCAGAGACCTTAAATTGGCAGGAGACACCCAGGCAGCTACTGATTGTAACTCAGCACTCTGAGATTGTGGGGAAAAGGATCGGTGTGAGGCACTGTACCTTTAATAAAAGCTCTTCCAAGTCAATAAAGTGACCTAGAGCCTATGGAGGTATTTTCAAAGGGAATGCCCCTATTAGAACCATGGGGTGTGGGGAAGGGCATGCATCAGGTAACATTAACAACTGGGAGCATTTAGCAGCTGAATTGGTAACTGTGGTTTTATATGAAGAAGACAAATGCATCCTTAATTCCTTGTTACATAAAGATTGGATTACTGCAGTACTTTGTGTGAGGGTGTTTCTTTGTGTGTGGAGCTGCCAGTTTGGAAATGACAAGTGTTATGGAATATAATTGCCAGAGTGATGATAGGTGCATATAAATCATTTGCCAGTTAAAATCTTTTATAGAGGCTCTTCTCCACAACTCACTTTAACCCTTGTCGAATGGCTTTTCACAATTTGCACTAAAGTTTTCCTTATGGCATGCATTTTGTTTGTTAAAATGCTAATTTTAATCTCCCAGGTATGTTTGTTTACCCAAAAGGTGTTTTCTTTTAAATCTGCTGCCTCTTATCTATGGTGAAACCTTTTAAAAGTGCTTTTGATTACATTAAGCATTGTACATATATTATAACTCTGAAAGAAAAGCAGTTCTGGAATCACTTTGATTCCACACCTGCAAAGCCTAACCCCCTCTTGTTGAGTCATGTTCAAGTGAATTTAAATACTTTGCCATTTAAAGATTAGGCTTCCTTTACTATATGGAAAGGAAGCAATCACCTAGATGTTTCATTCTACATTAAAGTTAATGCGACAGACGTAATTTTTGTTCTGAATGGCTATTTATAAGCAAGATCCTATATATCATGGAAAAACTGCACACTGAAAGATTACTGGGTAGAAAAATGTTATTTTGATGAAAGTTTATGATTTGGATCCTGAATTGCTGGTTCTATGAAGAAAACAAAACAGGTCCATCCATTTTTATGGAACAGCCCCTGAAACCAGTGAAGGCTCATCCTAGTAGAAGGGACATACTGAAGCAATTTTGAACAAATTGTTTACTCAAGCACACTAGAAAAAGGCATAAGCTAAAAGCAAAACTAGTTCAAATGTCATTGGAAATTAAGAACCATCACTTCTTATTTCTGTTGGCTTCATCAAAGCTATAGTCAAGATGATCTTAAACACTACAAATATTTTAAGAAATAAATCTCTGTAAGAGTTTGTTCATTAACTGCTCATAACTGTATTTCTCTTTCTTAAACCTCAGTAATTCCTTTTAATTTAGTTTATTATTTTTGAAATTCCACAGATATGTAACTAAGCCTATCATGTGCACTCCATCAATTATTAGGATTTTTGAACACAAAAGGACCTATTTCCTTCCCTTAATATGAGTGTACTGTTCCGTAGTCATTTGGCATCAATGGCCAAAATTCTATTACATCGTTCTTGCTAGGAAAAAGGAAAAGGTTTAACTTGTAGTGGCAAGCTAGCACTAATTAATGCATCCCACTTGCATTCCTTATTAAATGACACTTGTGTGGCTTGATGCACAACTAGGGATTCAATTAGGAACTCTTTAAGAGTTGTAATTCTGGGCATAAATATGGAACAGATTTTGACCAATGAGCATAATGGTGCAACAACAGTTGGCAGAGACAGAAATATCAAGACATGCTGTGTACATACTTGGGTTCTCTGTTGGCTAGAATCATCTGAAAGATGCCCACACAGGCACCTCTTTTGCCCTCCCAATATTCAGGGTTAGGATCCAGTCTTTCCAGGACATCAAAGGCTTTTGCAGAATAGTAAAACTGGCCCATCTGTTAAAAAGATAAAGTTACATGCCTGAGGCAGCAACACTGAATTAAAAAGTAAAAGACTACAACGAATCATTCCCAAGAAGACCAACCATGGGAGCCAGCAAAAATGTTCTAATCTTTTCACCGGCCAGCTAGGGGCAAAATTAATGTCTTCTGATTTCATCAATGCACTGACAATTTAGGTAGTTGTATTAAACCCTGTAAAATAACATGGAAAATGCCACTAACCATTTGTTATTTCCAAAGTTCTAAACATTTCCTTAGGCCACACTCAGAGCCCTCTCTGTGGGCATGTGCGCCATCGCCCCAGTATAGAGTTCGCCCTGCCCCTCTGCCCAGCAGCCCAATGGGAGCGCTCTCTCCCATGTCTGGAGTAAGGTGGGCAGCTCACATGTGGTGTGAGGGTGCGGCGTAAACAGCAGCCTGTTGAGTCTGTGGCGAAGGTGAGTTTGGGCACTCGATCTCTAAAAGGTTCGCCATCACTGTCTTAGAGGATCAGAGCTGTTAGCAGTGACCAAGGATGTGAAAGGAAAAGAGGGAGGCTTACTTTGTAGCAGTCATTTGCAATTAGCTGCAAAAGGCTAAAGGACTCTCCTGAGGTTTCCATCTTTAGGTACAGCTCCCAAGCTAGTCGTGGCTTCTTATTCATAATGTCTGCAATAAGTAGAATGTTAACATTAATGGAGAATGTTATTACAATAGAGTTTGCAGAAGTGGGAAGCATTCCAATCACCAGTTTAATTATTTTTGTTGTTCAGTAAAAATGAGAAGTAATGTTATCACTCATCACCTCCGTTCTATTATGAATCGGTAAACGTGAAGTGTCAGGATTTCCATGCCATCTCAGATTAGCTCAGAAGTAACCAACATGTTTGAACAGAACAGTGGTCCATTTAACACTTAACTTACAGTAAAACCTTGCATAAAGAGTGCCTCGCTTAGAGACTAATTCGGTTAAAGAGCAGAATTTTCTCTGAATGGTCGCCTCGCTTAACAACTAAAAACCAAAAATTTGCTTAACAACTAAATCGGGGTTGGCAATTCCACTGCCAGAAGTCATAATCAGTCACTTACAATGGCAGTGGTGGTGCTTTTTCTAAGTGTTTCACTTAGAGAGCAACTTGCTTAAAGAGCAATCCCATGGAACGCATTATGCTCTTTAAGTGAGGTACCACTGTATTAAGCTTCTATCCCAAAACAGAAGTCACACTACTTATCTGTCATACAAACAGTATGCTAATAATGAGCATGAAATACCTATTAAATTTTTTTTCCTAATGATTTAGAAGCCATGCATTAAGGAACACAGATTTTGCAACCAGCAATAGATTCTACTTAACAATGCCCATGAACTTCATTGTTCATCAAAGAGAGAAGAAAGAGATGGAACTAACAAACAGTATAAAGCTATCTGGCCCTTCTGAACACTACCATATATGAATTATCACTGGCACATCTCTTCCTACTAGAAGGTAACCCTTTATTTGGAATCAACCGGAATGACAGGATGAAATCTTGCCTCCTGTCATATCTTATGGAAATGTAAACAGAGGCAACATTTAATGGGCAAGACAATATAGGTTTCCATTTTATGTATTGTTTTGAAGTTTTGAACTCATAACTAAAGTGAGAGACAGCCATTAGCTCTGCAAACTCTTTATTGATAGCATGCTGTGTTTTTCGTCAAGGTAGGTAAGAGGGGAATTTCAAAACTCCACATATATAATTGTACTTTGGTATGGCAATTCACAAGCAAAACAAAGTGGGTGCCTCATCCTAAAATGGTGTGCTCCCTTGCTTGGACCACACACCATCTTGGTATTTGGTATCGGTATCTAAGATTGGTCTGTAAAGGCCGATCTTAGTGAGTGAGGCAGAGCTATGTCTGTGATTATATATGTATATGTTTTGAAATTTTAATTGTAGAGTTGTTTCATTAGCACCTGTCCCAAGAAACAGAGCAAAAATAATCTGAAATATTTTGCAGATGATCTCTAGACACACCTATTCCCACAGTGCATTTCCTGTTTTCTCAAAGGCTGTGGCAAGATAAACATCTTATGGGGCATTTGCCTACTAAAAGGAGCAATGATATCTAAAAATTACTTAAATCCATCCACCAACTTAAATTTAAAAAGAGAGAGCCAGCCAAAACTAATGGAATAATGAAGAATTAACTTTAGATAACACAATAAAATCACTCACAGCAGCGAGCTAGCCAGCTGAGGTAAACAAAATCATTCTTTATTTTCTCATTTTGAATCAAGAGGAACACCTTATGGGAAAAAGTAGAGAAACAGGAAAAAAATGTGATTCTGTGCTCTCCCTTTGACAACATAATGCTGAATCCCAATGTGACAAACACAGCTGTATGACATAAAAAGTTATGAAAATGCTATGAGTATGGAAAATCAGTGTAAAACAGACAAAATATAATGGGTTCAGTAACTTGTTTTATTCAAAAATATCTGACATTTTGAAATACTAAGGGACTTCTGTGACTTGCCTTACACATGTGGCACCAGGTGTTGGCATACAAAGTAAATAAGAAGCAAGATGGGATGAGGAAAAAGCTTGACAATAAAGGCAAGGCAATTCTGGAGAGAAAAGTTTAATGAAATAGTGATGTTTTCCTACTTTTTTAAAAGAAAAGTACAGACTAAGACTTCTTGATGCACACACATTTGTTATATATGTTTTAAATCACATATTCCCTCATAATAATTTTATTGTAGAAAAATTTCATTTAAGTGCATGGAAAATGAAATCTCTCTGTAGTACACCCCCCCCCCCCGACCTGTAACTTATACCTGCGAAAGGATGAAGACATCAACAAGCATATCACTCAAAAGACTATTTTTTAAATTAGTGAATGCTAACTCCTATGCATACTGCAGGCATATACAACACTTAGATGCAAAATGCATTTCTACATCTAAGACAGGGTGACAAACCTATGGCATGCATGCCAGACATGGCACTCCCAACCCTCTCTGTTGGCACGTATGCCATCACCCCAGCAGTTCCCTCTGCTCAGTAGCCCAATGGGAGCACTTCCTCCTTCCCCCAGCATAGACTTCGCCCTGCCCGTTTGGGCACTTGGTCTCTTAAAGGTCCACCATCACTGATCTAGGAGGTGATTTCCTCTCTATGAAAAGAGAATTGAGGTGAAAAAGAAGGATTTCATTATTTGTGGATGGCTGCTTGCCTTCTACTAAACTGAGTTTTAGTCTTTGGGGAGAGGGGGAATTTACAATAAAAGCACAAGTATTTCATTTTTGCCCTTTGGTTGTCCTTGTTGTTAAAGATGTAAACCACCCAGAGTAGGATAAAATCCTAGAGAGGTGATATATAAATGAATGAATATCCAACCAAATGAACTAATGTTATTTTTAAAACTGCAGTTTCTGTTTCTCTCTTTTTTTCTATTTCTGTTATGTATATTAACTGTATTTTCTGACAGGCACGGAATGTATCTTTTCTCATGTATCTATTCTTATGCAAATAAGTGGATCGAAAAATGTACACACTCTGTTAGCCAATGGGCTTGTTGTATTATTGTTACTGTTTATAGGAGCGGAATGTATCTTTTCTCATGTATCTATTCTTATGCAAATAAGTGGATCGAAAAATTTGCACTCTCTGTTAGCCAATGGGCTTGTTGTATTATTGTTACTGTTAATGTTTATAGTGTATATAAGTCCGAGTTTTGCCCCACTAATAAAGAGCTGAATTTCACTACTTCATTCATCTGCTTCTTCATTCCTTGAACACTAAAATTTCTCAGTTGGAAAAAATACAGGTACAGAGAACAGGAGTTTGCAACTTGTTCCTGTGGCATAATATACTGTATATTCCAATTCTGCTTATAGAAAACAAAAGCTGTTATATTTGTAAATTTCATAAACATGCTAAATACTGTAATATAATTTTTCATGCTAGTTTTATGAATAAAGCATTTTATGTTACTGACATAGTAAAATAATTTTAGTTTTTATATAAAAATAGGTATTGCATAAGTTTTAATATTTTCCCATAATTTTATGATTTTTTTCCCTGGGGGAAATTGTTATTTGCATGGTTTCCAAATTTTAAGAAATGTTACATCTTTCCCCCTGTAACAGAATTGGTCACAAGTTATTCAACATGGAGTCTCTTTGGTTTTTAAACTGTCTTAGAATGTAGCTTTGCTTCTTTGCAAAGGCCTCATAATTCTTTCTGCTGCGCTTATCAAGCAGATGTTCTTGGAGAAGCTTCTCAAAGCTTCGGCCTATGTTGTGTCTTCTTCCCTGTTCTGGAATGTCTGTAATGTCAACATCCAGAGCCTGGGATCACTACACCTTTGTTATGAGAACCAGTGGTTGTTTATGAAAACCCTCAGCTCTAATTGGCTGTATGCTAATTAGGAGGGCCAAGCTCATGTCTTTCCTGTAGGCACATGGGTTTGGGAGTTAGTTCGAGTTTGGGGGTTCTGAAAGTGACACCTCAGAAGGGAGAGGGGGACTCTACCATCGAGCCCTTACTCCAATCCAAGCTTAATTATGATTACATAGATTAGTCAGGTTTTCCTTTTGTTTCTGTGGGAAGGCCTGATGAGTGTGGATTTCCCTACCTGTACTTTTTTGATTAGTATTTTTTTTTGTATGCTGTACTTCTGTATCCTGAACCTACGGAAGAACTGTTCTTCTACAATATGCTTCGAGAACAATAAACATTTTTACTTCATCAACAACGCCTGTTCTTTGGGTGAGGGGGTAAGACAAGAGTTAAGCCATAAGCCACATGCTACCACATTTAATACAATTCTCTCCATATTACTTGCTGGGCTCTGTTAATACAGGTAAGCCCCAGGTTGTTGCTGCAGAAGGATCTTCGGGACGGCACGGTAGGCCTTCTGGGCTCAGGAGTCTTTGGGGAGTTCCATAGGGCAGACTGGTAAAAGTCGCTCACCAAGAACTGGGAGAGACCCAAGGGCAAAGGCCAAGTCAAAGCCTATCTGTCACACACCCCAGATAGAAACAAAGCCACAATGCTGACAGAAAGTGATGGTTGCCCTAAATAATTCCCAATGTCCCTAAGTAAGACAGGAGGGATTTGTATTCAGCATAGTTGCCATTTTGTTCAGTTAGTAGTGCGATCTAAGTTTAAAGACTGCAGCCTAAGTGGAAGAAAAGCATACAGTACCAATCCACTGCTTCAATAGCAATAAAGTATCAGGTAGTGCTCAAACATTATAATCAGTTTTACAGTTAACAATATTTTTCTTGCTGTTTTCTTTCCCTTTTCATCTTACTCATTAGATTTTATGCATTCACATGCCTTCCATTTTGAAAGAAAATATTTCAGTCAGGGTAAAAGGTAAAGGTTTCCCTTGCTCGAAAGTCAGTCGTATCCGACTCTAGGTGCAGTGCTCATCTCTGTTTCTAAGCCGAAGAGCCAGCGTTGTCTGCTTCTGCAGACGTTTCCGTGGTCATGTGGCAGGCATGACTAGACACCGGAGCGCACGGAACGCTGTTACCTTCCCACCGAAGTGGTCCCTATTTATCTACTTGCAATTTCTTGCTTTCGAACTGCTAGGTTGGCAGGGAGGATACATGAAAAATATTTCCCCCTCTCGTCTATAAAATTTTAAAGAAACACATACGAACCTCCTCAGCTTCAATGGTATTGCCAGTAGCAGCTTTGGCTTGGGCAAGGTTGAAATTAAAAGTATCATCATTATAGAAGTAACTCTGTAAAATATATCAATCAATCAATCAATCAATCAATCAATCACATATACATGTCAAGATTCAATAGCGTACCCTCCCATCCAACATCAAGAGAACTGAGGTCTCCTTTCCCTCACCTTTTGCTGCAGCCCCACATGGTGTCAAAAAAAAAAAGCTACTGTAGAGGGCTTTGCAGGTACTGTATACCGTGCGAGGTTTTATAATATACAGGGAGTTGCAGGTAGCAAGGAAGATGTCAGTATGGGCACGTTTTACTTCCGCTTCCGGGAGCCACGAGGGCAGCATGGGCCGGATGAATCGTAGCAAACCCATTCCTGTGGATTCATGGGGGCTTGGGCTTCTGGGAATTGAAGTCCAAAAACATCTGTAGTGCCAAGGTTCGCCATCACTGATATAGGTGGAAGGGGAGTGAACCATTTTCCAGCTTTTTTCCATTGAGTTTAAAACTGAGCAGCTAACTGAAATATTCCATGAAATTAGTTACAATAGATCTGTGGGATGATTCAATGTCAAAAGTGTCAAGGTAACAGCTTCCTTTAGTTTGCTATTCCTTCTGGGCATGTTAATTGTGTTTTAATATGTTTTGATTTTTCTTCCCATTTGGCTCCAAAAGGTCTTAACAATGAGCATGATCTTTCAGCCTTTTTGTAGTATTTACCCTTTTTCTCACTCTTATATGTTTTTCTATGTGGATGTACCTTTAATTGTAGAAAGCATATTAGCACTTTGATGACCCACAGGTGTGGACTGTATGTATGAGTGTACCTTTACTTATATATTGGGCTTCGTAACATCACCAGATAACGCTCTGACCTCATATGAATTCACTTCGAAGGCAGTTTCGAGCGCGTTTATTGATGATCCAGGTACCTTTCTCTCTTCCTCACATTTTTGTATTTTGTGTATCTTTGTTGTTTGAGTACACTACATGTTATACGTATGTTTCGAATATCAGTTTGTGTATCTTGCTTGACTGTTGCAGAGTCTTGATAAAGGACTACGAAATATCCATTTGACCGGAAGGATATGGACTGATTATCCACCTCCTGCAACGACTTACCTCTATATTATCTTTTGAAGTTGCTCCTTTGCTGTGGCACCCGGACTTTTGACCGCTTTTGATTGTCTTTACCTCCTTTGACCTCTCGGCTGGACCTTATGACTCCGCATTTTCATCGGACTTTTACATGAACTTTACCACTACTTCACTAGTTGTTACTGTTTGATATCATACTGTGATATATATAGAGTCGGTCTATTTGTTACCTCAGGTCCTATTTGCCCGATAGGTTCTTTGGATTTACTTTAGGGATATTCTTTGATTCTTGGATGAATGTGGTTTTTGACTCTGTTTATTTTGCCTACTGTTTGCATAGCATGACATTATGAGTCTTATCCCTATTGTTCACATTTTTTGTCAGTTTGACTGGGTTGCTACACTTTATATATTAAATTTTGCTGCTTTTATTGCTTTGACTCGTCCTTTAGGGTGATTCCTCCTTCCCCTTCCTTGTGATTACACCCTGGCCGTCTTCCCTACTCCTCTTCTAGAATCATTGAATGACAGGATACAAGAACCCTGCTTTGGATGAGCTCCCGTCTTTGTCCCAGCTCCTGCCAACCTAGCAGTTCGAAAGCAAGAAATTGCAAGTAGATAAATAGGGACCACTTCAGTGGGATGGTGACAGCGCTCCGTGCACTCCGGTATCTAGTCATGCCTGCCACATGACCACGAAAACATCTGTGGAAGCAGACAGCGTTGGCTCTTCGGCTTTACACCCTAGGCTCTTGGCTCTACACCCTAGAGTCGGATACGACTGGCTTTCGAGCAAAGGAAACCTTTACCTTAATGTTCCTTAACCTTTTCAGGGATCACCAACATATTCAGCTCTGGCATTACATAAACGTGGCCAAAATGTCTGCTTCTATGAAATGGTGATTAAGTTTAAAAGTAGTTGAAAAACAGTCACTTTCCACAAATCAATCGTGACTAAAGGAAACTACTTCCTTGTCTATGCTCATGCTACATCTTTGCCCAAGAAGAAAAGTACTTTCACCTGAAGGTGTGGGAAAATGAACTCCTTTGTGCTAAAATCTTTGGATGTGTGGGAGGTATTAAGCATTACCTAGATACCAGTTTAAAACAAAGGGTGGAATGGTGCCAATTGACATTAAGCCACAGTCAGAATGATATGTTCAAGCATAATATTAATTGCTTTACCAGATTACAATACAGGCTTTGTACAGTGTCATCAGTTTTCAGATATGCCTCACCCTCTGCTTACTCCAACACGTCTATATGTATCAGTTCTATATTCTACCAAGTAACTAAGTTTGTACAGTAAAACCTCGGTTTAAGAACGACTCTGTTAACGTACTTTCTGGTTTACAAAAGGAAATCCAGAGAAAATAGTGCCTCGGTTAACAATTTTTTTTCCAATTTAGTAAGGTAAAGGTAAAAGTAAATGTCACCCTTGCTCGAAAGCCAGTCGTATCCAATTCTAGGGTTCAGTGCTCATCTGTTTACAGCTGAAGAGCCAGCATTATCTGCATTTGCAGATGTTTCCGTGGACATGTGGCAGGCATGCCTAGACAGTGAAGTGCACGGAACGCTGTTTACCTTCCCACCGAAGTGGTACCTATTTATCTACTTGCAAATTTTTGCTTATGAAAAGTTTTTTTGGGTGTGTGTGTGTGTGTCTTCTGATGCTTCCCACAGTGGTGGAAGGGTATTTGGAGCATTTCCACTCTATTTGCGGAATTTTTGTCACATTTTGGCACCACCAGAAGCTCTCAAAGCAACCAGGAAGTGCTGGAAATTCGCCCTTCCCCTCTACAGCTGATCGGCAGGTGCTTTTCCTGCAACTACCAGAGGTGGCCACTAGATGGCACTGTTGGAAATGTGCTCCCTTCTCCTTCAGATGAATTAAAAGGACTAGATACTGAACAGCTAAATATTTTTGAAGCTGATAAGGGGCCATTCAACAATTATGTGATCCATGTTTTGAAAAAAAAATTGCCCCCTCCCCCCCATGTAATCCAACCATAATTTTAGCTTCAACCCCCTCCCACCCTTTAAAATTACATAATCCAGAGCTTTTGTATCGAAACTTTAATTTTTAGAGCTTTTCACTATTGGTGCCTAATGCACAAAAGCTCCAAATGGATTACGTAATCTTTTACCTGACCCCCACGTAATTATTTTGTAATTCAGATGGCAGACTCCCTCCCCCCTTCAACAATCACATAATTGTTGAATGGCCCCTAAGCAAGTGATACTAGCCTTATACCAGTAAGTATACCATGTGGTGGAGGAAGGCCAAAATCGCCGTCCGGCCCCTGGAGCTGTCTGAGGGAACGTGACCTAGCCCTCGGCCTGAAAAGGTTGAGAACCTCTGGGCTATGGCATCAAGTTTAGATAGTCATGTCTACACATAAAAGTAACTGAAAATGGTAAAGTCTCTGTGTAAAAAACAGCAAAAGATTTCTCCAAACTTAATGTGTTTAGTAAAATGGCAGATGATGTTACAAAATTAAACATAGATTTATGTCCATCTTTTTCTCTAGGTAAAATTAGGTAACATGTACTTATTAGTGCTCTTAGATTCTGCCCAAAATACAAAATAGTACAGTATTTGCAAAGATGTGCATGGAAATGTGTAAAATTTACTAACCTTAACTGAATTGAGGTAAATTAGGACATCATCAAATTGTCTTAGCAGAAAGAAGCAAGATGCCATACACTGTCTCCCAGGGATTGTATCTGGAGAACATAAGTTATATGCAAACATACTGAGTATAAAAATTTACATTTCTTACATTTCTTAGCAATAAATTAGCCAGCTAGTTGATCCTCTGTGCCTTCAGATGCCAGTTTGTATTTTATTTTACTTATTTTTTATATATACAGTACAGTATGTATTCTTTAAATGTGTGACTGTTATTAATGTGTGAGTTTGTGCTGCCAGCCACTCAGAGTAGGAAAATCTCCTAGATGGGCGGGGTATAAATATAATAAATAAATAATATATTCTATTGTCATTCTTTCTAACAATTTCAAATTCCTGCCTGGCTACCAGAAAGCAACACAATATGTGCAATGTGGAGAAAGATTGCAGACATCATTTACATTGCTCAATAGATTACAGAAACATCCAACAGAAAATGTAATTTAGAAATACAATATTTAATCTAGATCAAAATCTTAAGAAACTAGTCTTGTAGCTTACATCAAAAGCACATGTAACTTCCTAATCAGCAAGCCTTCAATATAGATCATCCCTAAGATTAGTAATTGAGTTGTTGTTGTTTTTGGAGGGGACAAGGAGAAAAGGTCTGTAGCATTTAAAAAGCTTTAAAACATACTAAGGCATTGGATTCATTGAGTTTGCACCATTATGTATATGAAGAATTATGCTAAATTGGCAGACTTGGTGCATTAGGGGTCAAGTTGAAAAGAAAGACAAAACAGTAACATCGAATATAAAAAGCGCACTTGACATGATTGGGAAAAATAAACCAGGTGACCATACACAAATGAGGCTCATTTCATGTCCTTGCATGGTAGAATCCAGGAGTCAAATAAAAGCAGCCAAGAACTATCTTTCCCCATATTTTATACTAAGAGGTTAAAATATTCCAGAAACATTGCATCTATTAATAATAATCATTCCCCAAAACTAATATGCACCTCAGCAGCATATGTGTGGCTGTTGGTGAAAATGAACCATTTGTGTCTAATTCCTCATTCCTTCTTTATTATCCATAGCACGCCTTTTTAAAAATTTAATTCTGCTGGCAAGTGATTTGCCAAGGTGGTCGAAGAAATGCAAGTGCTGTTATGACAAGAATGAAGTAAGTTGGACTAGAAACTACAGAAAATTTGAAATAAGAATGCTGTTTTTGGCAGAATGTTCAAACATATTACAATATTCTGACCACAAAATTGAAAAAGTTATTAATAATGTTTTATCTGTTAATACAAACTTAGCTAATATTTGCATTTGCTGGCAACACTGACACTTGACAGGTGAACAAAGCAAAACATGTAACAGGTTAAACATACCACATTCACTAGCTGACCCTCCCACCAGCTGGAAAAACTGCTGAGCAATTTTCAAATGATCTCTCTAGGAAAGAAAGAAACAAGAGTTGAACAGCAAGGCAAGTTAAGATATTAGTGAAGTACAGTACAGTATACACATTTTTATGTCTGGCCAGACATCCCACTACAGTAATGGAGTAGACCTGTGATGGCGAACCTTGGCACTCCAGATGTTCCTGGACTTCAATTCCCAGAAGCCCAAGCCCCCATGAATCCACACAAATGGGTTTACTGCAATTCATCCAGATCGCGCCGCCCTCATTGCTCCCAGAAGCGGAAGTAAAATGTGGGCTGTGTGGATCCACGGGGGCTTGGGATTCTGGGAAATGAAGTCCAGGAACATCTGGAGTGCCAAGGTTCACCATCACAAGAGTAGACTGTACAGCCAGTGACTCAACGCCAAGTGTTGGGCAGCAGTAAATAACCTGACTTCCCAAAGGGGCCAACAGCTGGGGTGGATGAGCCCCTTTAGGTGGGGTGATAGTCCCCCTCAGTGGAGGAAATGCCACTGGAAACCATCCTATTGGGCCCAATAGCAAAATGACTGGAGGAGGAACCACTTCACTATTCTGATTCCCAACGGCCAATGAGGTTAAGCCACTGATCACAGGAAATGCTTGGAGATGCCCTGCCTCACTTGTTTCCCCCATTTCTTTCATCTCTCTCTCACACAGAGATGCATACATATAAAGTAACTTCCATTCACAATGTTCCAAAATGCACTTTGATCATCTTTTCAAAAGTGACTTTTCTTGTTCAAAATGAACCACAAAGGTAAATGACATGAGAGTTATTGTGATATCTAGTTCGGGCCGGAATCAATAAAAGAGAATATTTAAATTTATTAAGAAGGAAATAACACACGATCATTCCACTTACATAGATATTACAAATCCTTCTTTCAGAGTACTCCATAACATTATCCCACCCAGTTTTTTTATTTTATCAGCTTCAGCAGAAAGTCAACATCTGAAGCTACTGAGCTTATTTAGCTGGGCTTTGTGGTTTTTTTTATATAAAAAAAAAATACCATTCAGGATTTGTTTTTACTTTGGGGGGAAATTGTTTTTTTTATCAGCCCCATTTGGGTTACAATAGCCATCATAGCTTATCATGCAAGATTATTATTATATAGGATAGTGCACCATTCTCTGAAAATAATGAAAGTAAATAAAAAAGAAAATGGTTAAAAGTATACAGTACTCTAAATAAGCTAAGCTGGTAAATACAGACTTATTTAGTCCTAATAAATTATAGTTATAAAGCGTTGTTTTTACTTACTGAACCCATTTCCTGTCCAAGGACTGCATTTACCACACCCTTGAGGATGTACTCCTAAATATGAGATTCAAAGCAAATCGTAAAATTGGAGGCAACTCATATAGTGAAGTTAAAGGTGACTTGCAATTGTTCAAGTCTATATTATAAATACATAGATTTCTGAATCTCTACGCATCCCTATTATTTAAAACTGTGTTTAACACACAATACTAGTCACAGTAAGGACATTTTCCCTAGCATCCATATAACCCAAAGTTTATCTCCACATCTACAATGGCAAGATCAGTAACTTTTGTGCTTTTGTGTCATCTGAATCCAAAATTTAGTTTTGTTTTTCCTGGACTAGGACAGCAAAGCTTCCGTTAGCACTAAACCACCACTATGAGGAAAAAAAGGGGGTGGGGGAGATCCAGAAGAGAAATTCTTACCAAAGCTTTTTAAAGTAATGGTTAGAAATTCTGGCAGTGGAACTCTGTTTCTTTTCTATCTGATATGCCAGCCCTCAGTTTTTTTCTGTTTAACTGTACAATCCTTTTGTCTACAGCTCAACGCTGCCTGGCATTTAATGTTTTCACTAGCTTCAGAGAGCCTGTTGTTGTTCAGTCGCACAGTCGATTCCGACCCTTTGCAACCCCATGGACCATTGCCCCCCAGGGACCTCTGTCCTCCACATTTTTGAAAAATGGGAAAAGGGAATGGGAAAACTCTACACACCATAAATCTACTCATTTTTCATTCAAAAAGGATATTTATTGCCCCAGTAAACACATCTATCTTTTCGATTTAGCTAGCCTTGTTTGAAAAAGCCTCTCCATTCTGTAAACCACAAAGATTCTATAGAAGACTTTTAGATTCTTCAAATAATGTTTCTCACCTACAGCTATCTTAACCTATAAAACCAAGGCTTAACCATTGGAACTTGCTATAGGTTGCTATGCCTCGCCCTACTTGCCTGCACTCACCCTTCGTGCACACGGCCGATCTGGGTCCGCAGGTCAACAAAGGAGTGAGAAAACCGGCAGTGGGGCAACAGCCCCACAAACGCGAAAAAAGGGAAACAACTTCATTTCCCAACATTCCTTGCACCACGCCGTGCCAGAGCCAATCAGGCTGACAGGCTCTCGCACAGCACGGCGCAAGGAACGTTCGGAAACGCGCCGCAGCCAATCAAAAGAAAACCATTTTAAAAAAACGCAGCAAACACATCCAACACCCAGCCAAACACCACAAAATCCAACCACCACCACCACCCCAAATAAAGAAAAACAGCCAACTCACCACCACACGACCTCACTCCACAACGACTGGAAAAGAAATGAATAAAGAAAGAGACTACTTACTGGAAGAAGCTCCACCCAGAGGCCACGAGAGAAAAAACAGTCAAAATACAAGATAACCCCTACCAGCACCACTTGCTGCCCACAATAGTAAAAGACACAAAAGACACAACAGCCCCACATAAAAGGCCCCAAGAGTAAAAACAAGTAAAAACAAATAACACAAAATCACAATTTTACACAAATCAAAAACATATGTCAATAAAATAAAATAAAATAAAAACTATTCAAAAATCCTGTGCTGAATTTTTACTCAAATAAAAAACAAAAACATCAATACACAGTTTAAAAACATTTATTGTGAAAAACATGTACTTCCACATGTTTTAAATTATTACCTATGGTACAACTATTAAAAATACATACTAAAAATTATTGGGTTAAATAATTTTTTTGGAAAAAGTATATCATCCTTTGTTCTTTTTTCATCCACAAAACCAAAACACCAAACAAAACTCATCACAGTTTATAACAGGCCACCAAATTTTTTTTTGTATAAATAATTTTTTTAAAAATTTCAATTATAGACTAACCTCTTCTTTACAAACATTAACAACAACAACAAAAACTTTACAACACCATTTAAAACAGCCCGACAATGCCGGGCAACCTCTGCTAGTAAAGTATAAAATTGTGTGGCATCAGATCAATTCTGACTTATGATAACCATTTCCAGAGTTTTCTACATAGAAAATAAATCAGAAGTAGTTTACTGTTACCTTCTTCTGGGGGGCAGTTTGCCTATGACTGTACAGGCTGGCTCTGGAGTCCTGATGGGAACTGAACTCCCAATTTCTGGTTCTGCAGCCAGATAGCTAAATGATTGAGCAATCCAGCCAGCTATAACATATATAATAATGTATCTGATATACGTTATAAGACACACTCATACACACTTCTATATAACACTCTATATCAAGGGTGGGCAAACTTTTCATGCTGGTCATGTAGTTGAGCAGGCCGGTCATGTGGTTCCTCCTGCCATAAAATGCATCCACAGCTATTGTAAACATGTTTACAACAGCCACGGGTGCATTTATAGCAGCGTTATATGCATGTGCGTGGGTGCATTATACACATGCATGGGTGCGTTTTATTTCCGCTTCTGGTAGTGGCGAGAGTTGGATGATTTGGCACTGTGGGCCTCAGGCCATAGTTTGGCCACCCCTGTTTTATATAGTCAAATATTTCATTTACCTGTGGAGTTGTGGGTTCTAGATCCTTAATCAGACTGTAAGCTTCTTGCACATCATCTGAAATGTTAAAATGCATACTGTTCACTTTCATATACCATCATTTTTCTACCAATTATAGAGAAGAGATGAAAAGGAACTATGCCAGAGATGGGCAGTCTTGGCCCTCCAGCTGTTCTTGGACAATTCCCAGAAGCCCAAGTCAACACACCAGCTGGTCAGGGTTTCTGGGAATTGAAGTTCAAGAACAGCTGGAGGGCCAAGACTGCCCATCACTGAACTATGCAGAGCAATTATTTTGTTGTAAGTGTATTTCTCTTAGGAAAATTAAGTAAATGGTTTGTGGTATCTAATTTTAAAGCTAGTATGGGAAGCAAGCTGCCTTAAGCTCACTCTCACTTATTTCTAAGATGTGTACTTAAAAACTAGACTGAAGGGGTGGATCCTCCCACTTAGCCTAGTTGTTTTGGTTAAATAACTGTTTATATTGGTATCAGTCCCCAGAGGTTAGGGCTCCACATTTGAATAGCTGACATTCCTTCACCACCCATGTATCTTTCTATATGAATGCTTAGCATTGCAAGAATGGACAAACACAACTTTTGAAATAGTATTTATAATAATAACTCTCAAAATGAAGTTGTTTTGTAAAACAAAAAAAGGTTTTGGAGCAAAATATTACAAATTCTTCTAATGGGCACAACAGCAGATGGGAGACAATGCTTTCAAAAAGAGAAACGAGATTTTGTACGCCTACTGATGATCAGTACAAACAGAGTTCTGGAACCTGAATGACACATCAGCACACCAAGGACATTATAAAATCTCTGAATAAAAGGGTTCTTCTAAAACTAACTTCAATAAGGTTTAAGCAACTAAGTAAGCAAAAGCCTATTGAAATATTTTGTGTACTGTACAGTATTCATGAAATACTACCATCAGTACTTGAGGTTCTCCAAAACCACTTTTACACCAATCTGGTGAAGAATTAACAATTCCTTGACACTAGTTAGTAACTACAACTTTAGGTCAATACATTACTTTAGCTTTAGATAGCTAGACTGCAACATGGTTGTTGGCCATGTTTTTTTCTTAAATAGTAAAAACCTTCCCCTCATTCCAGATTTACAAATCCATTCTATACTCTGTTTACAGAAAATGCAACTCCCATCCAATGTGCCAGATTTTATATCAGCCTTGGCCAAAGTGATGTGTTACACTAACATCAAGATATTTTATAAGCTTTAGCTAACTGTATCTTCTCTTTCAGTCATCTAAAGTTTTTTCTTTGCAAACCAGAAATGTAAATAATTTGGTAATTTTGAGCTCAGACACAATGAACAGCTACAACCTTCACAACCTCAAATCAAAAACACACCTCTGCCTGGTGTCAAAGAAAAGACAAACAAAACAATTACGAGGAATTTTTTAAAAAATCAAATGATGTCTTTACCTTGGCGGAGGTAGTAAATTACAAGATTCAATCTAGCTTCAGGAATGACATCAACAAGGGGAGGAAGTACTTGAAGAGCCCCTTCACCTCCTCGAAATACCACCTGTGCAGTAAAGTCCAGACTGTATTAGTACTGCAGTAAGTCACAGAATATAATCTTACATGTTCTGAAATTATCATTTATTGAACTAAAAGCAGCTAGATGAGAAGTTTATGGATTATGAAGGTTCAGTACTGGGACCCCTGCTTTTCAACCTCTTCATAAATGATCTAGAGGTAGGAGTAAAAAGCGAGGTAGCCAAATTTGCTGACGACACTAAATTATACAGGGTAGTGAAAACTGTGAGAGATTGTGAGGAGCTCCAGAGGGATCTCTTGACACTGGGGGAGTGGGCAAAACAGTGGCAAATGAGCTTCAACATTAGTAAGTGCAGAGTGATGCATGTTGGGGCAAAAAACCCCAATTACATTTATAAACTGATGGGGTATGAACTCTCTGCGACAAACCAGGAAAGGGACCTTGGTGTCCTGGTCGACAGCTCAATGAAGATGTCAACCCAGTGTGCCTCAGCAGTGAAAAAAGCAAACTCAGTGTTAGGGATCATTAGGAAGGGTATAGAAAATAAGTCAGCAAGTGTCATTTTGCCTCTTTATAAATCTATGGTGAGGCCCCATCTGGAATACTGTGTACAGTTCTGGTCGCCATACCTCCAGAAGGATATTATGGAGCTGGAGAAAGTGCAGAGGAGGGCAACCAGAATGATTAGGGGACTGGAACACCTTCCTTACCATCTGAGGCTGCAACGGTTGGGCCTCTTCACTCTTGAACAACGGCGTCTAAGAGGTGACCTTATTGAAGTTTATAAAATCATGCACGGTGTGGACAAAGTAGATAAGGAAAAACTGTTTTCCCTATCGCACAACACTAGAACTAGGGGACACTCGATGAAACTTTTGGGTACTAGTTCTCAAACAAATAAGAGAAAGTACTTTTTCACCCAGAGGATTACTGGTCTATGGAACTCCCTGCCAGAAGAAGTGGTAACAGCTGTCAGTCTTGACAGCTTTAAGAAAGGATTAGACAAGTTCATGGAGGACAAGGGTGTCAATGGCTATAATTATGGATACTTAAGGACAACCTCGGGGTTGGAGAGATAGGCAGGATATCTCTCAATGCCATTTCCAGGGAATCCTAAGCAGGTGAAGGCATCTCCTTGGGAATACCCTGAAGGAAATGGTGAGCCACTGTGTGAGACAGAATGCTGGACTGGATGGGCTGTGGCCTGTTCCAGCAAGGCTGTTCTTATGTTCTTATGAAGATGTCAAATTTTCTCTCTAATATTGTTAGCATTTACAAATTGTACAGTTACTCTACCTATACGTGTCAGATAATCACATTAGAAAAACAGCAATTCCTTCAAAGCTAAATACAGCAGTTTTGTACTTTAGTCTTTACAGAAAGTTTTTGTTTACTTTTTATTAAATACTTCTGGAGCCCAATTTGAGTTACACTAATGCAAAGAGTCATACAACAGGATTTTGCCATTGTGTTTTTAGTCTAAGTTGTTTTAATGATTGTGAGCCACCTTGAGTTTCTCACCTATAGAAATGTGGCTTGGAAATGAAGTCTAACTCTATCTGGCCTATCTTAGAGGTTATAGTGTGGGTAAAATAAGAAGAGGAGAGTCATGTTTTTTGCCTTGTGTTCATTGAAGGAAAGATAAAACATTACCTTAGTTCATAATTTAATAATAATCGTCATGATCACAAAAGTTTGAAAATTTAGCCTTCTTCCTAATGTTCATGTTCCCACATATGTCATTTATTGACTGAAATCCAGCAGTAAGTTGCAACTAGAATAACCCATTCAAAGCCTGTCTAGTTTCCATTGCTTCAACGGGTCTGCTACATGATTTCACCCAAAATGTCTGAAATCCAAAATCTATGTAAGGAAAGCTTCTGGACATACATTGAGAAATGTACAAGCTGCCGCCTCCTAGCAAAATGCTTTTGTGACCCAGAAGACAAAACTTTCTTCTGATTCCAATCTAATGGCATTATGAGCTCCACAAAGAACATAATACAAACTAGTGGACTTAACAACTCTTACTCACCAGGTTGTGCTTAATGAGTTCTTTAGCAAATTCAAAGGATGTTGAGGCACTGTCCATCAAACTCTTAAGCTCTGCCTTATATTTTTAAAGATAATGAAACACGAAAAATAAATTCATGAAAAAATATGATGTATTATCAACAGTAACATATTTGAACAGATATTACAGGGTTGTGCATATTCAAGATAACTTGAAATAGCTATGATTTCGGGAAAGACAACCTATTTTTATCAAGTCCCAATTTCCTTCAGGACATTCTTTTTAGAAGCCATAGACAGGGCTCAAGGTTGACTCAGCTTTCCATCCTTCTAAGGTCGGTAAAATTAGTACCCAGCATGTGGGGGCAAAATCCTAATTAACTTGTGAAACACCCAGAGAGTGCACTAAGCACTATGGGGTGGAATACAAGTGTAATTGCTATTGCTATAGATAGGACCTAGGGTAGACAGGGCAAGCCTGCTCCTTTTCTCTCTGATTCTATCATTCTTTTCTCTTTTTCTCTCTTCTCTTCTACAAGCTGAGAGCTGAAACGAACAATTGTGTAGGTACTGTATCTTGAAACTAGATCTAAGGCTGGATGCAGTCAGACACCCTGAAAGCTCACAAAGTAAAATACTACAAATATTTAGAACACTTTAAAAGTTTACACTGAAATATTATTGTCAAATCAAACGTTCAATCAAGACAGACTGCTTGAGACAAGAATACAGCAATAAAATACCTCAGCTGCCTTTCCATTGTAAAGTCGGAAGTGATTACAAGCCTTTAAATTAAGAGCGATGGTACTATCAGGAACCTGCTGAAGGTAAATAGCTAGCACTTCTTGGGATACATCATAATAATCCAGTTTGTAGTAACACAAGGCCACATAAACGTTGAGAGCCAGATATTCCCTGCAGAATCAAAGTGAAGACACTGCTGTTGCATCAGACATCCATATTTCAAAAAAAGTAATTGTCACATTCAGTCAAAAGATCTATTAAAGCAAAAGAATCCTATATGAAAATCTAGGCACAATAATATTGCATATATGGTAGATATGCAAACGTATGTGTGAGATAGACAACATGTGAAAGACAAAAAAAAGAAAGACTACATCAGTGGTAAAATAGTTTGCTCACAAGGTTATTAATAAACTAGTAGAGGTGCCTGTTTTTGACAGGTTTTTTTTTTGGTGTGGGGGGGGCTCAACCCATGGGGTGGGAGTGGCTTGGGGAGGTTTTTTTTTCCTTTTTGCCTCCCCCACACTGTTTGTGATGCCCCCTGGCTCTCAGTAAAGGAGCCTGGGAAGACTCACCCAGGCGTGATGATGAGGGAGGGATGGTAGGTATTGAGGAGAAAATTTAGGAGGAAAGGAAAACAGGAGGGTAAGAATGAGGGAGGGAAGGAAAGAAGGAAGGGGAGAAGAACAGCTGGAGGTAGGGAAGGAAGGATGAGAGCTAATTACCCAGCCTTGGCCGGGGGTCAGTTGGTCGGCCTCTCTCTCTCTCTCTCTCTCTCTCTCTCTCACACACACACACACACACACACACACACACACACACACACACACACACACACACACACACACACACACACACACACACACACACAGGCACACACTCCGTCTCTCTGTCTCTCTGACTCACACAGCATTAATGTACATTGAAAGTGTCTCGTTCCAGGGCTGTAGAGGCTTAAATGGAATGGGTATGGGTTTGCTCCATCCGCATCAGGACCTTTCCCCATCAGTCATTCACTCTCAAGTTGAACCAATTGCAGTTCAACATGCAAATCAGCTCTCTCCAACATTCTGTTTCTAGGCGTGGCTAGATTCTCTCTGGAATTCCAGGACCTTTTCCGTCAGTCATTCACTCTCAACCAATCACAGTCCAACATGCAAATCAGCTCTCTCCAACATTCTGTTTCCAGGCCTGGCTGTTAAACTGCCATTTTTTTCTGGAATGGATTAATTAGTTTCAATGCATTCCTATGGGAAACCGTGTTTTGGTTAAAGTATTTGGTGTTCAATGCATTCCTATGGGAAAATTCATTCAATGCATTCCTATGGGAAATTCGGTTAAAGTAATTTTCGCTGTAAGAAAACATCCCGGTAAACACATTAATTACATTAACTGAGGTTCCACTGCATGTATTTACATATACAAGCCATATAAAAGACAGAAAATTAATTTATAAAAATTATGGATACCGCTTTATAGATTAAAGAATCAACTTCACTTAAGGAATTCATCTAAACATGGAGCCCAGTGTTGTGAGCTGTTTAAATCAAACTCTATAATTCCATTCCGATTAAGATGGAAATTAAGGTCTACTGGGACATATGTCCATAAAATGTTTCTAGGAGTACACTCTAAAGGTATAACACCAACCTATAAATTCCACTGAACTCTATGTTACTTCTGACTAAGCACATACAACATTGTCAAACAAGTCATTATGAGAGGTAACAGGTAATTTTAGATCTTACTAGTGAACTGCATGATACAAACATTTTAGAGTGCAAAGAAATTATCTTGAGGCAACAATTATAACTCTTAGAAAGGTACACAATGGCTGATATCATGTTGTACTAACTTTGTAAGGTTGCTGGTGGTGATTTACAGTAATTAAAAACTTCCCCTTACATCTTGCAGCTTCCCATTGCTTGCTGATGATGAAAGGCATTACTTGGGAGTTTTGGGAAAGAAGTCTGAAATGTTTAACTTCCAAAAAATTGCTGCTACTGATTTCATCATCAGCTGTGCATATCACAAGTTATAGAAACAGGATTTCAGGCAATTAAACTTAGTAAAAAATATAGCACAAAAACTCTTCTGCTATTATATACTACCCTATAAAATATTAAGCAGGCATAGGAAAAGGAAAAGGTCACCCTTGCTCGAAAGCCAGTTAGATCTGACTCTAGGGTTTAGTGCTCATTTGTTTATAGCCAAAAGAGCCAGTGCAGTCTGCAACTGCAGACATTTCAGTGACTTGGCACTGGAACGCATGGAACACTGTTTATCTTCACACCGTACCTATTTATATACTTGCACTTTTTGCTTTCAAACTGCTAGGTGTGCAGGAGCTGGCACATACAATAGGAGCTCACTCCATCATGCAGCACTCGGCTCTTGAACAGCTAACCTACCATCCTTCCAGTCGTCAAGTTCAGTATATTAACCACTAAATCACCGCAGTACAGAATGACACATTGAAGAAAAGCTCACTCAACCTGTTATCAAGTAGTATGCGCTTGTAGATATCAATAGCTTCTTGGTAGTGAGAACGCAAGTAGTGTATAGATGCTAGGCTAAGCTGATCTTCTGTTATGTCCTGCAGATTCTGGTGGAAGCTCATTAGTTTCTTCTCATCACCAAACTAAAAGTAAAATATAATACAGTTCAGAAACAATTATTTTTAATAATTAAAATATACACTAATAAGTACAGGTACAAGTACTCACAAAAATGTAAAGGTAGCAAAAGGAACAATAAAACTTATTTCAGTTTGCATATGTGATATTTTTATTAGGCTAAGTAATATTTTTATTTTTATACTACTGTACTCATATTGTTCTCAAGCCCCTGCTTCCTGCCTATAATCATTCCTTTACATGTCACTTTTATTTATACCTTCCACATCCAAACACAGTACAGTGATACCTCATAAAACGTCCAAACTTGGTTCCACAAGTTTGGACTTTATGCGGATTTGGACTTTGTATGAGGCATGCAAAATCCTAGCCACGATGCCTCATACAACGTCCAAATCCTTGCCGCGTTGCCTCATACAACGTTGTTTCCATAGAGATACTTTGTACTGTAACAGCACAGACTTCAGGGCAAAGTCAAGGAAACAGACAGGAAACTGACAGAACTTTTAAGAAATCATTGTCTAAAGGCTAAAACATTACAAAAACATGTCAAACAACCCTGATTGTCCAAGAACCTGAAGAATGCAAAAATCCCAGGAATGCTTCTAAAAATTCTGACGAAAAAAATCCTAAAAAATCCAAAAGCGTGCTCAAAACCACTCCTAAACGCTCTTCGCCTCATGCAAAACCCACAAGAGCAATGCACTTGTCTTGCCTTTTATACTGCCCAGGCACAATACAACCTGGGAAAACCCCAATCCCTCAAACAAAGTCGCACAACTTTGAATGAGGCAACTTTTTTCAAGGAATTAGGCGATGTTGTATGAATCCGATGTTGTTTGAAGTGGACTTTGTATGAGGTATTACTGTATAGTATATCTAGACAAGTTAGCTTCTCTCTCAGCCAAGCTAGATTTAAATAAACATTGAGGAGAGGACAGAACAGTGATCACCGGAGGTGGGGACTGGGCTTCAAAATACTTTTGGTGCATTCTGTATATTTGTGTCTGAATAACAATCATGGTATAAATTTTTAAACACATACATACCTTGTGTGCTAGATGGAATAGCAGTCGATTCTGAAGTCTATTTGGGGGAGCTAAGGTTAATAAAAATAACAATAAATCACATGCCAGTATTTGAATTTGTTAAACTTCTGAAATTTATGAATGTTGATATAATTGAACTGCATTATTTTATGAGTACAATCTCATTGATCAATTTTGGCATTTTGGGCTTGATTTTGGCTACTCTACTAATGACTTGATTGGTAGGCAAAATAAAGTGTAAATTACCAAATGATTTGATTAATGAAATAAAAAAGCCACAGTAATCCCTGAAATCTTGTATGCATTTACTCATTCTTAAGTGCCGTTGACACCACGGTTATTCACCTCACCTTTCAAGGCTGCTTGTTCAGCTTGTGTATACATTCCCAAAAAGAAATAAGTGCATGCTAGATTCACCCAAACATCAAGACTGCTGCCAGGTCTCTTGGTCAAATCTTCATATTCCTGAAACAAATAATACTTTTGATAATTTTCATATAGCCACCAAAGGAGGGGGCTGCTCTTCAAGCTTTGCTGTAAACATTTCATAGATAAGTGTAAATACTGCTGTTTGCTTCTGTATAAAATTGCCCAGGCATCATCACAAGACAGATCAGTACTATTACCATTGTATTCCAGTTGGGAGACTAAGGCAAAGAGATAAAAGCCTAATCATGCCCAATGCTAAGTTAAGCTTTCCAACAACAAATTTTCCTGATCACAGCTCATGATTTTAACTCCTATCTAGCTATATCTATAAAAGAGAGATGTTCCCTTGTGGGTTCTGTATACGAATCTACACCCCTGTAGTGTCCGCAACCACACTGCACACAGAGTTACCTGGCACTCCAGAGAAGGTCAATGTTGGGGTCAGAACTGCCACGGGGGGCCCTACGCCCCACAAAACAAAAAAACCATACACCCCAGCTGCCACTGCAGCATGCCGCGGCCAATCAGGGAGGCCAGCATGAGCACGACAGAGTCGGGACAATGACGCAGCCAATCGGGAAAGGGAGCATGGCCAGAGTGGCCGTTGGCCTCCGGAATGAACTGTCTCAAGCCCCATCCCCTTGGAATGGACCTGCAGGGGAAGTAAGGAGGTGCTATGGAGTTCAGCTGCCCGACATGGCTGACCTCTGTGTGTGTGTTCAGAGGAATGGCTGGAGTGCGAACATATCAGAGAGTAAACAAAAAACGTTTTTAAAGCAAGTTTCCCCCTCACGCCAGAATGTGACCGCGCATGCCACGCTGCAAGGGCGCGAGCGCAGGCCCCGATAACCTCCATACAGACCAGAGTGCAAAAAAACATGGGGCAACACCAGCACACCCTCTTTTTCCAAGCTATTATAGGACAACTCTTCTATATCTTCCTATTATTCCTATGTTAAGACAGCATCCCCCTTCCTTCCAAAAGGAAGGGTTCCTCACCTCACCTCCAGTGCTCTCTTGTAGTCACCTAGATGGAACGCACAATATCCAATCCAGAGGTCTGCATCTTCTTGTTGTTCTCCGATATGACGTTTAAACTAATAATAAGGGAAAAGCAGGTTAAAATTTTGTTCAGTTGCAAGCACACTTAATTTTTTTTTTTGTTCAGTCACATAGTTGAGTCCGACCCTTTGCGACGGAAGACATAGAGCACCGATACACAAATGTAATGTTAACAGGGAACATTTTATTTAAATCACTTTTAGAAGTCACATATATAAACTTTGATTCACATGAGAAATATATAAAATATACATAGATATGTTAAGAGGAAGTTGTAAGTTATGTATGTTTGTGATTTAAAATACTTTGTATGACCCTTCTTCCTGACTTACACAGGTTCTTTGCCTTCTAACAGGCAGAATTTAATTTGCTAAGATCACAGTGTTTTTATTTTAAAAAGCAAGGCACAAAATTCCTGCCAGACAACAACATATAATGTGCATTCACATGTAAGAAGAAAGGAATACTGAGTTTTTAAATTTTCATGATCCAGCTGCATACTAGTGCACACAACCCATTAATAGCAACAGCCATAGCAATCACACTTATATACCGCCCTATAGTGCTTAGTGCACTCTCTGGCCGGTTCACAAGTTAATTAGCATTTTGCCCCCAACATGTTGGTACTCATTTTACCAGCCTCAGAAGGATGGAAGCCTAAGTCAACCTTGATCTCCATCAGGATTGAACTCTGAACATTTCAAATGCAGTAGAGCAGTTTAACCACTGTGCTACTAGGGCTTTTCTTGGTTAACTCCCCCTTCATTTCTTTTGAGCACAGGGAAACAATCAAGGCAAGAGTATCTTAACAAGACTTATGGGATCCACAAAAAGAGCCTCCTTGAAGATTGTGGTATTTGTGGACCGCAATTGGACGTACCCTAATAATGGCAACCTTGTGTTGCTGGCTAATCTTTCTCACACTAGGTCAGATGTAAGGACTGCAGAATGAACTCATCAAAAGATGCCTTCACTTTGGCACCTTCACGTCTGGAATAGACACGGAAGAAGAACAAGACATATAAACCCAGAATATAGTTTATTATATCCAACAAGCCAAGATGTGTAAAACTTCTGCTGTTTTATAATCCTGTTGTCTTTGGGTACAGTAAGCCAACATTCCAATTGAACAACACACTAATCTGCTCCTTCTTGGTTTGTTTACCTGCCCATGTGATGGGAGAAATATACAAGCTTGTTCATGCATACTGTCATTTACTAAGGGTGTGATTACACAGTGAGGGTAATGTGCATTCATTTGCTGTGAAGTCACACCAGGGAATTCAGGACTGTTAAGATTTAAGAGGCCATGCTTAAATTGAACTGTTTGCAGTTTTACTTATAGCCTTGCAGGTGTGCTGCTCAAAGAACTGAATTATTAGGTGATGTGACAGGCTTTTTCCTGTCTCTCCTGCTTATTTCTGACAGAGACTTTACTTGTTTCTGACACAGGACTTTAAATATATAAAATAATAAAATCACAGGAGCGTTGCTCAGGAGAAGCTTTAAAAGTGTCTTAGGAAAACAGCTTTGCTGGACAGAGTAAGTGCTGGTGCTACTTCATGTGCGCACACACATGCATATATGTTCACAAATACAGTATGTGCAAGTGAAGTGTAAGAGGTGAGAGAGAAGAAAGAAGGTGCTTTGAGTGTATGTATGCACATACTTCATTCTCCCTTTTTATATCAATTCTAGCAATCACACATTTGAATTGATCTGAAAGGATTCAACGTTTTAAAAAGGAGAAGGTTCCCTGGTGAACAGGAAAAAAATGTAAGTCAGTGTACCCCCAAACTGTAGTATTTTCTGCAGGTTTTAGTAATGTGGTTGTCCATTAAATCGGATTTGTAGCTTATTATGTGCAAATGCTGTCACAAGTTAGTTACAGATAAGCCTCTGAAAAAGGAACATTAGAAATTGAATTGGTTGGTGTAAGATTCAAATCTTGAACAAGGTGTGAAGGGAAATGTAGGTTTTCAAGTGTTATTAGATTGTAGCTTCCATAAGGATATGTCAGCTATGGGAGGATAGAAGATGCCATCCAAAAACTTCAGAAAAGTCTTGAGTTGTCTTTCCCTTCCCAGCTATTCATAAAGGGCCAATATGGTATAGCCAAGTTTTGAAGAACTCAGGAGATCTGTGTTCAAGATTGCCATTCTGGCATGGAGACTTGAGAGGTACGAATGGTAAACCATTCCTTGAGCATCCCAGACACCTTAAAACCCATACTAGTGGATGCTGATTTTTTTTCTTCTTCTTCTTAAATTGGTTGAAAGAGGTATGTCGAAGAGTAGCTTTCTTGTCCTGAAGCAACAAGATGTGACCTTCACTCACTAAACATACCAATATATTGGACAGTGCTGAAGTGAATAAGCATTGTGTTAGGAGTGACACAGGGTCAGTATGAGGCTTCTCAATGCAACCTTGCATAGCCCACAAACAGACAGACTGAGAATCAAGAAACAGTGAGGAGGATTCAAAGCCAGAGAAAGGGCAGATGTCAAACGCTGAGCATTTTCATTGGCAGTGATTAAACTGCTGTACTACAGCCAAAATGTTGCGAGTTCAGTCCTGATGGGCTTCAAGGTTGACTCAGCCTTCCATCAGTAAAATGAGTGCCTAGCATGTCGGGGGCAAAATGGTAATTTCCGTGTGAACCGCCCAGAGTGCACTAAGCGCTACCCTATGGGGCTGTATATAAGTGTAAATACTATTGCTATTACTAAAAATGCAAGGCCATACTGATGAGGACTGGTTTTTTAATTGGGACGCAACCATACCTGTCAACCATCCCGATTTGGCCGGGATTACCCTGTAATTTGACGTTGATTGACGTCATAACCCGCCCCCCGTTGCCAAAAACCCGTAATTTGGCAGCGGGGAAAAATGCTTTCCATGCATGCGTGGAAGGGGTAAAACCCTTCCACGCATGCGCGGAAGCGCTACGCCGCTTGCGTAGGGGCTGTGCAAGTGGTGTAGCGCTTCCACGCATGCGTGGAAAGCGACCTGCGCACAAGTGATCTGTGCAGGTCCCGTTTTTCTGGAGCCGCGGGTTGACAGGTATGGGCAACTATACATCCCAAACAGGTAAAGGTAAAGATTTCCCTTGCTCGAAAGCCAGTCGTATCCAACTCTAGGGTTCAGTGCTCATCTCTGTTTCAAAGCCGAAGAGCCAGCGCTGTCTGCTTCTGCAGACGTTTCCGTGGTCATGTGGCAAAGCAAGGCATGACTAGACACCGGAGTGCACAGAACGCTGTTACCTTCCCACCAAAGTGATCCCTATTTATCTACTTGCAATTTCTTGCTTTTGAACTGCTAAGTTTCTGTGGGCTCCTTCTTGGGGGTGTGGGGGGGTGTCCCATGTCCCACTGAGTTCCCCCAACTGGTATCCCCAGTACCTCTAGCAAGGCGATGGCCCCTGTGAAGTCTCGCTGGATTAACAGATCTTCCAGCTGCAGGGTCCGCTTGCCTTTCTTTTTCCTTTTGTCAGCTGAGGAGGGAGATCCACCCCCAACAGCCGGCTTGAGCCGGGAGAGCATCTGGAAACGCGTGGGAAAGAGAGAGAGAGAGAGAAACCCAGAAACCAGTGAGGCTCCGTCGGCCTTTTCCGAGAAGAAGCCCTTTAAAGTACCCCTGGCCGCCTCCCCAAGCCTCTATTTCTCACCATCTTGCCCAGAGGCCCCAACGACGCACAACGACTAACGGCCGCCGCCGGACGCCGTTATTGCTGCCTCATCCAGTCACCATGGGCTCTGTTGCCCCGGCAACCGCGCGCGCAGGCGAAGGAGGGAGGGGGGGAACCAAAACAACGACCGGGTGGCAACTGCTGTTCATACTCACAGTTCCGCTCCCCGAACTCTCGACAGATTCTTTGCGAAGAAAGAACTGCAGGGTGCAGGGATCCATCTGAGCAAGCGCATTTGGCGACGTCGGAGAGGGCGGGAAGGGAAGCTGGGTGGGCATGTTTTGGGGTGGGCGGAGAAAGGAGAGGCGTTCAGTTTTTTGGCCAAAGACATCTCCCTTTCTTGGGAGGTTATGGTTTACCCGCTCGCTCTTGGCGTGCCTCCTAAATGTAAATGTCTGATGAAGTGGTCTTGGTCCACGAAAACTCTCATTTAAATACAGGAGTTAGTCTTTAAGGTGCCACAATTTTTTTTGTCTTTTTTGGCTTTTCTGTTTTGTTTACTCTCAGATATCCGGCTAAATGTAAGACCAACATGCTTTCTTTATTCGTGTCAGATGCACCACCAGCATAACATGCAAAGCTAAAATTAACACATCTAAAAACAAAATAGGATTTTAAAAAGGAGTAGATGACATCTGCCCAATATCTGGCCACTTCAACATCATTTCCTCTTGCCAACATAAGGTCCTCCTCAATTCATGTTAAGGGGCCTCATGTGCATTGTAATCATATGAGAGATAGTTTGTACCAACATGCTCAAGTGGGGACTGCTGGCAGACAAAGCAAGGTGTGAATGTCCGAAGTACTTTAGCTTCATCTTCAATATTTGTCCTTTCAAGGAACAGTCACGGTTGATTTCCTTCAGGATATTGTCTTTTTAACGTGAAGAGATCTGGTTATGTCCTATTTTCCACTTGGTAGCGTCAAAGTAGTAGGCACTCTCTCTCTCATATGTATAATGCTGCATTTCTGGAACAACTTTTTTGGATAGGTTTGCATTTGCCTATAGATTGGCAGCTAACCTTTGAACAGCTATTTAACAACAACAGTAAAAGGCTATATAACAGAAGTATAGATATAGGAACCAAACTTGGTGTCTGAACAAGATACAAAAGCCAGTTTATATCTCTGGCAACAAGAAGGCAGAATTTAAGACCATAATCTCCAACATTAGGGGATTATATGCTTCCTTATCTTTCATTACGTGTGTATATCATCAATTTCTGCCAGTGTTCCATTGCATTAATACATAGGAGAAACAGGCCTGCATTTCCACAAAATATGATTTCAGTTTAGATAAATATAAATTATTCACATGTGTGGGATTAATTTTAGTTCCAAATATATATTGATGGATTCTGAACTGGCAATAGCTAACTAGAAAAGGATTTGAAAACTATAAAATAATAAAAAATGAAATTGGAAGCGGCCTATAACGCCTTCAAGTCCAACCCTCTGCTCAATGAAACAATTCAAATTAAAGTAGATTTGACAGTTGTCTAACTTTCTTTTCAGTACCTCCACATTGGAGCACTGTGTCTCTTTGAATTCTTGCAAATTGTTTTTCAAAGCTTTCATCCACAACATATCTTGGGTGAGTGGTAATAGACTCCAACTATCACAATTTCTCCATGTGACAAGCTCATCCTCCAGTATTTCTGTACAGCTACCTAACCCACTAAGCTAGCCAACCAGTTCATGAAGGTTAGCTTAATAAAATTCAGTTAAGATCAAACCACACACTATATTAATGCACAATATATAACCACATCTCTTTTTAAAATTAATTTTCAGTGGGAGCACCATATACACTGTGTGATGGTTTAACCTTTCTTTCCTAGTTATGATTGTTATACAAACATTTACACAGCTGAAAGTAACCCAGTAAAGCCCCCATTAGTGTTAATGGGGGGGGGGGGGCTTTTTCTCTCAGCCTATCTGCAACATGTGTGATTCCTATTGGGTCTATAACTGGAAAAGTGAAAGTTAAAATTTTCACTCTTGCATATATCCCATGAAAATTGGGATCCTGAGGTAGAAATTAAAATATGAATAGAAAAAGCAAGATCCACCTTCATAAAAATGTGGCATGTGTTATGCAGTAGAGATCCAGTTCTCGCTACAAAGATCTGAATTGTGTGTGTGTGTGTGTGTGTGTGTGTGTGTGTGTGTGTGTGTGTGTGTGTGTGTGTGTGTGTTAAATTGTGACAGAAGCATACAAAGGTGCTTTCTGGGTTGAAAGGATTTTGCCAGAGGAATTCCACTCAGGGGATGCCTGAATGAGACTACTTTCATGTCCCCAAGATCTTTTCACATCAAAATGGTCCCTATTTATCTACTTGCAATTTCTTGCTTTTGAACTGCTAGGTTGGCAGGACACAGACAGGGGCTCATTCTATCATGCAGAACTTGGGTTTTGAACTGCTGGATTTCCAACCTTCCAGCTAACTACTTAACCACTGAGCCACTGCAGTCCCATCCGAATAATGATGTTACATAATCCCAGTGTTGCTACATGGAGTCAAAGCTTGGACATTGACTAAAACATATGATAAGAGAATCAAAACATTTGAAAAATTGGATCTATAGATGGCTGCTAAGGATATCATGGGTTGACCATGTGACTAACGTAGAAGTATTGCACCAATGAACAAAGAACAAGAACTCTTTAAGACCATTAATCAAAGAAAGCTCCAATACTTTGGCCTTATCATGAGGAACAACATAAAGTATAGAACACTCCAACTCGCTCCACAAGGAAAGATCCCTGGGAACAGAGGCCCTGGACATAGACAGACTTCATGGCTGAAGAACCTGGTGTGGCATGTCCTTGGAAGAACTGTTCCAAGAAGTTAAGAACAGGAAGAATATCACCATGATGATAGCCAATATCCAGAATGGATACGGCACTCGAAGAAGAAGATATAGCGCTGGGCTAACTGGTTTGACTCTCAGAATACAGCAGTATTGTTGTATACACTGAAAATACTGAATTCTCCTCCATGCAAAGGATATCCTATGTACATGGTGTAGAGCCTAGGTCTAGGAGAAAGATAAATTAAAATCCTGATTCCGGACTCATGGTTTTAAAAATATTTAAAACTTTAATTTTATTTTTGTGGAGAAACAAATCAGTCATATATTGTGTGGAAGAACATAAGAACAGCCTTGCTGGAACAGGCCACAGCCCATCCAGTCCAGCATTCTGTCTCACACAGTGGCTCACCATTTGCTTCAGGGTATTATTCCCAAGCAGATGCCTTCACCTGCAAAGGATTCCCTGGAAATGGCATTGAGAGATATCCTGCCTATCTCTCCAACCCCGAGGTTGTCCTTAAGTATCCATAATTATAGCCATTGATACCCTTGTCCTCCATGAACTTGTCTAATCCTTTCTTAAAGCTGTCAAGACTGACAGCTGTCACCACTTCTTCTGGCAGGGAGTTCCATAGACCAGTAATCCTCTGGGTGAAAAAGTACTTTCTCTTATTTGTTTGAGAACTAGTACCCAAAAGTTTCATGGAGTGTCCCCTAGTTCTAGTGTTATGCGATAGGGAAAACAGTTTTTCCTTATCTACTTTGTCCACACCGTGCATGATTTTATAAACTTCAACCAGGTCACCTCTTAGACGCCGTCGTTCAAGAGTGAAAAGGCCCAACTGTTGCAGCCTCAGATGGTAAGGAAGGTATTCCAGTCCCCTCATCATTTTGGTTGCCCTCCTCTGCACTTTTTCCAACTCCATAATATCCTTCTGGAGGTATGGCGACCAGAACTGTACACAGTATTCCAAAAGTGGCCTCACCATAGATTTATAAAGAGGCAAAATGACACTTGCTGACTTATTTTCTATACCCTTCCTAATGATCCCTAGCATTGAGTTTGCTTTTTTCACTGCTGAGGCACACTGGGTTGACACCTTCATTGAGCTGTCCACCAGGACACCAAGGTCCCTTTCCTGGTTTGTCGCAGAGAGTTCAGAACCCATCAGTTTATAAATGTAATTGGGGTTCTTCTTTGCCCCAACATGCATCACTCTGCACTTACTAATGTTGAAACTCATTTGCCACTGTTTTGCCCACTCCCCCAGTGTCAAGAGATCCCTCTGGAGCTCCTCACAATCTCTCACAGTTTTCACTACCCTGTATAATTTAGTGTCGTCAGCAAATTTGGCTACCTTGCTTTTTACTCCTACCTCTAGATCATTTATTGTTGTGTCCTAATGGTTTGATCCTCCACACGGATAACAATGTATCTGAACCAATGTAACCTTGCCTATGGATAACAATGTAACCTTCAGCTGTATCACATAAACCCTGTAGTAGGACGCGAGCTAATGACCACCAGCTGGCAGCAGCGAGCGTCCAAGCTCTCTTGGTCCAAACTCATCAAAGGCAACAGCGCGGGAAGTTTTCCCGCCACCACCTACACCTGGACAAGAAGGGCGTGACCAGCAATGACGTCACGCAGACAGTAGCCAATGGGCTATCATGGAACCACGTTCAAATGTGTTACTACTGTATATAAAGAGCTATCGATCCGCCATTACCTCATGTTCCCTCTGACCACCATGCAATAAACCTGAGTTAACCCAGCCCGAGGCTGTGTCCTGTGTCTTGGTTTTCATACACCAAATTGGCGACGAAGGTGGGATGATGGATCCCCAAGGAGCAGCCAGGGCACAGAGCGGGTTCAACATCACCAAACCGCAAGACTGGGAGCTTTTTGAGATGGACTTCCAGGCGGCGCTGGTGGAACTCAAAGTCAAAGAAGACGATGAGGAGAGGAAGAGGGCCATCCTCACCAGAATGCTTGGGATAGAAACCAAGCGAACGCTGGTGGGCATCATTGCACCGAAGAAGGTGAGCGAATTCAAAGCAGACGACATCATGAAGCTGCTGCGTGAGCGTTTCCGTCCCTCGAGGGCAATGTTTCCCGCTCGGAGCGCGTTTTGGAGGCGAGTCCAAGCGCCGGACGAGTCGGTTGAGGCATTCGTAACAGCCATGAGGATAGCCGCCGGCCCCTGCAGATGGGACGACCTAGAGACGGCCCTCAGGGACGGAGTGCTGTGTGGCCTGAAGGACAAGGAGGTGCAGCGCAGCTTGATGAACAAGGAGCCACCACCCACGCTGGCAGAGGTTGTAGAGGCCGCGGAAGCCGCGGAGTCCACGAATGCTGGAGTGGACGAAATGCACCAGTGGCGTGAGTGGCGTCCTAGAGCCGGCAAAGCGGAGAATTCGGTGCACGGAAAGTCCGGACAGTCGGTGCACGCAACCCGAAGGGCCTCAAAGTCGTCTACGGAAGGCAGCGACGGCGAGGAGGTCCAAAGGGTCCGAAAAGGGGGGCGCCGCTGCGATGGTTGCGGAGCGGCCCATGAGCGCGCAAGGTGCCCATTCAGGAAAGCCGAGTGTTACACCTGCGGCCGTCAGGGGCACATCGCCAAGGCGTGCAGAAAACGGAAGGAGGGCCGGAGGCAGTCACAAGACCGCTCAACCAGACCGGACCGTCCAGCAAGGTCCAAAGATGGCGCCCAGACCACGAGGAAGCAGGACGGCGTGGGCCGCATCTCGGACGACAGCGAGGACGACGCTCCGGTGTTCAGCGTGTCCGCGGGACAGTCCCATTACTTCGTTGAGGTACTAGTACAAGGGGCCCCTATCAGGATGGAAATTGACTCGGGGTCCTCCTATTCTATAATTCCCCAGAAAGAGTTCTTGAAAATCGACCCCCACGTGCGACCCAAACTTAAAACGTTGAGGTCCACGCTACGAGATGTACAGGGGAACAGCATTCCAGTGTTGGGGGTCGGGAAATTTCGGGTCAGTTTTAAGAGACATTCTGCGGAACTGCCCCTAGTTGTCCTTAAGGGGGGTAGTTGTAGCCTCCTAGGGACGCAGTGGTTTCAGCCCTTAGGTTTGTTCATAGGGGGAGTGCATACCGTGGGGGTGGATCCAATACAAGCGGTGTGCGACGCGCATCCCGCCGTTTTTAAAAAAGGACTTGGAAAGTTCAAGGGACCCCCTGTAGCCTTCGACCTAGACCCGGAGGTCCGCCCGATAAGACTCAAACCGCGCAGGGTGCCGTTCGCACTAAAGGACAAAATAGAGGCGGAACTGGACAAACTGGTGGGCCAGGGGATTCTTATTCCTGTTGATTCCGCGGAGTGGGAAACTCCAATTGTAACCGCTCTGAAGGCTAACGGGGAGGTGCGCATCTGCGCTGATTATAAGTGTACAATTAACAAGGCGATCCACCCTAATGCATACCCGGTGCCGGTGGTCAGCCACCTGCTGGCCAGGCTGAATGGGGGAAAGTGTTTCGCTAAACTCGATTTGGCTCAAGCTTATCAGCAACTCCCTGTAACTCCCGCCACGGCCGCGGCACAAACGATAGTCACACATAAAGGAGCGTTCCAGGTGTCGCGTTTACAGTTCGGCGTGAACTCGGCACCCGGCCTTTTTCAGTCGCTTGTGGAACGCCTCCTGAAGGGGCTGGAGGGGGTGTTGCCTTATTTTGATGACGTGTTGATAACAGGGGGGAGTGAGGCCGAACTGGCAAAGAGATTGGATAAAGTTCTGACTGTCTTCGAGAAAGCGGGGCTACGACTGAGAAAAGACAAATGTGTCTTCTTCGAAACTGAGGTTGAGTTTCTAGGGTTTCGAGTCACGCCAGAGGGTATTAAGCCATCCAAATCCAAAGTAGCCGCCATCAAGAATGCCCCTCGCCCCACATCCAAAACCGAGCTACAGTCATTTCTGGGGCTCCTCAATTTTTACCATACCTTCCTTCCACGGAAGGCGTCCGTGGCCGAGCCACTCCATCGGTTGCTAAAAAAGGAGGAAACATGGGTGTGGGGTGATGAGCAAGAGAGGGCGTTCAAAGAGTTGAAGCAACTCCTAACATCCGAGGCAACCCTAACGCATTTCGATCCCAAACGGCCAGTGGTCTTAGTCTGTGACGCATCCCCGGTGGGGGTGGGGGCGGTGCTTTGCCACGTGTTGGACGACGGAAGGGAAGCCCCGATAGCGTTTTATTCAAGGTCCCTGTCCCAAGCAGAGCGTAATTACGCACAGACCGACAGGGAGGCACTAGCGATAGTAGCGGGAACCAAAAAATTTCACGATTTTCTGTATGGTCGGCCGTTCAAAATCGTGACTGACCACAAGCCCCTATTAGGAATTTTCACTGCAAGTAAGCCCACACCACAGATCCTGTCCCCAAGAATGCTGCGGTGGGCTATTTTTCTCAACGCATACCAGCATGAGCTGGAATACCGGCCCGGGAAGGAGATCAGCCATGCCGACGCACTCTCGAGGTCTCCTTTGCCCTTGTCGGGCGTCCAAAAGGAAAGGGCAGAAAGAGATCACCAGGTTTTGTTAATAGAGGTTTTAGACTCACCCCCAATAGTACCAGCCGACATTGCCAGGGCCACAGGTAAGGACAGAACGCTAGAGAAAGTTAGCTCATGGGTACAGAAGGGGTGGCCGGCGTCATCCCCAGGTACGGAATTCGACCCATTTTTTCGAAAAAAAATAGAGTTGTCCCTAGAGAGGGGCTGCCTTTTGTGGGGCCAACGGGTGGTGGTTCCTACGTCCCTGTGACCGAGGGTACTCGAACTGCTGCACGTCAGCCACCCCGGCATCGTCCGGTCCAAGGCGCTGGCCCGGAGTTACTTCTGGTGGCCACAGCTGGACGCGGACATTGAGCACATGGTCGGCACTTGTGAGGCATGCCAGGGCTCCCGACCAGAGGCGGCCCGTCTTCCGCATAGGGAATGGGACACAGCAAGGGGGCCATGGTCCAGGGTGCACGTAGACTTCGCTGGCCCATTCCGAGGAACAATGTTTCTCCTGGTGGTGGATGCATTCTCCAAGTGGTTGGAGGTTATCCCAGTAAAGAGTACGTCCTCCGCCACTACAATTAGCCAGCTAAGGAGAGTCTTTTCCACGTTCGGTTTACCCGACACTTTAGTCAGCGATAACGCTAGTTGTTTCACCTCCGCTGAATTCAAGGCATTCATGGAGGCAAACGCCATTCGGCATGTCACATCCGCGCCGTTTCACCCCGCCACGAATGGCCAAGTGGAACGGCTGGTGCGAACGACAAAGGATGCGCTGCGGCGCATGGGCCCGGGGGACCTAAATCACCAAGTATGTCAGTTTTTGTTAGCGTATAGGGTGACCCCCTTAGCAGCAGGTTACTCGCCGGCAGAGCTGTTGATGCGGCGAAAACTGACCACGATCCTGTCCAGGCTAGACCCGACGAGAGTCGAGGACAAAGGAAAAAACATAGGGTTGGCAGTCTCGAAAGGTTTCGCCACCGGCGATCCTGTTCACTGCAGGAACTACGCCAGCGCAGGTCCAGCCTGGGTGCCGGGGACGGTTGTGGAACAGACGGGGCCAGTGTCGTACCGGGTCGAGACTAGCACCGGTCTCCTCTGGAGGAGGCACGCGGACCAACTTAGGCACCGAGTGAGTGGGGGGCCGGTCAGTGGAGCTCAGCAACAGGAGTCAGCGTTAGGGTTCTCCCCCACCCGTTTAGCCCAAGGGGGAGACAGCAGCGGACAATGGTCCCAAACAAGGGGGGAAAGCAGCGGCCCCGACTCATACCCTTTTGATACGCCAGTTCTATCAGAGGCTGGGGAAAGGGGAGAGGAGTTCGCGACCGCTGCCCCCGAATTTAATTCTGATTTTGATTTTGCGAGCCGGGGGGGTTTTCGGGAGTGTTCCCCCACCCGTCCAAGCGAGAAGAGGGGTTTTTCGTTAGCCCCCAGTGCCCCCGGTTCTTCCCCAATAAAGCACACACCTCCCAACATCGCCGCGGAGCCGCGGCAAGTCACTAACGAGTCTCCCTCTCCAATTACAGGGCAGGAAACCAGGGGACAAAGAGAAGGTAGCAAACCCGGGGGAAGGCAGCCCGCACCGAGACCCCAGCGTGTTCGAAATAAGCCATCTTGGCTGAGAGACTTCGTCTCATCCTAGGGGGGGGGGAGTGTGGTTTCGAGACTTCGTCTCATCCTAGGGGGGAGGGATGTTGTGTCCTAATGGTTTGATCCTCCACACGGATAACAATGTATCTGAACCAATGTAACCTTGCCTATGGATAACAATGTAACCTTCAGCTGTATCACATAAACCCTGTAGTAGGACGCGAGCTAATGACCACCAGCTGGCAGCAGCGAGCGTCCAAGCTCTCTTGGTCCAAACTCATCAAAGGCAACAGCGCGGGAAGTTTTCCCGCCACCACCTACACCTGGACAAGAAGGGCGTGACCAGCAATGACGTCACGCAGACAGTAGCCAATGGGCTATCATGGAACCACGTTCAAATGTGTTACTACTGTATATAAAGAGCTATCGATCCGCCATTACCTCATGTTCCCTCTGACCACCATGCAATAAACCTGAGTTAACCCAGCCCGAGGCTGTGTCCTGTGTCTTGGTTTTCATACACCAAATTTATGAAGAGGTTGAAAAGCAGGGGTCCCAGTACTGAACCTTGGGGGACCCCACTCTTTACTTCACTCCACTTGGAGAAGTGTCCATTTAGTGCTACCCTCTGTTTCCTGTCCCTTAGCCAGTTGCTGATCCAGAACAAGACCTGTCCCTTTATTCCGCCCCAGCTCCACCGTTGGGAAGCCTGCGCAGCGCCGGACGCCGGGGGCATTCCATCTCCCCCGGCGTCTTCGGACCCCGCCCACCCACCTGGAGGACTTAAGGGCTGCGGGGCTGGCAGGACTTCCAACGCCGCCCCAGCTCCACCGTCGGGAAGCCTGCGCAGCGCCGGACGCCGGGGGCATTCCATCTCCCCCGGCGTCTTCGGACCCCGCCCACCCACCTGGAGGACTTAAGGGCTGCGGGGCTGGCAGGACTTCCAACGCCGCCCCAGCTCCATCGTCGGGAAGCCTGCGCAGCGCCGGACGCCGGGGGCATTCCATCTCCCCCGGCATCTTCGGACCCCGCCCACCCACCTGGAGGACTTAAGGGCTGCGGGGCTGGCAGGACTTCCAACGCCGCCCCAGCTCCATCGTCGGGAAGCCTGCACAGCGCCGGGCGCCGGGGGCATTCCATCTCCCCCGGCGTCTTCGGACCCCGCCCACCCACCTGGAGGACTTAAGGGCTGCGGGGCTGGCAGGACTTCCAACGCCGCCCCAGCTCCACCGTCGGGAAGCCTGCGCAGCGCCGGACGCCGGGGGCATTCCATCTCCCCCGGCATCTTCGGACCCCGCCCACCCACCTGGAGGACTTAAGGGCTGCGGGGCTGGCAGGACTTCCAACGCCACCCCAGCTCCACCGTCGGGAAGCCTGCGCAGCGCCGGACGCCGGGGGCATTCCATCTCCCCCCCGCCCACCCACCTGGAGGACTTAAGGGCTGCGGGGCTGGCAGGACTTCCAACGCCGCCCCAGCTCCATCGTCGGGAAGCCTGCGCAGCGCCGGACGCCTGGGGCATTCCATCTCCCCCGGCGTCTTCGGACCCCGCCCACCCACCTGGAGGACTTAAGGGCTGCGGGGCTGGCAGGACTTCCAACGCCGTCCCAGCTCCATCGTCGGGAAGCCTGCGCAGCGCTGGACGCCGGGGGCATTCCATCTCCCCCGGCGTCTTCGGACCCCACCCACCCACCTGGAGGACTTAAGGGCTGCGGGGCTGGCAGGACTTCCAACGCCGCCCCAGCTCCACCGTCGGGAAGCCTGCGCAGCGCCGGACGCCGGGGGCATTCCATCTCCCCCGGCGTCTTCGGACCCCGCCCACCCACCTGGAGGACTTAAGGGCTGCGGGGCTGGCAGGACTTCCAACGCCACCCCAGCTCCACCGTCGGGAAGCCTGTGCAGCGCCGGACGCCGGGGGCATTCCATCTCCCCCCCGCCCACCCACCTGGAGGACTTAAGGGCTGCGGGGCTGGCAGGACTTCCAACGCCGCCCCAGCTCCACCGTCGGGAAGCCTGTGCAGCGCCGGACGCCGGGGGCATTCCATCTCCCCCGGCGTCTTCGGACCCCGCCCACTGCCAGGGAGGTCGTATTCATTGTTGTTTTCTCTTCTTCTCTGGGACTTAATGTTTTGCTATTTTTGCTTTTGAAATTGTATTGTAGTGCATATTTTATTTATATTTTGTTGTAACTGAATGGTATATTCTGTAGTCTGAAATTTTGTAACTGTATCTCTGGAGATATGTGTACTGTATTATTATTATTATTATGCATTTATTGTCCGCCATGTAAACCGCCCTGAGTTGGGTTGTACCTGAGTGGGCGGTATATAAGCGCGAAAATTAAATTAAAATTAAATTAAATTAATTCCATGACTGGCAAGTTTATTCAAGAGCCTTTGGTGCGAGACCTTGTCGAAAGCCTTCTGAAAGTCCAGATAAACAATGTCAACTGGATCCCCCTTATCCACATGCTTGTTGACACTCTCAAAAAATTCCAACAGATTAGTGAGGCATGATTTGCCCTTGCAAAAGCCATGCTGGCTCTTCTTTAGCAGCTCCTTCTCTTCTATGTGCCTATTAATTCTATCTTTTAGGATGGTTTCCATCACTTTACCTGGGACACATGTCAAACTGACAGGTCGGTAATTTCCTGGATCACCCCTGGATCCTTTTTTGAAAATTGGTGTTACATTCGCTACCTTCCAGTCATCAGGCACAACACCTGATTTGAGGGAAATATTATATATTTTGGCTAGGAGATCAGCAATTTCATCTTTAAGTTCCCTGAGAACTCGTGGATGGATGCCATCTGGTCCTGGTGATTTGTTAGTGTTTAGTTTAACAAGACATGCAAGGACCTCCTCTATGGTTATTTCTATCTGGCTTAATTCTTCGGTTTCCCTCCCTACGAAGATAGGCTCTGTTTTGGGCATGTGGTCTCTGTCTTCTTCAGTGAATACTGAAGCAAAGAATTCATTGAGTCTCTCCGCAATCTCTGTTTCCTCTTTAATAACCCCTTGCCGTCCATTGTCATCTAATGGTCCAATGGCCTTCCTAGTTGGGTTCTTACTTCTAATGTACTTAAAGAAGTCTTTGTTATTTCTCTGAGTATTTTTAGCTATACGCTCCTCAAAGTCTTGCTTTGCTTTCCTGATTGTTGCCTTGCATTTGTTCTGCCAGAATTTATGTTTCTGCCTGCTGTCCTCATTTGGACAAGCCTTCCATCTTCAAAATGAGCTTTTCTTGCTTTTGATCACTTCCCGAACAGCTCCTGTAAGCCACATCGGAGTCCTCTTGGACCTGGCAGTGCCCTTTTTCCTTTTGGGTATGCATTCCAATTGGGCCTCTGTTATTGTTTTTATAAACAGCCTCCATGCCTCTTGGAGTGTTTGGACTCTCTCAATTTTCCCTTTCAGCTTCTTTTTTACTAGATTCTTCATCTTTGGGAAATTTCCTTTTTGAAAATTTAAGGTCTCTGTGTTAGATTTTATCAGTGACTTGCGGTCTATGATCAAGTTAAACATAATTGAGTTGTGGTCACTGTTCCCTATTGGATCAGTCACATTAACATTTTGCACCAGATCCTGAGTATTACTCAGGATCAAGTCAAGGATTCTTGTACCTCTAGTTGGGTCTTCAACCATCTGTCCCAGGGAACAATATTTAGCATATCTAGGAACTTTATCTCTTTATCATGTGCTGAACAACAGTTCACCCAGTCTATGTGAGGGTAATTGAAGTCCCCCATTATAACCAGGCTTCCCTTCTTGGATGCCTCCTTTACAACATTCTCCAACTGCCAGTCTCCCTCAAGAGTTTGAGTTGGAGGCCGATAGTATATGCCTACTGTTAGACCATCCTTGTGGCCTGGTACTCTTACCCACAGAGCTTCTAATGGTGACTCCAAATCACCTAGATATTCCAATTCATACGATTTTATCACTTCTTTGACATACAAGGCTACACCACCTCCCATTTGCCCCTTCCTATCCTTCCTGTACAGTTTGTAGCCTGGGATAACTGTATCCCATTGGTTATCATCCGTCCACCAGGTTTCAGTGACTTATGATTGAGAGTTCTCCAAAATGTCCTGTCCACAACAGCCATGCTCAACTTTCTCAAACTGTGGAGAGTCAATTCATCTCATATTTAGGCTTCTTCTTTTCCTACTACTCCAACTTTTCTCAGCATTTTGTCTTTTCCAGATAATCTTTACTTCGTATGGTGCTGAAAGTAGTACAGCCTCAATTTCACTGGATTTCTTTTTTCAGATAATGTTCAGGGTTAATTTGATCTAGGACCCACTTATTTGTTTTTCTGGTAGTTCAGAGGCTCTCCTTCAGCATTATATTTCAAATTAATCAATAGCTCTTCGTGTAAATTTTCTTTCTTGTCTAGCTTTCACACCCGTACATGATGATCATGAATACAACAGTATAGATGGTCTTGGTCTCTAGTGACACATTCTTACACTTCATTTTTTTTCCTAATTCCTTCCTTGCTGCCTTTCTGAGCCTTAGTCTTCTTCTGATTTCTTGGTTGCAGACTCCATTCAGATTGATGATTGGATTAAGGCATACAAAAAATTTAACAATTTCAGTTTCTCTGTTGTCAGTGTTAAAGTATGTAGTTCTTTTGTAATTACTTTTTTTGTCTTTTTAATGTTGAACTGCACTCTTGCTTTAGCACTTTCTTCTTTCTTTTTCATCAGAGTGGGAAATATCCCAGATCGGTGGTATAAAAATGCAACAAACAAATAAAATAAATTTCAAGTCATTGCTGTTTTCTGTCAATAACATGGTGTAATGTGCATATCTGACTTAAAACTTCACTCCTTCATCTGAATTTAGTCCAGTTTTCCGTATATGTTCTGTTTATAAATAGGGAAATAAAATACGCCTCCATCTGATATCTTTGCCTAAAGGACACCATTCTTTCTCTCCATATTCTTGCCTAACAGTAGTACACTCATTTCATTTAGAACAACCCATAGGCTTGCTGTAATTTATACAGCATAGATTGATCAGCTTCTGAAATTCTTTAAAGCATTCCAGGATCTGCCAAATATTTGCAATATGATCCTTTTTGGAATCCAGCTTGGACATCATGCTTTTCTCAATTCATATAAAGAAAATGTCTTTGTTGCGACACCTTGAGTATCAATTAACTGAAGCTCAGATTTTCAGCATGACAGAAGAAGTATTGTACTGTCTTTGTAGTGTCATGCCACAAGAATGTATTGACTCCTTTATAAACAAGTAGAGAATGTATGTCAGCTTAGTGACATTTCATTCTTCTGCTTGTTATTTCAAATGATCTTTTCTTTGTGAAGCATACAGTAAGTCTATAATTTAAATGTATAACAAAATAAATAGTCTTTGTTCTAAGACTTTGCTTATAATTGCCAGTTCCTCTGTCTCAGTTCATTTAAACCAGTGTTTCCCAACCTTTGTTTTTTGGACTTCAATTCCAGAAGTCTAAGTCAATTCACTAAAGTACCGATCAGCCAGTGTACTGACTTAGGCTTCTGGGAACTGAAGTCCCCTGTGGGGCGTGTACCTCACATTGGGAACTACTGATTTAAACATATGCATTTATAAACTGGGGAATAGCAAAGCACATGAATTTGATGCTTGGGATTACAGCATCAGGGGGAAAAGTAAGCTTGCTCAAGTCAAAGATGACACAGTGGCTGAAATCCTTTTGCTTTGTGTAGCAGGTTGCAAATAAAATAGGCCCACTGAGTAAGTGGGAATTTGGTAAGTCAACTCCACTATAAGTTTTATTGATTCAGGACTTACTCAAGTTGTGATTTACTAGGTTATACAACAGAGATTCAGCCATTATCTTATCTCAACATGACAGTCTACATGTATTAATCATCTTCTGTCTTTCAAACTGATTAGCTGCCCAGCTCATTAAGTTAAATGCAGATATTTGGTTCCCTGTAGCATAAACCATTAGTCCCTTATGTAAACAACACTTAAAGGCTTTGGCCAAACCTGTTTTGTGACTGGGACAGGGAAGAACCATCACTCCAGCCCTGGTCCTTCAGTTGCCCCAGTGTTGACATAATTCCCCTTTCTTTATCTTTTTATTTCTTCTTAAAACTCTCAACATAAAATAGTTTTTCTTCTTTCATGCTTCTTCCATTTTTGCAATCCATTAATGTTCTCAAGCAGAAATATTTGAAGTGGTAGCCGTGTTAGTATGTGCAAGCATATATGAGAATAAACAAAACAGAACAGCGGGGAAAAAAAAGACAAAAAATGTTGTGGCACTTTAAAGACTAACTCCTGTATTAAATGTGAGGTTTCGTGGATCAAGTCCACTTCATCAGACATAAGAGTGAGGTCTCATGGCATCAATTTATACACACATTATATAAATGGCCAATTATTGTGTGCCTGTGTACCTGATATGTGTATAAATTGATGCCATGAGGCCTCGTTCTTATGTCTAATGGAGTGGACTTGGTCCACAAAAGCTCACATTTAAATACAGGAGTTAGTATTTCAGTTGCCACAACATTTTTTTGACTTTTTTGCTGTTCTTTTTTGTTTACTCTCAGATATGTTCTCAAGCAGGTTTCTGGAAAAGAATAATCACAGTTCTGAAATAAACACAGTCATTTAAAAAACAAATATAAGGTAGATGGTCACTTTATATAGCAGAATAATAATAATTAGTAATTTTAGGATCAATAAGAAGCTCATCATTCCCTGTAACATTGCACAGAATCCTATTGTGCACTTGAGGTAGGTCATGTACTTTCAGTTGGTGCAGCACAGTATTTTCAGCTGAGCCATTTTATGCCTGTTTCTATGACTTCATCACCAGATACAGGAATGCAGTTATTGGCAATAGTACCATGAATGCTCAACCTTGCTGGTGATATTATTATTATTATTATTATTATTATTATTATTATTATTATTATTATTATTATTATTATTATTATTATTATTATTATTATTATTATTATTATTATTATTATAATACCCCGCCCTCCTGGTGCAAGGACCACTCAGGGCGGCTTACAATATAAAACAGTTACAGATCACAAGGTTACATATCAAAGGTTACAAGGTTACAGTATAGCAGCAGTAATACAAGACACATTGTAGCAAAAAGAATAAAATTTGAATATACAACATATAAGCAGAAGGACATAGTTTATACCTAAGACACAATTTGGCACTAAGACCAAAAGGTCGGGGTCGTCAAATGGAGCCCAGGCTCAACGTTACCAGCGGAGTATAGGGCTCAACATCACCCACGGAGTCCGGGGTCCAATCGCAAAGCCCTTTCTGCTCAGCATTTCCAATGGAGCCAAGGCTTAACGTCCAACCAGCAGCTCCGGCGCCTCTTCTACTCCCCACCCGGACGTGGCCAGGGGGAGTTTGATGTAGGCAGATTGATTGCACACGGAGGCAGCAGGCAGGCCAAACACTTCTTTATTTCAGCATGGTCAATCTGTACATAGGGTCACATTAGGAGACGTAGCTCCTTTTAAAATGCATTTGAATCCCCCGCCAACAATACCCATTGGTTGACATCACTGTATTCCTGACCATGATTACCTATTGTGTTGTATTCCCGACCATGAACACCTGGAGGCGGGGAGTTTCCCGCGCTAGCTATTAATTGGGTGATTGGAGCCGCATGGGCTGGCTCCTTCAGCGGTTACCTCCTTCAGTTGCTACCTGCTGAATTCTGTGCGGTAGGCAGCGGAACTCCTGCATACACAACATTGAGTGATGCTGACCACAACTGCTTCCCATCCCGGGGGCCAATGGCGTGAGCCCCGGGAGAGGCACGGCGAGTCCAGCGAGTCAGATGAGTCCGACGAGTCTGGTGCCTCTTCTACTCCCCGCCCGGATGGGGCCTAGAGATACCCAAGAAATACTTGAAAACAATCTTGTGCTGGGAAGCTGTAAAAGATCTCTTCCCTACAGCTAATTAATGATGTTCAGCTCAAGTAATATCTGTCAAAAAAAATTATTTCCCCATATCTACTCTACTTTTGGTGGTGGGAGATGGAGGAAATTCTTTCGAGAGTGGGCAGGACTATCAATTATGCCACAACAGGGTGGGGTTTGTATAACTTTATTTTGCATGTATGCGTCTTATTTTGTAAACCGCCCAGAGTGGGTACAATACCCACATGGGCATTATGAAGATTGGTGGTATAATTAAATATCTTGTTGCTTAGATTTATAATCCAATAAAAGGAGGAGAAATGATAATGTTAAAATCGAATATCTTTTGCTATCAGCAGAAGTCAAAAACAAAGAAATGAAAATAAAAATTCAAAAGATAGGCTTTATCTAGTACATAAGGGAACTTCCTTTTTGTCCCATATTTTATAGACATTAAGATTGGCAGGAAAGACAAAATAGATAAGTAACCACCTGTGTTTTGCTTTTGCATTAATTGACTTTCTTTTACTTCCATTTGAACTGTTTTCCTTTTATAATGTTATTGGCCCCTCCTTTCCTTTTCTTACCCATCATATTGTATCTTTATCTAACAAGGTGCGGCTAATGCCTGAGTTTTATAGCCCTAACATTCTCAACAGTAAACATAAAAACAACCTTTGGCCTCTTCCCATTTCACAAGTTGTGCTTCTGTTAATTGTTCACAAGCAGAAGTACCAGATGAGGCAGATGGGTGTGGGGGTGGAAAGGGAGACAACAAAGGGAACAGAAGGACCCTTTCGGAAGGGGGAAAGTTTAATCCAGTAGTGGGCATCTAACAAACAAGTTTGGCTTCAAAGAGGAAAACGACTGGCCATGTAACACCCACAAGAAGCATCCGTGGCATGGCATAATGGGACGACAAAAGCAGGATCAAACTTTCTGGACACTGGTCCTCCTGAGCCACCTGTTATGGCGTGCTGGTGAGACCAAGTGTCGAAATAATAACTATATCATCAACGTGATGTTACTGAATGACTCGGACTTTTCACTGATGCCAGACAATATACAACCTGCAGTAGAATTGGGCCTGGACCTGGTGAAAGCCTTCCTGGAAGGTAAGGTTACTATGCCATGATACTCTGCCAATGTTTGAGGGATAACATTCACACTAAAAATAATGCAGGCTTTCATGCAATCTGTGAAAGTTTATGCCAAATAAATCTTGCTAGTTGATAAATGTTGTAATGGTCTGCGGGAGTCGAGGTGCTGAACTCAAGGAAGGCACATGAGACTGAAATATGATGGAAAAGGCCAGCCCCGATAAAAGCAATGCAGTTGCAGGTTGAAATCCAGTTGATTAGAGTTGGTCCATTGAATTGGCAGGGATTAGATGAATCAACTCCTCCATAAATTCCATTGATTCAAATGGGCTACTCTAACTGCAACTTACTTCAGCATAGAAAATCACAGCTAGAGTCAGTCCATTTGAATCAATAGTTCTTATGGAGGAGTTGACTCACCAAATCCCTACTGATTCAATAGGTCTATCCTAGTGTAACTTGTTCTGTAAAAATAATACAGGATTTGCTACAGAAGTAAAATAATAAATAAATAAAAAAACAACTGATTACAGGATTGAAAAGCAAATTCAACCCAACTCCTTTTGCTTCCAAGACTGTTTTCCCTCTGTCAGCAGTGGCTTCTACTTTTTTCCACTGGACCAACTCAAATGGTGTTTTCCCCATAAGATCTGTTGTTTTATTCTCCAAAAGCATGGTTGTGAGTGTGGTTGGTATTATCATACTGTACTAAGCTGGATGTGATTATTTGGACAGCAGGAATTGTCCCCTGCAATCTTGCTCTATAGACGTTTAATGTTTTTTTTAAAAAAACAAATCACCAAGTTTAGCACTAGGTTGCCTTACCACTACATTGACTTATTAGTGTAACATAGGGGATCTTAACTTATGGCCTGTTGGCTGGATCCAGCCTACGGTACCAACTCATCTGGCCCATGTCCTCCACTTCTGCTTCTGTCACCGCTGCTGCCTCAATCCTTGTCTTTTCCACTTGGCTTGGCATGTCCCTAATGGCACTCCATAGCAGAATGGATGTTGTAAGGTTTGCAACATCTGCCCTGCTATGGATTACTTTTAGGGACACACCAAGCCAAGCAGAAGAAATAAAGATTGAAGTGGCAGAAGTGGTGGCTGGAGCGAGGTCATGGGCCAGATCAGTTTGTGCCATGCATCTCCTCCCTGCCAGTAAGCAGGAAAGCGGCATGGGGAGGAAGTGGTGGGTGGTTTGAGATGGGTGGCAGCGGTGTAGGGGGACTGGTGGACAGCTCAGGGTGGGATTTGAAGCAATATATGGCGGTATATTGGCTTTCTTATATGCTGTCAGGTTGTCTCCAACCTATGGTGACTCTATGATTGATAAATCACTAAAATGTCCTGTCCTCAACAACCCTGCTCAGCTCTTGTAAATAAATGTCTGTGGCTTCCCTCACAGTGTCAACCCATCTCATGTTTGGAGGGGTCTGGGGGATACTTTATTCATTAGAATTTTATTTTTAACTTTTAAAAAGTTTTTAATCTTGATTAATTGTTTTGTATACAGTATATAATCTTTATTGTATTTTAGCTTGTTATTGTTGTATGATTTCAATTATAAGCCACCTTGGATCGCTTATGGGGAGAAAGGAAGCATATAAATTAGATAAATAGATAATTTTACTCAAGGTAAAGAGTACCCTGGGAAGAGAGACCCCGGACGTAGACAGACTTCATGGCTAAAGAACCTGAGAGACTGGTGTGGAATGTCCTCAGAAGAACTGTTATGAGGAGTTAAGAACAGGAAGATCATCATCATGATATACTCAGTTGTATATCTCTGCCCGTGGTGATTCCAGTGATGCGGTCAAAGTCCTGACCAGTTGCTTGGAAGCAGTTAGGGTCTGGTTGGGGGACAGTGGACTACAGCTGAATCCCGGCAAGACTGAGTGGCTGTGGGTGAGGGCCCCCAGTCCTCATAAGGAGTTATCCCCGCTGATTTGGGATGGGGCATCATTGCCCCAATTCGATCAGGTGCACAACCTGGGGCTCCTCCTGGACTCACGGCTTCTGCTCCAGGAGCAGGTTACGGCCGTGGTCAGGAGGGCCTTCGGACAAGTGCATGTCATTAACCAATTGTGCCCATTCCTGGATCGGGAGGCTGGTTATCACCTTTAAAGCCCTTCATGGTAGCAGACCAGGATACCTCAGGGACCGCATGGTCCCTAGGACATCAACCCATCCCACAAGAGCAAACTGAGAGGGCACCCTCCATATACCATCTGTTGGGGAGGTGCACCTCTCCAGCATGAGGAAAAGGGACTTCTCAGTCATAGCTCCCACATCATGGAACCTCCTCCCGGTAGAATTACGCCACCAGGCCCAGTTGCTACCATTTAGGAGAGAATTGAAAACGTGGTTAGCGGAACAGGTCTGGGGGCCGGGATTGCCAACAAGCTCTCCTTTCTGGCTCGTCTGAGGTCCCCCCTCTTGTAACTGGTTTTATTGAAGGGCTTTTAACTGTTTTTATATTGTTTTTAAGTTTTGCTGAGCAGCCAGTGAGGTGTTTGCTGGACTGTGTACACCGCCCAGAGTCTATTGTTTGGGGCAGTATATAAATCTAAATAGATAAATAAATGATTATAGCCAATATCTGGAATGGATATGGCAATGAAGAAGAAGAAGAAGATAACACAGCCAGTTCAAATTACTCTGATGTAGCTCACCAGTGTAGTCACAGCCTTACTATGCTAAGCAGTAGGACTTCAGCTACAATGACTAGGAAGTATTTTTAAGTCTTTTCAGAAAATATTGTCCTTATTGTTATTTTTTTATGTATTATCTCAAGTATCCTGCATTTTCATTACAGAGAATAAAGTGACTGCTAAGGTCAATGCCACATTTGAACGTTTCAACACATCTCTCTATGTCTCACAAGGCTGCCGCACTAGCACTTGTGAAGGTGTGGAAGTCATCAGGAATCTCTATGTGAGTATTAAAGCAATTCTGTAGGAACCATTGTTTTAGACCAGTGATAGCGAACCTTTTAGAGACCGAGTGCCCAAACTGCAACCCCAAACCTGCCCTGCCTCTCCCTCCCTCTGCCTGCTACCCAACCCTGCACCTTCTGGCCCCACCACCTCCTGGGCAGGATTTTAGCTTATGGGATGTGCGGCAAGCCTCCCCTCTCACCTCCCCATTGGCGGAGGGAGAGGGGTGGGTGGGGAAGTAGTGCTGCCATTGGCTTGCCTGGTGGGGCCCACTGCATGTAGCAGAGTTTCCTATGCTGGGGCCAATGGTGTGCGTGCCCACAGAGAGGACTCTGAGTGCTCCCTCTGGCATGCATGCCATAGGTTCGCCACCAGTGTTTTAGGCTGATTTTCAAACTGCTGTCCTGGTACTTGGTGAGAGCCAGAGGAAACATATACCTGTAACACCATTCTGGGTGGAGAAAAGATGGCCATAACCTTAATGGTTACAGTGGCAGACCTTGGTGCTTCACCTGGGATAGATCCAGGCATCGAATGATCTGCCTTCTGCCTCATGAGCCAACTGGCCCAGCTTTCTTGCTACACAAACCCTGAGGCAACAGGATCTGAATACCAGACTGGTTTTGGGCTGCTATGTGAGACATAAACCCACATGACCTATGGTATAAGGCCTGAGCTGCCCTCTCCAAGCTAGGTGGACCTTCCCTGAAAGTCTCTTTATCCTAAGATCTCTTAAAAGAACCTCAAATATGAGTTATGGTATACAGGTCTCATTATCATCAAAGAAGAACCAACCCAATGCAACTTACTACCATTCGCTAACACATACCCCTATTGAACCCCAGTAATCCCCTGATTGTGACCTACAATATTAAGTGTCTGAGCAAGGAAAGGTCAAAGAGGGAATGACAGACTGGAGCATTGGTGGGGATTTAAAACTGGAACTAAGCATTGTTTTGGTTTGTAACAACATCATGTCATAAAGCTTATGTTTCAAAACCACTACATTTTGATCCAGTCATATATCAGAATATCTAATTGCATCTTTGCTAAAGCTTCTGGTATTTGACCCCCTCAACTATTTCTCAAATAGGCAGCTACATAGCATTGATTCATGCATGTGCTACAATGCCTTTTCTCCCTTGCTTTATAATTTTCATATGTGAATTATCATCTTTTATCCAGTACTCAACTTCCCATCTCAACAACAATTTAATAGAATCTTCAGGCCTGTTTCAACATTTTAGTTGCACTTTGTGTTTAGATGATTTCTTTCTACCTGCCACAGTTCCTATCCTTGGCTGATGTTGGCCTTTTCTATTACAGTCACATAATAAGCTTGGATGTACTGTCTTGGGTCCCTCATGTACCTATGCCACATACCAGATGGTCTCGTAAGTATCAGTCAATAGTATTATCTATGTAAATAAAAATAATTTTCTGTTTACTTTGCATTAATGCACCAGACACAAACAGTTCAGGTAAGTCTTTCCTCTTGAGTTTGGACCACAAGCTGAACCTTTTGTTATATATTTTTTTTGCTCTGTTTCCTTATTATTCATGTTCAGTCACATAGGAGGATGAATGTTTTGTTTCGTCTCTCCATACTTGACCCCCTTAGTTAAAAACCTTTTGGAGCAACTTCTAAAAGTAGCAGTTTGAATAAGTCTATTCTGAGGCAATCAATGACAATTTAAGACAAAACAAACAAGGAATAAAAAGAGGGGGGAGAGAGAAAGCAGCTGAGAAGTCAACACAAAAGCTTTCCTAACAACTCATTGAATGGAAATATTAGAAAGAGCCTCCTCAAAGATTGTGGAATTTTTGAACCACAATCGGGTATAGGGTATAACCCAGGCAAGAGAAACCTTGTGTTGGAGGCTAATCTTTCTCGCACTGGGTCAGGCAAAAGGAACTATGGAATGGATTCACCAAAAGGTGGCTTCATTTTAGCAGTTCAACATCTGGCCTAGATAAAGAAGCAGAAGCAGAAGCAGATGTGCTAGACTGGTGAGTATCAAAGGCAGCTGGTCTTCCAGCAAAGGTAGCAGAATGGCCCTCCTTTTCTTCTTTCTTTCTATTCCCACTGGAATGGCTGCTGCTAAGTGATGACCGAGGGAGAACTATCTCCTTCATTATTCCTTCTCTTTTCAATATTGAGGCATGAGTGACATTGCTTATGTGACAAAAATGGCTTCAGCAGTGCAGAAGAGAATAGGTTTTGCCAGACTCAAGACAACCTTGAGGTCTGTAGATGTACTGCCACCACTAACAACAGGGACTGCGGTGGCTCAGTGGTTAAGAAGCTTGCTTTGTTAGATCGGCAAGTCTACAGTTCAAGACCAAGTCCTGCATGACAGGATGAGCACCGGTCTCTGTCCCAGTTCCTGCCAACCTAGCAGTTCGAAAGCAAGAAATTGCAAGTAGATAAATAGGGACCACTTTGGTGGGAAAAAGATTTAGGGATATGAAAGGAGTCTCATTCGGGTGACCCCTAGCTGAGTTCCTCCAGCAAAAATCCTTTCAGCCCAGAAAGCACCTTTGTGTGCTTCTGACACAATTAACCCCCACCACCACCCCACCCCACCCCCACACTAACAACAATCACTTGAGGACCCACCCCCTACCACAAACTTAGTGACTTCAAAAATATCCACTTTGGTATATTTTTGATCCATGGTAGAATGCAAACTGACAATTGTGGGGGAGAGAGGAGAATAGTATACTGGACATCAGTGGGAATGGAATGGAGTATTGCAGAAGGCTAGCTGAAGCCAACAGGCAAACAAATAGCACACTCTGTTTTGTTACTCTAAATGTGTTTATTAGGTTCTCTAGTGCAGTTCACTGAAGTGTTTCTTGAACACATTGCTGACTTTTTGGCTATCTATTTATTTTCAAACCAAAGAAAAATTGTGTGGCAGATGTGATATTAATACAGTATTAGCATTATTTCAATGAAATTTCTATAATGGTAAAAATCATATTCCCCCCCTCCCCCTTAGGGTAGAGACGGTGATGGGTCTCCCACTGATTTCTGCTGGGAGTTTTGGATTGTCTTGTGATTTCAAAGAAAACCTGTCAAGGATGCTGACTCCAGCCAGGAAGCTAAGCTATTTCTTGGTTGATTTCTGGAAAAATTACAGATTGCCATTCAAAACTACCAGCTGGGACTCTTCTTACATCTATAAGAAGAATAACAACACAGAAGACTGCTTTTGGTAGGAAACCTGCCTGGTGTGAAACTTCTATTATTTTTGAAGATTTCACATGTGAGCTTTAAATCAAATGTTTGTTGTATCAGTACAAAAAACTAATTTAAATCTTATTACAGGTACAATTCATTACAGTAGAATTCTCATAAAAGCTTTTCCAGGCCTTTATTCATTTACATTCCTCTAGTGTGGGACTGCAACTATGGAAGGAGAAGAAGTATACCTTTCCAGGGTGTGGGTCTCAAAGCAAGGAACAGAAAAATGCAGCAGGAGTTTCAGGAAGGACACCATTTGGGAATTGTTTTGTTGTTGTCCAGTCGCATAGTCGAGTCCGACCCTTTGCGACTCCATGGATCACTGCACACCAGGCACTCCTATCCTCCACTATCCTCCGCAGCCCGCTGAGCTCTACGCCCATTGCGTCAACAATGCCATCTAGCCACCTCATCCTCTGTTGCCCCCTTCTCCTTTTGCCTTCAATCTTTCCCAGCATCAAGGCCTTCTCGAGTGAGTCCTCTCTTCTTATTTGGTGTCCAAAGTACTTTAGCTTCATCTTCAATATTTGTCCTTTCAAGGAGCAGTCAGGGTTGATTTCCTTCAGGATACTGATTTCCTTCAAGATATTGTCTTGTTAATGTGAAGAGAACTGGCTGTGTCCTATTTTCCACATGGTAGCGTCAAAGCTTGGTTTGCTGTTTCCTAAATATTTTGAAATGTGCATGATATGTCTTCAAAATGAGACAAAGGTAGTGTAATTTCCCTACGAGGAAAGGTTAAAGCATTTGGTGCTGTTTAGCTAAAGTAAAAAAGGCAGGTAAGGGAGATAGTACAGAAATGTGTAAAATCATGCACAATATAGATTGGTGGTGGTGAACCTATGGCACGCATGCCAGAGGTGGCACTCGGAGCCCTCTCTGTGGGTACCCGTGCAGTCACCCCAGCACAGAGTTCACTCTGCCCCTCTGCCCAGCAGCCCAATGGGAGTACTTCCTCCCTCCCACCCAGCATAGAATTTGCCCTGCCCCTCTGCCCAGCAGCCTAATGGGAGCATCTCCTTCCTCCCCTGTTGCTGTGTTGGCACTTTGCGATAAATAAGTGGGTTTGAGGTTGCAGTTTGGGCACTCAATCTCTAAAAGGTTTACCATCACTGGTATAGATAGAATGGATAAAGAGGATTATTTCCTGCTGTCTAATGTTAGAAACTGGGGTCACGGTGGCTTAGTGGTTGAAACGCTGAGCTTGATGACTAGAAGTCAACGTGATCAGCAGTTTGAGTCCCAAGTGGTGTGTGACAGAGTAAGCCCCTGTCACTGTCCTGGCTCCTGCCAAACAAGCAGTTCGAAATTACAAGTAGATAAATAGGGACCACTTTGGCAGGAAAGGTAACAACATTCTGTGAGCTCTGGCATCTAATCATGCCTGCTACATGACCGCGGAAATGTCTGCAGACGCAGAAAGTGCTGGCTCTTTGGCTCTAAACGGAGATGATCACTGCCCCCCTACAGTCGGATACAACTGGCTTTCCAGCAAGACAGACCTTTACCTATACTAATATTAGAAATTAGTGTTACCTACTGGAGACAATAAAAATGTAAACAATTAGAAAAGTTGTATTTTTGGAAAATTGTATTTTTGGTGTTACAAACTACAGAGAGCTTGTGACCAGTGGTGGGCATCAACAGGTTCGCACCAGTTTGCCAGAACCAGTAGCAGAAATTCTGGCTGGCCCTGCCCATCCAAGTTTTGAAATAAAGTAGTCCTAATTTGGGTGCAACGCAGGGCTTTCCCCCTGGCCACACCCACCATGCCACACCCACAGTGTGGTAGTAAATTAAAAAATTTTTAGCCAACCACTGCTTGTGACCTATTTACAAGGTGAATTTCTATCCTGGAGGATCCTGGAAGCTGGAATTCACATTATTATCCAGGAGAAATGTTTTGGGCAGAATAGATGAGTCTGAGGGAATGGGAGCCACATGAACAGCCTTGCAGGGCTGCATATGATCCTAGGTCTCTCCTTTGCTCATCCATGCTGTAACCTCTGCTCCATGTGCAGAACTTTAACCACCACTCTTAGAAACCTTCTTAGCTATATGTCTGCATGTTAAACAGCTACTGGAAGCATAGAAACTCTGCAGATAAAGACAAATAAGGACTGCAATGGCACATACTTTTGGTCACTTCCTTTAAAGAAATACAAAAAAAAGCACAGTATTTTTTATGAGATGCTTTTTTTGGGTAAACAATATTTAAATGAGAAATCATGCCCCGAGTCAATTTTTTTAGCAATATGTTTTGAGGGGTTGGGGGTGGTTTGCTGTGACCCGAGAGAGGGAAAAATAGCCACTGGATTATCAAGAGTTGAAACCAAATAGAGTTTTTGTGAGCCAGAATCTAATGTAGCAATCTTGTCCAAGCTAACTTAGGTAACATGTTTGTCAGGTAAGCAGGATATACATTTACTAAAGAAAACATTTAGCCCATATATAACAGATTTGTAATATGTACTTCCTATACCAATTCCAGGTATATGAATGCCCTGGAGGCTTCCGTTACACACTTCTCTGAGCATATGAGATTCAAGGAGATCCTGAGGAGCCAAGAACATCTGTTGAATATTGTAAAGAATCCAAATAGAAAAAGCAATGGTAAGGAGGGATGGAAAATGTTTTCCTCTGATATCCATGGGGTTAAGCTAGGCTTAAGCGGGGTTAACTATCAGTGAGATGTCTAGGAGGTTAATGATTTGCTCTCCCATTAACATAACATAACATAACATAACATAACATAACATAACATAACATAACATAACATAACATAACATAACATAACATAACATAACATAACATAACATAACATAACATAACATAACAAGACTCTGACTGGGAGGCGGAAGGTCAGCAGTTTGATTCCCGAGTACTGCAGGACAGAATGAGCTCCTGTCTTTGTTCCAGCTCCTGCCAACCTAGCAGTTTGAAAGCAAGAAATTGCAAGTATTTAAATAGGGACCACTCTGGTGGGAAGGTAACAGTGATCCGTACGCTCCGGTGTCTAGTCATGCCTGCCACATGACCACGGAAATGTCTGCAGAAGCAGACAGTGCTGGCTCTTCGGCTTTGAAACAGAGATGAGCACTGCACCCTAGAGACGGATATGACTGGCTTTCGAGCAAGGGAAACCTAATATAATATAGGTACAAAGCTGTGAGCCAAATGTTGGGAATTAAGTTCCCCACTATGCCTCCTTCAGATAGCCTGGACTGTATAGGGCAGTGATGGCAAACCTTATAGAGACCGAGTGCCCAAGGAGGTGGAGGCAGCATGCGGGCAGGCACTGCATGTGCACACTCACATGTATGATGTTGCCAGCATACCCTGAGCAACGTGTGAGTGCATGCATGCATGTGCATTGCTCAAGGCACGCGGTGACATCACATGGATGTGTGCACATGTGTGTGAATTGCTTGTGGCACGCCAGTGATGTCACATGGGTGTGTGCGCATGTGTGGTGACTGCCCGCACACCACCTCCTCCTCTTTGGGCACTCACACATGCACACACACACAACTGTAAGTATAGGAGTGGTGTGTCTGGTCACCTCACCTCACTTTGGCGACAGCATGCATGCCCACAGAGAGGGTTGTGAGTGCCCCTTCTGGCACCCGTGCCATAGGTTCACCACCACTGGTATAGGGCTTTTTAGGCTATATCCAGCACTTTTGAATTGAACTTGGAAAAGTGCCAGTAGCCAGTGGGTCTGCTATAGAGGGAAGTTACACACTCCTTGTAAGAGAAGACCAGCTTTTGTTGCCATGGGCAAGCTGCACAGTTCCAGGGTGCCCCAGAAGAAGGGAGTGGTAAACCACTTTTGAATATTCTCTACCTAGAAAACCCTGGGAAGGGTCACCATAAGCCAGAATCAACTTGGCAGCACACAATAATTATTGAATGATTTGGGTATCTGGCTGTGAAGCCAGAACTCAGAACTTTGATTCTTCACTTTGCCTCCTGGAATTGGAGCCAGCCTGTAAAGCCTTGGACAGACTACAAAGTCCCGAGTGCCATTCTTAATCAGGGCTACTGTTACAAAGAAGCAGGGTCATGGAAACCAATGCATGACAATAGGATTTGAAAAGGGGATGTTGTCATGGTGGAAGAAGAACTAGAAGCCGGAGGAAAAGATGTATTTCGCTCCCACGTAGTCTCAGATAGCTTTCAAAAGAGCTGGGCCAAATGACGTTTTCTTTCAGGGCAGTTCTGGCTCTGCCCATCTACAGCTGCATTCATTTAGAACAGGAGTTCTCAACTGGTGGGATTCAAATTTTTTTACTACCAAATTAAGACTACTTGGATGGGTGGTGCCAGCTGGAATTTCTGCTACTGGTTCTGCTGAACTGGGACGAACCTGCTGAATCCTACCGCTGGTACTCAACCTTTTAAAGCCAGGGGCCGGGTCATGCTCCCCCAGACAGCTTTGGGGATCGGATGGCCATTTTGCCTTTCCTACACCATATGGCACTTCCTGGTGTGGTGGAGGCAGTGGGGGCCCACATGAAATGGCACCGTGGGCCACATCTGGCCTGCAGGCCACAGATTGAGAATCCCTGATTTAGAATAACTGATGCAAATAAGAAAGTACCAAGACCATCACTTTTTATTATTATTTTCTCTGCTTTTCTGCTAGTGATTATCATTGTGGAGTCTCTTTTCTCTATGCCTTCGTTAAAAAAAGAAGGCAGTTTCCTTTTTTATTTTGTTTTAGAATGTTACAAAAGAAGGAAGTTTTTGTTTCTGGTCTTTAAAAAGATCTTTCAAAATAGAATGATGAACTAAATAACTATACCTCCCCCTGGTAATCCTCATACCTCTACATGATTCTACTTGAAACATTGACCTATAGCTGCTACTGAAGTTTTCTGGATCTCTCCATGCTTATATTGCTTCTTCTGCTGTTTGAAATCTAGTATTGTATTTTATTATTTCCTGTATTGCTCTTATTTACAGTGATCATCATGTGTGGTACCCCAATTGATATCTACATGGCCCTGGGAAATGAAGAGGTGGATGAAGATATAGTTTTTGTCCTGATAGACCTTCACAGGTAAAAACCTTACAAGACAGTAGGTGGAAATCAAATGATTAAAAGGAGATATCTTATTCCTGTTGCCAACCTCTAATTATTTTAACATTGTAATTAAATATTTAATTGTACTATTGAATTATATTATTTTAATATAATTAATCATATATTGTTACTAGCAAAGGTTGCCCGGCGTTGCCGGGCTGTTTTAAATGGTGTTGGAAAGTTTTTGTTGTTCTTGTTGTTAATGTTTGTAAAGAAGATGTTAATCTATAATTGAAATTTTTAAAATTTTTATTTATACATTTTTTTTGATGGCCTGTTTTAAACTGTGATGAGTTTTGTTTGGTGTTTTGGTTTTGTGGATGAAAAAAAGAATAAAGGATGATATATTTTTTCGAAAAACTCTTGGGGCCTTTTGTGTGGGGCTATTGTGTCTTTTTGAATTTTTTTTATTATTGTGGGCAGCAAGTGCTGCTGGTAGGGGTTATCTTGTATTTTGACTGTTTTTTCTCTCGTGGCCTCTGGGTGGAGCTTCTTCCAGTAAGTAGTCTCTTTCTTTATTCATTTCTTTTCCAGTCGTTGTGGTATGAGGTCGTGTGGTGGTGAGTTAGCTGTTTTTCTTTATTTGGGGTGGTGGTGGTGGTTGGATTTTGTGGTGTTTGGCTGGGTGCTGGGTGTGTTTGGAAATGTTTGTTGTTGTTTACTTTTTTGGTGTTATTTTTTGTTTGTTTTTGTGTATTTTTGAATGTTTTTGATTGTTTGTTTTTGTGTTTTTTGGTGTCCTGGGGGGGGGGGGATCCCCTCTCAGACAGACTCCTTTGGTCCCCCCAACCCTCTCAACCCCAGGGGAGCCAGTAGAGAGGGGGATTCCCCCCCAACTCCATTTTTAAAGAGAAGTAACCGCTTCGTTTCTTCTCTTTAATATGGGGTGTGTGTGTGTGTGTGTGGGGGAAGGGAATCCCCTCTCTGCCGGGTCCCCTGGGGTCAGGAGGTTTGGGGAGACAGGCTCCTTTGTTCCCCCCAACCCTCTCAACCCCAGGGGAGCCAGTAGAGAGGGGGATTCCCCCCAACTCCGTTTTTAAAGAGAAGTAACCGCTTGGTTTCTTCTCTTTAATATGGGGCGTGTGTGTGTGTGTGTGGGGGAAGGGAATCCCCTCTCTGCCGGGTCCCCTGGGGTCAGAAGGGTTGGGGAGACAGGCTCCTTTGATCCCCCCAACCCTCTCAACCCCAGGGGATCCAGTAGAGAGGGGGAGCACAACACCCACCCCCCAGTGATATTAAAGGGGAAACTCTGATTAGGAGCTTCAGGCGCCGTTGGGGAGGGGGGCTTTGGTTCCCGCGGCTTGGCGGACTTGCTCTCCCGGTGTTTTTGTTTTATTTTTTGGGTGCCGGCTTCCTCAACGTTCTGCGCGCTCATGGCGCGCAGGACGCTGGGGCTTGTAGTTATGGGTTGGTGCTTTGTGTTTGTGCTGCGTTTTTTAAAAATGGTTTTCTTTTGATTGGCTGCAGCGCGTTTCCGAACACTGCACCGTGCGAGAGCCTCTCAGCCTGATTGGCTCTGGCACGGCGCGGCGCGAGGAATGTTGGGAAGTGAAGTTGTTTCCCTTTCTTCGCGTTTGTGGGGCTGTTGTCCCACTGCCGGTTTTCTCAATCCTTCGTTGACCTGCAGACCCAGATCGGCCGTGTGCAGGAAGGGTGAGTGCAGGCAAGTAGGGCGAGGCATAGCAACCTATAGCCAGTTCCAACGGTTAACCCTTGGATTTATAGGTTAAGATTATTGTATTGATGCCTTCACTCATTGCCTAAAAGAAAGAGAAAAGTTCATTTTTATACAATAATTGGGCAAAACAGTGAGTAGATATTTTGCCTTCCATCTCTGCCTCTATAAGAGCTAGAGATTTACTTTTTTAAATTTAAAGTATGGCCAGGAGATGGTAGAAACAGACATGAGAAAGCATGTCTATAACCTTGGTAAAATCCAGTCCACCGGGTAATATGGCAAACCTCAACTTGCCTGAAGCAAAACCCTTTATATGATTAATGTAGAAAATAAAGCAGAGGAGAAGCATTTGTAATGCAAAGGAGTATTTTGACTACTGTAGATTTTACACATACACTAACAAAACTAATGGAAACAATGGTATATATGTTAAATGAGGCCTCGGACATCAGATTCAATCACTGCCAAGGCTTATTAACTGGAGTAAATATATTACTTTAGCCAATAGCCTGTTCGACATTTACATAAAGTAAATTTTCCAGAAGTGACAAATTGTGACAATTTGACAAGGTACAGTTTTGTGCTTGATTGTGCATGACTAACTCCTCATCAGATCATAACAGCAGCTTCCAGAGATGGAGCTACATGGATGCACAAAAACTGCTACTGGGGGATAAAGGCTGTACTCTTATGCCTGCTTATACATTTCTTAGTAAACACTTTAGGATTGCCATTAAACAGCTGTCATTTTGTTACTTGCAATTCAAGCACTCTGTACCCAAATCATTGTCTTCTGATTATTATTTTTTTACTTCCTCAGGTACAGTCAGCAAACAATACATCCAAATACCCTTTTACCACTATTTTGTAACTTTATAGGTCATTAGTCTAAGTTAGTTAGTTCATAGACCCATTGAATCAATTGTTCTATAATGATTCCATACTTATGTAAATCCTATTGATTCAATGGGTCTATTTCCAGTCTGGCCAGGTTATCCTGCTATGATAACAGAGTAGACCATACTGCCAGTGACTCAACACTGAGTGGCACAGGCAGTTATCTGATCTGGCCTGACTAACAACCTTGAGTGCCAAAGTTCACAGGGAAGGGTGATGGTCCCCAAGTGGATTAAATCCCACTTGAATCCATCTTGATGGAGGGCAGCAGCTTCATCAATACTGGCCTGGGGCTGATGACTTTGCATGCCAAAAGGGCTCAGAACCAGAAAGTAACTTGTGGAACTGTATCAGTGGTATGGGAGTTATGCTTCAATGTGGAAGGCAAATGGAAGGCCACTGCATTATATTCTCAGGACAGTCTTCATGGCTTATCACCATGATGATCACTTATGTTGTATTCAGATACGGATACAGCAGCAGCAGAAGATTGGGTCTATTCTATAATAGTTGGGTTTTGTTAATTGGATTTATGTATATGAAGTTAAGGGCTGCTGCTACAAAAATGGGTGAGGATTCTGAGAAGATAAGTATCTTGTTAGTAGTAGTCCTTTGCCTAAGCAAAAGTCAAAATTGTGATTCTACTATCACAACATTTTAATCAACATTTATTTGATGAATAAATAACTTGCATTTACTAATGATCTTGTTTCTCAGTGTGTTTAGGGTACTTGTGCTTTCTCCCCCAGCAATTCATATTATGAAAATGCCATCTCAGACGAATACATGCGACACGTCCTTGTCGTGACTCTAAAACCATCAAACTATAGTGCAGTTTCAGATTATATCGGGATTCCTGTGGATCCTGAAAAGCTTTATTTGGTAACTATTTACTTGCTTGTATATTATTTTTGCCACATTGTCTTGCTTACCAAAATCTTTTAAATTTTATAATTATTGCATGTGCTGGCTCTTCGGCTTTGAAACAGAGATGAGCACTGAACTCTAGAGTCGGGTACGACTGGCTTTCGAGCAAGGGAAACCTTATAGTAGTTATCAAATAGATAGCTAAGAGGTGTGCCTTCTTCTGCTCAGTTTCTGAATCAACAAAGTGTGCACTTTTCAGGTTGCTCACCAATCTCTAAAGTCAGCCCTAAGTCTCCCCAAATTAATTCTTTTGGTTTAAGTGTTCCTCTGTGATGTCAAAATATTGATCTTCCAAAAGCCTTTATAAAGAGATAAGTTTTTAGCTGCTGTCAGAAGAAAAGGAAGGAAGGGGCTAACTGTATCTTCTGGGAAAGTTTTGTTTGAAGTATGGGTAAATAAAGCAGAACAGCAAAAAACAAACAAAAAAAGGACAAAAAATGTTGTGGCACCTTAAAGACTTAACTCCTGTATTTAACTGTGAGCTTTCGTGGACAAAGTCCACTTCATCTGATGAAGTGAACTTGGTTCACGAAAGCTCACAGGTAAATACAGGAGCTAGTCTTTAAGGTGCCACATTTTTTTAATCTTTTTTTTTTGCTGTCTGTTTTATTAAATCTCAGATATGGAAAAGTTTTGTAATCTATGGGATACCAAAGAAAAAATTATCTTTCAGGAGGTGAGATGAAAATGGTAGAACCGAGAGAAGGCACTGTTCTGAAGATCTTAAAGCAAAGCAATCATACTTATATACCACCTCATAGCACTTAATGCATTCTCTGGGTGGTTCACAAGTTAATTACCATTTGGCCTCCAACATTCTGGGTACTCATTTTACCAACCTCGAAAGGATGGAAGGCTGAGTCAACCTTGATCCCTAGTCAGGATTGAACTCACAACCTTTTGGTTGCAGGACAGAAGCTTAACCACTATGCCACAAGGGCTCCTTAATATACTCAGGGGTTCATATAGGGAGGTAAAATCTTTCATTGTATCTTCCTATATGAACCTGAGCTGGACCTGAGCTGTAAAGGACTTTGAAAGTTATGACCAGTATGCTGAATAAGACCAGGAAACAAACCAGCAGCCAGTGATAATGTTGTAATAGGGAGGTCTCAGTAAGCAGCCTCAGTAAACAGCGTGGCTGCAGCTTTTTGAACCAGTTGACATTTCTGTCTTAAGAGGCAGTTATCCAAAAGGGAGGCAAACAAGGCATGTGCCAACTCTTAAGAAAAATACAAAATGTGGTTGTCTTGTCAAGCAAGCTGGCCAGATCTGCCAAGCTCAGGGTCATAGGATCTGGAGGCAATAAGCACTCAGTGGATGGCAAGAAACAAAGATTTATTAGACAGATCTTCCTACAAGTATACAACTAACATAGAACAAGAAATCAGAGCAGCGGTGCATACCAAGCGAATTCTACAGTCATCTGCCAGGAGCCCAGAGGCAGTCAAGAAGCCCCTGGCCAATGGCATAGCACCTGGTATCTGGTCTGTGGAGAGTTCATATCTGAGGGTCGAGCTCAACTTTTATCCCTCTAGGCATGGATGTTGTCCCATCATCCTGTGAAATGCCCATATCTGATTAATGGCTCCTGGAGTGGATTGGTTGGCATAAACATCCTTTTAGATGCGATCAGGGGGAGGATGGTATCAGAATCACTTATTGCAGACTTGGGATGGTACCATTAATTGCCTCATGCTTACCTCTTCCAACTAGGAGTCTCTCCCTCTATATTCCTGTAGGTGTACATAATCTAAACATTTCAGGGAGTAAATATGATAAATTTGGGAATATTCTTTCCCCGCTAAGCAAGCAAACCCAGCCAATTAAAGACATGTATAATTTTAACCGTTTCAATTGAGTTGGGCTACTAAACTCCTTGAAATAACAATGGTCTTCTGGTTTGCCGTTTCCCCTAGCACTGCAGTGGTCTTCTGCCATCTTTTTGTGGGAGCAAGGATTTTCAACTAAGCAACTGACTAAATGTTAGATCTGGCCCTTATAAGCACGAGTCCAGGACAACGATGAACAGCAGCAACAGGCTGTATTATAACAGTCAATAGAGATTAGCTTACAAGGTGTTCCGGATCCTGAGATGGCTATACAATCCTAATGGAGTCAGTCCTGCCGGAGTCTTACCCGGCAATGGGCAATAAACTAGCTACCGCAAATTGTAGCATAATGGAGGGACCCAAGCTTAGCGCTACCCAGGCTACCTGTATGGTGTAGGAAGTATAGATCTAGTCTGGCCCCACCCTTGTTTGTCCGTGGGGCTTATATAGTGTCTTCCCGGCGGTGCCTATTGGATACAAGGTAGCGACCCGCCGGACAAACGTAACTAACCAATCAGTACAGGGGATATATGAAGTTAACCAATGGAGAGCAGGATCCAAAACTGTAACAAATATAGGGCTTGGATTAGCATAACTAGTGCGCCCTTTTACAGGGGATTTCGTGCCACTTAAGGCTTCTAATTAGGATGGCGGGAAACTGCCATTTTCCTATTGCAAGAGCGCTCCCTGGGCTACTTGCAATAGTGCCTCAATACACAACACTAAAATAAGTAGAAATTTTTCGTTCTTTTATAAGTTATGTGCTTTCTGTTCTGCATCTTATGTTCTCTCACCTTGCCTCCTCTTCTAGCTGCAAGATGACTTCATTGTTGGCTATCTGGATGCTGTCTTGCTCTTTGGGCATGCCTTGAAACAACTTTTCTTTGAAGAAGGAAAAATTGAAACTCCTATGTTCATTAAGTACTTCCGGAATGTCACATTTGAAGGTAATAACTATATGTCTTTTAAATTTTCATCAATGGATAATATTATGGGGCAAAGATAGACTCCAGAAGGTTTTAGTGGAAAGACCCTCACGGATAATGCATACCAACTGTCATAATAATGTTCTTCCCTCTCATTTTTCTAGAGTACAGTTGCTGATAACAACACCAGAAAAACCTCTAAGCAGCAATGTATTTTCTTAGAGAACATATAATACAGTAGCCTAAATCCAGTAGGTAAAGGTAAAGGTAAAGGTCTCCCTTGCTCAAAAGCCGGTGGTATCTGACTCTAGGTTCGGTGCTCATCTCTGTTTATAGCCAAAGAGCCAGAGCTGCCTGTGTCTGCAGATGTTTCCGTGTACATGTGCCATGGATTACTTGACACTGAGTGCCCAGGATGCTGAAGTGGTCCCTATTTATCTACTTTCAATTTACTGTTAGGCTGGCAGGGGGACAGAGACAGGAGCTTACTTCATTGTGCAGCATTCGGATTGTGAAGTGCTGACCTGCCAACCTTCCAGTCATCAGGTGCAGCAGGGCCGGGTTTCAGCATAGGCTACCTAGGCTGCAGCCTATGGGCCCGCACCACAAAGGGGCCCCCGCACCACGTGATTCTACGTCAATTTTTAAAATCTATAATTTAATTATAAACTTTAAATGTTTATTTTTCAGATTTTAATTGGATAATTGCTGAAAATGTGGTTTTTTGTAGTTTTTTTTATTAAAAAAAACAATTTCCCCCGGTAGGGCCCACGCCACATGTTCAGCCTAGGGGCCCACAGATCCTAAATACTGCACTGAGGTGCAGCGTCTTAACCAGTAAGCCACCATAGTCCAATCCAATAGATAGTCTCAAATAATAGAAAATCCGCAGTATAACCATGAATTTGATAAATTAACAGTTACATAAATTCCAGATTCAGTGATCTGTTCTAGCTGGGACTAAACTGTGGATTTTGGACTATGCATTTTATGCATTGAATAGCCACATTCTGCCAGAAGTTCTCAGAACAGCTGATGAAAAGTTAAGGATAAAATAGAATTTTTAAATAAAAGGTGCAATGAAAGCTACTAAAAACTGGTGTGAAAATGCATACAAATCCAGCAAATCTAAAAGGATTAACATTATTATGACAGTTGCCATGTTTATGCAGTTGGACACAGTTCTTTCCTGTACTTGCATACCAGGATATTTAGGGTTTTGGCTACAATCCTGTACCCACTTACCTGAGAGTAAGCCTCACTCACTAGGACTTATTTCTGAGTAGATAGGTTTTTTCTTTCTATTCGGTAGACCAGTGGTGGTGAATCTGTGGCATGCGAACCAGAGATGGCACTCGGAGACCTCTCTGCGGGCACCCGTGCAGTCACCCCAGCACAGAGTTTGCCCCACCCTCTGCCCAGCAGCCCAATGGGAGGACTTCCTCCCGCCCCAGCACAGAGTTTGCCCTACCCCTCTGCCCAACAGTCCAATAGGAGCATTTCCTTCCTCCCCTGTTGCTGTGTTGGCATTTTGCGATAAATAAGTGTGTTTTGGGTTGCAGTTTGGGCATGTGGTCTCTAAAAGGTTCGCCATCACTGCTGTAGACAAGCACAGGAGGCAATTATGTTTCTCATTCCTGGGTCTCAATTCCTTATTTAACTGAACTGTTTTTCAATGTTTTGCTGCAATTAACAGTATGGAAACTTGGAATGAGGAAATAGTTTCCACATTGTAAGGAGAAAACTAGATAAAAAGGATCAAGAGAGAACTTTTTTGGCAGCAACCTATCAGGGATAATTAGGAGGGGAAGTATGATTTCGTAGGATTTTGAAGATGGAGTAGCAGTGTCAGCTTTTATCTTAAGCGAATTGTCACAGGGAAGGAAAGTTTAGAGAAAGAAGACTAAAACACTTCCCACTGTTTCTGAAAAAGTTCCTCTTTGCATTTTTTTTAACCAAGGAGAAATTAAATTTGGCCTTCAGTCCCCACAGATGGTCAACCACCCCTCTTCCGACCACAGGACATAGCCAGTCTGAACTTTCATGAAAATAATGAACCCATAGTTTAGTCATCTCTCCAACGTTGATATTCTACCACAGGAGTTCTCAACTTTTTAAAGCCGGGGGCCGGGTCTCACTCCCTCAGACAACTTTGGAGGCCAGATTACCATTTTGCCCTTCCCCCACCACATGGCACTTCTGGATGTGGTGGAAGTGGGGGTTGGGGGGGCACATGAAATGTTGAGACTCCCTGTTGTACCATATCAGCCACTTTAACTTTATGCAAATTACTGTGCTTGCTTTTCATATTGCTTTACTTTGGTTTTAGGGAAATGACCAATCTAATACCTGTATCATCCTTTATTTTTTTCCTACAGGTATTCTTGGTCCTGTAACACTGGATGAATTTGGGGACATTGACGTCAATTTTACCATTTTGTACACGTCAGTAGATAGTAAACGTGAAGTAAGTGTACTGATAAGGCCAAACCACACGTCTAGCAGGAAGTGCAAATAACATATTTTCTCCAAAAGTACTATTTTAAATTTATGGTATGGAGGGAATGTCTAGACACTATAAAAGGTAGGAGGACAATAGTCCATAGGGTCGCAAAGGGTCGAAATTGACTGTGTGACTGAACAACAACAAGTTGGGTAATGATTGACCTGTGCATCCCTGCAGTAAAAGAGGAATTACATAATTTGTGCAATTAGTAGTTTTCCAAAAATAAATAACAGGTGACTACATTTTGCTGAATCAGATCAGAAGCTGTCTATGTGTCTATGCATGGGGGTGTTCTACTTTGTCCCTACTATGGTCTTAATCAAAATCTGACTTCTGCTACATCCTGCATATATAAAAGGAAACTCTAGCTGTCAACAACTACAGAAGACGACTCTGAGAAGGGGCAGTGAGTTAAAGCCTCACGCTCCGTGCCATGGTCTAGAACAGGTATCAGCAAAATTTGTTCTTGGACTTCAATTCCCAGAAGCCCTGATCAGCAGGTGTACTGACTTGGGCTTCTGGTAATTGAAGTCCAAGAACTCATGGAGAACCAAGTTTGCTGACCCCTAGAACCAGATCACTCTCTGTGGCTACCATCTGCTACTAAAAACACATCATGTAGCTAGTAATTGTACATATAACATCACATCCATGTTAGTTCACACAGTGGGTTATTGCTCTTTTTAGCTACCATAAGACACCGAACCACAAATTAAATTGAAGTATCTCAGGTGAATAGAAATGAAGAGGTATGAATAGTCAAGAAAAAACAAATACATTTCCTGGTAATTTAATAGACTGGGGTATTTTAGAAAGCTAAAAAACTGGGAGGTCTCTGCCATATCAGTTGAGAAGGACAAGAAATCAAGGCAGAATTGAAGGATTCTGAGGAAGCAGACTGTGAAATAAATGTATTATTCTTAAAGGTACTTTTGCTGTGTGTGTGGGGCGTCGTCGGCGTGCGTGCGTGTTTGTTGGTTACTGACACAGACTTGTACTGGTACCTCTGAAAACAGAATTGTGCATTTGAATTATATTCTGGTTTATCAAGTTAAGATGTGAAGATAATTTCTGTGAAAGGGACTAAAAAGGGACTTTCCAAGTGTGAGCAGAAGGATTACCAGTGTATTAGTTTAATAAAGTAGCTGTACATGAAATACAGACAGTGCAGGGCTCAGGAATGGAAGTATGAAGAATATGGCAAAGTTAATGAGGATTAATTTTACTACTAGTCACTGGTTAGCTTGGGGAAAAGATTGCCAGAGTGAAAAATTCTTCTATTTTTCTCTTTCCAGTTTAGGACCCTCCTGCAATATGATACACACCAGAATAAGACAGTATGGAAGGAAGACAAGCCAAACTTCATCTGGAAAAGAAACATGCTGCCTAATGATGCACCTGGCACTGGTGAGAGAGTTTGTTTCTTGGAATGGGGTCCAGTGAACCCTGGGCAGGGGTGGGCAACCTCCAGAGGTCCAGGGGCTAATCATGCTCTTGAATGGACCTTGAAGGGTCACATCTATTTCCACATCCCTGCCCTTCCCTCTCTAAATTTCTTTCAATTTCTTAAATGAAAAAAATAAGTCTCCTTGTGCCCTCCAGTAGCCAAGTATATTTATAATTATTTAAATTCGGGTTGAGGGGCCTTAGAGTCTTGAGATACTGTACTGTCAAAATGTGGCAAAGTTGCACCCAATGTCTCCTAGAGAGGCTGCAAGGAAGCTTTTAACATTTATTTTTTAAAAATATTTTTTTGGGTGTGTGCATGGTGTGCAGGGGGCCATTTTGGGCCCTGAGGTTTGCTTGTTGTCCATGGAATGTTGACTACCTCTGCACTAGTGAAACTCTATACCTTATCAGAATGTTTATGCAGGTCATTTATCATTCTTACACATTATAATAATGTATCCATTTCCATCATTCCTTTCTTCTCCCACGCTGAGAAAAAAGCATAGAGGACTTACTGAATGAATAGTTGTTGCTACGGAAACCCTCTAGTTGCCTATATGAAGCACCTGTAGTTGCACTTGAGAAATATTGTTTGGAGTGTGAGAATGGTTTTATGGCCAAACAATAACTTTCCTCAAAATACAGAGTACTTTTATCTCTCAATGAGATACTTGACTCTACTACTGTAGAGTCACATTTTTGGTTGTACGGCTAGACATTATTTTTTTGGTAGAATTCCTTGGGTTTAATCTATACCTATAAGAAGGGGTTGGGCCGTGCGTGTCCGGCATGCATGGCCACACCGGCCACTTCTGTCCCATACTGAGCTGTCCATACTTACCTTTTGACCCTGCGAGCATCGCCGCCGCAAGGGTCCGGATGCCGAGAGTGGGGCAAACGCCCCACGAACCTGAACAAAAAAACCCCTATGCTTCCCAGCCCCTCTTCTCCCCACGCGGCATCAGCGGGGTAGTGGGGAAAGCCCATCTTCTCCCTTCGGCCCCAGGGACAAAAGCCACTGCCGGCCTTGCCGTGGAGGAGGGGCAGCCCCTCTTCTTCCCGTGGCCCTGGAGACAAAGGTCGGCGGCGGCCTTGCCGCGGCTTTGCCCATGCCTGTCAGAGAAATCCACCCCCTTTTCCGACAAGCAAGGGCCGAATGCGGAGCTCCCCCCCTCTCTCTGTGTACCCCCAAAAAACAACCCCAACCACCAACACACAAAATATACCTGCCCGGCAAGGCCGGGCAAAAAAATGCTAGTACTAAATAGAAATGCCCAACAGAATAACAGATGTTCAGATGGATCTTTTGTTTGGAAGAACTTAGTTTATAAATGGCTTTCAGTTGTCTATGTATGCATAAACAGCTTTTCAGAGACTTGAAATCTGTAGCTACTGTATTGTATTATAATGACATAACTTCCTGTGATACGGAGGGATGTTTTGTCTCTTGCCATTGTTTCTGTTCAAACCAGGTTTGACATTTACATCTGTTTTAGAAGATTAGCTGTCAGTGTTGGCAAATGGTGCTAGACCACAGTGTGTATTTATGGTTGGTGTGAATAACTGCTGACTGCTGTGGCTTCGTGTTTAAGACGCTGAACTTAACGATGGAAGGTTGGCAGGTCAGCAGTTCGAGACCTGAATACTGTATTGCATGGGGGAGTGAGCCTCCATCTCTGTTTCAGCTCCTGCCAACCTAGCAGTTCGAAAGCAAGAAATTGCAAGTACATAAATAGGTACCACCTCGGTGGGAAGATAAATAGTGTTCAGTGCACTCTGGTGTCTAGTCATGCCTGTCACATGCCCATGGAAACGTCTGCAAATGTAGACAATGCTGGCTCTTTGACTATAAACAGAGATGAGTACTGAACCCTAGAGTTGGATACAGCTGGCTTTAGAGAAAGGGCAACCTTTACCTTTACCCAGGCACTCATCCCTTCACCTAAACCTTTCCAAATTCTTTGCAAACTATGCTATAATACTTGTTCTGGATTACTGAAGCTGGAAATAAAGGAAGAGTTTTCCATTCATCCAGCCTCAAATATTATTGATCATTCAGACATCTGAAGTATGGTACTAGATTGCTACTATTCCATTCTAAGAGGAAACATATTTATTCCATTACAAAGCAGAAGTTATTACATTACACAATGCAAAATTTCACATGTTCAGCAGAATCTTAACACTGTAATTTAAAACTTTCCCATTACTTTTGCATGAACTTGAAAAGCATTATTCCTTAATTTACTTGGACAAATTTCAATCTATGTCCAAATCAAATTGCATAATGAAACATCTTGGCTTGCATGGTTGCTCTATTTCAGGGTTGGAAAATTATTGCATTTCTCTTTAAATCATCTCTGCAATTAAAGCTAATTGTAAAATGTAATACAAGAGAAAAATAATAACAGAAGCTGTCACTTTTTGAGAAAACTGAGTGCTTTTATTTCTCAACAACATGGTTAGTTCAAAAGCTGCGAGAAGTGTTTTTATACATTTCATATAACATTTACTAGCATATTTGTGCCCGGCCAGCCGGGCATTTTTAATGTGTGTGTTGGTGGTTATGGGTGGTTTTGGGTGTGCACAATCACCACCACCCATACAATACCACTCCAACCACCAACACTCACATTAAAAATTCCTAACAAGGCAGGAGTGTCGTGTGTGTGTGTGTGTGTGTGTTGTGTGTGTGTGTGTGTGTGTGTGTGTGTGTGTGTGTGTGTGTGTGTGTGTGAGAGAGAGAGAGAGAGAGAGAGAGAGTGAGAGAAGAAGAGAGACTGACAGATATAGTAGACCACCAGAGGATGCTAGTGAGTTAGATAGAGTGAGGGACAGGGGAGGAGACAGTCAGTCAGACAGAGGAGACAGGCGAATAGGATACGTGCAGGTATGTTTGGAGGGAAGGTTTGTTGTTAGGGGGTTGTTCCGCAGTGGGTGGGTAGTGTTTCCCATGTGTGTGTGTGTGTGTGTGTGTGTGTGTGTGTGTGTGTGTGTGTGTGTGTGTGTGTGTGTGTGTGAGAGAGAGAGAGAGAGAGATAGAGAGAGAGATAGAGAGAGAGAGAGAGAGAGAGAGAGATATTTTTCTGTGGGTTGGCTGGGAATGAAAGTTTCATTCCCAGCCAACCCAGAGAGAAGTGAATCCTTCTCTTCGGGAGGCAAAGGTACCTTTGCCTCCCGGAGATAAGGAACCCACGTAACGGAGAGGCATTGCTTCTCTCTGGGCTGGCTGGGAATGGAACTTTCATCTCCAGCCAACCCAGAGAGAAGCGAGGCCGAGACGTAGAAGGCTGCACCAGGAGGGAAAGACTTTTAAAGACCCAGCCGGAGCCAGGAGGTAAGCGCGGTCGGTGGGGGTTAGGAAGGGGGGGCTAGGTGGTGGGCCCAGGATGGTTGGTTGGTGTGGTTACCGGGGCAGTGCCTCGCCCCCCCTAACCCCCGCCGACCGTGCTTACCTCCTGGCTCCAGCTGGATCTTTAAAAGTCTTTCCCTCCCGGCAGTTTTTTTTTTAAAAAAACTGCTGCACCACTCTTTTCCAGCCTCCTCTGTGCTCGCGTACCTCAGCCTGATTGGATGAGGGGTTGTGCAGTGCAGAGGATTCTGGGAATTGTAGTTTTATTTTTTGGTCGCATTCGTGGGGCTGCTGCCCCACTGGCGACGACCAAAACCCCGCGGTGCTGGGAAGGCAGGGGTTACGGTGAGTGCGGAGGGCTAGGTTGGGGATGGTTGGGCCTAGTGCGGGAGCCTTTGAACGAACCCAACAGTTAAGGGCTCTTTTTATAAGTATAGATAAATGCAATACCATTATAAATATTCTGATGGGGTGGACTTGACCCCTGGAAGCTAACATTAAAATATAACAGTTAGTCTTCAGAGTGCTACATTGTTTTTCATTTTGTTTATTCTCTGACATTGCTATTGCACACTGCAATGGCTAGGAAGGAGAGGATTCTGCTTTAGATCCAGGGATGGAGATGTGAGGATTAAATTTCTTTTTAACCATAACTACACAACTGAAAAAACTGGGTGGAATACAAAGCAACTTGTCACTTCATCATATTGCTCAAGGAAGGTCAGTAGAGAGATAAGAGAATGGTTTGCATCAGGGATACCGAGGACTCCTTGCCCCCGTCACACCAACGCTGGGTGAATGAGAGGCAGCTGCTCCAGACGCTGCAGCCACTCTGTCTTTGAGTGTGGACGTGCTGGTTGAATGTTGAGGACTTTAAATAAGTGTTTCCCCTTGTAATGTTGATGGACTTTGCCACCGTCGCCCCCAGACTTTGCCTGTGGCCGGAGTGAGAGGCCGTTGTAGTATTGTATTGTCATATCGTTGTATATTATATGTTCATTTGTAGGTTGAATATGGTATAATTATTGTCTATATTGTATTATTGTGTTTACTGTATCGTTATTGTGTGAGCCACCCTGCCTGAGTCGGGTTTCCTAATTGGGCAGCATACAAGTGTGAGAATTAAATTAAATTAAATTAAATTATTGCACCATCACTGTGGCTGTCAGGATGCTCATTAGCAGCTTCTGCTGCTGTCTTCATCCATCTGCTTGAAACACACTTATTAAAATAGACATGCCAAATCAGTTTTGCCCTGGTTTGCAGATAGTCCTCCACCGTAAAAAGCTCACAGCGTACAGCGTATTATCTGCATATCCCGAGTTCCCCCCATAGCCTCCCTCCTTCATGATGGATTTATTTGTAACCACTAGATGGCACCATAATCTCAAAAATATAAATGTGTTCTTGTGTTTCTAAATTCCCAGTGCCAGCATACAATTTTGTTTAAAGTGTGCTTGGAGCCATTTAGCCTCCTGTCACTCAAGCTAAGGTGCGAGGCAGGAAAGCCTCTTGGAACTTGCCTAATACATTTGGTTGCTAACTGATTTATTTATTGTTGACCCAATGTCCTGCCTGCCTAAGTAGCATCTGAAAGCCTCCCTATTCTGATCTTTTTGGATAACCTTGCTAGAAAACGAAGGGCAAAAATAAAATTGGCCTTTGGATGAAAAGGTAGATAAAGAGTTGCCATAATTCTCTCCCACAAAACTGGGACAGAAGTTTACTTTACAAAAATGGTTGGTTTATCTACAAAATAGCCTTTTTAAAACAAACATAATATAATGTTAGCTATAAAACACTTTCACATTAAATATATCAATACATAAATGAATTTATTTACAACAGTTAATTCTTACTGTAAGAGGATCTGTTGTACTTCTGAGAAGTCACGTCATGGTCAACTCTTAACATCCTCAGTTCCAGGAAACACACTAGTCACACTTATTGGGCAGTGGTGTGAGGCGAGGATGTTAAGTTTTGTCTCCAGGTATACTCCAACTCCAACATGGCAGAAAATCACTCAGGTGATGGCGAGAGTTCGAATGTATTTTAATGGTGTGTTATAATACACGATCAGTAAGTTTTAAAAATCCGGGACTTTAACATGATTTTTATTGAACTGGCCAGGAAAATATTTTCCAACCTTCAATCTGGGGCAATCCCGGTTTTCCGGGACATATGGCAACACTAGGTAGATAGCATGGACATTTGCCAAGGAGAGTAAAACAAAGAGGAAGAACTTTTGAAATTTGATGCAATTTCTTTTTTAAAAAAGGACTCAGGAAATATAATTTGTGTTAACGTCGAGTGTTGGGTGGCGGTAAATAACCAGACTCCCTAAAGGGGCCAATGGCTACAGAGGAAATGCTACTGGAAACCATCATATTGGGCCCAACAGTAATGTAGGCGGAAGAGGCCATGCCAGATGGACTGGCTGTGAAGGGGCACATTGTCAATATCCTCAAGGCTGTGGCAGTCCATTGCAGTCCCAGTGTTAAATCCTGCATGTCTCATTTCACATGTAAGGCAGGAGAAGGCTCTGTGATCATGGAGTGTGGGTCACTTCGTGGCAAACTGGGACTCACCTTAAACAAATTCACGCCAGCGGCTGCGAAATTATCAAGAGTGGACAGTTCCTTACATTTCTGTCCACAGTTTTGTGGGATTCTAAAAATTTGACTAAGTCGCAATGATAATTAATTTGTCTTTCTAAAATTATCTCAGCCTTTTTCTCCATTATGGATTGCACTGACTTTTAAAAAACAGAAGTTAATAGCATGATTATGCCTATTGAGAAGTTCCATTTGTCATGAGGCTTAGTCCAAGAAGAGAGTGGATAAGATCAAAGCCTAGGGCATTACCTCCTAAAAGAAATTAAAATTGAATTCAATAGTCTTACTTCCAAGTAGACATGTACAGGATTGTACTGTACAAGATTTATTTCATATAGTTGTAGCAGAAGCTGTGGTTGTTGTAATCCAGAAAAGGCCTTTTGTGAAAGAATTTAAAAGGGAATTTGCAAACATCCTTCTCCTTATCTATATTCTCACTCAGACAGGCAAAACACCTTTGGCTACTGAAGTATGTTTCTCAGTCTGTGGGTTTTCTCTCTGGATGCCTCATTGTATGATGTAGACGTGCATTAATTTAAATGAGGGCTGGATTATACTTGCCACTTGTGTGGTGACTCTGAGATGCTCATTGAATAATAGCTGTCATGCTTGTATTGTGTACTATATACAGTAACTCTACTGTAGTCCATTGTTTCCTTTAAATATTCTTAAGAGTGTTTGATTGCTAATTTCTCACTTTCACAGGCCCACACATTTTGACTATAGCTGTTTTCACCCTTACGGGAACTGTGGTGCTGGTTCTGATCATCGCTCTGCTGGTGCTGAGGTACAATCCTCTTTTCCTCTTCCTGTTTTCTTTCTGGACAGAGATCTACCATCTTGTCTAACATTTGTACTTTCTGAAGCTTTCCTTTTTCAAAGACTACTCAGCACAGGCAAACTAGATTATAGATTAGACGAGCTGATTACCTGGCCTTGTTCAGTTTTTTTTACTGTAGGTCAGCCTTTCCCATGGAAACCTAATGGGGGGTGTGTGTGGGTCACTCCTGCCTCCCTTCCTCCATCTCTCTCTTCCCTCACCTGTCCCATTTCTGTCTCCCTCACCCGTCCCTACCTGGGACTGTGACATCCGTTCCTCCGTCTCTCTCTTCCCTCACCCGTCCCGCTTCTCTGTCGATGGTCCGCCCTTATCTTTCCCATACATGTGTCCCCTTTGTGTCCCTACCTGGGACTGTGACATTAGCCAGCTCAATTACATCACGATGATGTCACAATCAGGTGACCTACCTGGGGCTATCACTATGACATCACTTGGACACACATGCACCCTCCTGTTAAGTATACTTCCCTTTGCAGATCAATTTAGGGGTATACACCCTGACATGGGCTGCTGGACCCCCGCGGTGGCAATCTCACATGTGCAAGGTAGGCGTGTGCCAAGTTACAGCACAATTGGTGCAGGGGTGTGGATTTGTATAAAGAACATACAAAACGTCACCTCTGTTTTAGATAGATAGATAGATAGATAGATAGATAGATAGATAGATAGATAGATAGATAGATAGATAGATATAGGTGTCGTAATGATTTCTTCTCCCCCGGAGGATCGGGGCCGCTAGGTGCCAGGAAGGCACGGGATACGGAAGTGTGGTGGAAAAGTCAGTCCCGATCAAGTCGGGTAATCTATATTTATTGACTTGCATTCTTGGTCACTTGCGCATGGAGTGCACATGACCCCTATTACAGAAAGCTTGCTTACGTAGCATGTCGCTGGCTAAGGTACATTTGCCAGCCTAAGAAGTTACTAAGAAAATACTGCGTGCCAAGGTTCCCTATAGGCAGATTAATCAGCAGATGTAGCGAGACTCACAGTTCCCGTCTTATCTCAGAGTCCTTGTAAACTCCGGGCTTCTACAAGCAATTGTTTGGTCTAGCAACAGCTTGGTGTCTTTGCGGATGTGAGTGAGATACTGTAAGCTGTTTACTGGGCATTGTGACATTTGGGTGACTTTTGTCCTACTCCTTTCAGTGCTCTCAGCCAAGGCAATATGGAAGTCTCTATAGCTAACTATTACTATAAGCGTTATACCCAATTTCCTTTCCTGCATAGCCAGGTTGGTCTCCAGCCTGTGTTCTAGCCAGACAGACCAATCGGGAAAGGTTATTGCCAATCAATAATGAGTCCCATCCACAGATAGATAGATAGATAGATAAACACCAATATCATTTGCTTTGTCAGCTGATCAAGTTTCCTATGTTAGATTTGCCACCTAATCACAATTACACCTTGAATATCTCACCTACTTGGGAGTAAGGTTCCCCTTTCTGTTTTTGCTTTCCTCTACTCTCACCCACATTCTGGCATATACAGGGCGACCTGCAAGTCCCTGCTTGGCCCGTAAGTCCCTTCCTGTCCTCTCTGTGGACATGTGCCCTGCCTCTCTGCCCAGCAGTCCAATGGGAGCACTTCCTCCCTCCTCCCAGCACAGAGTTCACCTCACCCCTCTGCCTGGCAGCCCAATTTGAGCGCTTCCTCCCTCCCCCAGGAGAGCTCTACTCAATTTGTGGCTGGGTAGGGACTTACAGGTCATCCTGTAGATTTCAGTAATTGGTTCTTTTGAGGGAAAAGGCAGGGTATGAATGAATGAATGAATGAATGAATGAATGAATGAATGAATGAATGAATGAATGAATGAATCAATTCACCACATCCTATTTTGAGATATGCCAAATGTCCATGTGAGTTTTCATATTGGTTTCATTGGGAGTATGATTAAAATTTGTTTCAGGTTAATGCTGATGTTAATATGAGTCTTAAAAGTTTGCTTTCAGTTTTAGTCAAATTGACAGATTGAAAGAAGTGAAAGTTTCTCCTTGTTCATTATGTGATAACTAAATTCTGAAAGTTTTTAAGGAGTCCAACATGCCTTTAACTCATTCTCTCCAGATGCATGTGCTCTAACAACTGCTGCAATTGCCATGTGTAAATAATAAATACTGTTGCAATCATACACAATTATTTTCTGATATGCAGGAAGTACAGACGCACTAATGAGCTCCGACAGAAAAGGTGGTCTCATATCCCACCTGAAAAGATACTGCCTTTGGAGACCAACGAGACAAATCACGTCAGTCTAAAGGTAGAGGCAAGAGCCATCTGTGGTGGCAATTTCATTTCACACTATAGTGCCTGGTATCTTCTGCATACCATTTGAGATATGATGATGGCACCAAAGATGCCCTTTGTAAAACCATTGTGACTATTGTGCTCTGTTCTGCTCTGTATTAATGCAAGTTATGCATAGGAATCCAGGAACATGGAAAGCTGCTTTTCATGAAGTTAGACCATTGGTCTACCTAGCCCAATATTGTGAAGTTTGACTGTCAGCATCTCTCTAGGGCAGTGATAGCAAACCTTAGCACTCCAGGTGTTTTTGGACTTCCCCACTGTGTCTCCTGTGAGAAGAACTAGCCTGTATAGTAATGAGAAAGATGGAAAGCTACACAGTCCCAAGGTATCCGCAGAAGAAGGGAGCGCTAAGCTACTTCTGAATATCCTCTACCGAGAAAACCCTGGAAATTATTGTTACAGTGGATTCCAGGTTAATATATAACTATTAACAGTTCATCCACTATTGTGGTGCAGGAAGTCAATATTTCATTATTTATAACTAGGCTTCTATATTGTGATAATATTAATCATGAAATACCAGGACTTAGAACTGTGTAGGTAATGTACTTGCTAGTGAGAATTAAGCCCAGTTGCACAATCTGTGAAAGTTTGACACAGCTACGTTTGCCTTTGCATGATATATCTACAGGTGAGTCTTAAGTGATGGCAATACAATATTCTAGCGGCATGTTATAGGTTATTAGAAGTAAAAGGTAGAAATGGAGCTGTGCTACTGTGGCTCTTTTGAAAGTTAAAATCTGGTAAAATTTAGGTCGTACTCCAAAACTGTACAGCAGACTTTTCCCTTGCAAGCAAACCTCTTTGTATGTTCCCAAAATAGAGATGCCCTGTCTTCAAAAAAGTGGGGGAAACCTACAAAAATTAAACTTCACCAGCGCCAAAAGATGAGGAGTTGTTGCACCCCTGTTGTATTTATTCTGTACATCCAAACAATCTTCAAAGTTGTCTTTGTCTCCAGAGTAATAATTGATATGATGATTGGGGTCAGTGTTTTACCTATTTGCTTTGAAATACAGTGGTACCTCAGATAAAGTCCGATTCAGATAAAGTCCGATTTGGATAAAGTCCGATTTGGATAAAGTTGCGGTTTTCATGCACACGTGATGCATCGCATAAAGTCCAAAACCGCTAAAAATGGACGTTATCTGAGGTATTTGGTATAGGAACCTCGGATAAAGTCCATTTTTTGGACATCTGATGCATTGCCTATTTGATACGGATAAAGTCCAAAATCGGATAAAGTCCAAACTTGTGGAACGGAGTTTGGACTTTATCCGAGGTTCTACTGTACAATAATCACCCCCACAACAAAAGGGCTACCCTGAGAGAAGGTTATGAAAGATGAGTAATGAAATACATATGAAATGAATGTGCAATTATTGCTGAAAAATTGTTCATGCCCAGAGAATGAAAACAACATTCATGATGCCTCAATGATGCCTCATATGTTGAGAAAATAACAATTTGCATGTGACTAATACTGGCTGCCAGTGTGGCTTTAGGTAGGACCTAAAGGAATTCTCTGTTCCTACTAATAAATCAGCAAAGTTCTTTTTCACATGTCTGACTCAACCCTTCTGTCCTCCTGCTTGCTTTGTCTCTGTCTGCTCCCAATCTGACTTCTAATCATGTGGCTGTATGGAGGCATGTCTTTCCCATTTGGCTGAGACACTGCAACCTTTCTTATTCTTGTGAAGGTAACTGGACATTGTAACTGTAAGTGAAGATAGCTTTTTTTTTTTGTATATGAAGTCCTAGTGGCTATCAGAACCAAAAGGTGTGGAAGCTGGTGGTGTGTGTGTGTATTCTCCTATACATTGTCCCAAATGCTGCAGAAGGTTTTTTGCATAGGACTACAGCGGCTTAGTGGTTAAGACTCTGAACTTGATGACTGGAAGGTCAGCAGTTCGAGACCCGAGTGCTGCATCATGGAGTAAGGTCCTGTCTCTATCCCAGTTCCTGCCAATGTAGCAGTTCAAAAGCAAGAAATTGCAATTAGATAAATAGGTATTGCTTCAGCAGGAAAGGTAACAGCATTTCATGCACTTTGGCATCTAGCCATACCTGCCACATGACCATGGAAACATCTGCAGATGCAGACAGCGCTGGCTCTTTGGTTGTAAACGGAGATGAGCACCACACCCTAAAGCAGGGGTGCCCAAACTTTTCAGGCCGTGGGCCGGTCACGTGGTTCCTCCCACCGGAAGCGGAAGTAGAACTTGCCTTGCAATCTGTTTTGCAACAGGGTGAGAGATTTTAGGCTGCCATTTTCTCTGCTTAAACCAGGGGTGCCTAAACTATGGCCTGAAGGCCAGATCTGGCCCCTCATGCCAATTCATCCGGCCCATATGGGTGCATTTCACTTCTGCTTCCGGGAACAATGAGGGCGGCACAGGCTGGATGAATTGGCATCAGTGGCCAGATCTGGCCCATGGGCCATAGTTTGGGCACCCCTGCCCTAGAGCCACGATGGTGAACCTTGGCACTCCAGGTGTTCTTAGATTTTAATTACCAGAAGCCCAAGTCAGCACTCCTGCTGATCAGGGCTTCTGGGAATTGAAGTTCAAGAACACCTGGAGTGCCAAGGTTCACCATCACTGCCCTAGAGACTCTAGAGTCAGATGCAATTGGCTTTCAAGCAAGGGAGAACTTTACACTAAATGAATTAACCAAATTTCAAAATTCCTCCAATAGTTTATGGGTCCAGTGGGGTAGCTACCCAGGCAGACAAAGAGATAGCTAATTAGCATTTTTGAGGGATTTATTAGGAGGCAGAAGGTCAGCAGTTCGATACCCGAATACTGCAGGACGGAATGAGCTCCCGTCTTTGTCCCAGCTCCTGCCAACCTAGCAGTTCAAAAGCAAGAAATTGTAAGTAGATAAATAGGGACCACTTCGGTGGGAAGGTAACAGCGCTCCGTGCGCTCCAGTGTCTAGTCATGCCTGCCACATGACCATGGAAATGTTTGCAGAAGCAGACAGCGCTGGCTCTTCGGCTTTGAAACAGAGATGAGCACTGCACCCTAGAGTCGGATACGACTGGCTTTCGAGCAAGGGAAACCTTTACCTTTACCCTAACTATTGTGAGTCCCCACCCCCACTGAATCTCATAACTAGCTGAAATAAGAATTGTCATTTTGCTCATTGTAAAATTATTTTTCTGATCAGTAAACAAACATTTTTAGAAAAATGAAGGATAAAATCTGATCAAACAAATGGCTTTTCAGGAAAACTTCCAAAGCCCACTTCTGTTAACTTTCCTCAGCGGAAGAGTAGGCTGAAATATAATTTATGGCTTTAAAGGTGAATGATTGCTTGGGAATGGATAGACCAGAAGCAGATGCACAGCTAGAATTGTTTTGGAAGATAATGACTGTGTAGCAAAAGCATTGATAACTGAAAGCCTTTCTGATGAGAAGATGATTCATATATATAATTGTGATATTGCGAAGGAAATGTTAGAAGCTCTGCAAAAATCCTATGGGGTTCACTAGTTTTAAATCACATGCAATTTTCATCAGAGAACTTGTAAGGTTGAGGCTTAACATGAAAAAAGATTGTGAAAAACATTTTTCTGCTTTGCTGACAATATTTAACAATTTAAATTCGACTGGATTTAACTATGTTGATAAATAAAAGTTTTCTTCTCAGCAACACAGGGTGAAATATTTGCTTTTGTGTCTGTTCTAAATGACAAAGTAAGTTTCCAAGAGTCTCTCAGTTGCTTCAGGGAAGAGATCACAGAACAAAGAAATTCTTCTGAGTAGCACAATAGAAAGACCACATTCCACAATCAATTATGCAGCTGCTGGAAGTATAGTAGGAAGGGCCATGCTCCAGATCTTCTTCAATCAATAGTAGCTGTGCCACCTTTGAGTCAAAAGTACAAAGGAACCCTGTAAAAGCTGATTCTAACAAGGAGACAAGAGAAACAGAACAAGAATTTTAAACAGAAAATGTTCATGGCTTATAATGTTGAATGGATATCAAATGACAATTGATTCCAGGTGTACCAGCCACTGCACATACTGCCCTCCACCAGCCGCCCTTGCTCCAGCTGCCACCGGAATCAGCCATGGACTCATTTATGTCAGTTGTAAATGCATTTATGACAGCCGTAAATGAGTTTGTGGCCTTCGTAAACACATTTATGATGGCTGTAAATAAGTTTGCAGCCATCATAAATGTCTTTATGATAGCTGAGGACTCATTTACAGCAGGCATAAATGGCAGGGGGGACACAAGCAGTCCGGCCCCCCAACTGTTTGGACCCGGCCCCTGACTTGGAAAGGTTGAGAACCCCTGGTATAGAAGGAAAAGGTACTGGCAATTTACTATGCGAAATTCCAAATGAAATCAATGACAATATTTTAAGTGATTTTTGTGTGCTCCTGATTTGGAATACAATACATTAAGCGCATCATCCTTAAATGACAAAGGTTTCCCCATCCATATCGAAAATGGACAATACACAGTTATGAAAAATAACGAAATATATTTTTAAGCTTTTAAATCTAATAGTGTTTAGAAACTGAATTGTTCAGCTCGTCAAGTCAATACCGCACAAGTCCAGAGAGAAGATGACAACAGACTGGAGCTGGAGTACCGTCACTTTGCACAAAGAGATTCAAAGGCAATCCTGAAGTTGGAAAACCTTGCTATAGGTGTCAAGGTAAACTACATGATGCAAACAACTCAGTTATGTGCGCAAGCTGTATCACAGAAAAGGGCGTTAGACCCTCATTCCAATTAAGGACAGAAAAAGAACACCTAGGCACTGGATCTAATATACAGTGATTTGTATGGCTCAATTAATGTCCCATCACTAGAACACAATAGATACATTATAATATTTGTGGGGGATCTTTCAAGGTATTGTGTTACCTACCTACTAAAGGAGGATAGTTAAACATAAGAGATGCTAGAGAAATACATGGCCACAGTGGGCAGCATGTTTGAAAGAAAACCAAGAACTGTAGATGGTCGTTGGTGTGAGTACCTGTCACAACATGCACAGACTTTTGTAGAGGAACAAGGCATTTTGCACTAACAAAGTGTTGCACGTACTTCTGAAAAGAATGAAACAACCAAAAGAAAACCAAGATCTCCTTTGGAGATGACAAGATGCACGCTTGCAGATGTAGAGTAGTTAGGTAAAGGTTTCCCTTGCTCGAAAGCCAGTCGTATCCGACTCTAGGGTGCAGTGCTCATCTCTGTTTCTAAGCCGAAGAGCCAGCGCTGTCTGCTTCTGCAGACATTTCCGTGGTCATGTGGCAGGCATGACTAGACACCAGAGCGCACGGAATGCTGTTACCTTCCCACCGAAGTGGTCCCTATTTATCTACTTGCAATTTCTTGCTTTCGAACTGCTAGGTTGGCAGGAGCTGGGATGAAGACGGGAGCTCATTTCCGTCCTGCAGTACTCGGGAATCGAACTGCTGACCTTCCGCTTCTCAGTCAGCGTCTTAGCGACTTTTAGAGTGATACAATCATGATTGCATTTTAGAGTGATACAATCATGATTGCAATGCATCTCCAGAACAGACTGCCAACCAAAAGTACCATAAAAATACCATTCAAGTTATGGCATGGCAGAGTAGCAAGTGTGGAACACATTAGAATCTTTGGAAGTCTGGCGTATGCCTACATACAAAACAGAAAAGGCACAAACTGGGCTCTGGAAGTGAACAGACTAGTTTTGCTTGGCTATGCCTTTGGGCATCAAAGGCTATGAAGTAATTAACTTAAAGATAGGAGAAGTCAGCTTAAGATATGTGGTTTATTTTCATGAACAAATGAGAGCTGACAAAAGAAGGACTCTACTAGATACCTCTGAAGGGCAAGGCCACTATTTTGAACCTCTCCTAGCCACAGTAATTTCGATGCCTACACAGCTTGAGTTAAAGGAAGAACAGCAAAACCTGGACCTATTTCATGGACCCATTATAAACAAAGCATTGTAGCTGTAGTCTGACTTGACCTTATGTTGAAGCAGAAGCATGCAGAGCACTGCCATGACTGGAGATAATCAGAGCTGCATCAAACTGTCACAGTGAAAAGATGAATGATCACATTACTTGGTACATGACCTGTGATCTGACCAAGATGGGAACCATCTGGATGATTTATTGTCTAACTACAGAGATGATGGCAGCTATCCTGACAAAGCCTCTACCAAGAAATGGTTTTGCGATCCTGCAAGCAAGCGGGGATTTGGACTTTCTTTCACGCGAGCCTGAGAAAGGGTGTTGGGAGAATAATAATCTTGCATGCAACTAACATTGGCTATTAGTGGGAAGGGGGGGCATTTAGAACCTAAAGGAATTCTTTCCCCCCACTAGCTAGCAAAACTTCTTGTTTGCGCATATGGCTTGCCTCTCCTCATTTCTTGTTTGTCCTGCTTGCTTTATCTTTCCGCTTCCAAACTTCTGTCAATGCAGTTGCATAGAAGCAGGTTTCTCCCATGTGTGCATACCTGGGGAAATCCTGTATTTCGGTGCACGCTCCTCCCCTTTCCCAGCGCCATCCTGTATTTAGAATGGCGGGGAAAGGGGTTACTGCACATGTGCGCACATGCAGAACCCATCTGCGCCTGCACAAACGTGTTCTGCACATGCACAATGGGGTTCTGCGCATGCGCAATGGAGTTTTTCCTGCGCATGTGCACCCGGGCTGGAGCAGTTCCTGTATTTGCCGGAGCGGCGCTTGACGGGTATGCCCATGTGTCTTAGAGACAGCAACCTTTCTTTATCCTTTATTCTTGTGAATGTAACTGAACACATCATAATTGTAAGTAAAGGTGCCTTTTTTCTATTTTAGATGCTTCAGGAGTGATTTTTGCTTTCTAACATGTATTGAGGTGTCTGGGTGCGGTATAGAATTGAAATCAGCTAATAAGTATTCTTCGCTTCTCAGATTGATGACGACAAAAGGCGTAGCACTGCCCAGAGGTTGCGTCAAGGCAAATACGACAAGAAGGTATATTTTACTCCAACATCTCAGTTTTTCTCCTGCTCTCTAGAAATGTTATTGCGCAAGACAAATCTGTTAAATCCCAATGGTAACTGTTCCCATTTCTTTGCCAGCCAGGATAGGTTAAGAATAGGGTGGGAAATCTTGTTTTCAGCATAAGCCTCTTCCTTTGATACCTTCTCAGTGTTGAGTAATGGACAATGAAGCAACAATAATAGTTTGGAGGGCCTGAAGGTTAGGTGTGGAATTAAGATTACATGCAGCTGATTAAATGTGCTTTTTCCCTACCTTCATTTAGTTATTCCCTTTTCACTTGCTCATATGTTTGAATAACTTCATTTATTTATTTCTATTCTTTAACTAACATTGTAATATTTATTCAAATACAGTGGAACCTCATACAACAATTGCCCCATATAGCAATGAAATCACATAACAATTAGGTTTTCGGGGGGAAATGGTGTCCCGCATAACAATTTTCCCTATGGAAAAAATTGTACAACAATTTTTCAATGGGAAAAACCGCTTAGAGAAAAACATTGTTGTACGATGCATCCCATAGGGAAAATCGCTATACAATGCATGTATCACATAGCAATTTTTTCATACAACAACGAGCTCCGTGGAACAGATTAAAATCGTTGTATGAGGTACCACTGTACAACATCACAATAATTCTTTTCCTTGTTACCTGGGCCAAATATAAAAGAAAGAAAAATGTTTCTAAAATATAATCTACCTACACAAGTTTTCTCCTGCCAACCTAGCAGTTCGAAAGCAAGAAATTGAAAGTAGTTTAATAGGTGGGAAGGTAACAGCTTTCCATGCACTCCAGCGTCTAGTCATGCCTGCCACATGACCCCAGAAATGTCTGCAGACACAAATAGTGCTGGGTCTTTGGCTGTAAACCAGTGTTTCCCAACCTTTAGTTTTTGGACTTCAATTCCCAGAAGCCTAAGTCAATTTCCCAAAGCACTGATCACCCAATGGACTGACCTTAGGCTTCTAGGAATTGAAGTCCACCAGTGGGGCGTGGGCCCTATGTTGGGAACCACTGCTGTAAACAGAGATGAGCACTGCATCCTAGCATTGGATACAACTGGCTTTCGAGCAAGGGCAACCCTTGCTCGTGTTTCAGTGGTGTTGCACATGGATTCCTGTGGATCTGCTATTGTTTACTTCCAATTGTTTTCATTTTCTAGGTGGTCATCTTGAAGGATTTCAAATCTAGTGATGGAAATTTTACAGAAAGACAAAAAATAGATCTAAACAAGGTAAATGCTGGCCCTAGAGTCTGAAGCCTCTTTTAAAGGGGGGGGGGGGGGAATGGCTGGATAGCAAATTAAGTTGGAGCACATAAATTAGTAGTTTGCCTCCCAAGGAGAAAGGACAGACTTTACAGTCCCATAGAAAGCAAATGTAAATCACTTATGAGTATTTTATGTTTAAAAATCCAAGAGAATCACCATAATTCAGAATCAACAGCATACTATTATTATTTAAATTACAAAGTACAGGATCCTTGTTTTCTTTTTTCTTCACCTGATTCCAGATTTGATGATAGAGCTCACTCCAGATGCAAATATACAGCAAGTTAGCTCAGTTTTCAGGAATCTTCCCATGTTCTGTGCATGTAGGAATCGGGGCCACTGGGGTGGCCGTTACGTCCCGGAGGAGACTGATCAAGTGACGACACGAGGCAAATGGAGCGAGATCAGATCAGTACTTTATTGAGAAAAGGCAACATCATTTATAGGGAAAAAAGCGCAACGGTGGCAGAACCGTCATCTGACGGGAAAATTACCTCACCCACGTACCCGGGTTAATGGGGAACACCTCAAAGGAAAGTTAATTAACTGGGGCAAACATGGACTTAGGAGTCCCATTGTTCAGGGATTAGGCAGGGGCAAACATAGCCCTTATTTGCACCGGGCATAACCTTGGGTAGGAGATAAGTCATTACTCTAATGGGTAACTGGGGTCAGCGAAATGCTCTTCCCGCAGAATCGCTGGTCAGGCAATAAGCGGCCGAATTAATCCTTACCATTAATCCACCTCCCTTGCTCGCCGACAAAGGCCAGAGGCCAGGAGTCTGCTCACTGGTTTAACCTCTGCCAGAGGCCACCGATGCCCAACCAGGCACGCGGAATCCTCATCTCCCCTTTCTGTTTAATTTAAGAGCCTGACCGGCGATCCCGCGCAAAAGCGGCATCAGCTGTTGGGTGGGAGTGACGTCACGGAGTTTCTCTTTGGGGCGGCACTTAGAGATCAGCGAGGGAACGCACTGAGCAAGGCAACAAGTCGTGATGCCTAGTATGACTATTCCCACCACTACTTTAAGCACCGTTTGCAACCACCCCCAGGGAATCCATGACCACATCCAATTCCACAGGGAACTCCACCAAGCTCCCCACGCGGATCCTTCTGTAATGCCTGCAACTATGGTGTGGAGATCCGTGATCTGGCTTTGGATCTTACGGGAGTTATCAGTAAGATTGAAACAACACATTCCATGAAAAGATTCGCAACCCAGGTGGTGCAGCAACAGGAGGTAGTCGATAGCCGCTCAATTGTCGAGAACGGCATGGCGAAGTTCTGCCTGCTCCTGATTGAGGAGCGCTATCGCTGTGGAGGTATGGTTAATGGCTTTAGCCAAACCGCAAGCCAAGCGGCCAATCCTCCGTGCGTTGCCGACGGCCAAGCCTGGCACGCCGACTAGGCTGACTGCTAGCGATACATACTCAGCGGGACTCATTACCCTAAAGCTGCTGTCACAAGAGCTGTCTAACTGGGTTGTGCGTGTGTGCCGTATGAGTGGGGAAACATCAACATTTGATACATTTGTGTCATTTGCACTTGGGGCAATCATGTCCTTAGTAGGAAGTAACAGAGTCAAACGACTGATACAACACATTGAGTCCGACAGATTCGCAGGGATATAGTTCCATGTGAACTGGTTGCAGGTGAAAAACCACCCTGAAGGTAGGGTGACATGAGAGTGCAGCGAAATGAGTGTCTCTGGTTTATTACAAGTCCAGTTGCCGCTGCCGGGGTCAAGGCAACGACGCCGAGTCCGACCGCCTGAGGTGCAGCCGGTCATTCGAGTACAGGCAGCGTCCGGGCTGATCGCCACTCGAGGGGTATGAAGAGTGGCTGCGTCAGCCGGCAAGGTTGATGCAAGTCGCAATCCCCCCCAGCGTGCGTATGCTGAGAAGGTGGTGGGAGTGTGTGGGCCAAAGAACGCCTTCAACAGCCAGTCGCCATCCTTGGTGCGCGCGTCCAGAGCGTGGCACACGGGGATGAGACAGGTGCTGAGGATAGATGCAGAACCAATGTCCTGCTTCAGGCAAAAATCGGACTGGTTGACGAGACCCGCCAACCTTTCCCACATGTTGTACTGCATCCGTGCAGAAAGATCTTCACCAGGCGGCAAGCCGTTGGCCTGAAGTGAAGCGGCCTGAACGCCTCCCCCCAAAAGCAGGAGGAGGGCCAGGATGATGGTGTAGATCACAGAATTGATGTGAATCTGGGCAAAGACAGCTGCAACGAAATTCTCCGGTGTCGGCTCCTCCCCATCGCGTCGGAGGGCGTCCCGGGCCTCACAGCAAAGGGTCTTGACCATCCCCCAGGTGATCCTCGGTGCCGGGGTCCGCAGCCGCCGCGTCTCCCGGTGGGTCTCCTCGGTCAGAGTGAGGTCCTCCATCTCCGGGATCGGACTCGGGTCGGTCAGGGTCCACGCCATGAGGTTCCAAGTGAGGCTTGACGCACCGAGCTGGGATCCAAACGACACCTGTAGGAGACATAACTGCAGCATACCCTCTTCCCCAGGTTATGAGCGGCACCGGGCCCCTCCAAGAAGGGTCTGGTGGCACTCGGTACTGGACCATAGGTCGCGGGAGAGCTTCCGAACGGCGGAAATGCCTCTCCTGCGGCGTACAATCCGAAAAAGCATTGAGGTGATTGTATGTGAACAATACCTTATTCAGACAAAACTGAGCTTCTCCCTGTGACTTGGGGAGGGCTGGTGGCTCCCCCCTTTCTGTTTGTTTGTCAATATAGGACTTTAGCGTCCGATTGACCCGCTCTACAATCGCTTGCCCTTGCGGATTGTAGGGGATTCCAAAGGTATGCTTGATGTCCCAAGTAGCCATGAAGGCGGCCAACTGCCTAGAGCAGTAGGAAGGGGCGTTATCCGTTTTAACGTGCCGTGGTTTGCCCATGGCAGCTATGCAGGAAAGGAGGTGCTGCTCCACATGGGTCGCAGTTTCCCCTTTCTGCGCCGTAGCCCAAACGAACTGTGAAAAAGTGTCAATGCAGACATGCATGTATTGCCACCTGCCAAACTGCGGCACATGCGTGACATCCATCTGCCACACCTGATTAGCCTCTGTCCCTCGTGGGTTGACCCCCCACGAGGGCCCCCCCGGTGCCCCTGCACAATGCTGGCAAGAGCGGACTATGCCTTGGGCTTGAGAAAGTGGCAAATTGAACTGTCTGGCCAGTGCTTTGGCGTTTTGGTGAAAAAAGGCATGACTCTGAATCGGAGTAGTAAAGACTCCCAAAACCGAACGTTGCTGAATTTCCTTTGCAGCCGCGTCCGCTCTGCTATTGCCCGTGGAAATCGGACCCGGTAGGTCTTGGTGACTTCGAATGTGGGCAATATAGAGCGGCTCCGTGCGGTTTCGCAAGTGAAATTGAGCGGTGAGAAACAGACTAAGCAAATTTTTGTCTATCGTGGGAGTGATGTAAGCTCCCGGTAGACTGTGAAGCAAATTCCTTACATACAGACTGTCAGTTATGATATTTAACCGTTCTTTGGCGAAGGTGCGCAAGGCAAGGTTCACGGCTGCCAACTCCGCCCGCTGCGCGGACTTTTGTGGAAGAGTTAACAGCGTGTGCCAAGCTTCGCCCTCCTGCCAGGTCAGGACACCATAGGTGCGACCGCCATCAGAGAAAACTGTTCTGGCCCCCTGAAGTGGGACCAGCGAGAGCAATTCGAACAAGTTGACTGTTCCTGTTTGCAGCGAGACGATTCTGGGGTCTTTGGGCAAATGATATGCTAAACTACCGGTGAAACCTTCCAAGGCTATCGGGAGCGAGTCACCTAGCTGCATCAGCTGATGAATTTGTTCCTTGGTGAACGGAACCACAATTTTGGCCAAATCGTTTCCTGAAATGTCCCTAGCTCTCAGCCTGCCGCGGTAAATCACCGCTGAAACCAGCTCCTGGGGCGGGACGATGTTCCGTGAAGAGGTGTTAGGCAAGTACACCCACTCCACAATCTTAGCTCCCTTCTCGGAGTCTACCCCTAGCGCCCCAGTGAACATGGATCCTGACCGTACGATGTACAAATTCAGGATCGGGGCATATGGTCCCTGGGCGATCCTATCCACCCACCTCTGGCTGAGAACTTGGTTCACTTTCTCGAGCGCCAAGCGCGCGTCTCGAGAAATCTTTATCCGGTCTGCCGGCTGCTTACCTAAAGTTAGCAGCGAGAAGAGCGGTTTTAGAAGATCCGTATCCAATCGGAAATACGGTCTGGCCCAATTAATGTTTCCTAAAATCTGCTGTAATTCTACGAGGGTGACTGAGTCCTGTAGATTTATCTGAGGCAAAACTGGCGCTGCAAAAGAGCGGAGAAGCCGATGGCCCAAGTATGAGAAGGGCTCGGACTTCTGCACCTTTTCCGGGGCAATGAGTAGACCTTTGTCCCCCAGGCTGGCCTGGAGGTCTGAAAACACTGTGCTGCCAAGTTGCGGCAACGCTACTAAAATATCATCCATAAAGTGACAAACTATGGCTTGTGGGTAGAGGTTTCGAAACCTTGCCAGTGCGTCGTGAACGTAAATTTGGCACAGAGTGGGTGAATTGAGCATGCCCTGTGGCAAAAAATTTCCACGCGTAACGCTGCGTGGGCTCACTGTGGTTCATGACCGGCACCGTAAAGGCAAACCTCTCCCGGTCCCTGGGGTCTAAGGGGATTGTATAAAAGCAATCCTTGAGATCTACGACTAGAATCTCCCACCCCTCGGGAATCATATTAGGATTTGGGATGCCGCATTGAAGCGGACCCATCGGCTGAATACATTTGTTGATCTCTCTGAGATCGTGGAGGAGTCGCCACTTCCCCGACTTCTTTTTAATCACAAAAACTGGCGAATTCCAAGGACTTGTGGACTGTTCTATATGTCCTGCGTCTAGCTGTTCTTTAACTAGCTGCTTGAGAGCAACCAATTTCTCTCCCACTACCGGCCATTGTTCTACCCAGACTGGAGTATCGGTGAGCCATTTAAGTGGCAACGCCATTACCCGAAGGTAAGGGTGGCACCGTACTGCTGGAGAATGTCTCGCCCCCAAAGGTTGATGTGCACGTCAAGAATGTGCGGTCGAATCACCGCCGTGCCCTCAGCCCTTGGGATTGTGACTTCTACCCACTCCCGGCTCCTAAACGCTTCCTGAACACCGCCTACCCCCCACACATCGGAGACCGGCTCAATGGTCCAATCTCGTGGCCACTGACTCCTGCTTATCACACTCACATCTGCTCCGGTATCGAGTAACCCTGAGAACACTCTTTTGTTCAAAAATACCTCGATAACGGGGCGCTGTTTCCACTCAATGTTGGTCTCCACTGTCGCTAAGACCTGGTATCCTTGCACTGCCTCGCTCACGCTCGAGCGGTCAGCTGAACCGGGCTCTGAGCTGTCACTGAGCCCTCCCTGGCTCTCTGCGGGCAAGTGACAAGGAACCATGATCAGTTGCACTAAGGTGTCTCCCTTGTGAATGGTTTGGGGCAGGTGTGTCCAAAGCTGAACTTGGAGAACGCCTGAAAAATTCGAGTCAATGACTCCTGGAATTATGAGAATTCCACGTGCACCAGCTACACTACGGGGCAAAACTAAACCTAAAAAGCCTCTGGGCAGGGGTCCCATGTACTGGGAATCGACCAGATAGACTGTGCCTGGCAGGTCGCATGTAACGTCCGCCTGGCAAGTCAATTCTAGCCCTGTGCTGCCCCTGGGGCTGGCCTGTGCCCTCGCAATGTCTGGAATGGGGTTGGAATTTACTCTAGCTCGGGTGAGTTCTGGGTGAGGGAAGCCTCTGTTTGGACTGGGGCCAGAGACATGCCCGCGTTCCGGTTTCCCAAATTCTGGCAATATCTGGCCCAATGGTAGCCTTTCTTGCACTTCGGACAGAGGGTGTTCGGAGCCTTGGAATGGCCGGACTTTTGTCCGCCTCCCTTGGATCGGCACTCCCTAGCGAAGTGACCAATCTTGCCACAATTGTGGCACGCTCCTTTGCTCTTACCATTAGGTCTTTTCCCTCCTTGCACCGCTGCCGCTAGCAGACCCATCTTATAGGATTCTGTGCCAACGTCGGCGCAAGCTCTAATCATGTCCGATAGGGTCAAGTCAGGACGATTGCCTAGGGACTGCAAGATTCTACGGCAGTCCAAGTTGGCGTTGTCCTTGGCTAACTTAATCATGAGCTCTTCCTGGGCTTGCTCATTATCAATCTGCCTGCTAATTGCTTCCTCCAGGCGATTGATGAAGTCCATGTAGGGCTCCTGGGCTCCCTGCTTAATGGAGGTGTAATTTTTAGCCGCTTTGCCAGTGGCTGGGATCTTAAAGTAAGCCCTATAGGCTGCCTCGGCTGACATCTCAAGAGTGGCGAGAGGCAAGTTGATCTGAGCATTGATTGGCTCGTAGTTACCCGAACCATACAGCTGCTCAGGAAGCACCGCGCCTCCCATCCTGGCAGCTCGAGCTTGAGCCTCTAGGCGAAACTCGCTGTCCCAGATCATGTACTGGCTAGGGGTCAGCATCATCCTCATGACGGCTTTCCAGTCGTGAGGAATCCACATGGTGGTCTCGCACACTTGCTGAAGCGTGCCCCTTGTGAAACGGCTTTGGAGCCCTGTTTCTGCAATTGCCTTCCGCATAGCCATGAGAAGCTTATACGGAACTGGGGAATGAACAATCCGCTGTGCGCCCGTGAGCGCGTCCATCTCCATGCGGATGGGACATATCTGACTGAGCTCTGCTAGCTCCTCTATTGGTAAATCCCCCTTTCTGAGTTCCTCCTCAGCTGTGCGCTGAAGGGCACTCTTGGTAACTAGGGAAGCCGAAGCTGTCAGAGAAGCGCCTGCGCTCCTCATTCCTTGCATTCCCTCGGTGACGTCTGCAGCTGTCACCGCGGGAAGGTTCCCTGCGCTACTCTGCTGGTATTTGAATGTCGGATAGAGCGCTGTGGGCGCAGTCGGCTCGACTGGCTGGGCTGATGACTTATCTAATGGGGGTTCTTCTGTCTCTATCCGGACTGGTTCGATCTCAGCTAAGAGTTCCCTACACTTCCTCCATGTGCGAAATATCCTTCCTGGAGCTTTGGGGGGTTGCCGAATGCAGTCTCCTATCTGATCCCAGAGCGGTAGGGTCAACGTACCTGCTTCTGGGTAAAGCAGGCAGTGTTCCCTAAGGTACACCAAAAGTCTCGCTAGTTCCCTGCTGTGAAAGCGTAACTGAAATACCCTGGCCAGGATTTTAAACTCTTCCTCATGAGTTTTTTGGCTAGCGGACGGACTTGGTCTATGAGAACAAGTCCCCATATTACCTGCGAGTGGTCCTCTGAAGTTTCCTTCCTCGGGACGGGTCGACGCGTCTGGGGGCAAGGTAACAGGTCTTGGCGACGATCGTCTGGGTAGAGCTCGGAGCGTGGCCTTCTGCCACGTGCCCTTGGCGGCCTCTGCGCTGTCAGGGGCTCACAGCTGCCCTGAGCAGAACGCGTTTTTCCCTTTGGTGCAAGCCTCCCCGAAAGCTGGAGGCAAGCTGTAGGAATGTCTCTTGGAATGCCTCGCCGCTGGCCATCCCTCTGACCGGCTGGCTGCCGACCAGAGCGCCGCGCTGTCCTCCGGGCTGACAGGTCGCGGTTCAAGCGCAGAACCGGACCGCGTGGATCGCTACTCACGAGTAGACCTCTCCTGGGTCTCTTACTCATGAGTAAATCACGTCGGGGTCACCAGATGTAGGAATCGGGGCCACTGGGGTGGCCGTTACGTCCCGGAGGAGACTGATCAAGTGACGACACGAGGCAAACGGAGCGAGATCAGATCAGTACTTTATTGAGAAAAGGCAACATCATTTATAGGGAAAAAAGCGCAACGGTGGCAGAACCGTCATCTGACGGGAAAATTACCTCACCCACGTACCCGGGTTAATGGGGAACACCTCAAAGGAAAGTTAATTAACTGGGGCAAACATGGACTTAGGAGTCCCATTGTTCAGGGATTAGGCAGGGGCAAACATAGCCCTTATTTGCACCGGGCATAACCTTGTGTAGGAGATAAGTCATTACTCTAATGGGTAACTGGGGTCAGCGAAATGCTCTTCCCGCAGAATCGCTGGTCAGGCAATAAGCGGCCGAATTAATCCTTACCATTAATCCACCTCCCTTGCTCGCCGACAAAGGCCAGAGGCCAGGAGTCTGCTCACTGGTTTAACCTCTGCCAGAGGCCACCGATGCCCAACCGGGCACGCGGAATCCTCATGTGCAGTCAATTTATAGCTTAGTGTCATGGTTGAACTGGAAAAATACCAGAAGACAGTGGCTGAGAAACGTTCTTCAGCCTAATATCAGACACAGGAGGCCCGTATGGGAGAGGGGAAGGTTTTAATAAGACTTTCTGCACTATTTATCCTTAGCCTCATTTCAAACTTTACAAGTTAATGTTTTGCTTCCAATGTGTATTTTATTTTCTGCCCTAGCTTCTCCAGATTGATTACTACAATCTTACTAAGTTCTATGGCACAGTCAAGATGGATGCTGTGATCTATGGAGTAATTGAGTACTGTGAGAGAGGATCACTACGGGTAATTAGCTTTGTAACTCTTTGACAATTTGTACAAAAGCATGTCATAACAATCCATTAATTTCTAGTTAGGATCAGAAGGGAAAGAAGGATAGGCAGCAATTATCTCTTACTGACGTTAGGCAAACTCTCCGAATGACAGGATTATTCTGTACATGTCTCAATTTGATTTAAGAACCAGGCTTTATGGCCTTTTCTGAAATCAATAGTAGAAGTGGGAAGAGTTCACTTCCCTTTAATATGAAGCACCAGGGATATTTCCCAGAGCAGCTGGGGTTATTATACAACATAGAGTACAGAATAGAGCAGGGGTTCCCAGCCTACTGCCCATAGGCCGGCCCCGGCCAATGGCACAATTTCATGTGGCCCGCATTGTTGCTGCCACACCCGGAAGTGGAAGTAGACATGTTTACGTCAGCCGTAAAATGTGCCCACACATTCATAAACACACCCACGACTGTCATAAACGTGGAAGTGGCTGCATTTAAGAGAGCCGTAAATGCACCCGTTTCTGGGGGCGTGCTCCTGCCCGCTCAGCTATGGGGGGGGGGGGGAGGGAAGGAAGGGGTCAGGCATACTGAACCAGCTGTAAGACAAGAATGCTAGTGTTGGTTCAAAGGGTCTAAACCACTGTTTCCCAATGTGGGGGCCACGCCCCACAGGAGGACTTCAGTTCTGGGAATTGAAGTCTTAAAAATAAAGGTTGGGAGACACTGGTCTAAAACAAAGGCAAGCAAAAGCAAAGCCTTGGCACTGGGAATAAGGTACCCTAGACCAGAGATCACAAAAGTTTTGCAGTGCAACTCTATGGCTATGGTGCTAAGGGGTACTGGGAACTATAGTCCAAAAAGTAAAATTTCTGACTTCTGACCTATACTAGCAGCTAGAGTAGGGTTTGGGAACTTGTGGCCATTCCATGGTTGTTAAGTGATACCTCCCATGTTGGGAGTTGCCATCCAACAACACCTGTGTTGCCTATGTCTGAATGGAGAGTTTGCTGCATCAATGGGTTAAAGTCTCACTGAGGAACAATATACCAGTGCTGCCAAAGAGACTTGCTTTAGATCACAAGCTGATAGTCCATGAAATGTTTAACCAGATTGGTGGTAATTCTGTCTTCTGTGGTGCTTCTTGTGGTGCTTTTGTATTCTGTGCTGGGGTTTGTTTTGATTCTTGTAATCAATCAGTCATGTAATTGATGAGGGCATTGAAGGATGTAAAGGGTTTCAAGACTTTGTTTGTATGCATGCAAATAACCGTATGAAACTGATAGCTGGAAAAGTTTTCCTAGCAATAAACTATTCCATCTGAGATAGGGAAAATTTGTCTCCAGTAAATAGCTGTTTCCCCATGAGACAACATCTAGAGAAGGAGTTCTCAACCTTTTAAAGCTGGGGGCTGGGTCACGCTCCCTCAGACAGCTTCGTGGGCCAGTTGGCCATTTTGTCCTTCCTCCACCACATGGCATGTCCGGGACCTCATGAAATGGCACTGTGGGCCACATCCGGCCCACAGGTCACAGGTTAAGAATCCCAGATCTAGAGCACTACAACCTCTGAGAAAGAATTGTATTTAACACTTTAAACTGTGTGTGTCTGGTCAGCACTAGGTGTCCTTTGTTTGTCTTCATTGTCTGTTGACTTGCTCAGAGAAATGTTTAAATAAAAGTGCTGTTTTCCAGTTCTGAGGCCAAACTAGACAAGTTGTCCTCCACACACTACAGGTAAATTTTCAGGCATAGAGGGTGGTTAGATAATATGCATAAGAACAGGGATCCTCAAGCATTGGCCCATGGGCCAAATCTGGCCCATGGCACCATCCATCCAGCCCATTCCCTTGCTTCAGCCACTGCTTCCACCACCGCCTCAATCCTTGTCCCCTTCACTTGGCTTGGCGTGTCCCTAACTGTGCTCCGTAGCAGGGTGGATGTTGTAAGATGGCTTACAACACCTGCCCTGCTATGGAGCGCTGCTAGGGACACACTAAGCCAAGTGGAGGGGACAAGGATTGAGGCGGCGGCAGTGGAAGCAGAAGCAGTGGTCACCTGTGGCCACCCATGTTCTTCTCAGGGGCCGCTCTGGCCAAGAGTGGTTTTTCCAGCAGCCGCAAACAGCTGCCTGCATCTTTCCTGGGGGCCGCTCTGGCCGAGCACGGGCAAGAAGGACAGCCAGGACCCCTCCTTCACCCACACCATGCAGCTCCTCCAGGCTGGTAAGCAGGGAAGCTGTGTGTGTGGGAGTGTTTGGGGCTTGGGGTGGTCCTGCTGGTGGTGGCAGTGGGAATGTTTTGAGCTTGGGGTGGTTCTGCCGTCAAAGGCAGCAGGGGGTGGGGAGAGTGTCAGGGGCTTGGAGTGGTTCCACTGCCAGAGGTGGCGGCAGTGGCAGCACAATCACCAGTCCAGCCCACAAATAGTCTCAGGGGGCTTGAATCGGCCCCTGGCTTACAAAGGTTGAGAACCCCTGCCATTAAGCCCCCCCATCTTCTCAAGAATCTGTACTACAGACCCCTCCCATAGCCACATGTTCAGTAGCCATAGTTTCAATTACCCATGGGTCTAAAAATATTCAATTAAAAATCCTGAAATACAGTACATAACATATGTCTTTTTGTGGCACATTATTAAAGGCTGTTGTATGCAATGTAGAATACTGTACAGGGTTTGCTGTTATCCAGGGTTTCATGTGTCTATGGTAGATCTTGGAATGTATCCTGGCAGATACAGGGAATGACCTGTATTTGTATGGGGAGTTTTAAAAAAATCTGCTTTCTCTTCCCCTCACACTCTGGCTTATTTAATGTGCAAGGGGGGAGCAAGAGGCAAAAGCCGACACCCAAAATGCAAAGAACAATGAACTCTCTGACCCAATAAGAATTTCCAACAAGAGGTTATTTTAGAGCGCGCTTGCATTTTGTACAGATTCTCGACAAAGTAACGAAATATCCGTTTAGCCGGAAGGATATCGAATCGCTCTCTCTGCACCGTACCATTCTTTCCAGGATTCGCGTTCTCCTGGATATCTGGGCACCGTTTCATTTACCACTTTTTGCCTATAGGACTGGTTTCCGATGCATGATTGTTCCTCATGATGGACATATGTTCATATTTGAAGGACTTGTGATTCCTACACACATGTATATTATGCTTATTGTTGGAACTATTTTCACTGCTCCTACATTAGATTTTTCTCTATGTGTTTGAACCACGGTCCTCAACATTAATTGTATATATTATTGTTAGTGATTTTCACTGTACTTTTGATGTAATTCTGATCACTTTGTTTAGTATATGATTGTCCCCTTGACATGATTTACTGACTAATTTTTAGATGTTTTTTCATACTTACCATTTGGCTATATGCGGATTCCGCATGCCCAATTGGCATGACGCGGCGGCTGGCAGAGGCCACTCCGGTCGAGAAGGCTCCTGGTCCGTGGGCCCAGAAATTGGGGGAGCGGATTAATAGTATAAATCATAAGGGTTTATTCACCCACACCTGACCTGACCTATCGCACAACACTAGAACTAGGGGACACTCCATGAAACTTTTGGGTACTAGTTCTCAAACAAATAAGAGAAAGTACTTTTTCACCCAGAGGATTACTGGTCTATGGAACTCCCTGCCAGAAGAAGTGGTGACAGCTGTCAGACTTGACAGCTTTAAGAAAGGATTAGACAAGTTCATGGAGGACAAGGGTATCAATGGCTATAATTATGGCTACCTAAGGACAACCTCCGGGTTGGAGAGATAGGCAGGATATCTCTCAATGCCATTTCCAGGGAATCCTAAGCAGGTGAAGGCATCTCCTTGGGAATACCCTGAAGGAAATGGTGAGCCACTGTGTGAGACAGAATGCTGGACTGGATGGGCTGTGGCCTGTTCCAGCAAGGCTGTTCTTATGTTCTTATGTTCTTATGTTCTTATGACCGGCGGTTCTGCTGAGAGAGCAGATCGCTAACCTCCGTTACCCATTAGGCAATCACTCACTCGCAGTTAAGACTAATCTTGGGTGCAAATAGAAGCCATATTTACTCTGGCGTAAGCCTCGAACAATGGTTTTCCCCTGTCAGTGTTTGCCCGAGTTAATTAACTTCCCCAAGAGAGATTTCCCATTAACCCGAGTAAATAGGTGATGTGATTTTCTGTCAGATGACGATTCTTTCCTGCATTGCCTTCTGATCTATATATGATGATGCTTTTCCCTCAATAAACCACTGATCTGATCTCGCTCCATACTGCCTCGTATCGTTACTTGATCAGTCTCCTCCGGGACCCAACGGCCATCCTAGCGGCCCCGATTCCTACAGCTATACAGCCTTTATTACCTTTCTTACTGACAGCTTTCTGTGCCGCGGTATTCCGAATGCCTCGTTCTATTATTAAATTCATTGTTCTTTGAAATTTTGGGTGTCGGCTTTTGCCTCTTGCTCCCCCCATGTTATACACCCTTGCTGTCTTTTCCTATTATTTAATGTGCAGCCTAATAAAAATTTCCAGAAAGCCTGGAATCTCACACACTATTTTATGTTATTTTGGTTGCTCCTAATAAATATATTGCTTGATTTATGGATTTTGGATTTTTTTTCTTATGAACTAACACAACTATCTTTGCTTTTTCAATTATGTTAGCAGAGATTCTTACCAGAGTGTCTTTGTTTTTTCTTCATCTCAGGATGTTTTGAATGATAAAATCTCCTACCCTGATGGCACCTTCATGGACTGGGAATTTAAAATTTCTGTCATGTATGATATTGCCAAGGTACTGTATGTTGACAGAGGGCAGTGATAAACTAATAGTGGATACTCTTGCATTATTACTATAAATCCCTGTGACTATAAAAATAAAGAAATGCTTAACGTAGTTTGTGAAACCTATGATAGAACTCTTCTTCCTACCATGTTGTTTGTAGATTTCTCATCTTCCTGCTTAGCTACAGACAACATCATACTTTTATCATTTCTACCAATGAGGCCTTTATTACAAAATGGCCATTCATGGGATTTTTGTAGCTGTTCCAGATGTTGGTTTCCATTTTCAATCTGTAGTTCAACCATTCCCCCTCCCCTTTCCTGAGAAAAATTGTTAAAGAGAGGGGAAAAAATGATCTACATGTATTTTTAGAAGTGGTAGCGACAAGGGACTGCAGTAGCTCAAGTGGCTAAGATGCTGACTGGGAGGTGGAAGGTCAGCAGTTCGATTCCCGAGTACTGCAGGAAGGAATGAGCTCCCGTCTTTGTCCCAGCTCTTGCCAACCTAGCAGTTTGAAAGCAAGACATTGCAAGTAGATAAATAGGGACCACTTTGGTGGGAAGGTAACAGCATTCCGTGCGCTCCGGTGTCTAGTCATGCCTGCCACATGACCATGGAAACGTCTACAGAAGCAGACAGTGCTGGCTCTTCGGCTTTGAAACAGAGATGAGCACTGAACCCTAGAGTTGGATACGACTGGCTTTCGAGCAAGGGAAACCTTTACCTGGTGATAACAATCTTCCATATGAAAACATATGTACTGCATTACAAAAGCAACAAACAGAACAGAAATACTGTTTCTACTTCCCCCTGATGTTGTTTGGTTGGTTACTTTTTGTTACTTAGTCCAAACCAATTTCCCCCCTGTTAGTTCTTATATAAAAATGAGCCATCTATTGCCCTCTGAGTAGTGGCCATTCCTCTTCTGATTAAATACAAAATTGCCCCAAAATATTGATTTAGATTTGCATTGTGTACAACCATCTGCATGATTTATTTAGAGCTATATCTACTTGTTTTGCATGTGTTGTTCTATACCATACAGCACTAGCATATTCTGGTGAGAGTTAGCTCAGGGACAAAGCTATTCTTATTGTTAGTGGATGTGCAATCCAGTCTGAACCAGCCAGTTCCCCAAGTATGTTATATCTGATGGCAAATTTCTGTTTGGTGTTTAGGCAGAGATTTTTATAGGTTGCAAATCCAGAGTGATTACCAGATATTTTAGGTTAGAGCAATGTTCCAAAATCTTGCCGTCCCAGATAACCCAGAATTTCCTCTGAGCTTCTCTGTTCTTATGTGGAAGGCATACACCTGTGTTTTCAAAGGGCTTGGCTTTCAGCTGGTTATTTTTAAAATACTGAATTAGGAAAGATATTCTAAGGCGGAGGTTAGTAACTGCTTGATGGGCTCAAAGCTTTCCATTAAGACAAGATCATCAGCATAGAGGGGTGAAAAAGCGGCTGAGCCCCGGGACAGCTCAACACCGCCAGCCTCACTGCTGTTGCTGCAGATGTTCCAGGGCCGGCCCCCTCCCAGCCCCAGACTCTCCTCTCGGCCAGTTGAGCCTCAAGGGGAGATGGAGAACAGCTGCACAGGGCCCCAGGTGGCCTTGCCACTCCCTGCCACTGCTGAGGACCATCACCATTTGACCAGCGGCAGTTGTCTCACGGTGGCGGGGCCACAAGAGCCACCGCCATCGCTCCCGCTACCATCTTCGGCCCCTTCCCTAGCTTTGTTGGCCGTGAGAAGTGCGAATAGCTGTGGTTAACCCTGTGGCTAAAAGAGCCACCTCCATCTTCACTACTGAGACCCCATGCTCCTTCCCCTTGGCTTGGCCAGATGATGGGGAAGTAGGAGCACCGGAGCCCGGGCTCTGCAAAGATGTTGAGCTTCGGGGGCTCCGTAAGGAAGTGGAGCCCCGGCTCCGTAGGGACTGTGGGGATGTGAGGGATGGAGGACTTTTATTATTTATTGCCGCTGTTTGGTTGATTGTTGTACTCTGATATGCCATTGTATTTTTACTATAATTGTATTTATTCTACTTTTGTTTATTTCTATTTTTGTAATATTTATGACTACTGTATTTTTGTTTGTTGTTGCATTTTGTTGTACTTATGGTTTGCTTTGTATTTATATAACTGTGTTGTGAACCACTTAGAGTTGTCCGTAGATAAAAAAAGCGGTATATAAGCACAAATATAAATAAAAAAATAAAAAAAGGAAATACAGATTCACATTAGTGTGTGATCATATCCCCAGTGAGAATCATGCTGCTAGTGTGAAATCCGAACCAAGTTTAAGTCAAAGGCAAGTGGAGAAACCGTGGCCTGTATATGCGTAGCATGTTCAGCCAGCCAATGGATGCCCGTGGTGTTAACAATGAAATTATGAAGGCTTTTTTGTCATTTTCTTTTTGTCATAGGGAATGTCCTACTTGCATTCAAGCAAAACCGAGGTCCATGGGCGTCTGAAATCTACCAACTGTGTTGTGGATAATCGCATGGTAGTGAAGATCACTGATTTTGGCTGCAATTCTATTCTGCCATCAAAAAAAGGTACCTAACAATTAGAAATGATGCCATTATTTATAGACCAGCTGCATCTTATACCAGAATAGTCCCAAGTGCAAAGCTCCTTCTAAAGTATGTGGCATCATATTTCTGTCATGATTATAAACGATTTTGCAACCCCTTCTAACAGGCCACACAACATCCTTATTTTGAATTCAATACTATGCAGTGGCTCAAGTGGCTAAGATGCTGACTGGGAGGCAGAAGGTCAGCAGTTCGATTCCCGAGTACTGCAGGATGGAATGAGCTCCTGTCTTTGTCCCAGCTTCTGCCAACCTAGCAATTCGAAAGCAAAACATTGCTTTCGGTGGGAAGGTAACAGTGTTCCGTGCACTCCGGTGTCTAGTCAGGCCTGCCACATGACTACGGAAACGTCTTCAGAAGCAGATAGCACTGGCTCTTCGGCTTTGAAATAGAGATGAGCACTGAACCCTAGAGTTGGATACGACTGGCTTTCGAGCAAGGGAAACCTTTACCTTACTATACAAAAGGTTTTGTTTAAAAAAAATTGATGGGATTCCTGATGTCATTTGCACGTGGATCATAATTGTGTTGACTAGAAGAAGCCTCTTTGCTGATATTCCTTCTTGATGAAATATAAAATATCTATTGCTTGCTTCATCTTTTTACTAGAATGAAGTGGTTGCAGATGTAGTCTACTTAGAGGTTTTGTTATTGTTTTGTCAAACAGCCACCGAGTCTTATAATATATAAAATGCCGTTCTTTGGGTGAGCATTTACTCCTTTAAAAAGTACATGGAATTACACAATGTGGTGTGTATTGACTATAACGTATATGGCAAAGAAAGAGCACAATGTCTGATGCAATTAGTATATTCTGTTCAAGTATTTTCTAAAAGCCTCCTACATATATAAAAACACCCACTCTAATAATACTATATTGGCTGAGGAATAATGGAATCTTAAAAGCATTACAAGTTAATATAGTGACTACAATTTCAACTAAAAAAGAACAACTAGTAAAAAAGAGAACACAGTATTAGAGCACTGAAACTACAGGGTAAAACTTTTATTTACCATTAGAACAGTGGAGAAAGAATGCAGCTGATCATGCAATATATTAAAGTCTAAAGCAGTGGTTTCCAACCTTCTGGGATATGGTGGCCAGATCACAGTGGTCAGTGCCTAAAAAGAGCCACATCTTAAATCAAGATGTAACAAAATCATTAGCCTATTGATTTAGATCAAAAATAAAATTTTCAAGGTCAATAAAAATTAATGTTAAGGGTACCTGAGCTTTGCTGGCTAGTAAAGTACAATACCCAGAATGGCCAAAATGCTAGTAGGGAGAATAAGACCAAGAGAGGACTGAAAGAGGGAACCATGGAGGCCAGAAGAAAAAATGTTGCTTGCTCTTTTGTGTGTGTGTGTGTGTGTGTGTGTGTGTGTGGTCCAACCCCTTGCTCAATGCAGGAATCTGAATCAAAGCAGATCTGGGAGGTGGTTGTCCAGTTCTCTCTTTAATGCATCCAGTGTTGGAGCGCTCACCACCTCTCGAGGCAGTTGGTTCCACTGTCTTTCCATTAGATGTTTTTTTCTGATATTCAGGCCAAATCTGGCTTCCCTGAGGCATTCTTTATTGCTATAATCATTTTCTCTCAGCCCCCCCAAATGTTTTCAACCCTGGTAAGCTGGACACAAAACCAAGAATATTACTGATGAGTTTTCAGTTTTATTCCTTATACTCTTTGAAAACTCTAAAGCTGAGTTTCTCAACCTTTGCCCTTCCCTGTTCTTAGACCTCAGGTCCCAGAAGATCAAGTCAGTAAACCTGTTGATTGAGGCTTCTGATCCAAAAACATATGGGGGCCCAAGGTTGAGGAACCCTGCTCTAAAGGCTATGGATCTATTTCCTGAGATAGACATCTATTTTACAGTTCTAGGTTTCCTTTTATGAAGGCTTGGAAATAAAGTGATCATTGTTCTGTGAAATCGTCATGTGGCATGACTGTCATGAGCAGCAGATCATGCTACATAAGCAATTGCTTCTCATCTGCTGTGGCTAATCACTCATTAACCACCACCACCACCGCCAACCCCCCCCCCAACAACTTTAACCTGAGAGTTTTTGCAAGCTTTTATTTCATTATTTATTTTCTTAAACTTGTAGATGCTATTTGATCAAAGATGGTAATTGGCCAACATAGAAATCCAAATAAATAAATAAATAAAATGTGCATGATTCTTACGAATTATAATCTTTTTCCTGCTTTAAATACATTTATTGTGGCATTGTTTAAAATAAGAATTCAATATGTTTTAAATTATAAAGTATTATTCAGTGTATAGCATTTCTTCTTTAGTGTTCCCTCATGATCCTTCTATTACTCCATTATACAAATCTAAGAATTGCTGTACTGGATGATGAAGGTTTTAGAAAAGAGCTTCCCAAGTTTTGAAACTCCAGATGTTCTTGGATTACTGCTCCCATGAGGTCCTGCCATTAACTATGCTAGCTAGAGCTTCTGGGAATTGTAATTTAAAATAACATCTGGAGCTCCCAAGTTAGGGAAACTAGGCTTTGAAACATTGTCAGAATCCTTTTGGACAGACTGCTAATAATAATTTCATGTCAGAAATTATTTTGGATTGAAAGGATTTTTGCGGAAGAAATTCCGCTCACGGGACGCCCAAATGAGACTCCTTTCATATCACCAAGAGCTGGGACAGAGATGGGTGCTCAATCCGTCATGCAGTTCCTGGGTCTTGAACTGCCGACTTGCCAGCCTTCCAGCTGACAAGGCGAGCTTCTTAACCACTGAGGCACCGCAGCCCCTGACAGACTACTTAGACACTATCTTCCAAATGCTACCACAAGGAGGTTGAATCCCTCCTGAAAAGTCATATTTATCAGCCAACTTTGTTTGCTTTTCAATCCTTCTTTTCCAACCCCACCTCCATTTTAATATTTTTCTCTGTTACACACAAGCATGCATGCACACTCACACAAACACTACAGTATTTCCTCTTTGTTCCTTCAGATCTCTGGACTGCTCCAGAACACCTTCGCTGTGGCGGTGTATCTCAGAAAGGTGATGTCTACAGCTATGGAATTATAGCACAAGAGATAATACTGCGTAGAGAGACCTTCTATACTAACAAATGTCGGGACCATAAAGGTAAACATTTGTGGATCAGGAAATGTATGGGCTGGCATTTATTTATTTGCTGAAGATATTTCACACTCTGTCTTTTTAGTGTTCTGGAAATAATAGGCAGAACCTCACTTCTCGTTCAGAACCTTCCTGAAGTCTCGCGAGACTTTGGACCATAGTAAAGCAAATACATATTAAACTCTATCACAACAAAGACAAAATGGTAAACACGTTTCCTTAAATACACAACACTACCCTAAGGCAATGCTTTGTAAATGTTTTGTAAACTAACTCCATAATTTCAGTTCAACCTTGTCAGGAGGGCTGGAGACATGTTTGATGACTTCCAAGTAGGAACTCTAAACTAGGGGTTCCCAACCTTTTCAAGCCAGGGGTTGGGCTCTTTCAGTTAGCTTTGAGGGCTGAGTGGCCATTTTGCCCTGCCTGTATGATGGGGGTGGCCATTTTGTCCCAACAGCTTCAAAGGGGTGGCTATTTTATTTATCAATTGCCCTTGGGGGGCTGGGGGGGGGCACATGAAATGGCACCATAGGCCAGATCTGGCCTATTGGCCTTAGTTTGGGAACCCCTGATCGAAGCCTACCCCCCATTTTGCTTAAAAAACAGATAAAAAGATAAAATTTTAATACTTGATAGTTCTGCTTAGCTAATTATAATACATTCTCACATTCAGATTTACTGTCCTAACATATTTGGAAAGAGTAGATTGGCAATAGCAAGAATTATTAGCCCTGGAAATGACTCAGCTAATGACAGAACAAGTGTTTGTGGCTGTATTATTTGGTTGTACTTGTTGGTTGTAACTGTTTGGTGGTATCCCCTTTTGCTTGAAGATAAGACTTCATCCAAATGTCTGTCTACCTATTTTAAGAAATACTGGGAAAACTGGAATAGAATGCTTTTATGTAATGTCCCCATCCGAACTACTCCCAGATATAACTCCCAGCTATATCTTGTTATCTGGGTTTGAAAACATAATGAAAACAGGATTTTTTTCTCCTAATGCTTTCAAGTTCCCCTTTAACTAAATTGAAACTGATGATTCAAATAGGCACAACATTATTTCCATCTCTGTAAAATATGAATGAATAGTCAGCTTGAGGGACATCAGCTAGATCAAGATAACTGCTTTAGAAAGACAGATTTAACCTTTTCCCATCCTGCAATTTTAATTGCAGTCCATCCTCTGCAAATTAAAATGGGCAGAAAGGTCCAGATGACACCAAAATAAACTCTTCTCCCACATTGCATAGCAGTGTAGCACATATGGTGAGGTGTTATTGATTTGGATGGGTTTGATGGGTTCCAAGCAGGATCTTCCAAGTTCCCTCCCCTTGAGCATGAAGATAGGATGAAATATTAAAGCCTAGCTTCTCCATTTTTGTTTTTCAAACCAGCTGGTTATTTATTTATGTTTAAAAAGCAGGAATACAACACAAGACCTAAAGTTGTGACCAGGATCATTTCTGACACTCCTTTCTGAGAGTACTGGTGGTGCAATGGTTAAACTGCTGCCAAAACATTATGAGTTCGATTCTGATGGGGCTCAAGGTTGACTCAGCCTTCCATCCTTCTGAGGTTGGTAATGTCAGGGGCAAAATGCTAATTATTTATAAACTGCCCAGAGAGTGCACTTACCTGTATATACCTCTATGGGGCAGTATATGTGTACAGTAAAACCCCAACTTACATATGCCTTGAGTTACATAAAATTTGACTTACGTAATGATTTTTGCACTAAAACCATATCCCGATTTACATAACACAATTTCCTATGGGTTTTCTTCGAGTTACATAAAAAAACTATTTTTCTATGGGGTTGCTTCGATTTACATAAATATCATTTTTCAATGGGTTTGCTTTGAGTTAATTTAAAAAAAATCATTTTTCCTATGGGTTTGCTTTGAGTTATGTAAAATTCATTTTTCCTATGGGTTTGCTTCGAGTTAAGTAAAAAACCAATTTACATAAAAGCCTGTGGAGTCCGCAGGCGCAATTGGCATTAACTGTCCCTGACAAAGGTTACACCGGTTGAGGGAGGCTCCTGGTCACTGGCCTTTGCGGGTACAGAAATTGGGGTGCGGATTAATAGTCATAAGATTGATTCACTCATATCTGACCTGGCAGGCAGTTCGGCAGGAGGAAGTTGAATAGCTAACTCACGTTAGGAATTAGGTAATTCCACACTTGCAGATTAGCCCAAGCCCTAGTGCAAATAGTGGCCATGTTTACTCTCGAGCAAGCCATGAACAATGGATTTCCCGTGTCACTATTTGCCTTAGTTAATTAACTTCCCCAAGAGAAGTTCCCAATTAACCCGGGTAAATGGGTGATGTGATTTTCTGTCAGATGACGATTCTATCACACGCTGCCTTGAATTCCTATATATGATGATGATTTTCCCTCAATAAACCACTGGTCTTCGCTCCATCTTGTCTCGTGTCGTTACTTGACCAGTCTCCTCCGGGACCTCAAGGGCCGCTTCACGGCCCCGATCCAACAAAAGCCTATGGAAGAGACTTTTTACATAAGTAGGGGTTTTACTGTAATTGCTATTGCTAATTATTGATTTGCTACTAAGTTGATCATGACCATGATATTCCAGAGAGCTTTTTTAAGTTTACAAAATTGCTCTATAAATAATATTTTATGTTTATAAATTATTATTAATTTACAGTAGGTCTAACCCAATGCCCTTTTAATATATTAGCCTATGACTTTCAGACACAAATTGCTGTAAGTTAAATCTTTCAAGTCATCATCTGTTGGATGCTGAAAGCATATCAAGACTGGGGAATTTGGGTCACAGTAAAAAGTTTTGTATCATTATTGCAATCAATTTTATCTCCCCCTTATGATCACTGGAGCAGTTTTATTGTTTACACTGCAAATGTTTATCTTCCTGTGTAAGGGTCCAGATATGTTTTTGGATCAATCTACCTTGTCCCTCTGTTCACTTATTGACACTCCCTCTTCCCTTCCCCCTTCCCTTCCCTACCTTCTGTTGCAATTAACATTCATGGGTCGGAACCTTTCCTTTAAAAAAAAAACAACCCAGTGGTACAGAGAAACAGTGATGTATCCACATAGCCTGTTGCACCTAAACATCCTTTGGATCCCCTTTATATCTAGAATTGCTCTGTATCAGTTTGTTGTTGTTCAGTCGCACAGTCGATTCCGACCTATGTTCCCCAGGTCTGTCATGGCTTGTCTCCCAAGAATCAGTCGCCTTTTTATTTCATGGCTGCAGCAGGAGTTCTCAACCTTTTAAATTCGGCGGCCATGTCACGCTCGCTCAGACAGTTTTGGGAGCCAGATGGTCATTTTGCCCTTCATGCACCACATGGCACTTCCTGTTGTGATGGAGGTGGTGGTGGACACATGAAATGGTGACGAGGGATGGGCGGCAGGATGAGAATCCCTGAGTTAGGGAAATATATTTTTTAAAAAATTATATAAGATGAAAGTGCTATAGAAGAATTCTCCATTGTCCATTTTAATGTCACAACACACTACTATATGTCATAGGGTGTCACCCCATGTCTCTTTTTGAGGGGAAGAGTGGGGAAATAAAGTTAAAGGGTTTTTTAAAATCATGTTCATGCCTTTTTCTCTAGCTGAAGTGTGTGTTTGTGTATGTATATGCTTTCAAGAGTATTTTTGTGTAGGAAGTCATTCCAGTCCACCTGCTGAAATGGGTGGCAAAAGGCCACTCTTGCCACTTTTTGGCTCACTACAGTGCATCTGCCTAGCACAGCATTCATTTAAGGAGCTTTGGTGGATCAGTGATTAAGAAGCTTGCCTTGTTAGCTGGAAGGCAGGCAAATCAGGAGTTCAAGACCTGGGTACTGCATGACAGATTGAGCACCTGTCTCTGTCCCAGTTCTTGGGGGACATGAAAGGAGCCTCATTTGGCATTCCTGAGTGTAGTTTCTTCTGCAAAAATCCTTTCAACCCAGAATAATTTCTTACATGAACTTATTAGTAGTAAAGGTAAAGGTTTCCCTTGCTCAAAAGCCAGTCGTATCCGACTCTAGGGTTCAGTGCTCATCTCTGTTTCAAAGCTGAAGAGCCAGCGCTGTCTGCTTCTGCAGACGTTTCCGTAGTCATGTGGCAGGCATGACTATACACTGGAGTGCATGGAACGCTGTTACTTTCCCACCGAAGTGGTCCCTATTTATCTACTTGCAATCTCTTGCTTTTGAACTGCTAGGTTGGCAGGAGCTGGGACAAAGACGGGAGCTCACTCCGTCCTGCAGTACTCAGGAATCAAACTGCTGACCTTGTTATGGAATTCTGAACTAGACAAATTCGCATTCCACACGCTAAAACAGATTTAGGAGTTTTATTTGTCAATATTTGGCCAAACAGATTCAGGAAATGCTTTACCAAGCAAATTATTCCCTGAATGAATATACATTTTCAGAGCCATCTTTTTATAGCATAAAAATGTGGAAATTTCTACACATTACATCACTATGGGATAAGCCAAAATTATTAATTAACCTTCTGACATTTCATTAAGTTCAGGTTAGAACATTCAGTGTTTGTTGTTTAGAACATGTCATATAAGGAACATGTCTCATGTCACATCATGTCATGTCACACAAATATTATTTACGTTTCCCTGTCAGCTGTACAAACTGTGCTGAGCTTGTACTTTAGCCTTGTCATCAGATCTACGTGACAGGTCAATCTGATCTGTTTCAACTCTACAGAGTACTGAGAAAATAATTTCTACTTTTTAAAACAGAATTAATATTATCTTAATCTTAATTCTTTCACCCCTATTTCATTCCCTCCTGATTTCTTGAAAATTATTAAAGTTTAATAACTTTTCACATTAACATTTCTATCATGTTGATTGCTGATTCCTCAAGCTTCGGCTGGGCGTTGAAAGACCGCCTCCAGTTTGGGTCCTTAGTCAAGCTGCCATCTTCTCTCCTGCGTTGATTATTTAAGCAAAATCTATGCATTCCAATCTTTCCAGGGTCTTAAACTGCAAGAGAAAAGATACTTTCGACAGAATATAGTTCTTTTCGGTTTTGCAATAATCCATCTTATCAATGTTTAACTATCGATCTCCTGGCTAAGAGCCATGTGTTGCCGTAGAGATGGGGAGGGCAAGCCTCCTGCACTGACTCACATTATTGATTTCTACTGCAGTGACTAAGTTAATAATTTTCGTCTAGCGTGCCAGATCTGGCCATCTGTATATGTTTAGGACAGAAATTCAAATGGGGAAATGGGATACTTTGTACAGAGGGGAGTTCTCATATCATACATTGCCATTGGCTAAAAAAACAAACAAACCTGGACCTATTGATTTCCTTTTCTGCAATGCTTTCAACAATCCCACTTGCTTTCTCAACCTCTTCCTAACTGTGGATTAAATGAACGAGGATGATTCCCCTAAGCCTCCCTGCTTTTGTAAGTCTTCTTACTGGCTTTTCATTTTATTTTTGTGTACTTCAGATCTTTTGTATTTTCAAGTCCTCAAATTCTTTAATCAAATACAACTCCTGTGTTTGTTTGGCTGTTTAAACATTGCTGTTTTTCGCTTTGCTTCTTCTGCTCCCTTTTGCCAACTGTGAGTCTTTTGTTTTCTGCTTAATTGCAAGGGGTCTAGGCATCCTGGGCAGCTTTTGATATTACTAACCCATAAATGTCCCTTGTTTTCCAAATCATCTGGAGGGCATGGCCAGTATGTACCTGTACGTCTGCAGAAAAAATAAACTTCTTGCGCAGGCCTTCAAGTTCCTCTAGAGTTAGGCAACTGGCCTGTGACATTTACACTTTTATTTCTGTGTACTTTCACATACTGCCTGAAAAAGTTGAGACAAACCTAGTAGCCTTGAAGCTTGGGGCCGACTAGGGATTCAAAATCTTGGGGTTAGCTATCAAGTGCTCAGCTGTTTGTTTGTTTGTTTTCTGGGATTTCCCAAATTCCTCTGGTTTCTTCAATCATCTCATTCCTCTTGCTTGCAGTAAGCACACTGATTATTGCCTCTTCTCAAAGCAAGGGCAATCATCTCAGCTCTTTTATATTCTCTCATATTCTCCTTCTTCCTCCTGCTCCCTATTAAAGTAGACCTTCCTCGCAATTTGCAGCAGTTCACTTGTGTTCTTTCCCAATGCTCCTTCCAGCTTTTGTAACTTTTTATTTATATCCGGTGCACTCTGTGTAATGAATCTTTCATTTAACATCTGGCGGTTTTCAAGATCTTCCATATTAATCTCTGTGTTCACTTTATAAGCCTCAATTAATCTGGCTAAGAAACTTTCAGGGGATTCTTCTTTCTCTTGAATTATATTAGCAGGTTTGCTAAAATTGACAGGACCTTTTGCTGCTTCCTTTAAGCTTTCCAAAATCAAATATCTGTACTGTTGAAGACTTGTCCTGCGTGTTGAATCATTAGGATCCCAATTTGGGTTTTGTTCAGCAGCTGCCGCCATGCGCACTACAGTCTGATTTGCGTCTGGGAAATTTCTATGAAGGATCCTGTCTTTTGCCAATTTCAATTTTTGCTTATCTTCCATATTAAGGAGCGTATTTATTATTTGCTGCATATCACTCCATGTGGGGTTATGTGTTTGGATTATGGTCCCAATTAGTTCAATCACCTCATTCGGCTTGGTACTAAAAGGTCCATAATGCTGTTTCCAATTTAACAGGTCTGTTGTGGTAAATGGTACATATTGGAAGATTGACTGATTTATTTGTTCATCATCTTCCCTCATATGGCTGGTTATCATTTCCCTCAATGGGGCCACTATCTCTTTTCTTTTTTTCATTGTTGGCATGACGTGTGCCATTTGGGTGTTCGAAGGTGGCTCCCTTCCAGCTTCATTGTTATAGGGAGAAGATTGGCTGTGCCTTTGGAATTTTCCTTCTCCCTGTTCAATTACATATTTCAAGATCTCAGTTACTTTTCTTAGTTTCTCTGTGGTTGGGGAAGCCTCACTTCTGTCTGGGGTCTGAAATCTTCCACAGAATGACTGCTTCCTGCATTTGCTAATGCAAGGTCTGGATAAATATGTGGGACTTAGCCATTCTGTGGTGCTGATTTTGGCATGACATAAAGTGGAGGTCTTTGAAACAGAATTTCATCTTTTTCATTTCTGTTTAAAATTTTCAATCTTTCTTCTCTCTGCCATTCTATTTCTGGGGTATTGGGTGTTCTGACCACTTTCCTACCTAATTTAGATTTCTTATCTTTGGATTTCTTTTCTTTCATTAAATATGCCTTTACGCATTCACCCTGGCATTTCTTTAGCCAAGATGGCCATGGTTTCTCTGCAACTGTTGCCTGCCATACAGACATATAGGGATACTGATCCCATTGTTTATTCTGCATTATTCTTCGAAACACTCTATTTGTAAGACCCAAATCTAAGGAGCCTTCCGGAGGCCACCCTACTTGGAAACTGGGCCATTCATATTCACAAAACTTTCTTAACTCAAATTTTGTTAAAGGGGGTTCATGTATCTCTGGTGTAAATATCTCAAAGTTCTCAAGGAAACACCGTAGTGGCGTTCTTGGAACGCTACTACCACCACGCATTCTAAACTAAGCACAACCACTGGCCTGGGGCGCCTGAAAATCAAGGGTCACCGTCAGGAACCGCAATGGTTTAACCACCCACACAATATAAATTTTACACACACAAAAATCAGGTTCGCCGCCTTAATTTTTCCAGGAACACTGGGTTACCGCCCGTGGTTCATTAAGGACTTAGGAATCGCTGTCCCGTCCCCTTGAAGGTGATCAGGCTCCACTTCCACTCCTCAAATGAGTGGGCACACATAAGTATACTTCTACAGTTTCATACAGTTTCATACAATTTTATACTTGCCTGCAGGCTTTTGAAAATCCACCTTCTAGAGTTCTCAGTCTGTCTTAGCCTTCCGGATCCTTGACTGGTCTGTTTCTTCTGACAGTTACTCGGCACCTCTTCACTGATTTCCTAGAGTAGATCAAAGGTCTACTATGCCGGCATTTTAGGTTATCCCTGGAGAGGCGTCGTTTTATTCCATCAGGAACAGCCGTCTAGAGTGACAATGGCACCTGCTATTTGTCAAGTCAGTCCCCGGCGGAGTTCGCCGAAAATGTTATGGAATTCTGAACTAGACAAATTCGCATTCCACACGCTAAGACAGATTTAGGAGTTTTATTTGTCAATATTTGTCAATATTTGGCCAAACAGATTCAGGAAACGCTTTACCAAGCAAATTATTCCCTGAATGAATATACATTTTCAGAGCCATCTTTTTATAGCATAAAAATGTGGAAATTTCTACACATTACATCACTATGGGATAAGCCAAAATTATTAATTAACCTTCTGACATTTCATTAAGTTCAGGTTAGAACATTCAGTGTTTGTTGTTTAGAACATGTCTTATAAGGAACATGTCTCATGTCACATCATGTCATGTCACACAAATATTATTTACGTTTCCCTGTCGGCTGTACAAACTGTGCTGAGTTTGTACTTTAGCCTTGTCATCAGATCTACGTGACAGGTCAATCTGATCTGTTTCAACTCTACAGAGTACTGAGAAAATAATCTCTGTTTTAAAAACAGAATTAATATTATCTTAATCTTAATTCTTTCACCCCTGTTTCAACCTTCTGCCTCCATATTCATTTTATTTTCTATCTAGAATTGCACTGAATCAGTTAGGGAAATATTTTAAAAATTAGAGAAGATGGAGATGGAGAAAGAGGTTTCTTTATTGTCATTTTTATATTACAAGCCACCACATAAACACAGGGTTGTCCCCTCAGGTAACTCTGCCCACCATTCCACTTGAGTGTGCACTAACTGCCTGCATGGGCTCAACAGTTGGATCATTGAGAGCATTAAAAAATACCTTAGCAATATACCAGAAAAAGAGCACAACAGCTTAAAAAAGGAAAGGGTAGAGTGCTCTGCGTAAAATCAATGCAGATGCTACAACTTTGATCAAACCTAAAGAGCAATAACTAGTGAGCTACATGCCCTGTCTGGGTGGGTATGCTTTGAGTTGCAGGAACAGGACTCAGCATACAACAGATATTTGTCGCGATCTATTATAGCAATTTGTATCTAAAATTACTCTGTTTGTGTAACTGAACAACAGGATTTCAGCCTGTAACTCCCCATTACATTGTTTTTGAATTACTACAGAGTCCAGTGCATGTGGAGACTTGCATGTTGAGGAAGACTGGATTGTAACTATAGGATTCAAAGCTTCTGAACTAGGTCTTTTGAGAGTCATGCCCTGCTCTCAGTATAGAACAAAATGAGAATCATGTGTACAACACATGATTGATTTGAACTCTCCTCATTTCTCTCTGCTTTTGTCTGTCTCTCCCCTCTCCTTTTCTCCCCTTCTTCATTTTCTCTCTCTCTCTCTCTCTCTCTCTCACACACACACATTTTATCCCATTACCTTCTCTTACCTATTATACAAGTTTGAACTTGGGTGCTTCCTCCTGGGGCTTTTACTGTAAAGTCGTACTGACTCATTTATGAATATTTATAGCAGGTCCAAATTATCTTGCTCAGTTTCCCTTTTCTCCCCTCCCAAATTTTCACCAGCAAAAATCCATTAAAGTAAAAAATAGTATAGCTGCACACAAAACCTTTAAACCAGGGGTACCCAAACTATGGCCCACAGGCCATTCCGCCCCCGCCCCCAACACCAATTCATCCGGCCCTTGCCACCCTTGTCGCTCTTGGAAATGGAAGTTAAGCATGACAAGGGCGGCGTGGGCCAGATGAACTGGTGTCAGGGCCCGGATCCGGCTTATGGGCGATAGTTTGGGCACCCCTGGTTTAAGCAGAGAAAATGGCAGCCTAAAAAAATCTATCTCATTGTTGTGTATTGAAGCACAATTGCAAAGTAGTGCGGGAGTGCTCTTGCAAAAGGAAAATGGTGGTTTTGGTGTATGAGAACCAAGACACAGGACACAGCCTCGGGCTGGGTTAACTCAGGTTTATTGCATGGTGGACAGAGGGAACATGAGGTAATGGCGGATCAATAGCTCTTTATATACAGTAGTAATACATTTGAACGTGGTTCCACGATAGCCCATTGGCTACTGTCTTCGTGACGTCATTGCTGGTCACGCCCTTCTTGTCCAGGTGTAGGTGGTGGCGGGAAACTTCCCGCGCTGTGGCTCTTTGATGAGTTTGGACCAAGAGAGCTTGGACGCTCGCTGCTGCCAGCTGGTGGTCATTAGCTCGCGTCCTATTACAGGGTTTATAGTGATACAACTGAAGGTTACATTGTTACCCGTAGGCAAGGTTACATTGGTTAAGATACATTGTTATCCCATGTAGGATGTTACACCATTAGAACACAACACTCCTCCCCCCTAGGATGAGACGAAGTCTCGAACTCAACACTCCTCCCCCCTAGGATGAGACGAAGTCTCTCAGCCAAGATGGCTTATTTCGAACACGCTGGGGTCTCGATGCGGGCTGCCTTTCCCCGGGTTTGCTACCTTCTCTTTGTCCCCTGGTTTCCTGTCCTGTAATTGGAGAGGGAGACTTGTTAGTGACTTGCCGCGGCTCTGCGGCGTTGTTGGGAGGTGTGTGCTTTATTTGGGAAGAACCGGGGGCACTGGGGGCTAACGAAAAACCCCTCTTCTCGCTTGGATGGGTGGGGGAACACTCCCAAAACCCCCCCCCGGCTCGCAAAATCACAATCGGAATCAAATTCGGGGACAGCGGTCGCAAACTCCTCTCCCCCTTTCCCAGGCTCTGATAGAGCTGGCGTATCAAAAGGATATGAGTCGGGACCGCCGCAGCTTTCCCCCCTTGTTTGGGACTGTTGTCCGTCGTTGTCTCCCCCTTGGGCTAAACGGGTGGGGGAGGACCCTAACGCTGAATTCTGTTGCTGAGCCCCACTGACCGGCCCCTCACTCACTCGGTGCCTAAGTTGGTCCGCGTGCCTCCTCCAGAGTAGACCGGTGTTAGTCTCTACCCGGTACGATACTGGTCCCGTCTGCTCCACAACCGTCCCTGGTACCCAGGCTGGACCAGCGTTGGCGTAGTTCCTGCAGTGTATGGGATCGCCGACGGCGAAACCTTTCGAGACCGCTAACCCTATGTTCTTCCCTTTGTCCTCGACCCTCGTCGGGTCTAACCTGGACAGGATCGTGGTCAGTTTCCGCCGCATCAGCAGCTCTGCCGGCGAGTATCCTGATGCTAAGGGGGTCACCCTATACGCTAATAAAAACTGGCATACTTGGTGATTTAGGTCCCCCGGGCCCATGCGCCGCAGCGCATCCTTTGTTGTACGCACCAGCCGTTCCACTTGGCCATTCGTGGCCGGGTGAAACGGCGCGGATGTGACATGCCGAATGGCGTTTGCCTCCATGAATGCCCTGAACTCAGCGGACGTGAAACAACTAGCGTTATCGCTGACCAGAGTGTCGGGTAAACCGAACGTGGAAAAGACTCTCCTTAGATGGCTAATTGTAGTGGCGGAGGACGTGCTCTTTACTGGGATAACCTCCAGCCACTTGGAGAACGCATCCACCACCAAGAGGAAAATGGTTCCTCGGAACGGGCCAGCGAAATCTACGTGCACTCTGGACCATGGCCCCCTTGCTGCGTCCCATTCCCTATGCGGGAGACGGGCCGCCTCCGGTCGGGAGCCCTGGCATGCCTCGCAAGTGCCAACCATGTGCTCTATGTCTGCGTCCAGCTGTGGCCACCAGAAGTAACTCCGGGCCAGCGCCTTGGAACGGACGATGCCCGGGTGGCTGACGTGCAGCAGTTTGAGCACCCTCGGTCGTAGGGACGTAGGGACCACCACCCGTTGGCCCCACAAAAGGCAGCCCCTCTCTAGGGACAACTCTATTTTTTTTCTAAAAAATGGGTCGAATTCCGTGCCTGGGGATGACGCCGGCCACCCCTTCTGTACCCATGAGCTAACTTTCTCCAGCGTTCTATCCTTGCCTGTCGCCCTGGCAATGTCGGCTGGTACTATTGGGGGTGAATCTAAAACCTCTATTAACAATACCTGGTGGTCTCTCTCTACCCCTGCCTTTTGGTCGCCCAACAAGGGCAAAGGAGACCTTGAGAGTGCGTCAGCATGGCTGATCTCCTTCCCGGGCCGGTATTCCAACTCATGTTGGTATGCGTTGAGAAAGATAGCCCACCGCAGCATTCTCGGGGACAGGATCTGTGGCGTGGGCTTATTTGCAGTGAAAATTCCTAACAGGGGCTTGTGATCGGTCACGATTTTGAACGGGCGACCATACAGAAAATCGTGAAATTTTTTGGTTCCCGCTACTATCGCTAATGCCTCCCTGTCGGTCTGTGCGTAATTCCGCTCTGCTTGGGACAGGGACCTTGAATAAAACGCTATCGGGGCCTCTCTTCCGTCGTCCAACACGTGGCAAAGCACCGCCCCCACCCCCACCGGGGATGCGTCACAGACTAAAACCACTGGCCGTTTGGGATCGAAATGCGTTAGGATTGCCTCGGATGTTAGGAGTTGCTTCAACTCTTTGAACGCCCTCTCTTGCTCGTCACCCCACACCCATGTTTCCTCCTTTTTCAGCAACCGATGGAGCGGTTCGGCCACCGACGCCTTCCGTGGAAGGAAGGTGTGGTAAAAATTGAGGAGCCCCAGGAATGACTGTAGCTCGGTTTTGGATGTGGGGCGAGGAGCCTTCTTGATGGCGGCTACTTTGGATTTGGACGGCTTAATTCCCTCGGGTGTGACCCTGAATCCCAAAAACTCAACCTCTGTTTCGAAAAAAACGCATTTGTCTTTTCTCAGTCGCAGCCCCGCTTTCTCGAACACAGTCAGTACTTTATCCAATCTCCCTGCCAGTTCGGCCTCACTCCCCCCTGTAATCAACACGTCATCAAAATAAGGCAACACCCCCTCCAGCCCCTTCAGCAGGCGTTCCACAAGCGACTGAAAAAGGCCGGGTGCCGAGTTCACGCCGAACTGTAAACGCGACACCTGGAACGCCCCTTTATGTGTGACTATTGTTTGTGCCGCTGCCGTGGCGGGCGTTACAGGGAGTTGCTGATAGGCTTGTGCTAAATCGAGTTTAGCGAAACATTTTCCCCCATTCAGCCTGGCCAGAAGGTGGCTGACCACCGGCACCGGGTATGCATTGGGGCGGATCGCCTTGTTAATTGTACACTTATAATCAGCGCAAATGCGCACCTCCCCGTTAGCCTTTAGCGCTGTTACAATTGGAGTTTCCCACTCCGCGGAATCAACAGGAACAAGAATCCCCTGGCCCACCAGTTTGTCCAGTTCCGCCTCTATTTTGTCCTTTAGTGCGAACGGCACCCTGCGCGGTTTGAGTCTTATCGGGCGGACCTCCGGGTCTAGGTCGAAGGCTACGGGGGGTCCCTTGAACTTTCCCAGTCCTTTTTTAAAAACGGCGGGGTGCGCGTCCAATACCGCTTGTATTGGATCTACCCCCACGGTATGCACCCCCCCTATGAACAAACCTAAAGGCTGAAACCACTGCGTCCCTAGGAGGCTACAACTTCCCCCCTTAAGGACAACTAGGGGGAGTTCCGCAGAATGTCTCTTAAAGCGGACCCGAAATTTCCCGACCCCCAACACTGGAATGCTGTTCCCCTGTACGTCTCGTAGCGTGGACCTCAACGCTTTAAGTTTGGGCCGCACGTGGGGGTCGATTTTCAAGAACTCTTTCTGGGGAATTATAGAATAGGAGGACCCCGAGTCAATTTCCATTATGATAGGGGCCCCTTGTACTAGTACCTCAACGAAGTAATGGGGCTGCCCCGCGGACACGCTGAACACGGGAGCGTCGTCCTCGCTGTCGTCCGAGATGCGGCCCACGCCGTCCTGCTTCCTCGTGGTCCGGGCGCCATCTTTGGACCTCGCTGGACGGTCCGGTCTGGTCGAACGGTCTTGTGAATGCCTCCGGCCCTCTTTCCGCTTCCTGCACGCCCTGGCGATGTGCCCCCGACGGCCGCAGGTGTAGCACTCGGTTTTTCTGAATGGGCACCTCGCGCGCTCATGGGCCGCTCCGCAACCATCGCAGCGGCGCCCTCCTTTTCTGACTTTCTGGACCTCCTCGCCGTCGCTGCCTTCCGTAGACGACTTCGAGGCCCGTCGGGTTGCGTGCACCGACTGTCCAGACTTTCCGTGCACCGAATTCTCCGCTTTGCCGGCCCTAGGACGCCACTCACGCCACTGGTGCATCTCATCTACTCCAGCATTCGTGGATTCCGCGGCTTCCGCGGCCTCTACAACCTCTGTCAGCGTGGGTGGTGGCTCCTTGTTCATCAGGCTGCGCTGCACTTCCTTGTCCTTCAGGCCACACAGAACTCCGTCCCTGAGGGCCATCTCTAGATTGTCCCATCTGCAGGGGGCGGCGGCTATTCTCATGGCTGTTACGAAGGCCTCAACCGACTCGTCCGGCGCTTGGACTCGCCTCCAAAACGCGCTCCGAGCGGGAAACATTGCCCTCGAGGGTCGGAAACGCTCACGCAGCAGTTTCATGATGTCATCGGCTTTGAAATCGCTCACCTTCTTCGGTGCAACGATGCCCACCAGCGTTCGCTTGGTTTCCATCCCAAGCATTCGGGTGAGGATGGCCCTCTTCCTTTCCTCGTCGTCTTCTTTGACTTTGAGTTCCACCAGTGCCGCCTGGAAGTCCATTTCGAAAAGCTCCCAGTCTTGCGGTTTGGTGATGTTGAACCCGCTCTGTGCCCTGGCTCCTTGGGAATCCATCATCCCATCCTCGTCGCCAATTTGGTGTATGAGAACCAAGACACAGGACACAGCCTCGGGCTGGGTTAACTCAGGTTTATTGCATGGTGGACAGAGGGAACATGAGGTAATGGCGGATCAATAGCTCTTTATATACAGTAGTAATACATTTGAACGTGGTTCCACGATAGCCCATTGGCTACTGTCTTCGTGACGTCATTGCTGGTCACGCCCTTCTTGTCCAGGTGTAGGTGGTGGCGGGAAACTTCCCGCGCTGTGGCTCTTTGATGAGTTTGGACCAAGAGAGCTTGGACGCTCGCTGCTGCCAGCTGGTGGTCATTAGCTCGCGTCCTATTACAGGGTTTATAGTGATACAACTGAAGGTTACATTGTTACCCGTAGGCAAGGTTACATTGGTTAAGATACATTGTTATCCCATGTAGGATGTTACACCATTAGAACACAACACTGGTTTCCCGCCATTCTAGCAAGAAGCCCAAAGTGGCGCGAAACCCTTACAAAAGGCTGCGCTTGTTCAACTAAACCAAGCCCTGGATCCTGTTTTGGATCCTGTTCTCCATTGTTTAATTATAGATATCCCTGGTTATGATTGGTTAGTTACGTCTGTCCGGCGGGTCGCTACCTTGTATCCAGGAGCTACCGCTGGAGAGACACTATATAAGCCCCATGGGAACACCAGGGTGGGGCCGGATCGGATCCATACTTCCCACACACCAGTTGGGTAGCCGGGTAGCGCTATGCCCTGAGTCCCTCCACTGCTGCGCTTCATGGTCACACGTATATTGCCCAAAGACGGGTAAGAGTCCAGAGGGACTGAATACGCTGGGATTGTATAGCCATCTTGGGATCTGGGAACGCCTTGTAAGTTCATCTCTGTTTTGAATGTTAATAAAGCCTGTTGCTGTTTGTTACATTGTTGTCCTGGATTAGTGCTTATAAGGGCCAGATCCAACTCTCATCCTGTTGCAAAACAGATTGCAAGACAAGTTTTACTTCCACTTCCGGTGGGAGGAACCATATGACCACTCTGCTAAAGCACATGACCGGCACCCTGAACCATGTGACTGGCCCATGGCCCAAAAAGTTTGGGCACCCCTGCTTTAAATTGTGAGCAATAAGGCTCCTCTGTTTGGGAGCAGGTGCTGCAACTTTTAGTGGATTGGGGCAGCAGAGCCAAGGGCTGGGAATTTGATTCCCCAGAGTGCTTCCAAAGTGAAGGACTGAGATTGGCCAGACAATGTGTGGTTGATCCAAGGTTAGGACCTGAGCAGTGGAGTGGTTGAACTCCATGTTGAACATCTGGTGTATATAGTATACCTATATAATGATAATATGAGGACTTCAGTGGCTCAAGTGGCTAAGATGCTGACTGTGTGGCGGGAGGTCAGTAGTTCGATACCCGAATACTGCAGGACGGAATGAGCTCCCGCCTTTGTTCCAGCTCATGCCAACCTAGCAGTTTGAAAGGTGGAAATTGGTGGGAAGGTAAACAGCGCTCCATGCGCTCTGGTGTCTAGTCATCAAAATGTTTGCAGAAGCAGACAGTGCTGGCTCTTCGGCAATGAAACAGAGATGAGCACTGAACCCAAGAGTCGGATACAACTGGCTTTCGAGCAAGGGTGACCTTTACCTTTATAATGATAATAATAGCAACAAATACTAAGATAACAAAAAGAAATTATGGAGCTACTGCATGTAAAAGAGAAGAAAAAGAAAATCCTGGAGGCGGGGGTATTTTCTATAAACTCCTGAGACTAGAGCAGGGGTTCCCAACCTAAGGCCTGTGGGCCAGATCTGGCCCATGGTGCCATTTCATGTGCCCCCTAACCCTCCAAAGGCATTCAAGAAATAAAATGGCCACCCCTTTCAAGCTGTTGGGACAAAATGGCCACCCCATCATGCAGGCAAGGCAAAATGGCCATCCTACCCTCGAAGCTGACTGAGAGAGCGTGACCCGGCCCCCATCTTGAAAAGGTTGGGAACCCCTGGGCTAGAGCATGTGGCTAAATATTATACAGTAGAGTCCTGATGGTGCAGTGATTAAACTGTTATACTGCAGCCAAAATGTTTTGAGTTCGTTCCTGAAAGGGATCAAGGTTGACTCAGCTTTCCATCCCTCTGAGGTCAGTAAAATGAGTACCCAGCAAGTTGGGGGCAAAATGCTGATTAACATGTGAGTGCACTAAGCATTATGGGGCAGTATATAACATCTTGTGGCAGGCTGTGTGATGATTAGTAAAGTAAAGGCCTCCCTTTCTTAAAAGCCAGTCATGTCTAACTCTAGGGTTCGGTGCTCATCTCAGTTTATAGCCAAAGAGCCAGTGCTGCCTGTGAAGTGGTACCTGTTTATCTACTTGCAATTTTTTGCTTTCGAACTGCTAAGTTGGCAGGAGCTGTGACAGATTCATCAAGTTGAGCATCTTCAGCACTAAGCCACCATAGTCCCCAGACACAGGCACATATAGGGTATGTATAGTAATACAGTAAAACCCTGGGTTACAACTACCTCGGTTTAAGTTTGCTCCGGTTTACAATGCTAAATCCTATGGAAATGCCATCCCGGTTTACAAATTTTTAATGTATTTGTTTCAGTTTACAACGATCAATTCAGGACCTTTTTTTAAATTTTTCAATGCAACCCTATGGATGTTTCGGGTTACGATTTCTTTGGGTTACAATGGAGGTTGGAACGGATCTCCATCGTAACCCGGTTTTTTACTGTATTTAGTGTTTTTCTTGGAATTAACACTTTTATATTTTGAAATGTTAAAGGAGAAATATTTCTTCAGATTTCTGGAAGTATCAAGAGGCTCATTTCCTCAGAATTGGAAAGGTGTTTCATAATCATTAGTAACTTATCATTACAAATGACTAAAATATATTATCAGACAGCATGGAAATAAATACCTGGTTGCATCTAAAAATATATGTAAGAGTTCTGGCAAAGTTATAAACCAGGCATGTAGAAACAAGAGTCTTTATGTTGTATCCTTATTTGCATTAGTAGTCTTTAGCAACATGCTAGATTAAGGTAAGATAACAGTCAGTTTTCAAAGATAGGGCTTGACTAACACTACACTTGATTCCCATGGTTTTTCCTGCTGTCACTACTGTCAATTTTGAATTATTTATCTCTAATTACATAATGGAAAATTAATTGCAAACAAGCCTGGTCCCTTTTCACGGTCATTTCTCCCATTTTTATTCAGCTGAGAAGCTCCAGATCTGATCAGAAGGGTCAGATCAGTGCTGGCCCGAGGCAAGTTTTAGGATGGAGCGAGATCCAACTATGGCGCCCCCTTGGTCACCCCTAACATACATGCCATACGCTCGCAATCAAAATATTGAAAACCCTCAAAAATATTTTTTTCCCTTTACCACTGCGGCGCCCCCTGGGAGGGGGCGCCTGGAGCGACCACTCCATTCGCCTTATGGTAGGGCCAGAACAATGGGTTTCGCCAGCCCAAGGCAATTAACTGCGGGCTATCCATTAACTTCAAGGCAGTCTCCAGAGCCACTGTTGTAGCTGGGCCATGGGGAAATGCCACGTACGTAAGCCTTCTGTAAGGAGGTGGCACGATTGCCCTAGGCACATGTCTTCACCCCCAGGCAGGGAATAAATACGTGCCCCTGACTCAGGTCGGGGCTGGACTTTGCCACATGTATCTCATTGCCAGCCCATTACAACAAAAGCTCTTTAAGAAATTTTTTTATAGTAGTGTTTCATAATATATACACTGTATTCTCTGAAAATATACTCTAAGGATTATGTATCCCAATGCCACATACAACAAATACTGATATCTTCTTCCATCTGTCAGTCTACTCCATTATATACTGGGAAATAAAATTTCTTTTTGTTATTACCTCTTGATAGCAGAGTATGAGGTAGGAAAAAACAGCAGCTGAGAAACATGAAGAAATCAGCTAAATCTCCCAAATCCACTTTTCTTTGGTATTTCTTTTTGCACACAACTAACACTTTGCAAGATAAAAATTACTCTAGAAGCATAAAGTAATAAAAAAGGTGTTTTTACTTTGTTACCATCTGCAGTGAGAGTCAGAAACAAAAGAGAAAGGGTGGAGGAAGGGGGTGGTTGAGTCTTCTGTACATGGAAGACCCTTCATGCTTGTTACTTGAAGGAAGGTCAAGGGAGGAAGGCAGATATCAATAGAAAAATGGAAGCAAAAACAAATAGGAAGAGAAAGTGGGGATTGCTTCAAATGCCAGAGGCAGAAAAATAATACAGTACTATCAATAAAGTTAAGCAAATGACCGGATAAGAAATGGACAATCAGATTAGGCTGTAAACTCAACCCCCCCCCCCCCCCAAGATACCCAGCGTTAGTGAATGCAAGATTGCTATTATTCCAATAATAGGCACTCTATTGTGGTGTGCCGCATAGATTAGCCCAGTGGAGAACCTATGGTACACATGCCAGAGGGGGCACTCAGAGCCCTCTCTGTGGGCACATGCACCCTCACTCCAGCATAGAGTTTACCCCGCCCCTCTGCCCAGCAGTCCAATGGGAGTGCTTCCTCCCTCCCCCCAGCACAGAGTTTGCTCTGCGCAGCAGCCCAATGGGAGTGCTTCTTCCCTCCCCTGTCTGGGATAAGGCGGGCGGCTCACATGTGGCATGAGGGTGTGGTGCAGACGGCAGCCTGTTGAGTCTGTGGCGAAGTTGAGTTGATTTTCTAAATTAAAACATTAGTATGTGGGTTAAATTCCCTTGTTGGCACTTTGTGATAAATAAGTGGGTTTTGGGTTGCAGTTTGGGCATTCGGTCTCTAAAAGGTTCGCCATCACTGGATTAACCCCTCCCCCAATATACAGATCTTTATCAAAGAGTGAACAAGTTATTCTGATCTACTGTAGAATTCACCTCTGCATAAAAGACAATGCATTGATATGTTTTGTCTGCTTAGAAAGTGCTTTTTTGTGCTTTATTGTCTTCATGTGCTGAATTGTTTGAGTTCTACTCTTTTTCTCCTGCTTCAGAAAAACTTTACAAAATAGAAAGCAGCAAAGGAGCACATCCATTCCGGCCAGATCTCTTATTGGAGGAAACAGAGGGAGAGAAAGAACAAGAAGTAAGACCTTATTGAAATAAAATCATTGTCAGCAGAGAGAGTTAGTACTTATCCATTGTCCAAGATTAGCCACTTTGACACAGACAAGTAGAAATTACATTAGCACCATTGTTTACCATGAAAATGTCTCCTATTAACAATTTTAATGCACTGGAGTGAAATGTAACAAAATGGCCTCTGTTGAATAACACATGTGCTATTGTATCTTGTAATTTATACCTTTAAATCATTCTGGATTAAGTTCTGGATGGATTGTCATCTGCTGTCTGGGGAGAAAAGGGGATAGGAGATATTTTTGCAAACCTCAAATGACAAAATAATGTATGAATTAGTATTTAATTTTAATAAATAGCATAAAATATATACAGCCAAAATCCTGATGCACAGTTAAACAAAAGGCACAACATTTAGTGCCAAATTGCCATATGTTAAGAAATCTCTGTAGGCATTATCTGTTGCATACAAATAATGCCTATGGAGATTTCTTAACTTACTACATGTTTTGTAACTGCATGAATTTTGAGCAGTGGTGGGATTCAAATTTTTTTTACTACCTACTCTGTGGTTGTGGCCTCTGGGCCAGCCCCATGCCTTGCTCTGCATACACCACCACCACCACCAAAAACCCCCCAGCCTGAGCCGCCTGTCATGAGAGCGCGATGCCATGGCGAGGAAGGATAATTCCTCCCCCCTTTTTTGTGCTGGGAGGGGACAGGAGAGAAATGATGCCTCAGACCTGGGTGTGCAGGAACAGGTCTGCTTTCAGTCAAAGGGAAGGACAGGCACCACCATCATTCACTCTTTGCTCTCTCTTCGGCTCTTGCTCTACCCTCTCATGTTGAGGGTGGGGGAGAGGCCGCTACCAGAGCCCTTTGTGTGGGTGTGAGAGCGGGGATGATGGTGGCGCTCATGTTTTTCCCAGGCCTGGGGGTTCCAAGCCAGCCAAACCTGCTCTCCTTCTTTTGCTGTCCACCAGCTAGGGCTTTGGCAATGTATGGCTTTGCTCCTCCCTATCCGGACAGGCGGCTCAGGCTGGGGCTGAGTGGCTGGTGGCAGCAGCAGTGCATTCAGATTTTCTTCTACCGGGACGCATGTACCAGGGCATACCGCCTGAACCCCACCATGGCTTTTGAGATTATTACACAAAAAGACTACTTTTTATACAGAAGGTGATAAAACTCTACAAATAAGATGCATAAGAAGATATCGGAGTTATAGAGATTCTTAATAGAATTTGGGGGCTTTGATTCTATTTAACCAGACTTTTTGTTGAGCTAATCTGAATCGCTCCTGCTGCCAGGACGTTTAATATGGTATAAACCAGGGGTTCCCAACCTACAGCCAATGGGCCAGACCCGGCCCACAACACCATTCCAAGCTGCCTTTTGCCATCTCCCACACGCCTGGAAGTAGAAGTGGGCATGTGTACATCAGCTGTAAAATGTGCCCACACATGCGCAAATGTGCCCACAGTTGATGTAAATGCAGAAGTGAGCACATTTACAACAGCCACATTCACACCAGGGTGTGTGGTCCGTCCCACTCCGCTGCTCCGTGTGTGTGGTCAGGCCCACAGTGCAAAAAGGTTGGCCTTCCCTGGTATTAACGGTGGCAAAGTGTGTGGCCCCTTCCAATTTTCTGTGCTTCTAAGACCATATCTTCTATGGTTTTTTCTTCCCTCTGCTATTTATGGGTATCAGAATTAAGGCAGCAAGTGCCTCTGTAGCAGAAGCTTTCAAGTCTTACTAACAAACAAACAAAAAGTGTTTTGAGAGTTTTCTGAAAGAATTTTAAAGTAGTTGACTTGCAAAGTGAGTTGGTTTCCAAAATGGGTTGCCAGTAGATATTTGCTGTGTCAGAAGTTTCAGTTTCACAGCATTTAACTTAAACAAGCCATATTTATTTCTAAGGCAAATAAGCAGCAAATGTCTGCCAGTGTCAGGATTTTACCAGTAGCTCATCTACTATTGCAGTAAATATAGGGCCATTGCTCTAACTTCCCATGCAAGCAAAGGGATGCTCAAGATGTTGCAATGAAGGCAGTTTGTTCCTCAAACTTTTAGGTTTGGTATTCAGCATACCTATCAAGATGCAGTTGAGAAAATACGGGAAGCACCGCTGCCTCTGGTGGGCGTGCATGTGCAGAAACCCCTTTGCGCCTGTGCAGAAATCCCTCACACATGTGTAGAAACCCCTAGCGCATGCGCAGAAACCCCTTGCACATGCGCAGAAACCCCTCATGCATATGCACCTCTGCCTCTGATGGGCATGCATGCGAAGTAACCCCCCCCCCCTCTGGCCACTCCAAATTCGGGGTGACGGTGGGAAAGAGAGGGAAAGAGGGGTAAAATACAGGATTTCCCGGCCAGTACGGGACACTTGACAGGTAGTGCTGCTTAAGCAGGTGGTGCTGTTTAAAAGAGAATGTCCTGACAAGTGTCACTCTGAGGTATTTTGGTGTTGCATAATACTGTAATTGATTTCCCTTGCCACATGACATCCAACTCAACCCCTGCCTCTTGGTTCCGAAGGTGGAAAGCACACTCTTGAGTCTTGCTTGAATTAGGCTTCAAATGATTGATGGTGTAATTCTTCAAGTGGTCCAGTAGGTTTTCCAGCTATCTCATAAAAACTTGTATAGCCATTGCAACACATCTGCATCGATGAACAATTTTGTATTGTCAGGAACTGGTTGATCATTATGTATATATTATGAAGTGTTGGAAACAATCCATTTCCTTGTGGCAGTCCATTCTTCTGCAACTTCCATCTACTGTTTTTGCCATTCATCATCACATAAAACCTCCAGTTCTAGAGGAAACTGCCAATGGTCCTCGTAAGCTTGTTATCTCTGATAAGATTATTTATTTTACAGAGCAGTATCCTATGAGTGGCAGTATCATATGCTGCAGTTAGGTCAATAAAAGTCACTCCCGTAATTAGCTTTCTTTCGAAGCCTTCCTCAATGTGTTAAGAATTTGACCTACCCAGCCTCAAGTCTGCTTGTTCTTTCATGATCTTTCAATCAATTAATTCAGAAATATGATTGCAAATCATCCATTCCAGTGCCTTATAAAGATGACAAAGAAGTGATACTGGTTGGTAGTTTTTCGGGTCATCTGGGTCTTTGCTGAGTTTCAATAAAGCAATGACTCAAATCTGTCTCCACAATTTAGTAATATTTAGCTTATCTATGCAGTTTCTCATTAATTATAGAAGCATACCTCTCAACCATCCCGATTTGGCCGGGATTAACCTGTAATTTGATGTCAATTGACGTCATAACCCGCCCCGCGCTGCCAAAACCCCGTAATTTTGCAGTGGGGGAAAACGCTTTCCACGCATGCGTGAAGCGCTATGCCACAAGCGATCTGCGCAGGTCCCGTTTTTCCGGAGCCGCGGGTTGATAGGTATGTATAGAAGCCATTCCAAATATACAAACTAACCAGTCTGTTCTTGGATCGTGCACCCTAGGTATATCTTCTTGTGAAAAGTTGCTGGGAGGAAGATCCAGAGAGAAGGCCAGATTTTAAGAAAATTGAAACTACTCTGGCAAAGATATTTGGGTAAGAAATTGATCTGATTCTTTTATACCAAGTATTTATACAACTTTTGGTCAAAATAGTTCTGTAACCTTGCTGGAAGTGAGAACTTTTCTTATTATTTGATAGGAAGAGTATGCATGCCTGGGTGTTCACTCAAGTGTATGTAGGGTAGAAAAGGAGAAAGTACAAACTAGTATAGAAGATGGGGTACAGGGAGTGGAGATGTACATTATTCTGAGTTCTATGAAAGAAAAGCATTTTTTGAAAAAAATCATAAATTTTGGTGATAAAGGTGAAGTAATTAAGAGAGTGGATTTGCTATAAAGTAAAGATAAATATTCATAAACTACATTAAGGAATCAAAATTCTGCTAAGAAGTAAAGATATATAGGGAATTTTTAACAAGACATGGTAATGGCTGATGACAGGACCATGCTTACACAACCTAATTTCAGCTAGCATAGAAATAATTTTCACTAACTTTTCTTCTGTCTGGAAATGAACCATGGTCAATTTTAGCAAAAAAGCGGGGTATAAATAAAACTTTGATTGATTGATTGATTGAATTATGCTTTCACAATATTCCAGCAACTACCATAGCCAAACCAATGAAAGCTACATGGACACCTTAATCCGACGTCTGCAGCTCTATTCAAAAAACCTAGAGCATTTAGTAGAAGAAAGGACGAAGCTGTACAAAGCAGAACGTGACAGAGCAGACAGACTTAATTTCATGCTTCTCCCAGGGTGAGTACTCTTCAAGATGTCCAAATGACATTTTGTTCCTACATCAACCCTTGTTGCCTGCATGTGGAGTGGCTGCTAATCATCTACCAAACATAAGAGAAAAAATTGTAGTTCCCTGACCATCCCTAGACAATCAGGAGAAGTGTTTCATTTGCCAGCATCAAGTAGCAGCTTGTCAGCTGTCCCATAATATCAAAGTTTACCCTGGAAACAGCTTTTAACTGCTTTGCTCCCTTTTATCCCATTCGATATGCTGGGAACAAGATAAGAGAGAGCATCACTAAATAGTATAACTCCTTAATGGAAATTCAGAAAGCAGCACATTGTGGTGAATTGCTTTGCTCAGGTGCCCAACACATGTGGATGCTGAAAGGAAAAGTGGACCAAACTGCCACAAAAATGCCCTGAAGAGTGGGATGAATGCCAGTGTAGATAGCCCATTGAAATACAATGGAAGCGCAGGTAGGAGGGTCGTCTTACATGGAGAAAAACTGCTTTTCTTCCTTTTTTATTTCAAGTCAGCACCTTTAATCTTTGTCTTATATAAATCAAAACTGTCTGGCTGGAAATCCCACTATGGTAATGGAATAGACCGTACAGCCAGTGACTCAACGCTGAATGTTGGGCAGTGGTAAATAACCTGACTCCCAAAAGCGGCCAATGCCTATGGGCGGATGAGCCCCTTTGGGTGGGATGCCACTGGAAACCATTTGGCTCAATGGCAAAATGAGCAGAGGAACTACTTCACTATTTTGATTTCCAACGGTCATGGAAGCAGAAGAGACCATACCAGATGGACTGGCTGTGAAGTCGCACCATGTTAATATCCTCAGGGCTGCGGCAGCCTATAGCAGTCCCGGTGTTAAATCCGGCATGTCTCATTTCATACGTGCCGCAGGAGATGGCTCCATGATCACAGCATGTGGGTCACTTCATGGCAAGCTGGAATCCACCTTAAACAAATTTACGCCCGTGACATTTTTCTTGAAAGTGATTTCCATTGGGGGGGGGGGATGTATACTGTACTTGGATAAGAGTAGCAGCAGCTGCTGATATAAATCAAGGAATTTTAAATTTACTTGACCATATTGAAAGTACCTTCTGATCTGTTTGGGTTTATTTTAAAGGAACATGCTGCATTCCCCATCCACCCCAAAAAAGGACCACATGAGCAAATATGTAGATATGATAATTGATTTATTTATTTGATTAATTTATTTATTGGACTTGTATGCCACCCAAACGGCTATGACTCAGGGCGGCTAACAACAATCACAATACAATCTAGTCACAATACATCTCATAATTACAATATTACAGTACAACAGAATACAGTAGAATCAAACAATATCATATCATCATCATCACAAATCACACTATCAAAAAATCATTATAAAAGACAAAAACACTCATTTGAGAAGTCCCAAAGCAACAAAAACAAAAATCACCACACAAATTCGTCACGGCACCATGCATTGTCAATTCTGACTTATGGCAACTCTTCCCAGGGCTTCCCAGGTAGGAAATACAAAGAAGTGGCTTACCAATGCCTTCTCTCTGGGGTTGTCTTGAGATTGCGTAGCTTGCTCATGACAACACAGGCTATTCACATATCTTTTTCTAATCTCTAATAATTATTAATTAAAAACAAATCTTCAGTAATTATTCAAAACTGCTCCTTGCTCATGTACTAATCGGAGAGGAAACATCTTACCAATGTCGAGCACAAAAGCCTACAGGCAATCAATACAGCCACTACTCAAGCAGCCACATTCTGAACCTGCTGTGGCTTCTGTACCATGTTTAAAGGCAGCCCAATTTAGCTTGTCCTCAAAGGCAGCCCAAAATTAAGCAATTTGCTTTTGCTTTTTGCCTGCGCTCTAGATTTTAAAATGATTTTCCCATCTTCCATTTAATTTTTCCTTTTACTACACAAATTCTCTTTTTGCATTCTGATCTAATAATATTTATGGTTTCTTTTTTAAATTTTTAAAATTGATTTTCAAAAAAAGAAACAACAAAAGAAAATGAATAACAAGACAAAAAATAATGAATCAAAAGAATTCGAAATACAATGCATTTCATAACATACAAAATATTCAAATACTAAATACATAAAAACATACATGAAAATAAATGAATATGCAATAAAATAAAAATTATATTATTCATCATTATATAGCTCATCATTTTAAACTAATCTCATTTTAACCCATTCATCATTCATTAAATATATACTCCTTATACATATATCATTTATCATATATAGCCACTTGTATAACCACTTATATATTTTTATATTTATTTCAAAACATTTGTTATATTTAGTCCATAACCTTCTTATAATATATAGATGAGCACACAAACAAAATAAAATCCCCGTGATATTTACAATGCCCTGGAGATTGTGTTTTTCCACAACTGCCTCTTCATTTCCAGAAACTATCTTGTCCTGGTACTGGTCTACTATCTTTTCCTTCAGTCAATGAATACTTCAAAAATGGTTTCTATATGTTCTGAAATTTATTTTCCTTGACTATATCCTTTCTCAAATTTAATTCCCAAGTGAGCTTGTCATTCAATGCAATTTCCCACATTCCTTTATAGCAGTCTTCTATTTTTATCAAAACATCACTCTTCCAATTTCTTGCTATACATTGCATTGCTGTTGTCAACATAATAGAGAGTAAATCTTTTTTATCCATATCTATGTTCAGGTTATCCACTTCAGTCAGTAAGACGGTACCTGCACCATCTTGAAACTCATACCCATTATTTCTGCAATCTCTATCTCTATGTTTACCCAAAAATCCTTTAACACATTACATCCCCACCACATATGCAATATTTCTGGTTTCAATCCATAGTTCTCAATTCATAGTCTGTTGAGTTTAGTAATGCAAATCTGTTCTCTAATGTGTTTTTTAAATTCATCCAGAATGTTGTTTAAATTATACTTTGGCAGTATTATTTAATGTTATTTTTCAGCTGTACCCATACCTGTCAAGTGCTGCTCCGTACAATATGGGACCTGCGCAGAAGGCTTCTGCGCAGAACCTTTCTACGCATGTGCACAAGGCTTCTGTGCATCCCCTTCTGCGCATGCGTAGAAGGGTTCTGTGAATGCGTAGAAGGGTTCTGCACATGCGTAGAAGGGTTCTGCACAGAAAGGGATGCGCAGTAACTACTTTCCCCTGCCGTCAAATTACAGGATGGCGGCGGCTCCGGGCAGGAAAGTAGAAAAAGCGGTGCTGAATTACAGGAAATCCTGGTCAATACGGGATACTTGACAGGTATGGCTGTACCTAATATTAGATATCAGGAGTCCATGATCAGTACCTGTTAGATCCGGCCCTTATAAGCACGAGTCCAAGACAACGATGAACAAGCAGTAACAGGCTTTATTATAACAGTCAGTAGAGATTAGCTTACAAGATGCTCCGGATCCCGAGATAGCTATACATTCCTACAGTGTCAGTCCCTCCGGACCTGTACCCGGCAATGGGCAATAACTACTGAGAATTGTAGCATAATGGAGGGACCCAGGTTTAGCGCTACTCAGGCTACCTGTACGGTGTAGGAAGTATAGATCTGGTCCGGCCCCACCCTTGCTTGTCCGTGGGACTTATATAGTGTCTTCCCGGCGGTGGCTATTGGATACAAGGTAGCGACCTGCCGGACAAACGTAACTAACCAATCAGTAGAGGGAATATATGAAAGTAACCAATGGAGAGCAGGATCCAAAACTGTAACCAATGATGGGCCTTGGTTTAGCATAACTAGTGCGCCCTTTTACAGGGATTTCGCGCCACTTAAGGCTTCTAATTAGGTTGGCTGGAAACCGCCATTTTCCTGTTGCAAGAGCGCTCCCTGGGCTACTTGCAATAGTGTCTCAATACACAACAGTACCACAATCCATTCCTGGTCTTGTTTTGACAGAGAGAATACAGCTTCTCCATTTCCTGCTTCCAATTATCTAATCTATTTGATTTCTACATTGCCCATCTGGTGATGCCCATGTGTCTCGTCTTCCAGAACTATTTCTTGTTTCATTTTGGACTATCTTATCATAGGGTTTTTATGGTAAGGAAAGTTCAGCAGTGATTTACCATTGCCGCCTTCTGCACTTCACTAACAAAAGTATTTGTTAATACTTTTTGTATTAACAATAAAGGGATGCTATGGATCAAAGTGTCATCTTGTCATATTTACTGCTACAAACTACTGTATGTTGATTAACCCACTAGCTTCTGGTATGTTTTGAGGAAAAAATTCACCCATATTATTAGTACTCTCAAACTTTAATTCGGATCTTGATTTTATTTCTTCAAATATTATTTGAACTAAATTTATCATATTCTTCCTGAACTCTGACTACTATGAAAGTCACAAAGCTTTTCATAGTACATTTCAACATTGCATCTTTTCTTGCATTTCACTTCCTTTTTTCAACAGGCCTGTAGTGAAGTCCTTGAAAGAAACTGGGCGAGTAGAGCCAGAACTCTTTGAAGAAGTCTCCATCTACTTCAGTGACATTGTGGGGTTCACAACCATCTGTAAATACAGCACCCCTATGGAAGTTGTTGACATGCTAAATGACATCTACAAGAACTTTGATCATATTCTTGACCACCATGATGTCTACAAGGTGACTAGATTTGAGAAGACAGCATGAAAAGCTAGATAGAGTTATTGTGTTGAAAGAGGTAGGGAACAGAGCATTGCTACCAATCTTTTAAGAATTCAAAAGAAATTGTAAGGATTATTTTTATCTGAGGTGTTCTCTGTTAAAACAATTGTACAACATATGGAAGTAAAGAATGCTTGTTTCTTGTAACTTTTTAAACATAGGTGGCTTTTAACTAGTCATACGCAGGGGATTTCTCCCGAAATTCAGGGGGGAGATACCTTCCCGATCTTTGCTCACAAGTGACCTAGATTTTAAGTTAGAAGAGCAGTTATTTATCTATTAGAACGGGGTGCCCAAACTTTGCGGGCTGTGGGCTGGTCACATGGTTCCTCCCACCAGAAGCAGAAGTAAAATGTGCCTTGCAATCTGTTTTGCAACAGGATGAGATAGATTTTAGGCTGCCATTTTCTCTGCTTAAACCAGGGATGCCCAAACTACAGCCCACAGGCTGGATCTGGCCCCCGACGTCAATTCATCCAGCCCACGCCACCCTCGTTGCTCCCGGAAGTGGAAGTAAAACATGCCCACACTGTAGTTTGGGCACCCCGTATTATAAAATAATATTCCGAGGGAAACACAATTTGTTAATTGAAAGGTGCTTAATATTCCTTCTTGCCTAAACAGAACTGAACATTGACCTACCAGAATTTCCCTGTACATGATTAAAAAACCAAAGTTAAGGATTTGTTCTGACAGATAAAAATAGTGACTTAGGGTCATGTTTCAACAGGTGGAGACCATTGGAGATGCCTACATGGTAGTGAGTGGTTTACCAAAGAGAAATGGCAACTGTCATGCAGTAGACATTTCCATGATGGCGCTGGATATACTCAGCTTCATGGGCTTCTTTGAACTTCAACATCTTCCTGGCCTTCCTATATGGATTCGAATAGGAATTCATTCTGGTATGGTGTATCATATCAAACATGTGACAAAGAATAAGCAGCCAGTGGCTGTCAATTTCATCTTTAATTTTTCAGCAATCTGATTGTGCTAGTGGCTTACATTATGGTATTACACATACATTTTTGGGTGCTTTAAAAAAACTAATTGTAAGGCATTTTTGGAGGAAGAATATAGTTGATTTGAAATATTGAATCTAATGTGTCTGCATAGTTAACACTTCATTAAGGGGATTAATTTTATTTGATAAAATGCAGATCTTCTCTTGCTTGAGAAATATAATACACCTGCAAAGAAATACAATCTCAAGGGACAAGGTCTGAATAACATAATCAAATAACTATTTTGTCGCACTAAAACATATTTATGAAAACTAATTAGGGAATCTATTTTATAGCTGAGGAAAATTGATCTTTTTGCTAGCACTTGCTTTAATAATTGAACAAGACTTTAACTTAATCTTCCCACTCTTTTCCTCAGAAAGAGACTCATGTCCTGCTTCCAATATATGAAAAGATTTCTCAGTGAGAATTCCACCAGAGAAGCTGAGGAGGGTGGAAGGTGAAGCCTCCAATTACATTCTCTACAGAAAGGCAGAGAAAGGGGAGGGAAGGGGCATCAATAATTGAAAGAGGGGCAATTGGACTGACCTGAAGACCAGTATGGACTTTTCTCACAGGAGGAAATATTGGACAGAAGGGTCACTCATGTGAAAAATAAAACAGATCACACTAAAAAAAAAAAGCTTTTCCACTTAAACAAGTCTATTCCGAAACCCTCCATGTATTTAGGCCCATAGTTTCATATAACAACTTCCTAGGCTGCATACCACAGGTCAGTACCATGTAGAGGCTTCCCAGACTTTAAACTAGATCAGATTTCCATGGAACAGAATTCCAGGTTTTAAATAGCCTCTTATTTCAGCTCTGGTTAGAGGAAGCACTCCTGCAGGTCTAAGGGTAGAGATACTAAATCCAGTAGTGGGCTCCAAAAATTTTTAGTACCACACTGTGGGCGTGGTATGGTGAGCGTGGCCAGGGGGAAACCCCTGCATTGAACCCGAATTAGGACTACTTTATTTCAAAACTTGGATGGGCGGGGCCAACCAGAATTTCTGCTAGCAAACTGGCGGGAGCCTGCTGATGCCCACCACTGACTAAATCCCTATAGTAGTGTTTTAAAGTGGGGGGGATCTAAAGCTGAAGTAGTAAACAAATGCTTTTAAAAATTCTAGCTGAATTCTTGTTTCATAATACACAAGGCTGATAATATCAGCTGCAGTGGTTTTTCAGAAATCAAACAGAAATCTACACACATACCCTCTCCAGCTCCCAATTCTTTCCATTGCGGGAAACTGTCAGGGATCATAGAACTGGGGCTAGGTCTTTAATTTATGTTTGGGTGAAATTACTGGTGGTAGTTTTCAGAAATTACAGTCTTCCCCTCCTCCTTTACAACACCAAACAGTATCCTGTCATGGGACTCTTTGGGGGAAGGGGAATTGGAAATGTTTTCTTTTTGAAAAATCACCACAACTCATGATGTCGTCAGCCTTACACAGCATAGCTGTGCAAACAGGTTTTTAACCTATATTTTCAATTGTCCAAGATTCATTTAACTTAATGCTTTTACCCACTCTCTTTTAGCATACAGAAAGAATAGCAATAACAATAGATTTATCTACTGCCCCATAGCGCTCTCTTGGCAGTTCACAAGTTAATTAACATTTTGTCCCCAACATGCTGGGGTACTCATATAAGAAGCACATATATATTCTTGCTTCATATCAATTGATGTATTCTGCAAGTTATACTATTTTCAATGGTAGTCTTACAGATTGCAAGATTTCATGATGTATCCTTTTCACAACTAGACACATTTCAGTTTTTGTACCTTGACAATTTTGTTGCAACTTTGGTTGCCTGAAAATGAAGTTTTATTTATGTTCACACTGCAAACAACAATAATGCATCTAGCAGATAAACAGTGTGAGAGTAGTTATGAAGCTTAAAGGCCATTCAACAAAGCACTGCAGGTGATGACAAAGACATTCTGTTGTAGGTTATCTTATCTACGCAGACTTGTTAATGACCCTTGCAATTCATTTACTGGTATATAATTACTGCTGTCTCACCTTTTCAAGAATTTATTCCCATGATCTAATTTCTCTCCATTCCCGTCCCCAGCCATATGTATATATGCTTGCTGATTTAACATTTCACTTCATACATATGAGTCACAAAAACAGGTTTGAAAGCTTTGATCCTCTAAATGTTCTGGCCTACATATTAGCCTCACCAATATGGCTAAGGTGATAGAATATTGGGAATTGTAGTTCAAGCACTTGGAAGGTGAACGTTTTTTTACCTTGTATGACAGCTATGTTTTTAAACGGTCACTGAGCAGTTTGTCGCTTTTTCTGCAACAGACTAATATGGTTGCCTTTGAAAAGACATTACAGTAATACCTCATACAAAGTCCGCTGCGTACAACATCGAATTCATACAACATCACCTAATCCCTTGAAAAAAATTGCCTCATACAAAGGCACTGCGACTTTGTATGAGGCATTGGGGTTTTTCCCAGGTTGCATTGTGCCTGGGCAGTATAAAAGGCAGGACACATGCGTGCATTACTCTTGTGGGTTTTGCATGAGGCGAAGAGTGTTTATGAGTAGTTTTGAGCGCGTTCTTGGATTTTTTTGAATTTTTTCATCAGAATTTCTAGAAGCATTCCTGGGATTTTTGCAGAATTCTTCAGGTTCTTGGACAATCAGGATTGTTTGACATGTTTTTGTAATGTATTTAGCCTTTAGACAATGATTTCTTAAAGTTCTGTCAGTTTCCTGTCTGTTTCCTTGACTTTTCCCTGGTCTGTGCTGTTACAGTACAATGTATCTCTATGGAAACGACGTTGTACGAGGCATCGCGGCAAGGATTTGGACGTTGTATGAGGCATCGCGGCTAGGATTTTGCATGCCTCATACAAAGTCCAAATCCGTATAAAGTCCAAACTTGTGGAACCAAGTTTGGACTTTGTATGAGGTATCACTGTATTTGCAAGAGAGGACAGGGAAGAAAGAATGAAGTGTAAACAGCAGGGAAGAAAGAATGAAGTGTAAACAGAATGTAGAACTGAGCACCAGCAGCTCCTTGGTGACTCATTGGATAAAAGCACTGTGCTTGGAGACTGAAAGGATGGGGTTCAATTGCCGGAGAGCTGCACGGTAAGGGACATGAAAGGAGCCTCATTCGGGCATCCCCTGCAAAAATTCTTTCAACCCAGAATAATCTCTAACACAAAAATACACACAACTGAGCATCATATCTGATGCAACTGCACAGTTGACTGAGCAAATGCAGTAAAACCTTGCATAAAGAGTGCCTCGCTTAGAGATTAACTCGCTTAAAGAGCAGAATTTTCTCTGAATGGTCGCCTCGCTTAACAACTAAAACCAACCAAAAACTCACTTAACAACTAAATCGGGGTTCTGAATCCCCCCCACCAGAAGTCACAATTGGCCAGTTACAATGGTGTTTCGCTTAAAGAGCAAACTCGCTTAAAGAACAATCGTGTGGAATGCATTATGCTCTTTAAGCAAGGTACCACTGTAAATGCCTTTGGCCTCTTGCTAAGCAGTACTGTTACCCCTCAAGAGGGTCTCCACCTTCAATTTTAAGTCACTGAATTTAATAGCTACAATCCCACACTAGAATACAGTAGGGTACCAGAAAAATCAATGTCATTCTTGTGACCAACAATGGTATATAGTTCTGGATGAAAACTAGAAGGAATAATGCTACCGTTCTGATTTCAGCTCCTTAAAAGTCCAGTGTTGGACCTACTTAGCATATAGCTGTGGGTGAGGACAGGAGATGGGGGAGGACCTGAATGGTATCTATTTCAAAATCATAAATAGCAAGCTGCCATTGTGTACATGAAATGACTCTAGCTGGGCCCATGACTACCTAGTGAAAAGAAATTTAAATCTGATGGCATTAATCATCAGATACCTTGTGGGAACATAAAATCCTTTGCCATGACAATTAATCCTGGAAGTAGTTACACAGAGAGGAAATCATAAGACAAACCCAGTACAGTATTAACTTGGCTTGACTTGGCATTTAACAAATCAGGTTGCTAATGAGTCACATGAATGACCTCACATCAGTTACTGAATTGTTAATTATTATTTTTCAGCGGGACCTTCATATTAAGTCTGTTGCAGCAAAAGCAACAACTTTGTGACACTTTAAGTATCTAATAAATTGTGGCACTGTACAGTATATGTTTTATGGATAGCAGTGTACTTTCATCAGATGAATGAAGTGTCATCCTGAATTGCAGGCATAAACAAATGGTGGAGGACAGAGGGAATCTGAAGCATACTGTCAGTTTCTAACATATGCTCAAAATGCTGCAACACCCATCTTTCCACATAGTAATGCCCCATCTTTGTCTATATTCCTACTCTGTGTTTCTTCTTCAGGTCCATGTGCCGCTGGGGTAGTTGGAATTAAAATGCCTCGTTATTGTTTGTTTGGAGATACAGTGAACACAGCTTCAAGAATGGAATCTACAGGTTTACGTAAGAATTGAAAATCACTTCTAAACACCAAATACAGTAAAACCCCTTAAAAAATCAGTTCCGTAGGCTTTTGCTAAAATCAGTTTTTTATGTAACTCAAAGCAAACCCATAGGAAAAATTATTTTTTTATGTAACTCAAAGCAAACCCATGGGGAAAATGAAATTTTTAAGCAAACTGAAGCAAACTCATAGGGAAATGAATTTTTGCGTAACTTGAAGAAAACCCATAGGAAATCATGTAAATCGGGACATGGTTTTAGCACAAAATCATTATGTAAGTTGAATTTTATGTAACTTGAGCCATATGTAAGTCGAGGTTTTACTGTGATCGAATCCAGAGCTCCTTTTTCAGATAGAAACTGTTTCACCAACATGACCTAGTCTGGGCAACCTTGAGCCAGTCAAGTTTACTGTTTCGTCTTTTTTATTATTCTATATGTAACTTCACGTTTTCATTCTAGATCAGGTGTGACCAACCTTTTTCACTGCGGGCCTGAGCACATACCACAGACAGCTGAGCTGGCCGGACCACGCCCCCTGGAAGCAGAAGCGGGCGCATTTACGGCTGACATAAATGACCTGCTTTTGCGTTTATGACAGCTATGGGCACATTTACACATGCGTGGGCATGTTTTACAGCTGACGTAAATGCGCCCGCTTCCACTCCCAAGTGTGGTGGCGACAGGCTGGATGGAATGACACTGCGGGCTGGGGCGGACCACGGGTCGTAGGTTGGGAACCCCTGTTCTAGATCTTCAGAATTACTTCAGGATGATCAAGCTCACTGGAATAAATAAGTCTACTTCAATATTATTTTAGGATTATATTAGTTCCCATCTATAGTTTAATGTTTATAAGACAACACCTGAATCTTAACTTTTCGACTAATAGAAGCTGATGAACATCCTGAGCCAAATAACACTAAATAAAACTATAAAGTAGTTTTTGAAGTACAGTAGTATCCATGTTAGTCTGTGCAGGTATATAAGACAAGAAGCAAAAGTAAAAACAAAACAAAAAGGCAAAAACATAATGGCATTTAAAAGACTAACTGCTATACAGTATTTTAATATGAGCTTTTTGGGATCAAGTCCATTTCTTCTGATTTCACAATCTGCTATAGAGTAGACTGGCAATACAAAGCAGAAGAAAATACACTGTAAATACATTTTAATTTACAATATTTTAAATGTGCATTGCTTGCTTGTCTATAGCTTTAAGAATTCATGTAAGTGGTTCCACCATTGCTATCCTTAAGAGGACTGACTGCCAATTCCAGTATGAAGAGCGAGGAGAAACATATTTGAAGGTAATATACACCCACATTGTAATTCATACACTCATAATTTAAAAAATATCTCTAGAACTCCAGAACTATCTGATCGTTGTGATGTTAACAGAATAGGGGAGAATAGAGTATATTCTTTGGAATTGTAAGAGTGTTCAGGGCATAGAGGGTGGCTTTTTTCTTTCTTTCCTGTGTAGCAGGAGGTTTATGATTGGAAATTTGGACATTATTCTTCTCAATCAGACATTGGGGAAACCTATACTATCTGCTTTGTGTTCTTTGGGAGACTGTGATTTAGTTTATCAGTTGTGATTGTGATGTTTTTTTTAAAAAAATTCAGATGTTCTTTAGATTTCTGTAGAAAGCAGTTATAAGGCCTTTTGTTTAGCTTAACTATTACATGTCATCATAAGATATGTTCTTTATATATAGCAGCATTGCTGATCTTTGTACAGTTTTTATAATAGGCACATAGAGAGTAAGCTTTATACTTGGTGGGTTTTCTAGCAGTAATGAAAAGTATGCATAATACAATGTAGTGATCATCGCTGAAATATAATTACTATTCTAATTTCAAATGCATTATTTTGTCATTTTATTATTAGGGCAAAGGAACTGAGATTACTTATTGGTTGACAGGCGTGAAGGACCGGCAATATAATCTTCCAACACCTCCTTCTGTGTAAGAGTCTTTTTGATTGAGGAGTGGGGATTAATGGAATCTCTATCATAGTGTTCAACTTCAAGAATATCTTCCCTTTTTTCCTTTGTGTAATTCATATGTGTGTTATAAGCACAACCTCAAGTACAACTAATACTGGGATTTATTATACCCGAATATATGTGTGTGAGTGTGTGTGTGTGAAAACTTGCACTTAAAAGCTAAGTAAAGTACAAAAAGAAACATTATATATTTTCAACAAAGAGGAATGCATCTGTAAAGTATCACTTATCTTCTGCTTTATTTTGCTTCTACTAAGGAAACTTTGCCAACAGTAGCACTAATGTATGAAAGGCGGGTGCCAGCAAGAGAGAGGCTCCTGGGTTTTTCTCTCTTAGCTGCGATGTCAGAATGCGTAGCATTCACTGTAACAACCAGGTCCTTCCCCACCTATCCCAATCCTCCAGAAATCTGGGAAATCTGTCACCCCCACATGTAGAAAGAAATTAAGTAGTAGCAGTGGTGGTTAGATATCATTTTGTAAAAATGTTGTTGTTCTTTCCTGCAAACTGATATATTATGAACAAATTTGTTCTAAGTAATATATTACTGTACTTGCTACTTTTTTCTCATAGCCTATGTGACCATCTAGACCATAGTTTCTCAACCTTGGGCCCCCAGATGTTCTTGGACTTCAATTACCAGAGGCCTCAATCAGCAGATGAACTGACTTGGGCTTCTGGGGGCACAAGGTTGAGAAACTATGATCTAGACCACGAGTTATCAACCCTTTAAAGCCAGGGTCCGGGTCATGCTCCCTCAGACAGCTTCGGCGTCGGATGGTCATTTTGCCCTTCTTCCACCACATGGCACTTCCTGGTGTAGTGGAGGTGGGCCACATGAAATGGCACAGCGGGCTGCATTCAGCCTGCGGGCCGCAGGTTGAAAATCCCTGATCTAGACTGCAATGGAACACAGAGCTGCATATCCCACAGTTAAGAGCTGTATATGACTATTGGCTGTGAGTTCTGCACGCACTTATTTAGCTTATTGGGGCTTTGATTTATCCTCTCTCTTTGTTGAGTCTCTAATGACACATCCAAATGGGGGAAGTTGGAATTGTTTGGTTTGTGTTTAAAAGATTCTTATCTTTAGTGTGATCTATTTTATCTCTCATTTGAGCATCCTTCTGTTCACACTAATTTTTTTCTCTCCGATGAGAAGGGTCCAGACAGTTCTTTAAATTCCTCCAATTTGTCCCTCTTTCAAGTAATGATAATCTCCTTCCAGTCCCTTCCTTGCCTTATTCCATATCTGCCATTCAGTGGGCCATGGTGATTTTCTTTTTTGTTGTTATTGTTGAAGTAAGTGTAATAGTGAAACAGTAATGCACCTACTTCCTACTTACTGCTGTTATATCTTGTTTATCTAGACTATCACTGTAACAGTAGGAAAAGATCTTTTTAAAATGTAGAGTAGATGAAAATGGAAGGTGGTGGTGTTCTCCACCATTCCTCCCAGTGTCAGAACCCACCAAATATGTCACAGGGCTCTTATCTTCACAGCTCTATTCCCGAGTACTGCAGGACGGAACGAGCTCCCATCTTTGTCCCAGCTCCTGCCAACCTAGCAGTTTGAAAGCAAGAAATTGCAAGTAGATAAATAGGGACCACTTCTGTGGAAAGGTAAACAGCATTCCGTGTGTTCTGGTGTCTAGTCATGCCTGCCACATGACCACGGAAACGTCTGCAGAAGCAGACAGCGCTGGCTCTTTGGCTTTGAAACAGAGATGAGTACTGAACCCTAGAGTCAGATACGACTAGGGTTGCCAAATGATAATTTGAAAAAGGAGGGCTGATGGGTCTAAAAAGGAGGACTTTCACAAATCAAATGAGTTTTTAAAATATAATTTACTTTATTTTAATCATATTTAACTGAACTGCCAATTTTCGAAAGAAATTCTTGGTTTTTTAACAAATAAGTATTTATAGAAAAGGAGGACATGTCCTCCTTTAGGATACCATCTGGCAACCCTAGATACGACTGGCTTTTGAGCAAGGGAAATTTTTACCTTTACCCATCCACATAGGCTGCAGAACAGTATACAGTAATTCATAGTACTTTGAATTGCATCAAAAAACCCTGTAGCCCTAGTGCTATGCCAAAAAGAAACGAGACAACTCTAAAAAGGGGCAGGATGGGTTGCTCTAAGTTAAAACATGCATGGACACCTTAATTTGATTCACAATCCAAATAGTGAGCTATATGCTCATCTGGATGTGCCCTAAAAGTCATTCAGGAGCTTTGAACTGCGTCTTACCACTAAACTGATGATGCCCAGCTATGTGGCTTTTACACAGGATAGCTGACTGACAGCTGCTGAGGACTGGATATGGGTAAACAAGTGTAGGTTCTGTTCTCCGGAGTAGACAAAACTCTTGCTGACCACCAGACAGTCTGATGCAGAAGTCGGAATGTAATCTATTTTAATTGAGCTGAACTCCCTTAAAATGCTTACCTATTCACTTTGTGAGTGCTCCTGGGTCCTCAGGCAGAAGCCAGGAGTGTCCACCCAGCTTTCACTGGTGTGACACTTACTCCTCTTCCTACAGAATATGGATTGAATCATGGTGACTAGCACTATGTTTGGAAACTGCAGTTGGTGTACAATACTGCAAAACAAGATGTGGTCTGTTTGTGTCTTCAATTTGTGTTAAAAGACAATTACTATCCCTTCTAGAACCCTTTAGCAGTGGATTTGAACATTCCCTGCAGATAGGTTAGGGCAGGGGTCAGTAAACCTGGCTCTCCAGGTGTTCTTGGACTTCAAGTCAACACACCTGCTGATCAGGGCTTCTGGGAATTGAAGTCTAAAAACACCTGGAGAGCCAGGTTTGCTAACCCCTGGGTTAGTGGGTTAGAGGCCTCGTAGTGTGGGAGAGATAAGGACCACATGCTGTCCACTGTTTTCTATTGGCTTGGGAGCAACATATCAAAATTACCTATATATATATTTTTTGCAAGATAAATGTATCTCTGCCCATGTCTTAGTGTAGTAAAAATTATATTGGAGATTCTTATTTCTACCTTCCAATATAGATCCGCATAAGAATAGTCAGGCCTTTGACTTTCACCTTGTTCTGAGAAAGCTATTTCTACTATCTGTGCAAGCTGATAAGAAAACAGGGAAAATATGTAGCTGAATGACTGTAAGGTCAAGATGTACTGTAAACATTTTTTATGATCTAGAGAGGAAAAATCACTCTGTGTCCTTCCATTGCCTTCCCTCCTCCTTTATATCAGCTATTTCAGTTTTTGAATAAAGTAAGACGTTTATCTGTGACCTTGTCATACCTGTCAAGCGTGCCTCTGCAAATTACAGGAAATTACTGCGCACGCGTGAATGCACATGCGCAATAACCCATTTGTGCATGCGCACGGTGGCCACGCATGCGCAGTAAGCCCTTTCCCCGCTGTTCATATACGGGATTGCAGCGGGAAAAGGGAGGAACGAGCACAGAAAAATGGGGAATCCCGGCCAATATGGGATAGTTGACAGGTATGGACCTTGTGTATCCATGTGTGAATGTCTGTCCCCCCCTCCCCCCCCTGGTAAATTAGAAAGAGAGCCTGCCAGGAGATGAACCAACCTGCAGTTTTTACAACATTAGGATCTTCTTAAAATACTGTTCTTTGGGTGGCTTCTCCTATTGAAGAGAGCTAGGTGATCACTAAGGCAAATCTTTTTGTTGGAGGCCCTCCATCACCAATAGTTTCCCCAGGTATGCTTGCCTATGCCATCTCTGGTATATTTGGCACCTGGAGAATAACTTTTTACCGACCCAAAACTTTTAACTAACTTTTGTTGTTGTTTTTAGCCTAAGCCACTCACATTAAAATACTTTAAACGTTTGTTTAGTTTCAAATGTTTTTTCTGTATTTACACTTATTTCACTATTATGTTTGTGAACTGCCCAGAAAATATTTCCCTAAAATAGTTCAGTTTATCTGTCAAAACAGTCTGTCTGGGCCTATTGCTCCTATCTTGTATCTTTGATGTGTAGCCCTGCTAGGATAATTTTTTCTCAGAAATCAAAGTTCTTAATTTCCCCCCAAATTTTTATTAGAACAATACTCTGATTACACCAATGAAAATGTTGCAAAATTGTGCATGTTTTGTTTTCAATTTCTCTTCATGATGCTGAAAAAAGCAATCAAGTGGGATGGGATAAAAATAATCTAGCTTCATATTAATGGCATCAAATCTTGAGCACCAAAAATATTAAAATGAAATGTAGAAGGAGATGGCAGAATTGGTACAATTTAATTCTAGTTCCTTAACATGTTTTGCCATTAGATTCAGACTTGAGAGCTTCAATTCATCCTCTCTACTGCCAGCATTTTGTAGTAAGTTGCCTGATGAAGAGATCTGGAAATCTGAAACCTTGCAGAGTTTTTGTGACTGTGTTGATATGAAAAAAAATGTTATTCCAATATGGATTTAGGAAATTTCCGGGACTTGTTCTGTCAGCAGATATTGGTAGAGTCTTGCCTCCTCCTCCAACTCCCTGTAGAGTTGTCAAAACACTATCTCCTCCTCCTCTTCTTCTTTGGTGTCTAGGTCAAAGGTAAAACTCCCAAAATGAAGGCACCTTTTGAGGAGTTCATTCTGTAGTTCCTTTCACCTGACCTAGTGTGAGAAAGATTAGCTGGCAACACAAGGTTGCCGTTACCAGGGTATGCCCGATTGTGATTTAAAAAATGCCACAGTCTTTGAGGATGCTCTTTCTGTGTACCCCACACTATAAGTCGGACACAACAAATCTAGTAACTTGATTCAGTCCCTCCCCAGAAGCCTATCCTGGCCAACATGCTCATATTTGATTGAAGAATATCTTCACCAGTCCAGATCCATAGAATACTTGAGTCTGAATTTGGAAGTTGGCACACGTTTGACATTTTATTTGGTGCTAATAAAGATAATGCCCAATTATGTATTTTACTTTTTAAGTACAATAGCATTCATGGAAGTACTACCATCTTTCAGACATCCAAGCTGGCCATCATTAGCCTGTTCTGAGTGTTTTAGGAATCAAGACATTGTTTAGATTACTAAGTATCTACATTACAGTGGTACCCTGTATAACGAAACATTAGTGTAATGAAATATTCGTATAACGAAGAGTTTTAGCGCTATTAGCAATACCCCATATAACAGATTTTTTTTCCGTTATGCGGGGTATCGCGAATAGTGATTCGCATAACAAAAAAATTGTATAATGAAGAGCTCCGTGGAACTGAGCTTTTTCGTTATACAGGGTACCACTGTACTTAAAAATTACAAATACACATTTTGTTTGTGGTACCACTCCTTGCCACACATTTATAATACTTGCTAAGATTGTGTTTTTTTAATGGCCTGGGATTGGTTTGATCTGGTTGTCCCTGATGAAGTGGACAGGCTCATTGCAGCAGTACGGGCCACTACATGACCTTTGGAACCCTGCCCCACCTGGTTGGTGAAAGCCTCTAAGATAATGACAGGAGGCTGGATCAGGGCAATAATAAATGCATTTTTGCAGGAGGGGGGGTTTCCTGCACCACTAAAACATGCTTTGGTGTGCCCCCTCCTGAATAAATCATCCCTCGACCCAGCTGTCCTATCCAACTATAGGCCGGTCTCCAACCTCCCCTTTTTGGGGAAGGTTCTGGAGAAGGCGGTGGCACGTCAGCTGCGGGGGGCTCTGGAGGAAGCAGATTATCTAGACCCCTTTCAATCAGGATTCAGGCCCGGACATGGTACGGAGACGGCACTGGTTGCACTGATGGATGATCTCTGGTGGGAGCGGGATGGCGGTTATCCGACCGTCCTTGCTCTCCTTGATCTCTCAGTGGCCTTCGATACCATCGACCACGGTATCCTTCTGGAACGGCTCAAAGGATTGGGGATCCAGGGCACTGTGTTGTCCTGGTTTTCCTCTTTTCTGGAGAGCTGTACCCAGTCAATGTGGTTGGAGAATGAGAGCGCAAAGTCCTAGGCCCCTCAAATATGGAATGCCACAGGGCTCAGGGCTCGCTCCTCTCCTATTTAACATTTACATGAAGCCGCTGGGTGAGATCATCCATTCCCACGGGGTGCGGTACCATCAGTACACGGATGACGCTCAGTTGTACATCTCGGCCCATGGTGATCCCAGTGATGCTGTCAAAGTCCTGTCTGGATGCCTGGAGGCCATCAGGGTCTGGATGGGTGCCAACGGGCTACAACTGAATCCCAGCAAGACCGAGTAGCTATGGATAGGAGGGGGGCATGCTATCCCGTGAGCTACCATCTTTGGTTCTGGATGGGGCTATTTTGCCCCAGACAGACCCAGTATGCAACTTGGGGGTCCTCTTGGACTAGCGACTGCTGCTTGAAGAGCAGGTGGCGGCCGTGGCCAGGAGGGCTTTTGCTCAACTTCGAGTAATTCACCAGTTGCGCCCGCTCCTGGACCGGGACTCCTTGCTCATGGTCACTCATAAGAACATAAGAACAGCCTTGCTGGAACGGGCCACAACCCATCCAGTCCAGCATTCTGTCTCACACAGTGGCTCACCATTTGCTTCAGGGTATTCCCAAGGAGATGCCTTCACCTGCTTAGGATTCCCTGGAAATGGCATTGAGAGATATCCTGCCTATCTCTCCAACCCGGAGGTTGTCCTTAAGTATCCATAATTATAGCCATTGATACCCTTGACTTCCATGAACTTGTCTAATCCTTTCTTAAAGCTGTCAAGACCGACAGCTGTCACCACTTCTTCTGGCAGGGAGTACTCATGCTCTGGTCACCTCCAGACTAGATTACTGTAATGCGTTCTACGTGGGGCTGCCCTTGACGACCATTCAGAGGCTACATCTGGTCCAGAATGCAGCTGCCCGAGTGGTGATGGGGTGTGGACTTTATGCCTGTGCCTCCCCACTATTTCGGCAGTTGCACTGGTTACCAGTTTGCCTCCGGGTGCAATTCAAGTTACTGGTTTTGACCTTTAAAGCCCTATATGGCAGTGGGCCAGGATACCTAAGAGACCGCATCATCCCAAGAGTGTCTGCCCATCCAACCAGAGCGAACCGGAGGGGCTCCCTAGTTGTTCCATCAGCTAGAGGGGCTTGCCTCTCTAGCACATGAAGAAGGGCCTTCTCCATGTCCGCACCAGCCCTCTGGAACCTCATGCCAGTAGAGCTAAGGTTACAGACAGAATTGCTGCCCTTCAGGAAAAGTTTAAAAACCTGGCTGGTGGGGCAGGTGTGGGGCCTTAATGGGAACACAGCCCTAGCCTGCTGGCTCATTCCAAGTTGAATTCAGAGTGTCCCTCCCTCGGTATAGCATATATCCCAAATTTTTTTACTCTTTTTATGAATAGGGTGGGGGTAGGAGGGTTGACCTGGGGTTTTAATCTGTTTTTATATGTTTTTTAATCTGTTGTAGCTGACCTGAGTCGGGTTTGCCTGAGTGGGTGGCATAGAAATCTAAAAATTAAATTAAATTAAATTAAATTAAATTCCAGAAGCATATAGTAAAGCCAAATAAGAAAATGACTTTGCCTTGTACTAACAAAGGAACTGTAATTGATGGGTGCCCCTGCTGTTGTATGTAGTTGAGATTATTCCTGGCCAGAGACTAAAAGGTTTATGACTCATCTTAGTATATATACCACTTTATGCCTTTTCTCTCCATTATTTGCAGGGAGAATCAGCAACGTTTGCAGTCTGATTTTGCTGAGATGATTTCAGAATCATTAAAGAAGAGAGAAACAGAAGGATTCAAGGTGCGAGAGATTTCACATGTGCCTAGTTACCACAGAGGCACTCTGGAATATTTGCAACTAGCTACTACAGAAAGCCCCAGCACTTACCTGTGAAACAGAATAAAGAGCAAGATTTAATAATCTCAGAATGCTAAAACTAAACATAACAGATATATATAGGTGTGCTCATGTATAGATAGATAGATAGATAGAGATACAGTGGTACCTCATACAATGATTTTAATCTGTTCCATGGGACTCGTTGTTGTACAAAACAATTGCTATACGATGCATGCATCGTATAGCGATTTTCCCTATGGGATGCATCATACAACTTTTGTTTTTGCTAAGTGGTTTTTCCCATTGAAAAATTGTATGCTTTTTTCCATAGGGAAAATTGTTATGTGGGACACCATTTCCCCAAAAAACCTAATTGTTATGCGATTTCGTTGCTATACGAGGCGATTGTTGTATGAGGTTCCACTGTAGATATACAGGTGAAACTCGGAAAATTAGAATATCGTGCAAATGTTCATTCATTTCATTTAAAAGATGGAACAAATATATGAGATAGACTCACTACATGCAAAGCGAGATATGTCATGCCTTAATTCGTTATAATTGTGATGACAGCGTACATGAGATTATATGATGATTATGGGGTACATGAGATTGGGGGGTCGGGGTTTTCATAAGCTGTAAGCCATAAGCATCAATATTATAACAAAGTAAGGCTTGAACTCTCTCACTTTGCATGTAATGAGTCTATCTCATATATTTGTTTCACCTTTTAAGTTGCATTACTGAACTGAATGAACATTTGCACGATATTCTAATTTTCCGAGTTTCACCTGTAGATATAGCTATAGATATAGATAGACACATACAGACAGTATTGCACAGAGAAGAAGTTGTTGGTTAAACAGAGAAATTTGACCTTCCTTTTTATCACCTGAAGTTAATAATCTACAGAAAAAATATTCCCTCTGTCACAAGGGAAACAGAAATAACCCAATACAAAATGATTCGGGGCTAACTGGAAGGCTTCACAATGAATTCCTGCCTGGAATGGATCCGGGTGGGGGTGGGGACACAAAATAAGATGGTGCCCAACTAAGAGTTTCCATCACATCCAGTTAATTATTTGTGGAGTACTGTATATGATAAAAGCAAAGGAGATATCTGCATGATATAGGATTTATTTAAAAAGTTTTCTGCACCACTTTAAAGCACTGTAGATGGAACTGCTGTGCTGATCTCTTGCTTTCAGTGGCCATACACCATAATGGGCAAATGCAGCTGAGATGCAATTTAGAGGTCTATGCAGATTCATCCTACTAAATATTACAAATAAATGGGAAGGAACATAAGCAAGCTCTAAGTGCCATTTCAAACTTTTTTCTGTTTAAAATTCATATCCTCATACCTTTTACAGTGAGAACCATGTGTCTTTTGTTCTGAGCCTCTAGTATTTAGTTTTATCAGGAGCGTCATCCTTTCATTATTTGCCTGTTATTTGTTATTTAAAACATGTTAGTTTGCTATCCATTTTCATCATGCACATGATTAACCACAGTTTATTTTATGTTTGTTTGACTATATATCACTGTATTTGAGAATAAAATAAATGCTTTTGGATAAGGTTATGGATATTTTGTTGACTCTTTCACTGTTGCAGATTACAGTTAGTAATGTTAGGCAACAATCTAATTTACCTGAATTATTTCTCTTCCATATTCCCAGAAGGAATATCCAACATACAGTAACCTATGTGCAGTATATTAGACTCCATCTTGTCTCCAAGCTGTTTAGGCATTTTCCATTTTATTCCAAGGAGATGGTAGAGGCTGTGAACCATCTTACAAGCCAAACAACTGGCTCTTCACATGACTCGATCACTGTTGCCACTTCCTGACATCCTATCAACCACCAGATAACATTAGTTGGTTTGATTGTCTAGATCCATGGTTCCCAGTGTCAGGCACATGACCCACAAGGGGGAAAATTAATTTTTAAGGGTGGGGGCAATTCAAGAATGAGTTATTAACAGTTAAAGGCCTTTTAGACTTCCTCTACATGAATAGGAGTTCACTTTTTGAATAATAAGAATGTCCTGGATGAAGCAGATTATCTGGACCCTTTTCAGCCAGGATTCAGGCCCAGGTATGGTACCGAGACTGCATTGGTCACGCTTATGGATGACCTCTGGCAGGAGCGGGACGGAGGTAACCCGTCCGTCCTTGCTCTCCTTGACCTCTCAGCGGCATTCAATACCGTCGACCACGGTATCCTTCTGAGCTGGCTCCGAGGGTTGAGGATACAGGGCACGGTGTGGTCCTGGTTTTCCTCCTTCCTGAGTGGCTTAACCCAGTCGGTGTGGTTGGGGAGCGAGAGGTTCAGCCTGAGGCCACTCACATGTGGAGTGCCACAGGGCTCGGTACTCTCGCCCCTCCTGTTCAACATCTACATGAAACCACTGGGTGAGATAATCTGTTCCCACGGGGTGAAGTATCATCAGTACGTGGATGATACTCAATTAGATATCTCAGCCCATGGTGATCCAAGCGATGCGGTCAAAGTCCTATCCAGGTGCCTGGAGGCCATGAGGGTCTGGATGGGGAACAACGGGCTACAACTGAATCCCGGCAAGACTGAGTGGCTGTGGATAAGGGACCCTGTATTGTCTAAGGAATTATCAACTTTGGTAATGGACGGGGCTTCTCTACCCCAGACATACTCGGTGCGTAATCTGGGGGTCGTCCTGGATTCACAACTCCTGCTCGAGGAGCAGGTGGCAGTCGTGACCAGGAGGGCTTTTGCTCAAGTTCGAGTGATACGCCAGTTACGCCCGTTCCTGGTCCAGGACTCCTTGCTCATAGTCACTCATGCACTGGTCACCTCCTGGTTAGATTATTGTAATATGCTCTACATGGGGCTGCCCTTAATGACCATTTGGAGGCTGCAGCTGGTGCAGAATGCGGTGGCCCGCATGGTGATGGGGCGTGATTGCTATGATCATCCCTCACCCTTGCTGCGGGAACTGTATTGGCTACCAGTGTGCCTCCGGGTGCAATTCAAGGTGCTGGTCATTACCTTTAAAGCTCCACATGGTAGTGGGCCAGGTTACTTAAGAGACCGCATCACCCCGAGGTCATCAGCTCGTCCCACCAGAGTGGACCAGAGGGGCTCTGTAAGGGTTCCAACTGCTAGAGAGGCGCACCTCTCTAGCACTAGACGGAGGGCCTTTTCGGTGGCTGCCCTGGCCCTTTGGAACCTCCTGCTGACTGATCTCCGCCTACAGTTAGATCTCCAAGCATTTAGGAAGAGCCTGAAGACCTGGTTGGCCCATCAAGTGTGGGGTGCCACGATGGGAGGGCCCCCCCATGGGGTGCCACGATGGGAGGGGGAGGCCCCCCCCGGCTTATATAGGTTGCTTAAAGTTGTTTTTAATTATGTTATATTTTATTTGTCTGTAAGCCACCATGAGTCGCCGCCCTGAGCCTAATAAATAAATAAATAATATGTCACGGGGGGAGGGGCCATCAGGATTTTAGAGATGCTTAGGTGGGGCATGGCCAAAAAAGGTTGGGAACCACTGGTCTAGATCTACTATTATCCCAGAAAATCTTTTAATTTATAGATCCCTTTGAAAGATGACTACACTGATCATCATAAAAATGATAACCATACTCCTACCAATACTCAGAATGAAGTATTGATAGAATGAACTTGCAAAATGCTTTTTAAATGGAGCTGTCCAACTAGAACAGTGATGGCAAACCTATGGCACGTGTGCCAGAGGTGACACTCGGAGCCTTTCTGTGGGCACCCGTGCAGTCACCCCAGCACAGAGTTTGCCCCACCCCTCTTTCCAGTTGCCCAATGGGAGTGCTTCCTCCCTCCCCCAGCACAGAGTTAACCCCAACCCTCTGCCCAGCAGCCCAATGGGAGTGTTTCCTTCTTTCCTAGTTGCTGTGTTGGCGCTTTGCGATAAATAAGTGGGTTTTGGGGTGCAGTTTGGGAACTCAGTCTCTAAAAGTTTCGCCATCACTGAACTAGAAGCACCTATAGCCATTAGTCCTTGATGCACTGTAAGGTAAGGTAAGGCTTCCCTTGCTCGAAAGCCAGTCATATCCAACTGGCTTTCTGCTTCTGCAGACGTTTCCATGGTCATGTGGCAGGCATGACTAGACACCGGAGCACTCAGAACGCTGTTACCTTCCAACCGAAGTGGTGCCTATTTATCTACTTGCAATTTCTTGCTTTCGAACTGCTAGGTTTGCAGGAGCTGGGACAAAGACGGGAGCTCATTCCATCCTGCAGTACTTGGGAATCGAACTGCTGACCTTCCACTTCCCAGTCAGCGTCTTATCCATTTGAGTCACTGAAGCACTGTACGTGTTTACAATTTAGCGACTGAAAGAGAATGTAGTGAACTTTCATGTAGGTGAACTTTCAGTGTCCTTAGCCTTACCCAACTTTCCCCCCTCTCTTGAGAAAAACACATGCAGTAATTGAAGCAGTAATTATCCATCCACTGTGAGGAGTTGCAGTGGAATTTTGTATATGGTGGTGTTTGTTCTGCTTAATTTGGCTAAGGTGTAACTTTCAAGATGAAAAATAATTTATTTGGCCAACAGTAGCATGATGGAGTACACAGAAAGAGATTCCTCAAAGATTGTGGTATTTTTGAACCACAATCGGGCATACCCTAAGCAACATCAACCTTGAGCTGGCCAATCTTTCTCACACTGGGTAAGGCAGTTTTACGTCTGGCCTAGACATGGAAGAAAATAGCACTGACAAGAAGGAAGAATATGGCATTCAACCCGGCTTTCATTTCTGCAGTGATTTCTCTCTCTTTTCTACTATGCGAGAACAAGTTGTGTTGTTAGTGAAAGAATTAATTACATAGAGAACACATTTAGCCAATATAGTTTGTACTTCAAGGAGTGATGCAGATGTTGAAATAGGGAGAAATAGGAAACACACAGCAGTATATCTTGAAGTATGACTTGTTCCCTACCTTGCTTGCTGTTTTATTCTTCGATCTTTGGTTAATGAGTTCAGGATCCAATTGGACATTTGTTTGAGCAGATCTTAACCTATAAAACCAAGGGTTAACCGTTGGAACTTGCTATAGGTTGCTATGCCTCGCCCTACTTGCCTGCACTCACCCTTCGTGCACACGGCCGATCTGGGTCCGCAGGTCAACAAAGGATTGAGAAAACAGGCAGTGGGGCAACATCCCCACAAACACGAAAAAAGGGAAACAACTTCATTTCCCAATGTTCTTTGTGCCGCGCTGCACCACAGCCAATCAGGCTGAGAGGCGCGACCACAAAGAACATTAAAAAACGCGCCGCGGCCAATCAAAATCGAGCCGCAGGAAAAAAACGCACCACAACCACAAATCACAAACCCATAACTACAAGCCCCAGAGTCCTGCGCAACATAAGCGCGCAGAACGCTGAGGAAAACGGCGCCCGAAAAATTAAAAAGAAAAACAACTCACCGCCTCACAGCCAAGCAAACACCAGCCAGCTTTCTTTCCCTCACCCATGGCGCCTGAAGGTCCCGACTGGAGTTTCCCCTTTAATATCAGTGGGTGGGGGGGTTGTGATCCCCCTCTCCGCTGGCTACCCTAGGGTTGGGAGGTTTGTGGGGACAAAAGGGGTATGTTGCCCCAACCCTTCTGGACCCAGGAGACCAGGGAGAGTGGATCGATTCCCCCCCTCCTAAAAAACCCTCTGTCTTTTCTTCTCTTTAAAAACGGAGTTGTTTTAAGGAGGGGGGGATACAATAACCCGTACCAGCACCACCTGCTGGCCACAATAGTAAAAACAATTCAAAAACACACAACAGCTCCAAACAAAAGGCCACAAGAGTAAAAACAAATCAAATACATAACACAAATTCACAATTTTACACAAAAGGTCACACCAATAAAAACAAGTCAAAAAAATTACACTAAAACACACTTTAACACAAATCACAAACATATGTCAATAAAATACAATAGAAACTTTTAAAAATCCTGTGCTGAGTTTTAACTCAAATTTAAACCCAAAACATCTAAACACATTTTAAAAACATTGAATGTAAAAAACATTTACTTTTACATTATTAAAATTGTGCCTACGGTACAACTAATTAAAAAAATTCAAAAAACTAAAACATTATTCGCTTACATAAAACAATTTGAAAAAATTATATCATACTTTGTTCTTTTATTAATCCTCAAAAAAACCCCAAAAAGCAGATCACAGTTAATAACAGCCAAGCCAAAAAAATTTTACATAAACATTTAAAAAATTAAAATTACAGATTAAGCAATTTTTAAAAAACATTAACACAATTTAACTTTCCAACACAATTTAAAACAACCCGGCAACGCCGGGCAACCTCTGCTAGTTATCTATAAAGATTTGAAGAACAGACACACCAGCAATCACTTCTTTGCATTTATGCAAAGTGTTGGTTTTTCATCATTTGCATGAAGAGTCTCTTTTTCTAATTGAATTTTTTTGAATAGTGGCTATGTTAGTCTGTGTTTCAAGCATATCAGAGAGTAAACAAAACAAAAACATAGCATTTTAAGACTGCTGTATTTTAATGTTAGCTTTTGTCGATCAAGTCTACTTTTTCAGACATAAGAATGAGACTTCATGATATCAATTTATATATATCAGGTACAGAGATATTGTACACCATGGTGGGCTGGCATAACAAAGATGTTTGCAAATCAGTATGTAGCATAAGGTCAGAGGCTATTTTCAACAGTAATAGCAGCAGATTCCTGATTGAGGTTAGTTTGATTACTGTGAAGCTTGGTTCTGCTGAGTTGTAAATGTTTCCTAGGTGCAAAATAAACATTGTGGCATAACACATCTGCTCTTGAGTTAATTGAATTTGCTGTGAGACCCAGCTAGAGGTCAATCTGGTTAATTTTTGTTGTTGTTCAGTCACAGTCGATTACAACCCTTCACAACCTCATGGACCACCATGAGGGGCCGTCAAAGACACCCCTATCCTCCACCATCCTCCTCAACCCTCCTAACTCTGTGCCCATTGCATCAACAATACCATCTAGCCATCTCATTTTATTATGCCCCCTTCTTCTTTTGCCCTTGACCTTTCCCAGCATCAAGGCTTATGTTGTAATGAGACGCGAGAGGCAGCCGTGTGGCGAAGTCCAGCCCCGACCTGAGTCAGGGGTACGTATTTATTCCCTGCCTGGGGGCGAAGACATGTGCCTAGGGTAATCGTGCCACCCCCTTACAGAAGGCTTGCGTACGTGGCATTTCCCCATGGCCCAGCTACAACGGTGGCTCTGGAGACTGCCTTGAGGTTAATGGACAGCCCGCAATTAATTGCCTTGGGCTGGCGAAGCCCATTGTTCCTGCCCTAATCTCGGATCCTATGTGTATTGGCTCCGGGCACCTAAACTTGTTCCTTGTTTGCCAGTGTCTGCTTGCCTGACTCTATTTGCCCTCAGCCTTGGCTATTGTTAATTCCTAACCTACCCGCTTATTTCCCAATTTCCCCTCCAGCCGAGCCCGGTTGGTTCTCGGGACTGTGGCCACCTGAGCGAACCCTTGAGGAGAGGTTAAGCCAATTATTGTGAGCAACCCACAGGCTTTCCTCAAGTGAATCCTCTCTTCTCATTTGATGTCCAAAGTACTTGTTGTGTATACATGCAGTTCAGCTTCTCGCCATTAGCGCAGCTGACGGAGCTTACGTGGCTCCAATTCACCCAATGAGTAACTAACGCGGGAAACCTTCCTGCCACAGGTGAAACTATGTCAGGTATGCATTATGTCAGGGAGACGTCACCAGTACTGTAACCAATAGGCGTCTTCGGGCGAGAGTCAAATGTATCAGGTACCATATATAAAGAGGCAAGGCTCCGCCATTGCCTCATGTACAGATTGACCATGTTACAATAAAGTAGTGTTTATCCCGTCTGCCGGCTTGTGTGCAATAAATCTGCCTACATCAAAGTACTTTAACTTCATCTTCAATATTTGACCTTCCAAGGAGCAGTCGGGGTTGATTTCTTTTAAGATCGACCTATTTGTTCTCTTTGCTGTCCAGGAAACAAAAGTTTCTTTCAACCCCTAGAACTGCATTTACTAACTTGGGACACATGCCCCATGTGGGGTGGTGGTGGGAATATTTGATTTTTAAGGGGGGCAATTTGAGAATGAGGTTAGACCAAGTTAATTGCCTTTTAGGTTTCCTCGCGTGAATAGGAGTTCACTTTTTGAATAATAAGAATTATATGTCACAGGGTGGGGCCATCAAAATGTTAGAGATGCTTAGGTGAGGCATGGCCAAAAAAAGGTTGGGAAGCCCTGCTCTAGAACAGCGGTGCCTGAACTTTTTTGGGCCACGGGCCAGTCACATGGTTCAGGGGGCTGGTCACTATGGCTTGTATCTGGCCCTCAACATCAATTCCCTCGGCCCATGAAGCCCTCGTCGCTCCCGGAAGCAAAAGCAAAACGCAACCGTATGGGCGTGTTTTACTTCCGCTTCCGGGAGCGATGAGGGCTCCGCAGGCCGGGTGAATTGGCGTCGGAGGGGGAGCCCTGATCCGGCCCCCGGGCCGTAGTTTGGGCACCCCTGCTCTAGAAGGATACTTATCCACTCTGTTAAGATGATACAGATAGTGATATTAGAACAAGGAGGAGGAGGAGGAGGAGGATTCCCACTGCTGGGGCAGAAGCGGGGCCGTGGAGCTTCCCTGCTTTCTAATTCCAATTCGCCCAATGCTGGGGCGGGCGGGCGTGTCACGATTGCCCCGGGCCAGCGGGGCTGGGAAAGGGCGGGCCATGCGCCGCCGAGATAAAAGAGCAGACTTGTCCAAGTGCAAATCGCCGGGGCCCCTTCCTTCAGAAACACGACGCCCGGCACTCGGCTAGGCATGGCCCGGGACGAAGGCGGCGGCGGCGGCGGCGGCTCCTCCTCCTTTTCCAGCGTCTGCCGGCGGTGGTACTCCTGGTGGGGGCTTTTCTTTCTCTTCTGGGCCGCCCCGGGAACTCGAGCAGGTGAGGAGGACGCTAGGCGGGAGAGTAGTCAGTGGCCGAGCCAAAAGCTCCCCCGCGCAGCTTGGAGCGTCTGCCTTCCTTCCCGCCCCTCCGCCCGCCAGGGGACTTTAGCCTCGACTCCTAGGCGGGTGTGGGGCCAGACAGGCTCTGGCTGGTTCAGGAGGGACACAGGGACGCCTACCACCAGAGCTGCTGTGACGGTGTGGGAGTCAGAGGCTCCTATAAAGGAGGAGGAGGAGGAGAGAGAGCGCTCGCTGGACGGTCCTGTATAAAAGCCGGGCTGCAGACCTTCTCATGTGGCCATTCATACAAGGCAGGGAGGGAGGGAGGGAGGGAGGGTCTTTTAGAAAGACGAAATGCCCAGCAAACCGCCCTCCCTCTTTATAAGCGTGGCGACCCGTTGGGAGTTAAAGGCTAACGAGTTGTTCTAAGCTTCAAAAACTAAGAGTGTTCTAGAGCAGCCGAAGTGGGTTCCATCTTTTCGTGTTGTTGGGGAAGTATCCCATTAGTACAGCCCCGTGAGGGCGAACCTTGGCACTCCAGATGTTCTTGGACTTCAATTCCCAGAAGCCCAAACCCTGGAGAAGTCACACGAGTGGGTTTGTTGCGATTCATCCGGCCCCGCACCACCTTCGTCGCTCCTGGAAGCTTCCGTACAGGCGCATTTTATTTCTGCTTCCATGAGCAATGAGGGCTGCGCGGCATGGGCCGAATGAATCGCAGGAAACCCATTTGTGTGGATTCACGGGGCCTTGGGCTTCTGGGGATGTAGTTGTGGTACATTAAAGCCGTACGGGTGCATTTTACTTCCACTTCCTGGAGCAACTAGGGCAGCGTGGCGTGGGCCGAATGAATCGCAGCAAACCCATTCGTGTGGATTTACGGGTCCTTGGGCTTCTGGGAACTGAAGTCCAAGAACATCTGATGTGCCAAGGTTTGCCATCACAGTTATAGCCATTAGGTTTCTATACCGCCCCGTAGTGCATAGTGCACTCTCTGGGCTGGTGACAAAAGTAATTAGCATTTTGCCTCCATCATGCTGGGTACTTATTTTACACACCTCAGCAGGATGTAAGGCTGAGTCAACCTGGATCCCCGTCAGGATCGAACTTGCAACGTTTTGGCTGCAGTACAGAGTCATGGGGGGGGTATAGTTTTTGAAATGGTAGCCATGTTTGTCTGTGTTTCAAGGTTATCAGAGAGTAGACAAAATGAAACGAAAAGCTTCACAACTTATCTGCTATGTTATGCTAACTATTCTGTACCTCTGTAACTGATGTACTGTATATAAATGGATGCCATGAAACCTCACTCTTAATGTCTGACCAAATGGACTTGAACTATGAAAGCTTACATTAAAATACGGCAGTTAGTCTTTAAAGTGCCACAACATTTTCGTCTTTTTGTTTTGTTTACTCCCTGATAAGATTGGGTTCTTGGAAGCCGTTTTGTTCCCAAAGGACGGTCTCTTTTATTATTATTTTATTTCAAATCTTAAATGAGGCTTCTTTATCCCACCATAGTAATCCTGTAATATGGTAACAAGTGAAATTTCCTAGGACTCCCATGTTCTAATGCTGATTTGAAGTAGGTTGCTGAGACACTATCAGTTGAAAAATGCTACCAAAAAAGAGAGAGATAGCCAGGAATTAGGTGAAAGGTTTAGGAAACTAGCCAGGTAACTTAGAAAAAGTCTTTTACCCCTCTTCTACCAGTTCTACAGAAAGACAAATAGGATTCCAGTTCTGTTACTGAAAAGATGTTTACAAGACGTTAGGGATAGGATTCCCCATGCGAGCACTCCTATATTGAGTGTTGAAGAAAACTTACCATGCACATCTAAGTTTCCAAAAACATAAGTTAGGAACTGTTGTCTTTGTTGTGATAATAAATAAAAATAATTTATTGAAAGGGGGCATGAGAAAGCCTCTAGGTTGCATAGTTATAACCTATTCAAATGGAAACTGGCTTCATTCACGGTATCAAGTAAATATCTAATTGGCACACAATTTTACAAAAGTGCTTGTAGGCTTATAATATAACTTATAATAATGAATGTGGTGTATGTATAGGCTGGAGTTATGAATTACATGATTGCACAATCTCCAGCTATGGTAAATGCTGAAAGAGGTGTTGGCAGCCATGGGAAAAGCATTTGGTCATGAACGTGTGCAACATGTATCCTGTCATTTGTAAACACACCATATGAGTTACATAAGAACATAAGAACAGCCTTGCTGGAACAGGCCACAGCCCATCCAGTCCAGCATTCTGTCTCACACAGTGGCTCACCATTTCCTTCAGGGTATTCTCAAGCAGATGCCTTCACCTGCTTAGTTTAGGATTCCCTGGAAATGGCATTGAGAGATATCCTGCCTATCTCTCCAACCCGGAGGTTGCCCTTAGGTATCCATAATTATAGCCATTAATACCCTTGTCCTCCATGAACTTGTCTAATCCTTTCTTAAAGCTGTCAAGACTGACAGCTGTCACCACTTCTTCTGGCAGGGAGTTCCATAGACCAGTAATCCTCTGGGTGAAAAAGTACTTTCTCTTATTTGTTTGAGAACTAGTACCCAAAAGTTTCATGGAGTGCCCCTAATTCTAGTGTTATGCAATAGGGAAAACAGTTTTTCCTTATCTACTTTGTCCACACCGTGCATGATTTTATAAACTTCAATCAGGTCACCTCTTAGAAGCCGTCGTTCAAGAGTGAAGAGGCCCAACCGTTACAGCCTCAGATGGTAAGGAAGGTGTTCCAGTCCCCTAATCATTCTGGTTGCCCTCCTCTGCACTTTTTCCAGCTCCATAATATCCTTCTGGAGGTATGGCGACCAAAACTGTACACAGTATTCCAGATGGGGCCTCACCATAGATTTATAAAGAGGCAAAATGATACTTGCTGACTTATTTTCTATACCCTTCCTAATGATCCCTAGCATTGAGTTTGCTTTTTTCACTGCTGAGGCACACTGGGTTGACACCTTCATTGAGTTGTCCACCAGGACACCAAGGTCCCTTTCCTGGTTTGTCGCAGAGAGTTCAGACCCCATCAGTTTATAAATGTAATTGGGGTTCTTCTTTGCCCCAACATACATCACTCTGCACTTACTAATGTTGAAGCTCATTTGCCACTGTTTTGCCCACTCCCCCAGTGTCAAGAGGTCCCTCTGGAGCTCCTCACAATCTCTCACAGTTTTCACTACCCTGTATAATGTAGTGTTGTCAGCAAATTTGGCTACCTTGCTTTTTACTCCTACTTCTAGATCATTTATGAAGAGGTTGAAAAGCCTCTTTATGTGTAATATTTTATGTGTAGTTATGTGGCCTCTTTATGTGTAGTATTAGCATGCCAATAGTCAGTGGGCCAAGCAGATATACCATACTTCTGGTATGGTAATTTTATTTATGAATCGTCAACTTGTACAGTAAGTTCATTTATACGTGATTTGTATACAGTCTTTGGAATGTTTATACTATAAGGTACTTATTCACCATTTCTTTATGCCTGTTAGGGCACTTACATTAGGCTACAATCCTGTCCATATCTGTGTGAGTAAGCCTCATTGAACTAAATCAGGAGTTCTCAACCTTTTAAAGCCATGCTCCTTCAGACAGCTTTGGGGGTCCTTCCTCCACCACATGGCAATTCCGGGTGTGGTGGAGGCAGTGGGGCCCCCACATGAAATGATACTGTGGGCCGTGGGTTGAGAATCTCTGAACAAAATTGTCCACCCAGGATATTTTTCTTTACAAGGATATCTTCCAATGGATATTTTAGTAGATTTTATTTCTGTATTTGTGTTTGGAACTCATATACATTTCGGGGCGATTTTAAGAAATGTCTAGTGAAATCCTTTTGCTGAGATGGTTTCCCATCTACCATTTTGCAGATTTATATGTTGTCTTAGCAACTGTTTGATCAAAAAGGCAAATGTTGTTATGTGCCCTTAAGTTGCTGCTGATTTATGCTGACCTTATGAATTAATTATCTTCAAAAGATCCTGTTATTAAAAGGTTTGCTCAGACTTTTCAAGCTAAAAGCTCTTGCTTCCTCTATTGAGGAAGGGATATTTCAAATAAGAACTTCCTCTTTTTTATTGTCTTCCACTTTCCATAGCATTGTTCCCTTTTCCAGCGAATTTTGCATTGTCATAGTACATTTTTTTACGTAACTCGAAACAAACCCATAGGAAAAATGAATTTTTTATGTAAATTGAAGCAGACCCATAGGGAAATGAATTTTTATGTAACTCAAAGCAAACCCATAGGAAAAAGAATCTTTATATAACTCGAAGCAAACCCACAGGAAATAGTGTAAATCGGGACATGGTTTTAGCACAAAATCATTATGTTGTCGAATTTTATGTAACTCTGGCCATATGTAAGTCGGGGTTTTACTGTATCTCCAATGAACATTGAAAGCCTCAGCTCTCTCATTTTCTGTTGCCTTCCATTTTTGTAGCATTTTTGTGTTTTCTAGTGAGTCTTATCTTGTGACATATCCAAAGCCTTAGTTGTAAGTAACATGATCCAAAAGAGTTAATATCATTAAAAGAGCAATTTTATCATTTTGAACAGCCAACGCAGTTCCTACAGAGTAGATACAGTATAATATGATCTGATGCTTAGACTATCCCATTAGTTCTGTGTTGTGTAAAATTTCCAAAACATATTCAAAGGCAACCACATGAAGTGCATTACAGTGGTGACTCTACAACAAGTTGGTTCTGTTTAAATGAGCTGATTAAATGTTAAATTTTACAAGCAAAGCAAAACAGTTCTTCAAGTCTGCTGCTTTCTGCTTTGATTAAACATGCATAAGGTCACAATTTACAAGTTAAGCTGCAATTACATTCTGTTTATAAAATGGGCGCAATGGAAGCCTTTTTTTTATTTAAAAAACCTGACGTGACTTGGTCTTTTTGCGCCCAAAATGGATGTCTTTTTCTGCCTTTGTGAGGCTTCTACTTTTAAGAACTTGGTACTATTCTAATGGGCTTTCCCCCATGGGGTATGTCTAAATGATGTTTCAGTGACATAGGCAGTTGAAACATGATATTCAAGATCAGGGGAACATGCTCTTGCATTCTTTCCATTCTCTTGATAATCCTCCAATTTAAAAAAATAAGTATGAGATCGTTGGCTCATTATTATAATTTCCTGTGTCTTACCCAGTGATGTGCTGCAAATTTTTTTACTACCCCCACCATGGGTGTGGCTAACTGTGGGCATGGCTAACTCTGTGGGCCACACCCACTTGGCCTCCCTACACCATGGCCTGGGGTAGGGAGGTGGGTGTGACCGGCCAAGTGGGCATGGCCTGGGGGAATTTCCACTACCGGTTCCTAGGCACCTGTGGGCACCTGTAGCAATGTAACACTGGTCTTACCCCATAAAAGGTGGGGCTAGAGAAAAATGAACTCAACAGAGGCAAGATCAGAAAAGTGTGTGTGTGTGTGGGGGGGGGGGGGGGGGCGGAGAGAAAAATGTCTTTGGGTTGGATTGCAATTTGCATCACATCCTGTATGAATGGTGAACTCCTGAATTAATCTGCAGCCCCTATGTGAGCACTGATTGCAATTTCAAATGTAATACGCGTTGCAAATCAAATTAGCAATAGCAATTACACCTCATAGCACTTAATGCGATTCACAAGTTAATTAGCATTTTGCCTCCAACATGCCGGGTACTCATTTTACTGACTTCAGAAGGATGGCAGGCTGAGGCAACCTTGATCCCCATCAAGGTCAAACTCACAACTTTTTGGTTGCAGTACAGCAGTTTAATCACTGCACCACTAGGGCTTTATTGCAACAAAGCCAAATCGCTTTGATTCTGCTTTCCAGTGTAGTCACCCCCTTAAACATGCTTTGAAAGTAAATGCCAATCAGAATTGAAGATATAAAATTTGAAAAACTGGAGTTTGTAAACATCAGTTCTTTTCTGGCCAGTGATTTGGGAAGTTGTACAGTAATTGAAAAAGCTGAATGGTGTTGAAAACACGGACCTTAAAGATTGATGTTTACCTCACTTCGGCTTCAGTACTGCTTCCAGGAAGATTCTTAAGACTACCTTGTTCTGCGATGCTCTATGCTGACAATGCATATGAAATTGAAATGATGTTTTAAAAAAGTGGAGATTGAAAATGCTGAAAAAATCCTTACACTTTTCTGGTGTATAATGACTCTTGAGGCATGGGAAGCACAGAAAGTACTTTAAGGCTTCTTTTCTACAGCTAACAATCGAGGTGCCTGGCAGGCAATGGTCTATGGCAGTGGTGGCAAACCTATGGCACGCGTGCCAGAGGTGGCACTTGGAGCCCTCTCCGTGGGCACCCGTGCAATCACCCCAGCACAGAGTTTACCCCACCTTTCTGCCCAGCAGCCCAATGGGAGCACTTCCTCCTTCCTCCAATACAGTATTCATCCCACCCCTCTGCCCAACAGCCCAATGGGAGTGCTTCCTCTTTTCCCCAACACAGAGTTTGCCCTGCTCTGCCTAGCAGCCTAATGAGAGTGTTTCCTTCCTCACTGTTGCTGTGTTGGCACTTTGCGATAAATAAGTGGGTTTTGTGTTGCAGTTTGAGCACTCGGTCCCTAAAAGGTTCGCCAGCACTGGTCTATGGGATCGCAAAGGGTCAGAATGTGCGACTGAACAACAAAAAACAACATTGCATGCCTGTCAGAATAGCAGTAACTGAGTGGTCCACATTGACAGTTATTGGTCTAAGGCACATTTTACTTCCGCTTCCAGGAGTGACAATGGCGGCGCGGGCCAAATGAATCGCAGTAAACCCAATTTGTGTGGATTCACAGGGGCTGGGGCTTCTGGGAATTAAAGTCCAAGAACATCTGGAGTGCCAAGGTCCACCATTACGGCCTTAGTGGCTACAAGAGCTGGACACTTCTTGGGTCCCAACAGATAACTGCAGCTGCAACAAATCCTCCATGGCCTTTAGAACATCCTTTAGCCACACATCCTGTTTCCTGTCTGATAGAAGCACCTCATCATTGCTTAAAAGCTGTGCCAATTTGTAGGAGATACCAGTTTGTCAGATCTAGCTACCACCCCAGGATGACACCATTCAACCAATTGCTTTGTCCATCTTCTGACTAGAAACGTCCACCTTGCAAGTGTCCTAAACATCTTGGCCCACATGTTTCTCCAGGAAGTCAGAACACACCATCCAGGTAGTGGAGTAGCATGTATGTATAAAGTCTAAGTCTGCTTTGATGGATTAAGCCACATCCTTTCAATTTCAGTAAGTCATTCTCTCCTAGCTACAGCAATACAATGTCCAGTGTAATGTAAGCTGGCACCACAAAAGTGTCACTATCTGGCTCCAATGCATGCTGTTCTAACCCATCCACTTGATGTTCACTGCCATCATCAAACTGAGGTTTTGTGCCCAACTGCTTTGTTTGGCTAGACAAACCTCATTAGGCGATTCTAGTATAAAAACTGAGAGAAAAATAAACCATCAATGCTTTACTATAAGGGGATGGATGTAATGTAGGAAGCTTGAGTGCCACTTCCCAATTTCTTTTACGTGCTCCAGAAGTAAACCCAGGGCCGCTGCCTCTGTTGCCACACTGATTTTAAAGAAACAAGAAGCAAAATTGCTTGGTGAAAAACTAGATCAATCGCTTGCAGACTGGAGGACTCCCATGAACTAGTATCATGTCATTAGTGCCCCATTGGCATGTACTAAGAGGGGTCCTTCCCCCTGCAGGCAAAGAGGCAAAAAAACAAAACAAAAAAACCCTAAGTTGCCTAGACAGGACAAGAACTGCTCTTCCTCCATGGTTTTAAAATGTACAATGGAACTCTTGCTACGTTGGTCCGTTTTAAATCATCTTAAACATAGTCCTTTTCTTCAAATGAACATCTCATTAGCTCAGTCCTCTTCTTAAATTATTCTGGCTGGACTTGTCAACCAGCTCCACTACCCTGAAGGTGACAAAGAAGGCCAGTGCGTACGCTGTCTAAAACAGGTAAGATTCATACTTGGACTAGCATATTTTGTCCAACTGCTGCAACAGTCCCATCCAGACCCCTGAGTCCGCCAGCTCAGATCGAGGAAGAGCTTTATGGCAAGAACAAACATTCTTGAAGGTATGCAAGAGCAAAACCAAATTAGAAGGAGCTCACTGGACAAGGAAGAACATTAAAGGAGGATATGGCTGAGGAACTTAACCTACCCTACGTCACTTAGAGGACTCTGAATAGGCTGAGGCATGTAAGACCAACATGCTCAAGTGTGGGTTGTTGGAGGATAACAACATATGCTGTGAATGCGGAGATATATAGAATCCAGCTCATTTACTGGTCTGCCGATTTCTGCCAGAAACATGCACTGATGAGGACTTAAGTTTGGCCCATACCTGTCAACCCGCAGCTCCAGAAAAACGGGACCTGCACACATCACTTGTGCGCAGGTCGCTTTCCATGCATGCGTGGAAGGGTTTTACCCCTTCCACGAATGCGCGGAAGTGCTACGCCGCTTGCGCAGCCCCTATGCAAGCGGCGTAGTGCTTCTGCGCATGCATGGAAGGGGTAAAACCCTTCCACACGTGCGTGGAAGCGCTACGCCGCTTGTGTAGGAGCTGCGCAAGCGGCGTAGCGCTTCCGTGCATGCGTGGAAAGCGTTTCCCCCGCTGCTAAATTACGGGGTTTTGGCAGCACGGGGTGGGTTATGACATCAATGGACGTCAAATTACTGGGTTTTCCTGGCCAAATCGGGATGGTTGACAGGTATGGTTTGGCCAACAACAAAGTCAAGAAAATGACTTCATTTTGGCAGTCCAGGGTTTGATCAGGACATGAAATAATAATAATCTAGAAGCCTTGGAGTAGCCTGTTCTGTCTATTAAGGCCCAAACATGGAGTGACACACATGGAAAGCCGTAAGCTTGGCTAAAGAAGGAAATTATTGCCAGATCCCTATACATTGTAGGACACCAAGCTCCATTGCCAATTCCTGGAACATCCTCAAGTGGTTAGTAGTGTCTGAGGAATTGGCCTTCCCAACAAAAAGGAAGTCATCCAAACAGTGACTCCAAATTTACCCTGAACTTCAGTTCCCACTCTAAAAATGTATCGAGGGTTTCAAATGTTGAGCAACCAGCCCATGGACATGTCTTTGTTGACATACCAGTTATCCTGCAATATGAATCCTAGCAAATAAAAATCTCCCAGGTGGACTGACAGCAACCAAGAGGCCAATTGGATGTCTCATTTGGCAAGCAGTGTCTCATTGGGTCAGGATGCCTAAGAGACCGCATCACCCCAAGAACATCTGTCCATGCCACCAGAGTGGACCGAAGAGGCTCTCTGAAGATACCATCAGCTAGAGAGGCCCAACTCTCTGGCACCAGAAGGAGAGCCTTTTCAGTGTCTGCTCCAGCCCTATGGAACCTCTTACCAACTGAGTTGTGTCTCCAGACGGAGCTGTTGCCCTTCAGGAAAGAGCTAAAAACCTGGCTGGCAAAGCAGGTGTGGGGCACTGGTGATGTGGTGACTCTCCCCTGCTGGCTTATATAGCGTAGCCCTCTCTGTTCTTTTAACCGTTCTTTTAACTGTATTTTTAAATAACTGATGGGGGGTAATTTAGTGTCTACTAAGGGTTTTTAAAAATGTTCTAAGGCTGTAATGTTTTATATTGCTGTTGTGATGCTGCCCAGAGTAGTTGGTTCAAATTGGGTGGCAGTATATAAATTTGAATAATAAACAAACAAACAAATAAATAAATAAAATGACTAGGGATTAGACCAGAGATTCTCAACCTGCGGCTCGTAGGCCAGATGTGGTCCATGGCACCATTTCATGTGCCCCTCCCCCACTGCCTCCACCACACCCATAAGTGCCATGTGGTGGAGGAAGGGCAAAATGGGCGCCCAACCCCCAAAGCTGTCTGAGGGAGTGTGACCCAGCTCCTGGCTTAAAAAGGTTGAGAACTCCTGGATTAGACTTTTGACTAAGGTGACTGCATGATCACTAGATGCAGAACACACTGTACAATACTCAGAAGGAATAACATTAAATGACGTTCCCTTGGGATAGGAAAGGTGGTGAATTAACTGGAATTTGCTAAGGTAATTTCTTAGGGACAGCACCCAGGGGAAACCCTACATTGGAAAGGTAAAAGACCTGCTATGCTACCAGGCAATATTTAATACTGTTCAATTCTTAATATCATCTATTGTTACTTTAGATTTATCTAACGTTGTATACAAAACCATGTTACAGTCTCCCGCTAAGATAATCATTGCTTTATTTTCTTTTTGTATTTCCTTCACTGTCTTTTCAAAACTCCTCCCTGTTTTTCATTTGGTGCAAGTACATTCATTAATAATATTTCTTCACTCACATTGAGACCTTGTATCAAAGTCTCCTTCCTAATCTTGGCCACTACTACATCTGGCAGTCTTTTAAGTAGCCACACATGGGCTGATATAAAATAGCAATAGCAATTACATTTATATATACTGTCCCATAGGGCTTACTGCACTCTCTGGGTGGTTCACAAGGTAATTAGCATTTTTGCCCCAACATGCTGGGTACTCATTTTACTAACCTAGGAAGGATAGAAGGCTGAGTCAACCTTGGTTCCCCACCAGGAACAAACTCACAACATGAACAGAGCTTTGGCTGCAGTACACCAGTTTTAACCAGTGCACCACTGGGGCTCTTAATAAGCCTGACTAAAACACTTCTGGAGATATAAAGCTGCTTTACAATTTGGGTAGGCCAGTAGGAATGGACATATGGATGGTCGCCTGATGAGTTAAGTAAGTTGCTCTCCTGTTTCAGAACCTCTTCTAGTAGGCCCTGGTGTGGAAGCTGAAAGATCCCCACTGTTCGATTCGACTGGCACCTTGGAAGGTGTGGCTGGACAAAAGGGCTGCTGTCTGCCCTGGTTACATGGGCAGGTAATCCTGGGATGGGGACTAAAGCAGAGACTCTTATCTGTCTCCTCTTCTTGCAGTTCAACTCTGCAGTTAGTAGCTGCAGTTTGTGTGGAGTCCGTGAAATTGAGCTGCGTGTGCTATCCCCTCTTCCTTGGTGATATTCAAGCAGCTAGTCTGATAAGGTCCTTGTCTCTCTCTGGTGTGCTGTGTTGTAGTAGTAGAAGAGATATTGCTTGTATAACTCTGGAGAAATCAAAGATGGGTAGGCGGGGCTCTAATTAAAACAGAAATAGTGTATAGACAAAATGGGTAAGAGGGTAAACCTATTTTCAGAAACAATTATTCATCTCTCAAGACAGCTACTTGCAGAGCCTGACTTTTAATTTTGGGCTGGAATTTTTGTGGAAAATGAAACAAGTGGTTGTGTGTGCAAGTACTGTGGTTTGGGTTGCCTACTGGTTTAGACATTGTTTCCATTTTAATAATAGGAGATGTGAAACCTATTTAGTTCCTCTGTTATCATAGATTCTGGTTAACCACACATCTGTTCAACACATCTGCAGCCCTTCTGCATCTGAAGTGTCATCTCCTATTTGTTTATCATGCATAAATTCATTTAATTGTACAGTACCTTGTTTTAGCCTCTCCAAAGGATCCTATTTAATTAGAAGGTTGTTTTGTATTCTAATTGCTTTGGGAAAGGGTGGAGGGACATGGGAGTATTTTATTTATCTTATTTATTTACTTACTAGATTTATAGGCCGCCTTCCTCCAAGGCGGCTCACATCAATTAAAACCATCTTGTACATTAAAAGGTAAAGCTAAAGGTTTCCCTTGCTCGAAAGCCAGTCGTATCCGACTCTAGGGTTCAGTGCTCATCTCTGTTTCAAAGCCGAAGAGCCAGCGCTGTCTGCTTCTGCAGACGTTTCCGTGGTCATGTGGCAGGCATGACTAGACACCGGAGTGCACAGAACGCTGTTACCTTCCCACTGAAGAGGCCCCTATTTATCTACTTGCAATTTCTTGCTTTCGAACTGCTAGGTTGGCAGGAGCTGGGACAAAGACGGGAGCTCAGTCCTGCAGTACTCGGGAATTGAACTGCTGACCTTCTGCCTCCCAGTCAGTGTCTTAGCCTCTTGAGCCACTGTAGTCCCATACATTAAAAACAAACCACTAAAACAATAAAATGATTAAAATCCAAAAACCAATAGCCCCTTAATTAAAACCCCAAACAGGGCTAGATGAGCCAGTGCGGCTCGGTTGTGCTGCCAGGTGCACCCCATGCCTGCTGGCAGAGCCAGGTTTTTGGAGCCTTCCTGAAGGGATACAGTTCTGCATGGAGGCGCAACTCTGGTGGCAGGAGGTTCCAAAGGGCCGGGGCAGACACCGAGAAGGCTCTCCTCCTGGTCCCAGTAAAATGTGTGTCCCTGGCTGATGGGACCACCAGAGAGCCCCTACGGTCTGACCTCGTAGGACGGGTCGAAAACGTTGGGACGATGTGGTCTCTTAGATATTGGAAGTAAAGGGTTACCACTCCTTCCAGCTTTGATTCCTCTGAAATCCTCATCCTTGACATGGTATACATAATATTTCAGAAACTTCAGATGCCAACAATGAAAGCTTTAACAAGCATGCTTAATTGTGTTGAGCAGGATGGGAGGAGAGGTTGTAAGAGTGGTTAGGAAGGCATTGTATTCAAATTATAGTCACACTTTGGATGTGTATAATGGCAGTATGATACTGATTTCATTTCATTTATATCTCATTTGTTATTCCTTCTCTAATTACATGAAATTTGCATTTTCAATAACAGCCACACACTGGGTTGACATATTTGAGCTATCACCTGTTACACCAAGATTTTTCTCTCTGAAACATTAATCACAAGGTTGTATCAATATATATGTGATATTTACATTCTGGGGCTATATGCATCTTTTTGCATCCCAGTTTGAAGAGATTTTTCCATGGTTCTTTGCTGCCTGTTTTTTTAAATCTCCCTAAATAATCTGATGTTGTCAGCAAACTTGGCCACCTCACTGTTTATCTAACTCCAGAGTGATTTATAAGCACTTTTTAAAAAGGAACCCAACTATTTACATCCCTTCCAGAACTGAAGCTTCCTTAGTTGGTATTCTCCTTAGCTATTACCAACCAGGAGTGTTTGGTGAGAGGTGTTTTCAAAAACCTTTTGAAAGTACAAGTAAACAACATCTGTTGGATCATCCTGTTCATATACAGTGGAACCTCATACAACAATCGCCCCGAAAACAACGAAATCGCATAACAATAAGGTTTGGGGGGGGGGGGGGGAATGGCGCCCCTCATAAAAATTCTCCCTATGGAAAAAAATCATACAACAATATTTCAATGGGAAAAACCACTTAGCAAAAAAAATTGTTGTACGATGCATCCCATAGGGAAAATTGCTATACGATGCATGAATCGTATAGCAATTGTTTTGTACAACAACGAGCCGTGTTGAATGGATTAAAATCGTTGTATGAGGTACCACTGTATTTATGAACATTCTCAAAGAACTTGAAACATTAGTGAGACATGCCCTGTCTTTACAGACGCCATATTGATTCTTTTTCAGGACATTTTATTGTTTGCTATGCTTGATCATTTTGTTATTAATGCCACTTTCTGATAGTTTATATGGAATAAATAAGTGATCCAGCCTGGAACTTCTTGGATCCTACCACTTGGTATCCATTTTTTAAAAAAAGTAATGGAATTGTGGGGGGCATTCTCCAGGTCATTGGTTATAGAGGCACCTCTTAGTAAACATATTACATATTTTTAAAGGATGATCAGAAATGTCACATTTAAGTTCTATGGGAACTCTGGAATGGATAAATTTAGACATGAAGCTACTGTAAAGTCAAGAAATTGCTTTTCTTGCTATTATTAATCTCTCTCTCCCTCCCCCCACCTTTTAAACATTCTTCTCACTTGGGCAAGACTTTCAGTTTCTGAACAAAAATGTCTTTATTAGCTTTCTCATTTATAGACGCTTCACCTTTCAAAATCAAATGTAACTGTCAGATGTTGTTGGGATTTTCCCTCTTATCTATACATAATTTCCATTTAATTCAACAAGTCTCTTCCTTTAGGATTAGTTGCAGGATTACCTCTCATCTGGTTAGTTTCATAACCAGTTATTTCAAGGCACAGACTTTTGAGGTAGTTAGAAACATTACCATGGCTAGAACATGTCTATTCAGTCAATATAAAGATTAAATGATAGTTGATCTAAGATAATGGTAGTTTTGAACTACTGTAGTTGGATCTTATCTTTGATTCAGGTTCAAACAAATGATAAGAAATGCAGAGGAGGACAGAAATCTACCTGATTTTTAAATTCATTTTTGTAGAGCTTACAGGCTAAAGGAAACTGGGTGGAAGAATAGGCTACACGTATGTTGTGTCAGAGGGCAACTAGCAAGCAAGGGGTCAAGCAAAGAGTCAAGGAGTGGGGTGACGGAGATGATCCGGTGGGAGAGATAGGCAGGGAGTTCGTGACTAGGGAAGCAGCTCTGCGGATCTTGATAAGGGGCTTGCGCTTAGGATGTGCTTATCAGCTTGGTCCAGGAGACGTGGAGGATTGTTAAGGTTATGCCTTTGGGCACGAACTCCAGGTCGTGCGGGCTGCGCGACCTGGCCTTCTCCTGTCAGAGGCTGGTGGTTTATGAGCTAAGGGCAATTCTTGGGGTGAGCTAGGAATACTTTGGGAGTGAGAGCTGAGCCATTCCTACACATTTTGTTTTATGACTTGCAAGATTCAGATTGATTGCTATAGGAGATGTAGCCTATTGCTTTTAAAAAAACTATTACTGGGGGGCGTGGCTAAGATGGCCGACGAGTAACATCTTGATCCGGACGCTCGCGCTTATCAAAGTGGTAATTAATGTGATTGAGCAAAATGGGGAAATTTTAAAGTGGTATTTTTTGGCGATAAGACTCCTGCTTGCCTATTTGGAAAGTTTTGAAGTCGGGCGGTCGAAGTTTGGGAGGTTTCCTGGGCAGGCGAGGCTCGCGACGGAAGTCGTGGCTTTCCCTGCCGAGGAGCCGAGAACGGGACCAGCGAGATGGCGGAGATCTGTGGCGGCAGTAGAATCGGCAAGAAAACAATTGTATGTAAGTGCATGAAAGTCTATATGGAAAAGTTAAAGTTAACTGGGGATCTTGCTTAGAAGAGCCTGGACTTGGAAGCGGGTGGAAGTGGATGAAATTGGGCGGTCGTCCCGTTAATGGCGGCGGTCCTGGAAAACGAAAGTGATTGTGTTCTGGTCTATGGCTTCCCTGCGCCCCAGGAGAACCGCGGCGTGTTTTGGCTATAGTAAAGTGGCTTAAGAAGTTTTCGTCTGGGCTCCAGCTTTTGAAGGCTGCAGTGTGTTTCCAGTCTAAAGTGTGTGGGGAAAGTCTGCCGATTCACAGAGGAAGAAGGGGGGTTTCCCCCTGAAGTTAATGTAACCGCTGGAAAAGGGCGCTTTGATTTGTTCGCTTCAAGAGAAGGATTAACTTGTTTTTTTATTCCTTCACCGTGTGGATTACAAATAAAATTTTCTTTTTGGACATATTGCTCCTCCTGTTTTTCTTCCCTCCTTGCTTGGATTTTGGGCTTTTTTTCTCTTCTCACACCCCCCCCCCCTGGTGGCTTTGACTCAAACGAAAAAATCTGGGTGACCGTTTCCTTGGAGCCTCTATTTTCGTGGTTTGGAAGGCAAATAGTTGGACTGCTTGCTTTGGGGAAACGGGTCGGATGTGGATTATTATTTTCTTCTTTTTGTTTGGAGCATATTCCGGTTCCTGTTTTCTTCTTGTGGATTATAGCAACTAACTCTTCGCTGGATTTCTTCCTCCTTATAAGCTTTGTTTGCCTTGTTTGGATACGTGGTACTAGTGGTTGCAGTGGCATAAGCTTGTCTGGACTGACTAAGACTTTGCAACGTTCTGCAACACTGGACTCTCCTATTGCGTGTCATCATGGATAAAGGCACAAGAGGGAAAGCAAAAGAGGAAGAACCAGTAGTGAAGTCTAAGAGGAAAGAAAAAGCACCAATGGAAGAAGCCCCTCAGTCTTCATCACCGCCACCTGAGCCTTATGATCAAACTCAAATTATGGTGGAAATTGGAAAATTGTTCCAGAAATTGGAGAAGAATGAGGAATCAAGGGTGAAAGATAGAAATGAAATGATGAAAAAACAAGATAAGGTGGTATCATCTGTTGCAGATTTTTCAAAAAAGGTGGACTTAAGTTTGCAAAAAATAGAGGGAAATGTGAAATTGGTTCAAAATGAGGTAATTGCCATAAAAAAGGAAATAAAAGGGACTCAGGAGGCGGTGCGGGAGAACAAGCTGAAATTGGAAGAGCAAGAGAGAAGGATTGATGCTGTGGAAGATATGATGAGAAAGCAGAACATTGTGATCCGTCAGGTGGTTGAATGGACACCGGATCAGCTAAGAGAAAGAGTGGTTCAGTGGTTAAATGGTTTGAATATGGGAAAGGAATTTGTTCAGGAAGATATTGTAAGTGTATTCAGGGTGGGCCCAAGAAGAGGGAGGGTGGTTCAAAGAAATGTTTTGGTAAAATTTGCAAATTGGGGTGATAAGCTAAGAGTAATGGCTTTTCTGAAACGAGCTGAACCTGATGCCCTGAAAGTTGATGGTTCTGATGTAGAAGTTTACAATGATATTTCATTGAAAGAAAGAACGTGGAGATATAAGATGAGGCCTGTAACCAAATTGTTGATGAGTAAAAATATAAGGTACAACTGGAGATTTCCACAGCAACTGCGCTTTTGTTATGATAAAAGAATGCAAGTAATTGATGAAGGGACTAATCCATTGGAGTATCTGAGTTTGCTGGAGTTGGTAAAAACAGACTCGAAAGAGTGGATAAATTTTAAGAAAGAATTGTTGGAATCGGGTGCTCTGGGGAGGGAGTATGAGAGGGCAGAGGCTGGTGGTGCCACAGGTGGAACATCGCAGGGAAAGGATGAGGAGGAGGAGCTGTCGTTGATCATGGTGGAGGAGGAGACAAGTAAGGAGCAATGAGAATTAGATTATTAAAAACTAAAGTATTTAAACGATATAGAAGGGTGAGTAGCGCGTAGCACTGGTAGGTAGGCACATCTTGCATGTCCCCCCTCTCCCCTCTTTGGTTGTCGAAGTCGTCTTTTTTTTAAGAAGGTGGGGAGAGAGATAGTGTGTGTTCTATGTAGATTTGTGTTTTTTTGGGGGAAGGGGTTGGTGATGGCACGCCCAATGGAGAGTTTAGAAGTTAGAAAGGAAATAGATTATGGGAAATATTAAAATATTGACATGGAATGTGAAGGGTACAGGTTCTGTTCTTAAGAGGCGGAGGCTGGAATTGGTGTTGAAGAAAGATAGACCCGATATAGTGTTCTTACAGGAAACACACCAGAAGTCAAAAGACACGAATAAACTTTTTTTGGGATGGATTCAACATTATGAGATGGCGTTTGGAACTTCAAAAGCGAGAGGTGTGGCAATTATGATTTCTAAAAAATTAGGATTTGAGATTACAAAAAGTGTTGCTGATCAAGAGGGTAGATACTTGATTGTAAGAGGAAAAATAAAAGATGAGGAAATTATGTTGGTAAATATATATGCTCCAAATGATCATCAAGCGGATTTCTTAGAAAAAGTTCGGAAAGTAGTGGAGCTAGAGAATGTTGCAAAAACTATTGTGGCTGGAGATTTTAATTTGATAAGGTCGGGTTTAGACTGTACGAATATAGCAAGATGTGGAATTGGCTTGAAAGGGAAGGTTTTAGACAAATGGATGGCTGCGATGGGTTTGAAGGACTCTTGGAGAGAGATTAAGGGCTCTGAAAGGGCATATTCTTTTTTCTCACACGTCCATGGGACCTACTCGAGAATAGATTACATCTTTCTTATGGAAAACTTGATTAAAGATATAGAGGGAATGGAAATTGGGATCATCAAGGAATCAGATTATGCCAAAGTACTTTTGGAACTGAAATTACAAAAAGATATTCGAAGAGGAAGAAGTTGGAGGTACGATCCTAACCTATTTAAAGACCGAAAATGTAAAGAGCAAATCATGGAAAGGTGGAAAGAAAGTTGGCAGTGGAACGACAATAATGAAGTTACTTTTAACGTTGAATGGGATACCATGAAGTCGGTTTTCAGAGGGGAAAGTGTAGAAATTCGATTCATGTAAAGATCTAATCAGCCTCATAAGGAGCAGTTTATAGCCCCAGATAAACAAAGGAAGAGTTAAGAAGTCTAACAGAGTCCAGCTTCATTAGGCAGAGTAAGGAAGAGACAGAGAAATAGAGAGAAAACATACACACGACTGCAGTCTTGGCTGAACAAAGGAATAATCATGGCGTCTCTTTATTCAAACAGAGTATATCAGAAACAAAACTAAGGCACACACAACCAATTAGAATGTCCGAACCAAATAAGGAGAATTCTTCTCACTTTTCTACGCATGCCCAAAATCAAGCATTGTCTCTCATGTATACAAAGAGGCCTTTGTTTACAAAATGTGTAGAAGACAGGCAGACAGAAACCAGATACATTCCCACATGTCCTCCTTTTTCATTTAAATTTGAGTGAGGGACGGCTAATCATACCCCTGCATGTCATCATACTCCATAACTACTCCTCCATATACATCATCACTGTCCTCCTGGACATCGTACCCCTCCTGACTCCTGGTACCTTGTTCCGGAGGATGATACCTCATTGAGTACAATTGCCGTCGTGCAAAACCCGATGTCTCCCTTCTACGCAGTGGACATGTGTTACACATAGAAATAAGATTAGGAATACAATAAATGCAAAAACACAAAGATATAAGGCAAATAATAATAATGACCCCATAAAAGAAAACTTGTCTAAGGACAGACAAATCAGGCAACCAAGAAGTCATCCAATCAAAGAGATTAACATCAGTGCGTACATTGTTAGTAATGCTCTCCTGTAAATTCTGAAGTTCTTTCTCATTAGTATTATTCAGATCCTGGAATTTTACCCGACATCCCTGGTTCCTGACCAGTTTACAAAATCCTCCGGATTTTGCTAACAGGTAATCTATGGCCAGTCTGTCCTGCATTTGGTCTTGATGAAGCTCAGTGATTTCCATTTGAAGATCCCGTATGACCCTCCCTGTGGCATTGATTGATTTCTCCAGCCTACAGGTGAGTCCCAAAATGGACCTTCTATTCTCCTGGGAAATGACACCTGGGTATGATCCCAATGTGAGTGCTCCAGTGATAACACTCCCTATAGCTCTCCCCCAGGAGCTATCATCAGAAAGCTGAACATCGATTATCACTTCATCATTGCAACCAGAATCCATCGGGCCGGCAACAGCTCTCCGGCGCCGTGCATCTGCCTGAAGCGGCATTTGCACTTGTACGGGTAAGGTAAAATAACCCAATGCTGCACATTGATATTGTCCTGGATGGAAATTCGTGGCAACTCCATTAAAAAAGAACCACATGTTGGGATCCTTAATTTGCCATCCATTGCAAATTGAACCACTATCTATAGCAGAATAATCAGGAGTAAACATAGGAAACACATCATATATATCTTCAATAGTAGTGTTAAACAAGGTAAAATTAAGCTTATAAGAACTGTTATAACTACCCCATAACCAAAAATAATCATCACATCCTGTATAATTGCCTACATTCCGCAAAACCCTTTTTGCTTGAGTCCAGTGCTTCCATTTACTATTCCAGACCCCAGAACTATGACAGCAGAAACAAAGCCCTTTAGTGTACTTCTTGAATGTCATGCTTCGCCAGCGGGTGTTGTTAAATTGTTTTGGGGGATTAGAGAAGAGTGTAGACCTATCAATATGTTGCAAGTGTCCAATAACCAACTCAGGCGTGTTGAACAATGCCGGAAGAAAGGCCATTTGAGACACTGCCAGTGGATGCTCATAGTATAACGTTGCATTCTTACCATGAACCTCAAACATATAGTTAGCATGACGAAGCCAAAAGTTGGGGTTGCCCCCATGAGTCATTGTTCTTACAGCTGGAAGCACAGTAAGAAAGAAAAGAACAAATGTCAGCAAACTTAGTCCACTGGTGAACCACCGTCCTGGAGCTGAGTAACCTTCTTCTCTCTCCATGGGCGGACCGCTCGAGCAGGAACCCACACATTCAGGATCCCCTTGTTGCCAATAAACGACCAATGGCTTAGGAAGACACTCCTCTATGAAACAGGAGCATGCCCTGTTTGCTGACCAGTGCCATGTTATTACTAGCACCATGTAACTAAACGTGAAACATGCCTGACATTTAACACAAATGCAATATCACAAACCAATTTACATGTGAAGGGTACTGAAAACTCTTCCATGTACTTCTGGAGGTACCAATTCTTCTTTAGAGTCCACACAAACTTTTTAGTCCAATTAAAATGTCCAAATTAAAAGTCCAAATGTTGATTGAAGCTTTCTTCTTCTCAGATTACAACTTAAACACTATCTTCTCTCCAGCACAGTTCTTGGCATGGCAAGGTTGAAATTATGCCATAAATTAATTCTCACTGAATTCACAAGACAACCAGACAACCCCCCTTTTCAGCTTTTCAGGCAAACACACATTCCTTCATGCTCCAGCCACACCCATCTGTATTAAGGCAGGCAGATGAGGTATGAAGGCACAAAGAACAACTTCTCCAGAAGTTGCAAGTAACTTTCACACAGAAGAACAGTACAGGGAATTCCCATTTGCTTTCCCTGCAATCCTGATGCTTGAAACTTGGAACAGCCCACTCTGGATCTCTTTGTTTGAGGGTTGGGCAGTTCAAAATCAGCCAAAAACTGGAGTATGTCTTCTCCCTCCTTGTATTTTTGCAAAAGCCTGCTGTCCATAGAGGAAGGATCCACACCCCTTTTCCTCTGGACTTCTTTCATTTGCAGCATCTGAATCTCAACTTTATGATAAACTGCATCTGTTAGTTTGTACTTGCAAGAAGACCCCTTTCTGGGCTTGGGTTTTCTGCATTCCTCCTCTGGGCCATCCTTCCACTTCCTGCCCACACGTGAGGAATCAAGTTTACTACTCAGCTTCTCCTGCTCTTGTGATGAGGGCTGCTTCAGGGGTGAGCTGAGGTCTCCTGTGCTGCTCTTGGAATCACACTCCTTGCTTCCTGCCACTTTGCATGCATTAATAACTTCAATCTGTGATGAGGTCCCCACCATTTGTTCCCAATCAGCTGGCACTAGTTGTTTTTTAGACTTGGCAGGCAGTATTGCAGCAGTCCCATTTGCAAGAGCCTCTCTGTTCACTGGATATACAGCAACAGTTTCCATATCCAGCACAGCTGCAGTTAAAGCAGCAGAGAACAGGTCTTTTGTAGGGCTAAAAGTGCTTGATTGCTGCAAGGCAGGATATAATGTCCCATCTCCATTTCCACCCCCACCTCCATCAGGGGGCTCATGCTGTTGTTTCTCATATGATGGAGGGGCCGTCGCCAGAGTCCCTCCCTTGGCTGGGGGCAAAAGCTGTGGAAGGGGACCAGCAAGCCTCTGGGACAACAGAATATTTTTTGGAGTAAGTCTTTGAAGACAGTTTCTGACTTCATTCCAGGTATATTGCACTGGGACAGAAACCCCATCATGCTTCTGCAATTCATTCCCAACCTTATCCCAATCTTTTAAGTCCAGACAGTCATATTTGAACCAAGGACAGATTTTTCCTACAACTTGGACCAGCTGTTGTACTTCCTTCGTATCAGCCTGTTTCCCATTCTTATTCAGAAGATATGAGAGATCTTTACAAAACTCCTGCTCTGGCGAAGCTAGCACACACCCCATAATAAATCTTTCACTCACCCTGTTGGAATCTCAAGCGCTTGATTGACCTTTCCCGGTCGGACCTTTTTCTCTGGTCGTGGGTGAATGAGACCTTGTCCCTGGTCGCAGTGAGGTGCTAATGAGGTGCTAATCGCTAATTGCTGAAGCAGATTTCAAAGAAGGCTCTCATTGCAGTTCAAAGCCTCACACGGGGCGCCACTTGTAGAAATTCGATTCATGTAAAGATCTAATCAGCCTCATAAGGAGCAGTTTATAGCCCCAGATAAACAAAGGAAGAGTTAAGAAGTCTAACGGAGTCCAGCTTCATTAGGCAGAGTAAGGAAGAGACAGAGAAATAGAGAGAAAACATACACACGACTGCAGTCTTGGCTGAACAAAGGAATAATCATGGCGTCTCTTTATTCAAACAGAGTATATCAGAAACAAAACTAAGGCACACACAACCAATTAGAATGTCCGAACCAAATAAGGAGAATTCTTCTCACTTTTCTACGCATGCCCAAAATCAAGCGTTGTCTCTCATGTATACAAAGAGGCCTTTGTTTACAAAATGTGTAGAAGACAGGCAGACAGAAACCAGATACATTCCCACAGGAAAGTATAAAGCTGGCGAGTATTAAATATAAAAGACATAAGGTAGAACAGATAGAAAAAGAAAAAGAAATAAAGCAGTTACAGGAGGACCATTGAAAAAGTAAAGATAAAAAAACTTTCACTAAATTGCAAAGACTCAAAGCAGAGCTAATGGGCAAGGATATTGATAAAGTTAAAAGAGACTTGATTTATCTTAATAGAGAGTATTTTGAATTTAGTAATAGAAGAACTATTAGCAAGAGCAGCTAAGGCCAAAAGGGAAAAAAGAGAAATTGGGGTGTTGGTTAATAAACAAGGTTTAAGGTGTAACAAGAATAGGGATAAATGTAAAATTGTGAGGGAATTTTATCAAGCATTATATGCAAAAAAGGAGGTAGATGTGGAGAGGCTCAAAACGATTTTGGAGAGACAGTTAGGGAACGGAATAAAACAAGAACATAGAGAAAAAATGGAGGAAAGGGTCACTGATAAAGAGGTAAAGGAGGTAATTAGTGGGTTGAAGATGGGGAAAGCCCCAGGAGATGATGGATTATCGACAGAATTTTATAAAGAATTTAAAGATGTTGTGGTTCCAAAGTTAGTGAAGTTATATAACTATATTTTAGACAGAGGACAAATCCCGACCTCATGGTATAATACTATAATCGTTCTGCTGCCAAAATCGGGAAAGAATTTGGAAAGGGTGGAATCGTACAGACCAATTTCTCTTATAAACCAAGATGCCAAGATCTTCACAGCAATATTGGCTAATCGTTTAAACAGTTTTATGGGGGAATATATAAATGTTGACCAAGTTGGTTTTTTAAAAGGCAGGCACATGGCGGACTTGACTAGAAGGGTATTAGATTTAATTGATAATGTTAATCAAACGAAGGAAATGGTGGGTTTATTATCATTAGACATTTTTAAGGCATTTGATTCATTACAATGGTCCTCAATCAAGGAAATAGTTAGAAATTATGGATTTGGGGATAGATTTAGAAGGGTAATTGATCTATTATACCAAAAAGGGAATGCTAGGGTTAGAGTAAATGAAGAGGTTACAGATGTGGTAAAGCTCGAGGCAGGTACCAGGCAGGGATGTCCACTATCTCCTATCCTGTTTATCATGGCAATGGAAATATTAGCCAAAAATATAAGAGATGATTCAAATATAGAAGGGATAATGGGTAATAAAGTGAGCATGTATGCAGATGATACGTTGTTAATGGTGAAACATCCAGAGATGGTGATGGATAGGATTAAAGATCAACTACAGGTATTTGAAGCTATAACTGGACTGATGATAAATTGGGATAAATCAGAACTGATGCTGTGCAATATGGGGGTAAACGAGATGGGAAGGATAGTGGGGACACTCAATATACAAATTAAAGAAAAGTTGAAATATTTGGGGATAACTATTTCAAATAAATTGGAAGAACTTAAATGATTGAATTATGACAGTTGGAAAGTAGAATCTAAGAGTAAAATACAAGAGTTTCAGAAGCTGAATCTGTCATGGTTCGGGAGGATTGCAATTTGCAAAATGATATTGCTGCCAAAGATTAATTTTTTATTTGATGCACTTGCGATCCGTTTGAAGGAGAAGGAAATTAATGAGTTTCAAAAGATGTTTAATAATTTTTGTAATGGAGGTAAAAAATCTAGACTTCCAAAGAAGTTTTGGTACTTATCTCAGAAAGAAGGGGGTTTGGGCATGCCAAATTTGTTAGCATACTATCGAGCATTCCAAATTAAGAATGTAGTGAAGATCTTGGCAAGAGAAAAGGCAATTTGGGAGGAATTGGAGATGAAAGAATATAGGAATATTGGCAAAATGATCTTTTTGGGAATAATGGATAAACCGATAAAGACAAGCAATATTATGATGAGAGGCCTCATGGAGGTGTGGAAAAGAGTAAAGAAAGATATGGTCCCAAATCTCTCTCCAATCTTGGAATTGACTGATATGGTGTGTTTTCCGATAAAAATAGATAAGGAAAAAAAGGAAATATTGGACAAAAATGAAATTTCCTTATTATAGGACTGGTTAAAAGTTTGTGATGATGAAAATAAGAGGAAAAAATATTTGAAAAGTTAAAACTGGACTGGTTTCAGAAATTGAAGGTTGATAATTGGAATAAAAAATATAGAAGGGAAGTAGGGATAGATAGAACAAAGACCGAATTTGAAGAATTGGTATTAAAGATTAGAAGAGGGGAAAAGAATATTAAGGGTCTAGTAAGCCAACTTTACATCATATTGAATAAGGGTATAGATCCACAAGATGATTTGAAACGGAAGTGGGAACAAAATCTGAATATAAAAATAGGAGAGGTTGAATGGAGAAACAAATGGAAAAAGAGGATAATGAGAACAATGTCAGTAAGAATTAAGGGACATAATTTTAAAATGTTGTGGCAATGGTACTTGACACCACTGAGGCTTCATCAGATGGATAATAAAAGGGATAATTTATGTTGGAGATGCAAAGAAACGGTTGGAACATATGAACATATGTGGTGGAGTTGTAAAAAAATAAATGATTTTTGGGGAGGAATAGAAGGAGAGATTGGGGAAATAATGGGCAAAAGAATTAAGCTGGTATCAGGTACCATCCTATTAACAAATGTGGAAGGCATGGGTTTGAATAAGGAGGAAAAAGAATTATTGGAAATTATATTAACTACAGGTAGACAATGTATAGCCAGAAATTGGAAAAATAATGTAGTTATACAGATTGGAGAGTGGTATAAGGAAATGTGGAGCTTAGCATTGAACGACAAACTGACATGGGAGATTAAAGTAAAAAGGGATAAATTAAAAGAAAATAGGTTCTGGAGTATTTGGAAGCTGTTTGTGGATCACTCTCTTATGGCAAGGGACAGTTTTGGACCTGTACCATCTCAAAGAGGTTTCTGGAGATGATATAGATACTAAACTCTCTGGGCATTGTATATATTTCACAGGGTGATGTGTAATTAGTAAAGAAACAAAAAATAGTTGTAGCACTGAAAGTTTTTATGATTGTTATGGTTATAGTAATAATTCATAATGTGGGTATTCAATATTGGGGGTTATATGGTAAATAATCAGTTCAATTATTATCATGTGCTATCTCTTATGAATTTGATGTAATATTGTATTGATGTTGTTGTTGATGTAATATTGTATTGTATTGTTATTGTTTTTCTTTTCTGTATGTTTGTTAAAATTTAATAAAAATTTATTAAAAAAAACAAACTATTACTTTCCATAAGAATTTCCTCAAGGCAATGAAGAAATAGTACTTTATGAGACCTTCTCTCCTTTTATACCTTTTTAAATATTTTTTGTGCATTAGCAATGGTTTCTGATTGATTTGCAAGCCTTCTCTAAAACCTGCTGGAATGGTCTTAGGACCAAAAAGAGCTGAGTCAGTTCTTCTGCCATACTTTCTTATTCCTCCCAGTAGCAGCATATGATGTATAGTAGGAAAAGCATGGATTTATGTAAGTACATTTGTAAAAAGTGTATCCCAGTGCATATGTGTCACTTTTACCATTCATTATCTTCTTTTTGTCCTCTCCTCCATATACTATTGCTCAAACCTTGGTTGGTCATAGCCTGGAGGCAAGAATAAATCATATTTTTCTCATAGACAATCAATAGTACACTGAGAAAGCATAATATACAATGGGTTTGCATGTCTCATTGGCATTGCTAGTAAGTGAGGAACAAGGGTAAGCCAAGAAGTATTGACCTTCAAAAGTCTGGCATCTGAAATGAAAAGAAAAGGCAAATTTATACTCCATTGGAGATATGTTTTATTTTAAAACCACTGTGTACAAAAATGGGAACTGGACCGAGCAGACTGGCACTGGTGCTTTATGATAAGGCTGAGCTTGAAGGAATGAATGTATCATACCCAACCATTGTAGCATCATAGCATAGCCACTCAATGAGACATAAAATATCTTTAAAACAATTTTATGAACACGTAACTACAAATTCTTCTAGATGACTAAGAAAGATTTTCAGACTTGTTTTGCTAGTAAGGAAAGACTGAGCAACCTTGGCTTTCTAAGAGAGGAACAAATATTATACAATTTTTTGAAATATTTTGATGATTAAACAAAAGTATTTGTAGCAAAAATATTAAAGGGATCCATATATATTAACAAAGTATCACATTGTAGCTATTCCTAGGGCTGTGATGGTGAACCTTGGCACTCCAACTGTTCTTGGACTTCAATTCCCAGGAGCCCAAATCCCTGTGAATCCATGCAAATGAGTTTACTGTGCGTATGTAAACCCAATCCTGTGGATTCACAGGGACTTGGGCTTCTGGGAATTGAAGTCTAAGAACAGCTGGAGTGCCAAGGTTGTTGTTGTTGTTGTTGTTGTTGTTGTTGTTGTTGTTGTTATTATTATTATTATTATTATTATTATTATTATTATTATTATTATTAAATTTGTACTCCGCCTTACTTGCTCAAGTGCGAATCAAGGCGGCTTCCAATACAAACAGCATTCAAAGTAACAAAAGCAAAAATATAATGTAAATAACAAAATACAAATAAATTACAATTACAATAGAAATCTCCACGATATGGCAAATTCTCTAATACATCACTGTCCTAGGGTCATAGGTCCATCTGGTTTGATTATAGGGGACCAGCTTCACTTGATGCTGCCTGAGGACGTACACGGAAGGTCTTGGAGAAGTAAGACTATTGTCTTGTCGGCAGCCCTTATTCGTAACTATTTATTAGGAGCCCAGAAAGCTTGAATGAGTGGTTCTGGGAGGTGATTAATGCTTCTTTGCAAGTGGTCCTTTGTCCCTTTGATGGAGCAAGTAGAACAGTCATTCCTTAAGAACCCCACTTGAAGGAAACAGTTTATGATCTGACATCAGTAATAGGTTTCACAAGAATTTAATTCTGGAGTTGTTTGTGCAACGTATGGTCTATTTAATTAGTATATTAAAAGCACAGATTATGTTATTTTCTGGAATGCTGTCTACTGAGTAACTGAGATACTTTTTAGCAGGAAAAACTCCACAGATTTTGCCATTACATGGTATGAACAAAGACTGGGTATTGTTGGGAAAGAGGCAATGGGAGTGACTTTTAGTCAATGTGCAGGGAAAAGATGAGTCAGTAATAGGTTATGCAGATAGCATTGCATAAGTATCTTGCTTAAGAGCTATCATCTAACTCTTATTTGATCATCATTGTATTAATAGTTTGTTCCCTGCTTTCCTGCTATGTAATTTTCATATGCAAACAGAAAGCTTATTTCCCCCCTCCAATGATGTAATTGTCTTTGCTATTAAATAAAACATATTAAAGGGACATGCGGACAGGCATGTAACTTGCTATTTAGATAATTTTGGTGCTGTTTGGTTTGAATCAAATTATAGCATCTACATATGTTTTGTCTTAGATCAATCCATCCTGCCCGTTTTTCAGAGCTATCCCGCTCCTTTCTGTCCCAGTGGGGCTACTGTTTTTGGTGCTATTCAGAACACTACTACCTATCCCGTTCTGTACGCTGATGATTAGTTCACACCAAATTACCTGGGTGGTTTCAGCCCTGTGACATATTTGGTGGGTTGTGGTATTTAAAAGAATGGAGAATCATGGTTGGTGAGCCTTTCTACACATCATGAAGAATTCAGGAGAGACATCATATAACCTGGAACTACTGTAACTGATAAGATTTTGGGACAAAATAATTGGGACTACAGGTCATGAAGGGAGTATTTTATAGTATCACCTAGCTATTTGTACCATATTTTAAAAATTAGTGTACAGTACTTGTTTTTGCACAGAAAATTTTAAGAAGTTGTCGATAATCTTGGTAATCAAAGATGGTGATAGAAGGAATTACAGTAGAATTTACGGTAGCTTGTCAGTAAAGGGCCATTATTTCTTTAACTAAGAGGAAAACCTGATGATGCTCTTACATTTGGTGGTTTAGAGATGGAACAAATCACTAGATATTCCATCATCTTAATGATGCGTACCTCAGGCTGACATAATCTCTGTCTTCTTCCGTGTCTAGGCCAGATGTGAAACTGCCAAAATGAAGTCACTTTTGGTGAGTTCTGCAGTTCCTTTCACCTGACCTAGTATGAGAAAGATTAGCTGGCAAAACAAAGGTTGCTGTTACCAGTGTATGCCTGATTGTAGTTTAGAAATACCACAGTCTTCGAGAATGCTCTTTCTGTGTACCCCATAACCTCTGTGAAATTCCTTGAGGAAATTATGGTTCTCAATGCTGCAAAACCTAGTGGTATCTGTAGTTGGAAAGGAATGTGGGTTCCTTTTCAGTCTTTTTTGGAACACAAATATCAGTCATGTACTGTTGCAAAGCAACAGTAGCTATGTTTACCCAATCAGGGTAATGATGGGCAGGCCCTTTAATTCTGCTGTGATTGGATTTTTACTTCAGGGCTCGCATTTGCATTTCTGATGTCACCAAAGTTCAGCAGGAAGTGATGTGATGGGGAGAGCTCAATCGTTTGAAAGCAAAATGAGAAAGTGTGGTACGAAAAGTGCTGAAATTAATACACAATGGGATTAAGGGACACTATCTAGATTCCCCCATGGTGTTCAGTAGTGTTCAGAACAACAGAAATGGTACTACAATCTAACACAGGGGTGTCCAAACTACGACCTACAGGTTGGATCCGGCCCACGGCACCAATTAATCCAGCCAGTGCTGCCCTCGACTATTTTGGAAGCATAACGCACAGGCGCGTTCTACACGTGTACAAGTGTGTTCTACTTATACTTCCGGTGGGAGGAACCATGTGACCAGCCTGCAGCTCAAAAGGTTTGGGCACCCCTGATCTAATATCTTCTTCGTCTGCTGCTGCTTCTGTATCCGAATCTGAATATAGGTGATCATTATGGCGATCAGCCATGAAAACTGTTCTGAGAATATAATGCAGTGGCCTTTCATCTGCCTTCGGCATTGCAATATGACCCCTGTACCTCAGATCCAGTTCTGCAAGTCACTTTCTGGACCTGAGCCCTTTTGGCACACAAAGTCCTCATCAGCCCCTGGCCAGTATTGATGAATCTGCTGCCCTCCACCAAGATGGATTCCAATGGGATTTAATCCACTTGGGGACAATCACCCGTCTCTGTGGACTTCGGCATCCAAGGCCGCTAGTCCTCAGGGTGGTCAGGTTAGTTAACCGGCACCTGACACTCGGCATTAGGTAATTATAAACAAAGTTGCTTTGAATAGTAAGCTGGAGTGATGAAAATAAGGACTTGCAGTCTGGTGGACTGCAGCAGTGTAGGTCAGTGATGGCGAACCTTGGCACTCCAGTTATTCTTGAACTTCTATTCCCAGAAACTCAAGTCTCTGTGAATCCACACGGATGGGTTTACTACGCATATGCAGAACAGCTGGATTGTCAAGGTTCGCCATCACGGGTGTAGGTCATGCGTATGAATGTGATTGCCTCCTACTGTGACTCCAGTTTCGATGTATTCTTTAATCAAAGATATATTTCCACATACCTCTCCTTGAATTCTTGACCAGCAATTTTTATTCTGCTGAATTGTTTCTTAATTTAAAGTTAATCTACAATGCAGCCCATCATCTTGGAAACTAATCCAGTAAATTCAAGGCAAATAATCTGATCCACACCAGGCTCAACAAAAGCAGGATGATATCATAGTTTCAGATAGGGACAATACATCTAGCATACTGTATTTAGAAGTTTAATAGTAAACTTTTGAAATATTCTTGGCCTTTTTAGTCAGTGTCATACTTGAGGTATTTGAGAAAGTGTTTTATTTGAGTGAGAGGAAAAGTGAAGATAGATGTAGGAAGCTGAGAAATTGACACTTTGACATGGTTAATATTTGTTTTATCATCACATTTCACCATTCATATTGTGAAAAAGCTTGCAGGAAATTGTGATATTATTGCTGAGTGCTAGTAAAGCTATGAATAGGGACATCTATTGAACTAGACATATTAAAAGTAAGGACTGAAGACCACGGGCAAGTGAAAATAACAGCTTTTTAATTCAGCTGGCAGTTCCCAGTGGAATAACTTCTAGCAAGATCTGGGACCCCATCAATCTTAGACAAAGAATATTTATAGCCAAGCAAGAATACAGAAGCGAACTGCGGTTAGTACAACATCACCCTGCCATATGCTGTAACCAGTTAATAATAGATAGCTGGCATCCTGTTATTCAATAGCTGGCTTTCTGTTTTTTTAACAAGTAACAGAAAAGCATGTTCTTTGAGGAAATTCAATTAGTTATACATCTCAGCAAAACACATTTTCAGCATTGTTAGAAAGGTGATCAAAATACATTTTCAGCATTGTTAGCAAAATATATCTATCAGAGGTACAATGCTTAACTATGCTTATTGATTACCATAGTGATTAATATTGATTGCTATTTCACTATAGTATGGACGATAACTTGTGGAAATGGGGGAAATCAGTGCTGTTCCACTGTATGTATCTATTTGTATGACACTGTGTACCAGGAGAATGTGATGGAGAGTTTCCTGGAGCCAAATTGATTTAAAACAACTCTGTACCTTTGCCGGACCCACTCCCCAATAATGAGACAGACACTGCGCTGGAGGTTAACTGCGCTGGAGGTTAACTGGGCCACTTTATTAAATGATAATTCAATAATGCAATCGGGCCGCAATAGCATTGGTAAGGAGCAACGGTCATAACCAATTATAACTGACCCCACAGAAGCGCAAATGACCTAACCTCTGCTTCTGACGTATGTCCGGTGAACTGTAAGGTTTTGCATGCTGTGTCTAGCGTGGCATCGCCTTTTTCCTGGTCCGCACCTGGTTGACCATCCGAGTTTCCCTCTATCTCATCCTACCTGTGGCCAACCAAGTGCGTACCTGCCGGACTCATGAGGGTCATCCAGTACCTCCTTACCAGTGCTAGCCGCCACATGGGGAGGAGTCAACCATGATTCGCCGCCGCCCCCCCCCCCCCAGACCTGCCTGCCCCACAGCCAAAGCAGGACCAAGCCCCATGCAAGGAGGAGCACTCCAGGGCTTCCACACAACTGGCATCTACCATCCGGATCGTGTGGCAATCATATATTTATGTAACATATTTATTTAATGTATGTATGTTTGCAATACAGTATTCTAATTCTCCAATTTTCTTGTTATTGTGAAGGTATTCATTATGCAACTGTATATTGGCAGCCAGTTGAAAAATCCTTCCAGATTAAAGATGTTTTGGACAAAAACGGTGATGCTTATGGCTACTACAACGACACTGTACAGTCTACAGGATGGGGGATTCTGGAGATCAAGGCAGGCTATGGTAGCCAAGCCATAAGCAATGAGAACCTCATGTATGCTGCAGGTTTTCTGGAGGGCTATCTTACTGCTTCGTAAGTACCTCTCTAATTCAAATTGAGTGAATGAATGAAGATTCCCTAATTAAATATTACATTATATTATATTGTATTGTATTATATTGTATTATAAATTTATTTATTAATATATATCATATCATAATTTTAGCATTATGTGAGGAGATTATAAAATTATTAATTGTTGGCCTCCTGAGTCTCTGAAAGAGTATTAGACTTTTTTGTTACCTCTTAAATAGAGGTTGTGAAAAGCAGGCAGCATTACAGCAGATTTGCCAATATAATCTAAAATTCGTTCAAATTAGAAGCAAATTATTTCATTTCATTTCATTTAGATCTCCCTTTTCTCACAATTCAGGGAGCTAGGGTAGAGTTTATAATGATAAATTTCAGGAAAAGAATATTACAAACATTAAAAGCACTTGCATCCTTTGTTAGGAACTCTGCAGTCCAATCAGTGGGCAAAATTTAGTCACAAATAGTCACAGTAGTATATGACAATCTCATTAGCATTCTGACATGGTGCAGGTGTCTAGAAATGCCCTACCTTTCTTCACTGTATTTTTTTTAAAAAGTTGATTGTTACTGAACAATCCTATTTCATTTAGCTATCCAGTGTTCTTTATGTTGCATTAGAACTGAACAACTACAGTACTTGTATAATTAAAGCATAGACTCATAACACATAAAGATCATTATGTTGTCAGTCTATATTTATAATATGGAGGAGAAATGGAAAATAGGCAAAAAGTGACATTTTCCTCTCTTTCAGACATATGAGTGACCATCTTGCAAACCTTTATCCACAGTTGATTAGGAATGTCCTCACTGAGAATGAAGTTAAAGATTTTATGAGGTATGCACTTTTGTAATGAAAAATATGTCCTTTTAATAAGTGTTGAGTGAATAAGCACCATTTAAGTGTTCATATATACCCAGAGATATTTGCATATTTTTAGAAAACTTGCTGTTATAAGAAAAGTATATGCTACAGTGGTTATGATCCTTTTGCAATGAATCATGCTAGAGTAAGCTCACCAACTCAGTGGAGATTTGATGGGTCTACTTGGGAGGCAAGCTATGAGAAACCTGGGGAACATAGTCAAAAGTAGAGACATCACCTTGCAAACAAAAATCGCATAGTCAAGAAAATGGTTTTCCCGGTGGTAATGTATGGTTGTGAGAGCTCGACCATAAGGAAAGCTGAGCACAGAAGAATAGATGCCTTTGAAATGTGGTATTGGAGGAGAGTTTTGAGAGTCCCCTGGACAGCGAGGAGAACAAATAGGTCGATCTTAGAAGAAATCAAATAGTAAAGATGAAGCTAAAGTACTTTGGACATCAAATGAGAAGAGAAGATTCACTTGAGAAAGCCTTGATGCTGAGAAGAGTGGGGGGCAAAAGAAGAAGGGGGCGGCCAAAAATGAGATGGCTAGATGGTATTGTTGACGCAATAGGCACAGAGCTGGGCAGGTTGAGGAGGAGGATGGAGGATAGAATTGCCTGGCATGCGATGGTCCATGCGGTTGCAAAGGGTCGGAATCAACTGTGCGACTGAACAACAAAAACTCTAGTTGCAACTTACTATGCTAAACAAAGGGCCAAAAAATCAATTCATCTGTTAAGGTTCAATAATAGCAACAAAAATACAGATTTTTTTTGAGGTAAGTATAAAATCCAAAGTGTCCGTGGAGATAAATGTGAATGCCCTCTCAGTTGTTCAAGAGTAATTGTTTTTAGCTAAGTGAATTTAATATCTGAATATGAAATTTTCAGTAGACTGCCATTGGGTTTGTCCACAATGTGATGATGTCATGAGTCATTCAAGTATTACTCTGGTTATTCTGATATGTGTTGTGTACTGCGGTATTCCTCCATTCCTTATTCCCTTTTTAGTTTTTTAAGTGGGGTAGGAGTGGGAGGGTGGGTTGTTGGGTGGTCTAGTGAGGGTTTAAATCTGTTTTGTTATATTTTACTGTATTTTATCTGTTTTTACCGTTGTGCGCCGCCCTGAGTCAGGTTTCTCTGAGTGGGCGGCATAAAAAAATTCTAAGAATAAATAAATAAATAAATGTTTTGCTGAGAATTTGAACAACTCATTCCAGTATTGATGTCCCAAATAGGAAGGCTATTTATACTTTGTTTTATACAGTCATCTGTATAAAAACAAAGAATAAATCACCTTCCTATTTATGCTTCATGGCTTAATTCTTTGTACATTAAGTTTTTACTTTTGTACCACGGTGCAAAAAAGGATACCATTTAAACAAGGCAGAAGGCAAGAACAGCTGTTATCCCAAGAAAACTAAAGGCATGGAGGATTAGAAAGTGAATAGCAGAAAAACAACAACAAAAGTTTTCAAATGATGCTCCAAACGGCATTGATCAGTATACACCAGTGCAGTACTGGGGTCCTTATGACCAGAGCAAATTGCAGCAACTAGCAGAGGACCCGGCATTGCCTGGGGGTACCCTACCTGCGCCAAGGAGAGACCCGGGGGCCCTCAACCCAGCTGCCTTACCTTTTTGTCTGCTGTCGTTGCGGCCGCTCTCTCAGCCCCGCTGCGAGGTACTGTATCAGCCTGACTTTGGCCACCGCCGCCGGCCTCCCCAGCGACTACAGTCAGTGGGTAGCCATCACAGTCCGGCCCCTCCGTCCTCCCATGGGTTGTGTCAGGCGGAAGGGAGGCTCCATTTGGGTGGGTGGGCAGAGGACCCATGTATGGGCAGAGGCCTGTGGAAGGCAGCAGCCCAGTCCTGTCCTCTGCCCGCCCTCCCGGCTGTGGGTTCTCCCTCCCCCCCGAGGCATGCCTCAGGAGTGCAGAGGAGCCATGCCGCAGTGGCCGCCCGCCGACAGTAGTCGCTGGGGCAGGGGCGGCCGCAATTGCTGCCGTCTGTACTGGCGGCTAGGCCGTGCGCCACCTGGAATGCCGGGCAGACTTTGGCGCATGCGAGGAATTTCGCACATGTGCCACAGCCTGGAATGCCAGGCAGGGTTAGGCGCATACGTGGATTCTTGCGCATGCGAGTCACCTCTCCTGGTTGTTTCTGCCGGATGGAGGGCACGTTGCAGCCCCTTTTTGGGGGCAAAGACCCCAAGGCAGGCTGCTGGTTACCCACGCTGGCCACCCCAGACGTTGAAGGGAGGTGTGCATGCAGTGTCCAGCACAATTGATGCAGGGGTGTCGCTTTGTATGAGGGAGCCCTATGATGTCACAGATCTGGTCAGTTGGGAATTGGTTGAGCTCTGGCGATGACATCACAATCCCCCTGGTTGGCTTTCCCCCCTTGCTTTTCCCCCTGTCGGTGAGGGCGTCCCCTTTGCGGATTGATTTAGGGGCCGTATCCCTCCCCATGGGGCTTGACACCCCTGCAGTGACCGTCTATTTGGCCCAAGGTAATATGTGCTGAGTTTCAGCGCGATCGCTGCAGGGGGGTGGATTTGTATAAGGAACATACAGCACCGGACCTTGATTTTAGTTAAATAATAATAATAATAATAATAATAATAATAATAATAATAATAATAATAATAATAATAATAATAATAATAATAATAATAATAAGGAGGAGGGAGATGGTGTCTAAGACATGGAAAACTTCTTTTTGTCCTATTTTGATTTTGTTGACGTTAGTTGCAGGCTTTCACCCTGTGGGTACTAGAATACAGTACTGGTATGGTGCATGGAAGGATAATAGATCAAAAGTTCAGAGTAGATGCACCTATATAGTTCCTTCTGACCAAAAGGATGTGTCAACTGTATTTTGATTTCTCAGTAAGTGTTTACTGCAGGAAGAATCAGAGCCTGTGGAGAAGACAGTACTGTACTTATTTCTTTGGTTTTCAGCTGGGGTTATCAAACTTTTCAAGCCAAGGGCCGGGTCATGCTCCCTCAGACAGCTTCAGGGACTGGACAGCCATTTTGCCCTGCCTGCATGATGGGGACGGCCTGTACATTAACTAGGAACCACACGTGGCATTTCCGGGTGTGGTGGAGGCAGTGGGGGCCACATGAAATGGCGCCATGGGTCGTATCCAGCCCGTGGGCTATAGGTTGAGAACCTCTGGTCTACAGCTCCCACAGTTCCCTAGCATCTGTGGCCACTGGCTGTGCTTCTTAGAGGATTAGGAAGCTGTAGTCTTATAATGCAATTTTTCCAACCTTTGAAAGTCTCACGTAGTGACTACTGGTGGAAACCCAAGTTTTCTCCTGAAATGTCATGGATTTTAAAAACATACTGTAAAGTGAAATGTGTTCCAATGCAGGAAACAAGAAGAGTGGACTAGACAACAAATAAAAAATAACAAGGATGACCCCTTCTGGAGACATGCAGGATACATTATGGCTCAGCTGGATGGGCTGTACATGGGAACTCTGCATTGGGCTAAACGAGAACAGAGAACAGTAAGAATCATCACATTGTCTTTAAATTGCTTGGAGGCAAAAAGTGAAGAGAATTCAGACCAGTGTTTTTGGTTATTTAAAGACTGTGTGTTCTCACATATATTTTTCACTTTGTTGAACATTTAAAGCAGGGGTGCCCAAACGTTTTGGGCCGAGGGCCTGACCACGCCCCTCAAACAGCTGAGCGGGCCAGACCACAGTGTGTTTGCGCATGCACAGCGTGGACGCTTCTGCACATGCATGAAAGTGGCCATTTTGTGTCCTGGTTTGGTGCAGGAAACAAAATGGCCGCTTTCACACATGCGCAGAAGCATCCACGCCAAACTAGCAAATAAAATGGCCACTTCTGCGCATGCATGAAAGTGGCCATTTTGTTTCCTGCGCCAAACCAGGACACAAAATGGCCACTTTTCACGCATGTGTCCATATTTACTTCCTGGTTTGGGGAGGACATTGTGGTCCTGATGGAATAGCTTCGGGAGCTGTACCCGGCCCATGGACCATAGTTTGGGCATGCCTGATTTAAAGAATCCAGTTATATTGCAATTGTTAGTTTAGTATGAAATGGATTATTATTTTTGGGAATAATTATTTGAAACTAAAGACTTTTATTTATTTATTTATTTTATTTATTTATTCGATTTATACCCCGCCTCACTTGGCCAGGGCCAACTCAGGGCGGCTTACAATAGGAGAACTAAATACAATATAACAAATGAACACACCAAATACAATAGTATACAATAAAAGATTACAAGTTACAACTTTACAAATTAGTGCAAACATCATAACATAACATCAGCAAAGGGAGATGGCAATAGAACCATGGCTCCGGTGGTGTTGGCGGCGCGGCTTCCAAAAGTCCCGCCGCGCAACGCCAGGCAGGGCAGGGGAGGGAGCCGGCGAAAGGAACCGTGGCTCCGGTGGTGTTGGCGGCGCGGCCCTCAAAAGTCCCGCTACGTAACGCCGGTCAGCTGTGCTCCCACCTCCCCCGCCAGGCAGGGCAGGGGAGGGAGCCGGCGAAGAGGCACCGTGGCTCTGGAGGTGTTGGCGGCGCGGCTTTTGAGAGTCCCGCCGCGCAACGCCGGTCAGCTGTGCTCCCACCTCCCCCGCCAGGCAGGGCAGGGGAGGGAGCCGGCGAAGAGGCACCGTGGCTCTGGAGGTGTTGGCGGCGCGGCTTTTGAGAGTCCCGCCGCGCAACGCCGGTCAGCTGTGCTCCCACCTCCCCCGCCAGGCAGGGCAGGGGAGGGAGCCGGCGAAAAGGCACCGTGGCTCTGTTTAATAGAGTGAAGAAGGTTGATTTTCTGTACATGGCAACAGTGAAAATCAAAGTGACACTGTAAGAAGCTACTATCTTCAAAAATAAATAAATTGTTGTGTAAGCCTGTGATTGTCTGAGATATTCATGAGGCTCTAGCATCAGAGACCTGCACTGACTAGAGATAGCTTTCAACTTTATTGCCAATATCAGCCATTTCATTTCATCACACTTTCAGAATACAAGATGCAAATAAGTAACTGACCTTTCTATCCTTGTCAAAAAACCGCAAGGAAGCATGGAACTTGAGGTTTATATAGTTAGGATCATGAAAAACAAATTACCTTTACATGTTTGATTATACTTCCAGTCTAATCAGGAAGAAATTTGCTGAGACAAAGAGAAAATAAAATGCTTGAGAATTATTCATAGTCAGATCTGTGATGCTACTAAGTACATTTGTTTGATTTGTGAATTTCTGCAGATCCACACAACAGCTTTCTAACTAGCACATTCAATGATTAGCAATTTCAGTACATAAGCACTCAGACTGGGGATGCGGTGGCTCAGTGGTTAAGAAGATTGCCTTGTTAGCTGGACGGCTGGCAAGTCGGCAGTTTGAGACCTGGGTATTGCATGACGGATTGAGCACCCTTCTCTGTCCCAGCTCTTGAGGACATGAAAAGAGCCTTATTTGGGCATTCCCTGAGCAGAATTTCTTCCACAAAAATCCTTTCAGCCCAGAATAATTTCTGACATTAAATTATTATTATTAGCACTCAGACTTCCATATTCAGGTAATAATAACATTCAAGTCTTCTCTCTGTAAGTGTGGCTGTTGTATGTGCTTGTACTATTTAGTTACATAATTGTTGCACTTAACTAGAGACAGATTATTTTCTTCTCTAAGAAATCTCACAAGCCTCTCTCACCCTTGTCTCTCAGGGCTTTTTGATCATCCAAATCATGTTAGTGATTGCTTTCCATATACAGTACAGTAGAACCTCGGATAACGTCCAAACTCCGTTCCACAAGTTTGGACTTTATCTGATTTTGGACTTTATCCGAATCAAATGGGCGATGCATTGGATAACGTCCAAAAAATGGACGTTACCCGAGGTTCCTATACCAAATACCTCGGATAACGTCCATTTTTAAGCGTTTTTGGACTTCATGCAATGCAACACGTGTGCATGAAAACCGCGACTTTATCCGAATTGGTCTTTATCCGAATCGGACTTTATCTGAGGTACTACTGTAACCGCATTTGGGATAGTATGTGCAGAGCAACTAGACCAATTAGAAAGATCAAGAGAAATCTAAGCAATTTTATCCCTATGAAGAAAGAAACAATGGATTCAATTCTAACTAAGGTGCTTACACCTAGGCATATATTTTTCACTGTTGTTAAGGTTAACATGAGTCATTCAAGAATTGTCAGGTGTGTTTTATCCAGACCAAGTTTTAAAATATTTTTATTTGTACATTTGAACAAGAACTTCATTACTTGTCAATTTAATTTTTACTTACCGTATTTTCCGGCGTATAAGACGACTGGGCGTATAAGACGACCCCCAACTTTTCCAGTTAAAATATAGAGTTTGGAATATACTTGCCGTATAAGACTACCTCTCTTCCAATGCACACCAAATAAAAATTAACCCACACTCAACCCGAAGACGCGCAGCCCTCCGAGTCGAATGGGCAGGTTCTGGTGGAGAGCCAATCCACGCTCACGTTCTCCTCCTTGAGGTACAGGAAGATGTGTGCAGCTTGCTTCCCCTTGCTTCATACTCCCTGCACAGAGCAGGGACTCGGCCGCGGCACCCCCCACCATATGCGCCGGACATATGAAGCAAGGGGAAACAAGCTGCAGTTAAGTACCTGTCCTATAAGACGACCCCCGACTTTGGCACAGATTTTTCGGGGTTAAAAAGTAGTCTTATACACCAGAAAATACAGTAGTTCATCAGACTCCTACCTTTAAAAAGGATGAAGAGCCCTGGATATTCCCAGCCTATTTGTGTAATACTTTTTTTGATCAATCATAATATCAAGTAACACTGTCTGTGTATCTCTATCTCTATTTCCAGCCTCTCACTTCCTTTCAAATTAGTTTCCTGAATGCTGTTGGAGATTTGCTTGACCTTATACCTGCCTTATTCTTAGAATTTCCAAATTCAGACTGTAATGTTATGCTGCTAGGCTCTGCACAATACCAGTGGAATATGGGTCACTGCTCAGCTCTAATAAAGGTAAGCAAACAATATGTCTGTTTTACTACTAATAATAATTTCATGTCAGAGATTTATCTGGATTGGAATAATTTTTGCTGGAGAAATTCCGCTCAGGGGACGCCCGAAGGGCTCCTTTCATGTCCCCAAGTGCAGCTCTTGGGTATCGAAACCCAACCTTCCAGTCTCCAGCTCAGCATCTTAACCACTAAGCCACTGGGGGAGCTGCTGTTTTACCACTAGGGCTAAAGCAGGGGTGCCCAAACTTTTTGGGCCGTGGGCCGGTCACATAGTACAGGGGGCTGGTTGCTATGGCTCAAGGGGCTGGATTCGGCCCCCAATGCTAATTCATCTGGCCAGCGATGCCCTCGAGGGCGTCACGGGTCAGATGAACTGGTTTTGGGGGCCGGATCTGGCCTCCAGACCATAGTTTGGGCACCCCTGGGCTAAAGGATCGATGTACTCTGCTCCTCATTTCACATAGATTTATATTTCAATATATTTGGCAGACTTTTGTGGTTGGTTATAAATTACTGTATTAATAAGTATGTGATGATCAGGTTGATCCTGAGGTTTTTGATATAAAGTACTGTACATAGTAGTGGCTTACCAGTCCTTCCTTCTAGTAGCAGTTGAGGACCATATGGCTTGCACAAGGCAGACCAAGAGGCAGGTCACGTGATCCCATCTATTTATTTATTTATTTAATCAAATTTATACTGCCGCCCCCTTGCCGAGGCAACTCTTGGTGATCTTCCTTGGCCATTAATTTTTATTATATGGATTATTATAAATTATTGTTGCCTACTCCCTAAAGAAGCTGCGGTGGCTCAAGTGATTAAGACGCTGAACTTGAAGTCAGCAGGTCAGCAGTTCGAGACCCAGGTACTGCACGACAGAGTGAGGTCCCGTCTCTGTCCCAGCTGCTGCCAACCTAGCAGTTCAAAAGCAAGAAATAGCAAGTACTGTAGATAAATAGGGACCACTTTGGTGGGAAGGTAAACAGCATTCGTGCACTCAGGTGGCTAGTCATGCATGCCACATGTCCATGGAAATGTCTGCAGAAGCAGACAGCACTGGCTCTTTGGCTATGAAACAGAGATGAGCACTGAACACTAGAGTTGGATACGACTGGCTTTTGAGCAAGGGCGGCCTTTACCTATCTAAAGAAACCAAATTTATGATGTATCCTAGTTAATTAGTTATGCCAGTGCAATTGCATTGCCATAAGCTACAGCAAGAAATTGTCTTTAATAAGCTGTTGTCTATATCCTTTGTTGTGCTGCAGTTGAATGAGTTGCTGTGTAATGTGTAGCAATTCACTGAGTAGGCCCAGTTAGTTGCTACAGCTTACACCATTGCTCTTATATCAGCATGACTATAACCCGTAGGCTTCTGGCCACAGAGTTTTGCCTATTACAGCAAGACTTTATTTTAAAATAATTGGATTCCATCATTGTTGTAGGACCTTGATGGTGAACCTTGGCATTCCAGATGTTCTTGGACTTTAATTCCCAGAAGCCCAAGCCCCCATGTATCCGCATGAATGGGTTTACTGCGATTCATCCGGCCCACGCCACCCTCGTCGCTCCTGGAAGTGGAAGTAAAATGTACCCGTATGGGCGCGTTTTACTTCCGCTTCCAGGAGTGACAAGGATGGCGTGGGCCGGATGAATCGCAGTAAACCCATTCGCGCAGATTCGTGGGGGCTTGGGCTTCTGGGAATTGAAGTCCAAGAACATCTGGAGTGCCAAGGTTCGCCATCATGGCTGTAGGACATCCAGCTTGTGAAGATGCCTTCACATTGATTAAAGATGAACAGTGTTGTGTATAGTTGTGCTTGGTTCTTAATGTTGTAGAAAAAGGCAAAATGGATTTATCCTGGAAATACACAATACCTGCTAGTTGATAAAATAAATAGCAAAGAGGGGAAACATGAAATGTGGGCTATAGTATTTTTCTCTTTCCTAGGTCCTCCCTGGATATGAGAATATCTATTTTGCTCATTCTAGCTGGTTCACGTATGCTGCTACTTTGAGGATATATAAGCACTGGGATTTCAGAATTGATGATCCACAAACAAGTAGTGGACGTGCCTCCTTCAGCAGTTACCCAGGTATCTTAAATGTATGAAAGAAATGTCTGCCTTATGTTAGAACATAGGATTATTGTCAATGTATGGTACTACAGAATCTTGTGACATTGTGTGCAATGTAAATCAGGATATTGCAATACAGTCAAAAATGCTATGGAATTTTTCTGCCTCAGGATCAAATCAGACATATCAGTGCTTAAATCTGTAAAATAATAACAGCTGGGTTGTGTGCAGATTATTTGTGAGTATGAGAAATAAAGGCCCAATGGCAAAATGAGCGGAGGAGGAACTCTGATTCCCAATGGTAATGGAGGCAGAAGAGGCCATGCCAGATGGACTGGCAGTGAAGGCACACATTGTCCATATCCTCAAGGCTGCGGCAGTCCATTGCAGTCCCGGTGTTAAATCCTGCATGTAGCACTTCATGTGTGCCGTAGGTGATGGCTCTGTGATCATAGTGTGTGGGTCACTTCATGGCAAGATGGGATCCACCTAAAACAAATTCACGCCAGTGACATTTTTCCTGCTTCAGGGGAAAAAATGCATTCTCGAATACAAGTTGCAGTTGACGACAACAAGGATGAGAAATAAAAATAAAAACAGTTAATTTTGCCCACCTCCAGCCATCATAGTTCTGATTTTCGTTTAGCAGAGATTTTTTAAAAACATATGCTTTCATTGAATATACTTTTTGATATTTTAGATTTCTTATTAATTTCATATCTATGCTGTTTTTCTTCCACAAAGGACTCAGGGTGGTTCACAATAATTAAAATACAAGTAAAGTTAGAGGACAATAAATATACAACCGAGAAACAATTAATGTAATAATATTATCTTATTATAAATATAACATTAAAACATACTATAATGTAATATTATTGTATAAAATTGATCATATACACACTAAAAGCATTTAAAAACCCATCTAAAATCAGAACAACCATCTCAGAGGGAGTTTTCTTTGAATCTACCTTTTTTATCCTTCTACATTTAGAAAAGGCACTTGAGCAATCAAATATTGGCATCAGACACATCATAATTAAGTTAGGATATTAAACAAGATTTCCTAATTATTCAAAAAGAAATAATAGCTAAAACCCATTGCTTAGTGTAGTAAACTGCACTAAAATAGGCCCATTGAATCAAGGAGAATTTGGTGAGTGAACTTCTCCATAATAATAATTTCATGTCAGAAATTATTCTGGGGTGAAAGGATTTTTGTGAAAAAAACTCCGGTCTGGGAACGCCCAAATGAGGCTCCTTTCATGTCCCCAAGAGCTGGGACAGAGACAGGCGCTCAATACATCATGCAGTACCTGTATCTTGAACTGCCAACTTGCCAACCTTCCAGGTAACAAGGTGAGCTACTTAACCTCTGAGCCACCACAGCCCCATTGATTAGGTCTAGTGCCAAGCAATACTCTGTCTTATTCCTCTGAGGAGGAAGAGGAATGTGTCACCTTTTCCCTAACCTGCATACAGGTAGTAGTAGCATATATCTCAGTACCAACCCAGTGATACGCAGTATCAGAAGATGTACATGAGTTACAAGAAGTCCTGGTCCTTGTTCATACTAGCCTATACATTGGTACCTCGTATAATGAACGCTTCGCATAACGAAAAATTTGCATAGCGAAGTATTAGTTATGCAAGGGCGATACCCCGCATAATGAAAAAAAACCCCATTCATTATGCGGGGTTTTTGGTAACCGGGATATACCCGGTCTATGGGAACCCCGGATAATGAACATTTTTTTGTTCATTATCTGGGGCATCTCCCATTAGCTTCGCATAACAAAAAAATTGCATAGCGAAGCAATGTGCAGAATGGAGGTTTTTTTCGTTGTGCTGGGTTCTACTGTATTTTCATGTCTGTTTCCAGTTGCAAACCATTGTAAATCATCTATATATTTAATAATGTTTTTGTTGGGCTTTCCTCATTGAGGTCACAAGCCACATCTGTCAGATAGTTAAGTGCTGCCCTGTGCTAACCCTGTGTTCATTCCATTGGGTACAGGTGAAAAATAGGAAAAGACAGGGCTTGCTGGCACCTTAGAAAATAACGATCCTTATTTGGTATAATGTTTCAGTACTTGTAGCCCAGTTCATCAGGTTATACCTCAAGTTCACATGTTTATATGGCAGTGTAAGGTTATAAATAGACAAGTACTGTATGTATGAGATTGTATGAGATAGATTGGAGGGAAGGGCTGGTTACAATAAAAATGAAAGAGAAATAGAAAAGGAAGAGAAGAGAAAGTAGAAGCAGCAAATTTGTAAGACATGTGTGTTGCTAGGGATCTGCCCATGAGCACAAATCATTTTAAATGGATGCATATATGTGCACGCTAGTATTCATTTATTTTAACTTCAACAAATGGATGAAATTATTTTGCAAGTGCCCAAACTTGTGCTCATGGGCAGATCCCTTGCAACGCACAACATATCTTACAAATTTGCTGCTTCTACTTTATCTTCTCAGATAGATATTTAGTACTTTATATTCTTATGTATACCTGCTTTCTCCAGCATAGTTGGTTCTGTTGCTGATCATGTCTAGGCCCTTTGGGAACTGTCTGAAATACTGTCACTGCTAATTAATAAGGCTGTGATGAATGAGGTCATAAGCCCTGAGTGTTTTCTGTAATGTCTGATGAGTAGCTAAATGGCTCACATCCAGAATATGCAGTTGCAAAGACCTTGTTTTCTTTCATATGGTGACAAGGCTCAGTCAAGATTACTTGAAATGTGCTGATACTAAGGATACACACACACACACACACACACACACACACACACAAAAGCACACACACAAAAGCACACACACACACGTGAAGGAAAAGGAGACATTACAGATGAAGTAGGCCAATCATAATGGTAAAGGTCACCCTTGCTCAAAAGCCAGTTGTATCCGACTCTAGGTGCTGTGCTCATCTCTGTTAATAATACTTTCGTGTCAGAGATTACTCTGGATTGAAAGGAGTTTTTTGCTGGAGAAACCCTGCTCAGGGGACGCTCCTTTCATGTCCCCAAGTACAGCCCTTTGGTATCAAAACCTGACCTTACAGTCTCCAAGCTCAGCATTTTAACCACTAAAGCCACGGGAGGAGATGCCTCATCTCTGTTTACAGCCAGAGAACCAGCGCTGTCTGCATGTGCAGACATTTCTATGGTCATGTGACAGGCATGACTAGACACTCAAGAGCATGGAATGCTGTTATAGGAAGAGGCAATTTCTATTTGAAGGAATTCTTATAAACCCTTATATGGGGATTTTTTTTTTAGTAGTAACTGAGAGGAACCTTACAGACCTGCTGCTGCTAAGTTTTCATTTCTGTTTCAGTGCCTTCTCGCTACTATACATTATTACCGGAAATACCATTGCTTTGATTATGCGGACTTTTGTTTGCTAGCTGATGTTTCTACTTTTCACTATGTTCCCCAGGTTTCTTATAGCTTGTCTCCCAAGAATTAGTCACCTTTTTATTTCATGGCTGCAATCCCCATCTCCAGTGATCTTTGATCCCAAGAAAGTAAAATCTGTCACTGCTTCTACTTCTTCCCCTTCTATTTCCCAGGGACTGATAGGGCCTGTTGCCATTATCTTGGTTTTCTTGATGTTGAGTCACAAGCCAGCTTTTGCATTCTCTTCTTTCAGCCTAAGCAAGAACTTCGTTAGGTCTTCTTCACTTTCTGCCATTAGGGTAGTATCATCTGCATATCTCAAATTGTTGGTGTTTATCCCAGCGATTTTAAATCCAACTTGTGATTTGTCCAGCCCTGCATTGCACATCATGTGCTCTGCATATAAGTTAAATAAGGAGGGAGACAAAGTGCAGCCTTGTCTTACTCCTTTTCCTATTCTAAATCAAGGCATTTCTGAGAACCTCTCAGTATTGGGGCAAAGGCGAATCAATTAAGAAAATGAACTTTGGGCTGCTTTCTCTGTCTGTTTGGCTTGTCAACTTCCTCTATGCTACAAAGAGCCATCCTAAACCACAGGCTGTATGAAGAAATTGATTTAATCAGAACTGAGAAATTATGTTAACATTGAAATAGAATAAAAAGCTGGAATAAATGTTGTTGAGTATCTGTTTATGGATGACAAACTTTTTAATTTTGTATTCAGGCTTTTTGGTATCCCTGGATGACTTTTATATACTTGGCAGTGGCTTGATCATGTTGCAGACCACAAACAGTGTATACAATCGTTCTCTTCTCAAACAAGTGGTGCCAGAGAGTCTCTTTGCATGGCAGAGAGTCCGCATTGCCAACACGATGGCAAACTCTGGAAAGGCCTGGGGACAGATATTTGAAAAGCAAAATTCTGGTTGGTATATTGGAAATGGAAGTCTCTTTCAATTTGCTTCTTCTCTCGCTTCCCAAAAGTATCATGAAAATTAACCATCCTCACTACCACTTAGGTACCTACAATAACCAGTACATGGTCCTAGATACAAAGAAAGTAAAACTACAAAGGAGTCTTGATGATGGAACCCTTTTTGTCATCGAACAAATCCCCGGACTTGTGGAATATTCTGACCAGACAGACATTCTCCGAAGAGGTAAGAATTTTCATAAGAGTTCTTGAGTAAGAAGACTTAAAATTGGTTTAGGAAACACCCATAGCATTGTACATATCCCAAATTTACATTTGTGTGAAAAAGAATGGTAAAACATTTGATAGGGCAGTTGAATGCATGGTATAAACCCATTATGGCTTGATATAAACCCATTCTATTTGATAGTGATATTATCAAATAGAAAATAAAATACACCATAAGTAGTTTGTTGTAATTGTTTCCTTTGTACAGAAACTGAATTATTTTGCAGTTGTAACTTTAAGGCAGTTTCATTCCTTTTGTGGAATACATTTAAACTTTAAGATACTGTGATAATTACAAGTATGAGGCTTCACTAAATGGTAAAGGAGGAATTTCACATAGTTAGGTGTTGCCCAATGCTATGTTGGAACTAATTACAGTAATAATGAAAAAACTCTGTTCTGCGAGTTGCTTTGCTATGGGAGATGCCCCGGATAATAAAAAATGTTCGTTATCCAGGGTTCCCATACCAAAAACCCTGGATAACGAACTTTTTTCCGTTATGCGGTGTATCGCCCTTGCATAACGAACACTTCGTTCTGCAAATGCATTCATTATGCAAAGTATTACTGTACTTTAAAAAAATCTTTCCACAATTTGCACTTCCTTCTGTTGCACACTGGAACTCTCTTGTACTTCTGGCTGTCTGAGTGAAACTCAGATCCTGGAAGAGTTTTATGGTAAGAACAAACATTATTGAGGGTACGCAAAAGCAAAACCAAATTAGAAGATGGAGGAAGGAGCTCGTTGGACAAGGAACAAGATTAAAGGAGGCTATAGCTGAAGATCTCAACCTCCCCTACGTCACTTGGAGGACCCTGAATAGGCTGAAGGTAGGAGCCCCTAAATGTAAGATTCGGTATGCAACTTAGGGGTCCTCCTGGATTCAGGGCTGCTCCTTGCAGATCAGGTGGCGGTCGTGGCCAGGAGGGCTTTCGCACAGCTTTGCGTCATCTGTCAGTTGCATTCGCTCCTGGACTGGAACTCCCTGCTCATGGTCACACATGTCCTGGTGACCTCCAGGCTAGATTATTGCAATGCGCTCTATATGGGGCTGCCCTTGACGACCATTTGGAGGCTGCAGCTGGTCCAGAATGTGGCAGCTAGGGTGGTGATGGGGTGCGGGTGTTATGCTCGCGCCTCACCATTGCTTCAGGAACTGCACTGGTTACCAGTTTGCGTCAGGGTGCAATTCAAGGTGCTGGTTTTGACCTTTAAAGCCCTTCATGGTAGTGGGCCAGGATACCTAAGAGACCGCATCGTCCCAAGAGTATCTGCCCATCCAACCAGAGCAGACTGGAGGGGCTCTCTAATTGTTCCATCTGCCAGAGGAGCCCGTCTCTCTGGCACACGAAGGAGGGCCTTTTTCGTGTCCACACCAGCCTTGTGGAACCTCCTGCCAGTAGAGTTGCGGGGGCAGACAGAGCTGCTGCCTTTCAGAAAAGAACTAAAAACCTGGTTGGTGGTGCAGGTGTGGGGCCCGGATGGAAGAGTGGCCTCTGCCTGTTGGCTTATAAAATAAAGCCTCCCATCTTTTAATGCGGGCAGTTTTAATGTGGTTAGTTTTAATATGAACGGGGGGGGGGGGGGTTTGGGGTTGGGGTTGGGGGGGTAGGTTAGGGGTTTTAATTGTTTTTATATATATGTTTTTTAACCTGTTGTAAGCCACCCTGAGTCGGGTTCCCCTGACTGGGTGGCATAGAAATTTCAAAAACAAACAAACAAACAAACAAACAAATAAATAAATAAATAAAGCTCATGTTGGAGCTGCTGGCAGACACCCACACACAGTGTGAATGTGGAGAGATACAGAGTCCAGCCCATTTACTGGTCTGCCGACTGCTGCCAGAGACATGCACCAATGAGGACTTGGGTTTGGGCAACAACAAAGCAAAGAAAGAAAGTGAAATTTGATTTTAGGATTGTTGGCTGTTGTATCCCTGTTAAACTAAGCACTGTTAGAGTCACTTCAGTTCCGTGTAAGAGTATGAGAGCTCTAAAAATGGGTAGCAGTACTTTCGTGCAATTTTATAATCCATGTCTTTAAAACCTTTCATGCTTTCTCTAAAAACTCTAGTTAAATCCACTCACTGGCATTTCCTCCTTTTGCAGGATACTGGCCTTCCTATAACATCCCTTTTCATCAAAATATCTATAATAGAAGTGGATATGCTGACTATGTTAAAAAATTCGGCTTGGACTTTTCCTATGAGATGGCTCCTAGAGCAAAAATCTTTCGACGTGACCAGGGAAAAGTTGCAGACATGGAAACCATGAAATACATCATGAGATACAATAGTATGTAACTTTTTAATTTTCTTGTATTTCTTTAAAATATTGTCCTGTCCCTTCTTCCTCAACATGAAAAAGCTTGCCATCATTATTTAGCACAGCCATAGGTTCTACCTACTAATATTTTGAGGCAATATTCATGTGGGGGCGGAATCCAGTGTTCAATAGTTACTATATTTCAGAATATAAATGCAACATGGGCCAGAAGTGGCTGAACTTTTAAATATCTGGGTACAACTTTCAGAATTCTCATGGAGAGATGAGAACTAACTCTAACTAAAATTAGTTCTCCCTGAAGAGCTTCCTGAATCTTTAAATACCGTATTTTTCGGAACATAAGACGCACCCAATTTTTAAAGCAGGAAAACAAGAAAAAATATTCTGAACCAAACAGTAGTATATTTGCACCATCAACCAGTGGTGGCGCTGCATGGGAAATGAGCGGGCTAGCCAATTGCACGGAGGTAGTAAGCGATGCTCTAGCCTAGCGTCTTGCTCTCCCTGCAACCAGGAAGCATGGCTTCCCCCTCCATTTTGACCACATGGAGCAGGGACAAAGGCAAGAAAGGTGAATGAAACCCTTTCTTTTTATGCACAGGTTTGGTTTCCCACTGAAATGCATTGGGAACATACAAACAGAAAAGCTTTGGAATATTGTACAAGAAATTGATTTACAATGCATTTAAATGGGAAATTGCAATTTGATCCGTCTTGTGACCACCTGTGGTAATGGCCTGCCAAACATGTTTTTCTTTCCCCGGCCCCAGAACAGCTGTGGCGACGGCAGATGTCTTCGGCCAGCCACGGCTGTTGTGAAATACCATTTTACAATAGCATTGCTGGACAGCATTTGGACTATAAGACACACCCTCATTTCCCCTCCACTTTTTTTGGGAAAAGTGCATCTTATGGTCCAAAAAATATGCTAAATAAATTTCGTGTCAGAAATTACTCTGGGTTGAAAGGATTTTTGCTGGAGAAACTCCACTCAGGGGACACCCGAATGAGGCTCCTTTCATGTCCCCAAGATCCGTTATGAAGCACTCGGGTATCAAACCCCGACCTTCCAGTCTTCAAGCTCAGCGTCTTAACCACTAAGCCACCTCAGTGCTGCTAATCTTCAATTAAAAAGTGTAGTTAATTGTGCTTCATGCTCAAGGGGAACAAATGGCCTTTGCCATCTTTTCTAAATCTTCCTGTTGTCAAAATACAACCAAGTGAGATCCAAGTTGAATTGTTGTTAAATCTAGCACTCTGTCTCACCCGAGGCATTTGGTATCTATCAGCAGCAGTCCAAGCACTTGCATTCTAAAGAAGTACACAATTCATCCCCCAATTCATTTGGTGACCTTGGGTCTTTTTTTCCTTTCTCATTCCTTTTTCTCAGCCTAATCAACATCATGAGTTATTGTTAGGCAGTAGCACAGAGGGGAATGTCCCTGAACTTTCTGAGGGAAGAACACAACGAAAAAATATTCTTTATTTGTTTCAGAGCATCGCAAAATCTAAATTTGCAGATACATGTGAAATAAAGGGGACTGTGGCGGTTTAGATGCTGAATGTGATGACCGGAAGGTTGGCAGGTCATAGGTACTGCTTCAGCAGGAAGGGTAGCAGCGCTCCGTGTGCTCCGGTGTCTAGTCATGCCTGCCACATGACCATGGAAACGTCTGTAGGCACAGACAGCACTAACCCTTCGACTGTAAATGGAGATGAGCACTGCACCTTAGAGCCATGATGGCGAACCTTGGCACTCCAGATGTTGTTGGACTTCAATTCCCAGAAGCCCAAGCACCCTGTGAATCCACACAAATGGGTTTACTGCGATTCATCCGGCCCATGCTGCCCTCGTCGCTCCCGGAAGCGGAAGTAAAACACGCCTGCACGGTTAAGGCTCTTCCAGGTTAACCTTCCTCCATACGGGCGCGTTTTACTTCCACTTCCGGGAGCGATGAGGGCAGTGCAGGCTGGATGAATCGCAGTAAACCCATTCGTGTGGATTCGCAGGGGCTTGGGCTTCTGGGAATTGAAGTCCAACAACATCTGGAGTGCCAAGGTTCACTATCACGGCCCTAGAGTCAGATATGAATGGTTTTCAAGTAAGGGAGACCTATGAGATAGAGATATAATTCAGAACAAATTAAAATGTTAAAACGATTAGACTTTTTTGGGCTTGAAGTGAGTTATTTCAGTGCCATTATCTTGGCCATTTAATAGATTTTTTTGCATCTATGGTAAAGCATAAATTGTATCCATATAAATGCTGCAATGATTGAATTTCTTTACTTTTATAGAAAATTTGTCCCATAGCCAGGCAGACCCATTTTACTTGATTAATTTTATGAAAGGTAAAAGTAAATGTTGCCCTTGCTTGAAAGCCAGTCATATCTGATTCTAGGGTTCAGTGCTCATCTCTGTTTATAGCCAAAAGCCAGCGCTGTCTGCATCTGCAGACGTTTCTGTGGACATGTGGCAGGCATGACTAGACACCGGAGTGCATGGAACGCTGTTGATCTCCCCACTGAAGTGGTACCTATTTATCTACTTGCTATTTCTTGCTTTTGAACTGCTAGGTTGGCAGGAGTTAGGACCGAGTCGGGAGCTCACTCTGTCGTGCAGTATTCGGGTCTTGAACTGCTGACCTGCCAACCTTCCAGTCGTCAAGCTAAGCCACTGCAGTCCCACAGTCTTATGAAAACAAACTTCAGAATTGGTCCTGTGCTGACCGTGACTACCAGAACTTACTTAAATGCTGTCCAATTCTGTTCTGCAGACTACAAGAAAGAGCCTTATGCAAGACACAACCCCTGCAATACCATCTGCTGTCGTGCAGACTTGAATGCAAAGACTCCAGTTCCTGCTGGCTGCTATGACTCCAAGGTAACAATTTCAGAGGGAATGACCCACAATAGATGCTTGTAGAGATGAGAAAACATTGATTTGTTCATTCATTTGCTCAATCTGTACATTCTCAGATACATAATCCCTTGCTCACAGGTGTATCATTGTACCTACCTGTGATAGGTTATGTGTGGGATTTCCTGTATCAACTGCTCACCAAAATCACCAATGAATATAACCTCTATATCTGTGATGGCAAACCTTGGCACTCCAGATGTTCTTGGACTTCAGTTCCCAGAAGCCCAAGCCCCCGTGAATCCACACGAATGGGTTTGCTGCAATTCATCCGGCCCCTGTTGCTCCTGGAAGTGGAAGTAAAACGCGCCCGTACGGACGCGTTTTACTTCCGCTTCCAGGAGCAACGGGGGCGGTGTGGGCCGGATGAATCACAGCAAACCCATTTGTGTGGATTCATGGAGGCTTCTGGGAATTGAAGTCTAAGAACATCTGGAGTGCCAAGGTTCGCCATCCCAGCTCTATCTGTATTTTAAAAACTGAACTCCTAAAAAAAGCAACAGATTAAAAGGAATTGTCAGCCCACAAACTGGATGTAAAGATAGCCGCAAAAAAATTAAAGCCAGAATTATCCCCATGTTGTGAAGAATGGCCATTTCAGTAGCGAAGCTGTGAACTACTCCTGCTTCATGCTACAAATGACTACAAAATAGATTTAGCTTTCACCCCAGGGAAATTAGTCTTGACTGTTCAAGTGCCAACATAATCTTGTGGACGGCTGGATTTGCATGAATGAAGATGGCTGCAGAAATCATTAAATGTCTTGCTTCTGCCCTGCAACATCAGCCCCTTGCCCTGCCTAAGCTTGCAAGGTCAGCGGAAGTAGTAAAAATAAGCTAAGAATAGGCTAGTCAGTCTGCTAGCTTTTCATTGTGGGGGTAAATGGTCATCGAATATCAAGCATTTCCCCTTATAATGTGAGAATAATAGTCTGCTTAGGCAAGTACTAGCAGAGCAGCTCTTGCTGTGTCTTCCGGTTGATTCTTTCTTTTGCCCCTTGACCACGAAAAGGTCTTCCGCCTCTTCCTTGCTACACAGAAGTTTTGAAACATTTTCACAAACATTTTCATATTCCTTGCAGTGGAAAATCTGAACCATATACTCACATTTTAGAATATTTTCAAAATTGTGTTTGTGTGCATATCTATGTAGGAATATACAGTAAAACCCTGAGTTACAAAAAAGTCAGTTCCGTGGCCTATTTTGTAACTCACATTTTTTCGTAACTCAAGGCAACCCATAGAAGAAAATAAATTTAAAAAATGGAGTGATTTCCTACCTTCTAGCTGCTGTTGCTCCTTTTCTTTCACTTCTGGAGGTGTGGGTGAGTGGCTGGGAGTGATTTTCAGTGCCCAAAATGGCTCCACCGCCATTTTGGGTGCAAAAAACTGACTTTTTCGAGATACGAATATTTTTGTAAACCTGGGTATTTTCGTACCTCGGGGTTGTTTCGTAAATCGGAACCCCCGGTTTACAAAAAGAATTTTCCTAACTTGAAAAATTCATATCTCAAGGCGTTCGTACATCAAGGTTTTACTGTATAAAGGAAATTTATTGCCACCACCAACTGCTATTTAAAGTGAAGTGACCACTTTATTGTATCTCTTTGATTATACAGTGGAACCTCGTTTAACAAACGGCTCAGTTAATATAAAAATCGCATAACAAAAGGAAATCCATAGAAAATAGTGGCTCAGTTTACGGAATTCCCCCCCCCCCCCATAATGGATTAATTGGTTTTCAGTGCATTCCTATAGGAAACCACATTTTGGTTAAATTATTTTGGTTTTCAATGCATTCCTATGGGAAATTGCATTCAATGCATTACTATGGGAAATTTGGTTAAAGTAATTTTCGCTGTAAGAAACATCCCGGAGAATTTATTTATTTTATTTTATTTATTTAGCCGTTCCCACTCTCCTCCAACCGGCTGAGGGGAGGAGCTCAGGGGGCTCTGTGGCAGGGATGAATGCATTAATTACATTAACTGAAGTTCCACTGTAGTTCAAATGGCCCTATATTGTTTCGGAATCCTGTTAATGTTAATGAAGATAGTAGATGAGGACCAAGTGTTCATCTGATGTACATGTTGGTGGCGCATTGGTTTACTTTGAGAGGAATTGTTCTCCTTGGGAAACACCCACCCTTCCTTTCTTATTTTCAGTAAAGTTTTCTCCTGTGTTCCTTTACAGGTAGCAGACCTCAATATGGCTGCAAAGTTTGCAGCCTATGCCATCAGTGGCCCACCTGTGGAAGAGGATCTACCTGTCTTCAGCTGGACCCGTTTCAACCAGACAAAGCACCAGGGCTTGCCAGATTCGTATAACTTTGATTTTATCATCATGAAGCCAGTGCTGTGAGACTGCTATCAGATGTTTAAGAAGACACAGGAGAGATGTTTTTCTTCCATACATGTTTACTACCTGCCAAATAAACTGACCTGTGCCCATGTGGGACTCCACCTTTGGTTTCCTAAATGGTGTCATATTGTTTGGGATTGGGTGGAGAGGCATTGCAGTAACGTCACAAGAAAATGCAGTGAAAACTAGAAAATGTGGTACAGATCAGCAACCGAACAAGTAACTTTACTCTCTGTGTATTTAATTTTATATACAACAAGGAAGGAATTTCAAATCATGTGTTACATGCTTTCCTGGTCTCTGCAAGAGGTTTGAATTGCAGCTCAGTTCATTATAATTATACCAGAGGTGGGGAAAGTTAGTGTGTTTTACACTACAACCGGCCATGATGGCTGCAGGATCCCTGTAGTTACAATCTAAACAAGTACCTTTTCCCATTTCTAACATGCACATGTTTCGGTGCAGTAGGGAACTTTAACTGGTTTTAGGTACTTTTATAGTTATAGGATGTGTTTGGTCTCTAGTTAAGTATGTTTTATACCAGTGGTGGCGAACCTATGGCATGTATGCTAGAGGTGGCACTCACAGCCCTCTCTGAGGGCACACACACCATCACCCTAGCAATGAGTTTGCCCCACCCCTCTGCTCAGCAGCCCAATGGGATTGCTTCCTCCCTCCCCCCAACACAGAGTTCACCCCACCCCTCTGCCCAGTAGACCAATAGGAGCGCTTCCTCCCCCAGCACAGAATTCACCCTGTCACTCTGCCCAGCAGTCCAATGGGAGCGCTTCCTCCCTCTCCCCAGCACAGAGTTCACCTGCCCCTCTGTTTGGGCACTCGGTCTCTAAAAGGTTTGCCATCACTGTTTTATACCAAAAGCAAGCAGCTTTTAGCATTCTTTTTTGTTTGTTTTGGGAGGGAGACTCTGAAGATAGTTTTTGAATACTTTTGAGCAAAAATAATATAAAGAGTTACTTATTTAAAATTATATACAAACAATAACTACCATGGGGGAAGGGGATATTGGAAGAGTAATTGTGAACAAGCCTCCTGTGAAGAAGCAGTATATTTGACTAGACAGCCCTGAGATCTAAAGTACAAAGTGAAACTAAAAATAATTTGGTTCTTGTTGGTTTCTCTTTGCCATTCATCATGCTTATATCTCCTACAGACATAGCAGTCTGCTAGAATTGGAATCATTACTTGAAAAAAATAAAGAGAATTTCAAATGTGTAATGTATCATTTCACTGTAAGGAATGTTTAGACTCAGACATGATATTAAGGAGGACGAGTAGTGCTTGCCATGGTTGTCTTCAAACGTTAAACCTCTTATTGGAAGGCAAATTAAGTCATATTCAAAAGTTGAAGTATTAGGGGTAGTGGGGGAAGAACAATATTATATGTAGCTTGCAAATAAAAAAACAAGGCTTTTTTTGGCTGGAATTAGATGCATGTTGGCTCACTTATACTGTATAGTACATTCTGGCCAGCACAATAGCTCTGGGAAACTGCTGCCAAACGAACTCTCCACTATACCTGATTATGTCAATGCAATACAAATCTCCTCTTTTATATTTTCACCACAACAAAAAGCTAGAAGTAACATCTACCAGTGCTAAGAATAAAGTAGCATAACATTCATGAATTTTGCTGCTGTTGTTAAGAGCTATAAAGGTGCTTCTAAATTACGGTGACATCCCACCCACCCCGGTGATCTTCCCATGTCCTACCTAACAGCCCAGCTCAGATCTTACAAACTGAATGCTGTGGCTTCCTTGATGGAATCAGTCAATCTCATGTTTGTTCTTTTCCTTCCTTCAACTTTTCATAACATCATTGTCTTTTTCCATTGAGCCTTGCGTTCTTAGAAGGTGAACAAGGTACAACAGCTTCAGTTTTGTCAGTTATTTCCAGAGGGAGTTCAGGCTTGATTTGATCTAAACTACTTGGTTGTCTTGGTTGATCTAAAGCCATGATGGTGAACCTTGGCACTCCAGATGTTCTTGGACTTCAATTCCCAGAAGCCCCCGTGAATCCACACGAATGGGTTTACTGCTATTCATCCGGCCCACGCCGCCCTCGTCGCTCCTGGAAGCGGAAGTAAAACACACCCAGATGGGTGCGTTTTACTTCTGCTTTCAGGAGTGACGAGGGTGGCATGGGCCGGATGAATAGCAGTAAACCCATTCGTGTAGATTCACGGGGGCTTCTGGGAATTGAAGTCCTCCAAGAACATCTGGAGTGCCAAGGTTCGCCATCACGGATCTAAAGTATCTGCAAAGCTCTCATCCAGTACTTATTTCAAAAAAGTAAAAAAAATTCCTGTTGGCTTTCTTCCTTGTTCAGTTTCCATCTGTACATAACGGTAGTACAGTAACTGGAGATAGTGCCTCCAGTGACATATCCTTACATTTGATGATCTCCTCTAGTTCCTTCATAGCTGCCCTGCTAAGATCCAGTCATTTTATTATTTTTTGACTAGTTTCTGTTGGAACTGATGAATGAACCAAGATATATAAAATATTTAACTATTTCAGTGCTTTCAGAAAGACCAAACAGTTTTTCATCCTTGCTTTTTCCTTGTATCTTGCATTCTCCACATATACCACCAGGTCGCAGCAGTATCTCATTGGTGCGTGTGTGTTTTCCAACATCATGATCTGTAAGCATCGTCCACAGAATTCAAATTTAACACAGCAGCCCAAACTTCTAGTTTTCCACTACATACTAGCTAATAAATTTTCTTCCATTTTAAATTCATGAATATTAATCATTCTTATGGGAAATAATGTACATGTAAGAACAGCAAAAAACATTAAATATCAATATAGTTATGGCATAATTAACTAGTTAAATCTAAATTCCAGGCGTCACCATGGTTTTCCCCCCTTTCAGATTACCATTTTATTTGTCAGATAACAATTTGTCTTTTAATTCAAACTGTTAACATAAATATCATCAGGCTCAACTTCTCAAAAGAGAAATCCCATAGTGTTTTACTGAAAACGTGATTGACAGCATGATCCATGAAAGCCAAACTTATACTTCCAACTAGAGCTAATCCATTGCTGAAGAGTTGTTTTACCAACCATATTTAGGTCTCAGGCTTGAAGAAGCAGCATAATTGTTATGACCAGATATGAGTAAAGCTAGTTGTCTGGATGCAATCAAATGTGTACATTTATAATAAGATATCATTAATATGTGTATGTTCTCTAATTACACTGTACATACATATTAGATTGTAATCTGTAACAATAAATTTTAATGGGAAACATCCCAAATGTTAAAACTTTATACATACATACATTAAAAACATCCTTTATGTTTGCTGTGCCCTGGAAAGCCTAATACACAAACCTAGAATATATTGCTATGTCTACTAAACATTTTCCTATAGCCAGAAATTATAAAAGACTTTGTGAAAAAAGAAACAAGCTTCTTTTCAGGGAAGTCTAACTGTCAACACCGAGCTTCCTGTGGCAGAATCCAAGCAATACAACCCTGGGGATTTCTCAAGGATTTTTTTGCTTGAAACCACAATAGTTATGTCATATCTATAGATTTCTGATACGTAAATGAAAGATTTCAGATTATAAGCAAGAACCTAGGTCAGTGATGGCGGACATTGGCACTCCAGGTGTTCTTGGACTTTAATTACCAGAAGCCCAAGTCAGCACTCCTGCTCAGGGTTGCCATAATTCTCTCCAACAAAACCGGGACAGAAGTTTCCCTTGCTCAAAAGCCAGTTGTATCTGACTCTAGTGTGCACAGCAGTGCTCATCTCTGTTTCAAAGCCGAAGAGCCAGTGCTGTCTGCTTCTGCAGACATTTCCATGGTCTGTGGTCATGTGGCAGGCATGACTAGACACTGGAGCGCACGGAACACTGTTACCTTCCCACTGAAGTGGTCCCTATTTATCTACTTGCAATTTCTTGCTTTCAAACTGCTAGGTTGGCAGGAGCTGGGACAAAGACGGGAGCTCATTCTGTCCTGCAATACTCAGGAATCAAACTGCTGACCTGCTGCCTCCTAGTCAGCGTCTTAGCCACTTGAGCCACTGCAGTCCCGCATTATTATTACTTCACGTGATATTTTCAAAGATAGTGGTGTTAACTATTCTGAAATAACATTAACATTTTATCTTACTTGCATAATTGGCACATTGCTTCAAACTCTGTCCTTTTTTTAATTGATGGAAAGTTTTTCGTGTAATTGCTGTTAAATTTGGTTTTCCGTTTCATAGCCATTTAGATTTTTGCTATAAAAATAACAATTATGAACACTATTAAGCAACAGGGGCTAAAATCCTGTTTTAATCCTAAACCCCCAGGGAACACCTTCTTATTTTCTCTTTTAATTTAACAACTTGCCCATTTTAAACTACTTACTCATCTAGAATCCTATACAGATAGAAATATTAATTATATTGTAATTTTCTATTTTAAATATATTTCAATATTCAATCTTATTATATTCTACCATTTAAATCAAAATCAGTTTTTATTAATGTCATTTAATAACACTACTATTGTTAATTTTTTTCTGAGTGCCACAGCAGACTACAACAGTGCCTCATTTATTCAGGCATACTATACCTTGTGGAACAGCTCTTGGAAGATTAAAAATTAAATTAGTTGACATGAAATATGGAATCCACAAAAAAATTCTCCTCCATTTCATATCTAGCCCCTGCAGATTTTTAGGTTCAGCCCAATGGGAGAGGAGATTCTAGGAAGGGGGGTGGGTAAAGGCAAAGTCTGCGTCTGTAGACGTTTGCGTGGACATGTGGCAACAACAGTCATGTCCATACACCAAAGTGTTGTGGCACCTTAAAGAATAACTCCTGTTTTGAAATTAACTTGTATAGGTTTACCAGAGATCTCTGTCTTTCGCCACCAAGCTGGTTGTGCTGCAGCTATAGATGCTGCCTGCTGCTTTCAATAGAGGCAAGGAAAAGGTGTGTGCGTGTGCTCCCCCCTCTTTCTTCCTACTAAGCTGCCACCCCCACCTACTGGTTCTTCAATAGAAATGCAAGAAAAAGCACACCCCTTGGTTTCAAAACCATGAATTTGCAATGTTTTATATGGAATCGGGCGGGACAACTACAAACCGTGGAATTCACGGAAAACCGTGAGATATGGCATCTCTACTCCTGCTGATCAGAGCTTCTGGGAATTGAGGTTCAAGAATGGCTAGAGTGCCAAGGTTAGCTATATCACGGACATATCTTGTTATACCTCATAAAGTGTCTTGCATAGCGAAGTTACAATGTTGCTGCTACCTTTCTTGCAATTGAATGGGTGAGAAAACATGATTTTAAAAAAGAGGACTACTGCTAAATATTCTCAGGTGACATTTACTAAAATAGCAGAGGCTGCTGTGTCTAAATTATAAGGTAGGGTTTGGCCTACCTAGAGACTGAGCAGGCACAAAGTCTAGGTGTAATCATTGGGGATTTGCACAGAAGACGGTTATTCAGCTTGAATAATCATTTACACTGCACAACAATGATTTTGCTACTGGGAATAACACACGTGATTTACATGATATTGAGTGTTCTGATTCCAAATCTGAACTCAGAATTTGCCTTCATGTACATGCTATAGCTGTTCAAATGGTCTGTAATTGGGTAATTATTTTTACATGGGAACATTATAACAGTTGCAGCTACCACTATGCCTGCTGCCACCTCAGCTGAATCACATCCCCTGGTGGCATGCAGTGGCCGGGCATGTCTTGGCAAGTAAGTGAGCTGACGTCAGAAATAGTATACTATATATAAGGCGAGATGGACCAAGGGAAACCATCTTATTGGATAGTACAGCTAGGCCAGGCATTCTCGACCTATGGCCTGTGGACCAAACCTGGGCCCCGACGTCAATTCTTCTACCCCCCCCCCCCCTCGCTGATCCCAGAAGCGGAATTAAAATGTGATCAGCGCATGTGCAGAACGTTCTGTGCATGTGCAGCATGCATTTTACTTTCACTTCTGGGTGGGAGAAACCACATGACTGGCCCGATCAGTACAGGAGGCGTGGTCAGGACCGTGACCTGAAAACCTTGAGAAAGCCTGAGTAAAGCCATAGTCTATTTTGAGCTAAAGATGAGTAGGAACAGCTGTGTTAATAAACCAGACAATTTCTGCTACATTTGTGGCAACAACAACAAAAGTACTCTGTGTGATCAGCGCAAAAACCTAACTAAGAGGGTGAGATTTGCTAACTTGAGATCCTGACGTCCTTGGCAGAATCAGACTTCAGATTTGGATTTAGTATAGGACACATGGATTAGACCAAGTAGCAGACAATATTTATTTTTTGTGATGCAATGTATGGATAGGCAGGGAGAGAAGAGGATTTCAAGGTTTTTAAAATATTTTGTTTTCAATTTCAAGGTTCCCAATCCCTTGAACTGCAAAGAAAATCTACAAACAGTGCAACAGCTCTGTTGTGGCTAATGACAATTGATTACCCTTCAAGGAATGTTAACACGTAACAGGAACAAATTACTTTCTCAATATAACTTTCCTAGCTCTGTAACCTATGCCCTTTGAGGATGCTTTGTGCTACAATACTGTGGCCACTACTTAATTCATTTGGAACAAAATAGAAGAACTGTACAGTAGTAGGATTACTAAAAGAGATCCATTGGTATAGAATGATTGCCTCAGACGAGGTATAAGGAAATTAGTTTATTTAGCTGAAGCTTTTTAAACACTTCAAATATTCTCTCTACCTACCTGTACATTCTCACTCCCTAGTCAAAGCTAGACCACAGGAGTCTTCAATCTTTATTAAACTAAAACTAAGAGGCTCAATCGGAATTTAACAATAACAGCAATTTTCTAACTACTTTCTTATTTTTGCTCAGGGATCAATTTGTTTGTACGGGCGTGTTCTATTTCCACTTCCAGGAGCGACAAGGGCGGCGTGGGCTGGATGAATTGCAGTAAACCCATTCGTGTGGGTTCACAGGGGCTTCTGGGAATTGAAGTCCAAGAACATCTGGAGTGCCAAGGTTCACCATGTTTTATGGCATAAACATCCATGAAAACAAGTCCACCGCATCACATGGATGATTTAAGTTTGTGAAACCATTTGGCATTATAAATGCGCAAGTCTTTTAAGAGACCATAAACCTCTGCTTCTATCAATGGGGTCGTCGGCTGCAACTCATATCCAAGAATATTTTTTTCCTGAAGCAGGAATTTGTTTAAGGTGGATCCCAGCTTGCCATGAAGTGACCCACACGCTATGATCACGGACTCCTCTCTTTGTGGCACATATGAAATAAGACATGCAGGATTTAGCAGCAGGATTGCAAAGGACTGCCATAGCCTTGAGGACATTATCAAGGTGCGCCTTCGCAGCCAGTCCATCTGGCATGCCCTCTTCTGCCTCCATGACCATTGGGAATCAGAGTTCCTCCTCTGCTCATTTTGCCGTAGGGCCCAATATGGTTTCCAGTGGCATTTCCTTGACTGAGGGGATCATCACATGTAGCAGTTGGCCCCTTTAGGGAGTCAGGTTATTTACCACTGACCAACACTCGGTGTTGATGGTATCAATGGGGCAAATAATACAATTTAGAATGCTAATCTAGAAAACATTTATTCATTACCAACCACATAAATCAATGGGGTTAGATTAAAAATTAGTTATTTTATTTTGATGCTTGTGTGTGCGCGCAAACCAGTGGCAACACCTCCCAGACTGGAGTTATTATTAAGTAACTACCAATTGCTACCTTGGCTTCGCCGGTCGGGTCACTTGGGCCCTGCGGAGAGGGAAGGTGACTGCCAGGCTGCTATTTCTGACCAGGGACGCGTGTCCCCGGATGTATAGCAGGCTGTCAGCAGGCAGGGATCCGTCAGGGAAGGCTCTCTCCCTGGCGGATCGCTGGCTCCCGCTTCTGCATTTTCCCCTCCGCTGTTTTGAGGGCTGGCTCGAAACAGCGGAGGGGAAATGCTAAGGTGCCAGCCAGATCCGTCAGGGAAGGCGCTCTCCTTGGTGGAGAGCACCTCTGCATTTCCCCCTCCACTGTTTCGATGGGTGGCTCGAATCAGCAGAGGGAAAATGCAAAGGCGCCAGACGGATCTGTCAGGGAAGGCGCTCTCCCTGGTGTATCGCTGGCTGCCACCTCTGCATTTTCCCTTTCGCTGTTTCGAGGACAGACTCGAAACAGCGTATGGGAAATGGCGAGGGCGAGAGCCATCAGGCTCGGCTGAGGGTGGGAGTGGTGGCAGGGCAGAGGCAGCGCCTACGGCGGCAGCTCACCCGCCCACGTCTCCAGGTGGTGTGGCTGAAGGCAAGAGGAGTGGCAGGGCAGTGGCAGAACCTATGCTGCCTCACCCAGCCGTGTCCTCAGGCGGTGCGGAAGAGGCGGCAGGCAGACCGTTCCCTCAGCCCGGGATCTGTCTGTCTGCCTCGGTAAGGCAGGGCCAGAGTTGTTTTGGGCGTGCATTGGCTCGGCGGTTTTTTCTCCGCGTGCACTGGTCATCCCACCTCCTTCGCGCTCAGGCTATCTTGCCTGATTGGCTGAGGCATGCCATAGTGCGGATGCTGGAATTCGTAGGTTTTTTTCCGTTTGCGTTCGTGTAGCATTGGCCCCACTCTCGGCTTCCGGACCCTTGCGGGGATGATGTCCAGGAATTAAGGTAAGTGTGAACGGCGCATTACGGGACAGGCTGCACGTGTGTGGAAATGCATTCTGCACACGCAGACCACATCCCATTCTTATAGGTATAGATAAGAGATGCCTTATGTAAAAGAGGCTCTTGCACAAAATGACCAAGATGAGGATGGGAGAAGAGGCAGAAATTCCAGTTGCACAACATCCAAACATTAATCCATTTATCATAAAGTATTTAGTTTAAGTAATATATTTCTTTAAAAAAACCAGAGTTTCTTGCTGATCAGAACCAAACACACAATACTCCAAATGTTAAAAATCCAGTAGTTTATTTCAAAGTATAAATCTCAGGCTTGTCAGACAAAACCTCACTACAATTAACACGTATACAGACACTAATCTACAATGCATACAAAATTTAGGGAGAACTTGCCATTGTCCTGCTTAAACTGGACTTTTTTGGTATGTCCCACATTATCTTTATTTACATGTTTATCTGCACAATAAAACTAGAGTGCAACTTTATGAAACTGTTTTTGTAGGAGTTTCGTCAGTGGCTGATAAATTACTGAACACATACCCCAAAGTTTAGCTGTCTGGTTCTTTTATTTACAGATAAAATGCGTAGACAGCTCTTAAACTATATTCAAACTGGTGAAGCCAGAACACTAAGGTAAGAAACCTATCTATGTACTTTAAAATATTAATTAGATCCAAGGAACACATTTTAATGTGTATTTTCATTCATCCATACACTTTATTTGCAATATAGATTACATAAATGATGGAATAACTTGCTTGTGGCAATACTAGAAGCCCCTCCTTTGTATTGCCAAAACATTGGTACCCAGTTTTCAAACATAAAAATATCCTCAATATGTCAAGTACAGAATTCATTTTCAAAATCAACATTCTTGATTTCGAATGAATGACAATAGTAAATCTAAAGTGGCATCACTCCAACCTGGTTCTGTGCTGTGATTGCAGATCTAGCTAATACTGAAATCTGGCTGTTCAGGAAAAGCAGTTTTAAAGCAACTGACACACGGACTCTATATGGAATATGATTGAAGGGTCACTAATCACTTAGATAAGGAAACAGGAGAAATGGTGAGCTGACGTGATTTATCCCCAATGTTTTAATTTCAGCAGTTTTCCGTCTTGCTCTCACTGCTCACCGAGTCCTTCACATATTAGAACTGTAAAAGGCACAGCCTTGCTCTAAAGTTGCTGAAAATTCAACTTACAATTAGTCCTGTTTCTTCAACAACTCTTGAGTCACACAGTTTACATCCTCGTAGGTTCCAAATCATTTAACACTTACAGTGGACCCTCGATTAACGATGCATTCGAATAGCGTCATTTCCGCTTAACGACGCATCATCTCTTGCCACGTGACTATCCACGCGACGAAAAACTGTCGTTGTGCGGATTAACGATGTTTTTTTAACGTCGTTGTGCGGATAATGAGTTTTTTGCCGCTAGATGGCGCAGCTGCCATTGAAAATGCACAACGTTTCCCCTATAGTGGCGCTACTTGGGGAACCAAGCAACACTGTTATGTGAGGGTCTACTGTACTAAAAAAATTCAGTGACCAATCTTCTCCTATTAGGGTGTCAGTAGCGAAAGTGTGATGTGATATGCCCTGCCTGAAGGCTACCTTCTGTTGAGGTTTTATTTAAGGCTACCTAGCTGTCATATGAGAAAGAAAACAGAAAATACAAACAAATAAACTAAGAGGCTCAATAGAAATTTAACAATAACAGCAATTTTCTATTTGCTTGTTTTTGAACAGTGATCAATATTTTTGTTTTCTTATGAAATGTACTTTTTAACCAACTAGAAAAATGAATTATCAAATAAAGATAAGAGAACAGAACATTGCTTAAATACATGTGAAAGAACATACTGCAATTTCACATGTATTAGAGTACAGATTTTTTAAGCACAGCTCTACCATATACAGTATTGCAATAAGAGTGGAAAGGAGAAAGAATACTAACACACTAGAATGCGGACACTTAAATTTTCCTTGCCCTCTCTTCTGTAAGATCTTTAGAAAACATTTCTTTTGTCCAGTTTCTGATGTACTCAAAGTGCTAAGTGAGCTGCAAATCTTGCATTTACCATAGACCAGAAGTCTAACATTTAACCAGTTTGTGTTTTGCAATCTAGTTTAGCTTATGTTACTTTTAACAAAAAATAAACATTATTTCAAAATATCCACCACAACCAGATTCACAATCTGCAACCTAAGATCTTTTTCGGGGCCAAAACTCAGATCCTTGTCCTATGATCTGTTTTGTCTCTCTAATAAGGGGCAAGAGGAAGACAGAATGAAAGTATAATTTTCTTGGAACAGGATTCAGTGAGTAAATGTATGCAGTGTGTATCTGTTTTTAATTCATGACAAATATTTGAATGATCTTTTAAAAATGCATGTTATGTCCCAGATATCCCATCCAAAAAGGATTGTATAACCTAAAAATGCACTTTCCTTCCACCTGCACTCAGATCTCTTTCCTCTGCAAGACCCAATGCAGAAAATAAACTACTATACTGTATATCTTTGGTTACATAGAAACCGGACCATAACCTACCAGGTTTTCATTCCCATCCCCAATATACTTTTTTTTGTAATTAAACACTTCTTCCACAGTTTTTGGCCAATCTTCAAATGGCAATCTATTTCTTAGTATCAACAATTAAAATTAAAGGTGACACAAATAAATTCATGCTCTGTGGAAAAGATCACGATGGATGCTCTAGAAACATTACTCATTGCATCAAAAAGTGAACTAGAAACAAATGAACAGGTAAAGCTTTCCTGCTGTTATCACCTGTCTGCTACTTGAAACAGATAAATTATTCTAAAATAGGAGCTATAAAATCCACTCAGTTCTTGACGAGAGCCATTAGGGAGAAAAGCTAAAATATAGCGAGGAAAATTCCATGTCACTCAAAACCAGGGGTGCCCAAACTATTGCCTGTGGGCTGGATCTGTTCCGTGACACCAATTTATCTGGCCCATGCCGCCCTCGTCGCTCCCAGAAGCGGAAGTAAAACGGCCCATATGGGTGCATTTTACTACCGCCTCCAGGAGCGGCAAGGGCGGCATGGGCAGGATGAATTGGTGTCAGGGGCCGGATCTGACCTGTGAGCTAGTTTGGGCACCCCAGGTTGAAGCAGAGAAAATGGCAGTTTAAAATCTATCTCATCCTGTTGCAAAACAGATTGCAAGACATGTTTTACTTCCACTTCCGGGGGGGACAAAACGTGACCAGCCTGCGGCCTGAAACGTTTGGGCACCCCTGCTCAAAACAAATGCAAAGTAGATAATGATACAAAATGCACCATATGTAAAAAAGTAAGCAATTTCACTCTATTTGTTCCCACAAGAACCGCTTAAGACCCTGTCTTCCCAAACTACACAACATCAAGCTTCAGGGTTTCCCCTCGCTTTTGAATTTTACATTTCAATACCAACTTTACTGGGTTCTAAAAAAAAAAAAAGTTACAAATGGTGCTGGCATCTGGGCCGGACAATTGAGAAGACTTGTTGCCTACTCCACAAATGGAGCTGATAAATCAGGAAGACAATAAATGTGTGGTGCTTTCCTCCAGAAGACAGCACAGTATAGCTTTCTGCAATATCTGCATCAGTTGTGGCTTACATGACTGTTGGGGGCACTAGGTGTTGGCGGGGTTGGAGGAGGTGGGGGGCACTATACTTCTGGCTTGATTCAGCCACTGAAAGGATGAAGGATCATATTAGAAAACATATTTGACTTCAAGAGGCTTTATTAGATTGGCCTTACCCAGCACTTCCATGTGTTTGTGACTGTGAGAACAAGGCCTCTTATGCCTCTTAGATCTTTTGTGACAAGATTCTTGTACATATGAACTAAATCATCCAGAAGAATGGGATGAAGTCAAATAATGTAAATATTAACCCACTTTCACAGATTATTCTGAATAGGAAACTGAAATATCTGCTGGAATGATTTGGTAACCAACTCAGAAACACTACGAACTGCACTTGATGAACAGGATATGACATTTTGGGGCCTAGCAAGAAGAAAAGCAGAAAAATGAAAAAGGGCAAATGGAAGAACTGCATTTATTTTTGAAATTATTGTTTAAGGCACAAATTAACTTTTTTTTTAAAAAAGAAAAGGATCATAAGAAGTAGGTTAGGAAGCTACTGGAAATAGAGAATTTTTTTTACAAATTTATTTTTAGTCCAGCTTCAGAATGCTCCCTGTCTCTGGAGGATGAGCACTCTGTAAGCTAGCCTGAGCACTACTGTTTCTCCACCCTGAATCCAACTTGGATAAGCAGACGCACTCAGACATTCATCAAGAACTGGCCACATGCTAAAGCTTCTTAGCTTTCCAGAAAATTGGTGGTGTCCTTTAAGGTAAGGCTGGTCACCATTACAAAACAAGAGAAAGCAAGACCTGAAATCCTGGCTTTCCTTCTAACCAGACCACTGAATTCTTCATCCTGCTCTTGTACCACCACTTCAAGCTCTTGACCAGCCCCCACCCCCACCTTGAAATACTTCTGTATGAAGCCCCAATTCCTTGACTCAGCGTATCGATACTTTAAAAGTAGAGGAAAGTGATTGTGAGGGAAAGAGGAGATCACTTTGTATTCCGAGACTTCATCAGAAATGCAGGCTCTCTCATTAAAGACTAAGAATTTATTTTGTTTTCAGCTGTAAGTTCTGTAATGTATGACATAGCTGTCCAAAATAATCCTGAAGAAGGAACTTTACAGTGGATTTCATGCATGAGAATAAACCCCAAATCAGAGTAATCCGCCACTGTAGGACAACAATGGGAGCTTTCAAAGTCTCAAATTTAACTGCTTTGGGAAGCAATGACATCTGTCGACTGGGGATCGCAGAAGGGTCCAAAGCGTCCAAAAATGTCTTTAGCACGAACTGCAAAATAGTATTTGCTGCCAGACACAAACTGTGTAAGTGTGCATGCCATGGGCAGGGGGAGGGCTTTTACTTCCCCTATCTTTTTCCACTGAGAGGGAACAGTGGCACTGGGGTCCTCGTGGTATGCGTGTAGATGATAGCTATCCACACTGGCACAGCTCCTGTCCACTTCTAAAACGCTCCAGGAGAGCACAATGCCATTTTGACTTTGTACACGAGCTAACTTCAGATGTGGCTTCTGAGGCAGAGAGGTATTAGCAGCTTCGGGAGGCAAGCGGGATGGTTGTGAGGCCTCTGGCAGTGGGGCCGGGTGCAAGGGCCTCGGTGGCTCCTGAGGAACAGACAAAAGAAGCAATGAGGGTGTGTTTCAAGCGGTAGAAGCTAGTGCTTCTTCCTTAACAGCAGAGGGGATGGTCTATTCTTTAAAGCAACATGCTAACATAAAATATGTTGCTACATCTGCATGAAAATCAAAGTCTTATTAATATCTTCTACTGCATACATAATAGAAGAACGACATTGCAGTTGGGGTCAGTGGGAAGAAATATCAATTTATCTTTATCAGATAAGCTTTTCAATTAAAAAAATATTTTTCACTGCAGCTGGCTTAACAACTTTTGTAAATATTGGTTAACTAATATCACTAACATGGTGCTGCTTCTAGACTGCTGCCAAGTATTACGGCAACTGCAGTTATTACAAAATAAAACCATAGATTTAGGAAAGAAACCCAACCATGGAGCAAATATTCAGTTCCAATTAATAATTCCGCTGATGTCAACACTCTCTCATAAAAGGCAGAAGTACTCTAGGAAAGAGAGAACTGGTATTGCATATGGTAATGTTAATATACTAGTACTCTTTATAAAAGTGAATATAACAAAAAGTGTCAGTTCATCAGCTCACATGTAGTCATGCTAGATAACTTGCAGATAGGCATGTAATTTACATTCAACCATTCTTGGCACACTTGCTCATGGCATGATTATCACCATACTGCATAGTGTATAGATGTACAAAGCAAGAAATAATCCCATGATGGGCTAAGCTTTCTATAATGGGCTACACTGATATTTTCCATTTAGTGCTGAACAAGCAGCTGCATCTTATATATTACGCTGGTGCTCTGGCTCCAGTTTCACTTGTTTCACTCCATTAAAGTATACCTCACTTAACGAAACTCCATATAACAAACATTTTTTTAGTTATGCCGGGTATCGCCAATAGTGCTTTGCATAATGAAAAAAAATCGTATAACAAAGAGCTCGGTGGAACAGACCTTTTTTGCTCTATGGGGTCTACTGTAGGTAAAGGTAAAGGTTTCCCTTGCTCGAAAGCCAGTCATATCCAACTCTAGGGTTCAGTGCTTATCTCTGTTTCAAAGCCTAAGAGCCAGCGTTGTCTGCTTCTGCAGACATTTCTGTGGTCATGTGGCAGGCATGACTAGACACCGGAGCGCACAGAACACTGTTACCTTCCCACCAAAGTAGTCCCTATTTATCTACTTGCAATTTCTTGCTTTCGAACTGCTAGGTTGGCAGGAGCTGGGACAAAGACGGGAGCTCATTACATCCTGCAGTACTCGGGAATCGAACTGCTGAACTTCCGCCTCTGAGTCAGCGTCCTAGCCACTTGGGCCACTGCAGTTCTACTGTATATGCCACAAAATATGGTCAGAGATATTCTTTGCAGAAGTTGTATATACTCTATTACACCTCCAGCACTTATCTGAACTTGTTTTGTTTATAGTCTGCAAAATAATCGGGGTCAAATACCACATCCAGATTAATTTAAAATTATGCTCTCTTTCTTTGATGGATAAACTAGTCACTATTCTTTGATTCCATTTTCTTTTCCAAGCCTGTTCAGATACCTTTATATTTAATTCTTCTTCCTATACCCTCTTTAATAACCTTTGGGAATCCTCCTTTTTATTTAACATTTTATATAATTTACTTACCACTCCTTTATTAACCATTGTGCCCTTTCTTATGCTAAATATCAACTCTTCAAAGTTTGATAGTTTTCTACCAATCTGGCCCCTCTTTCTTATTTTACTATCCCATTTTTCTACCTGAATTTTTTGAAATCAGTTTAAGTCTAACCTTTGATAAACCAGTTTAAGTCTAACCTTTGATAAATTTCTTCTCTCTTTTGGTATGTAGATCTTTTTACAATCCACTCATTAAATTGTATTAAATTATTCACCCTTAATTTCTGCCTCATATCCTTCATCCCATTAAACGGGCAATCTGTGAAGTCCAAAACTTCCAAAATTGGTGAATCCTTTTTAACTAACTCTTCTTTCAATCCTTTCCAAAAATAAAAAATAAAAAATAAGATTCCCTAAGTGTTCTAGTCTTAATATGTTTGTTTTTATCTTGAGTACACAAAAATAAACGCCCCCTATATTTTCTAAAATCCCTCTGATTTGTATCTTCAAGCTCTTCATTCTGTGATAATAAGTTTATAATTCTATTCAGTTGGAATGCTTTATAGTAGTTAACTATATTGGGAATGCCCAACCCTCCTTCCTCCTGACTTTGATACCACAAAGACGTCATTATCCTAGGCATCTTTCTTGCATTACAAAACTTATCTAGCATTTTTTTGCCATTCCTTTAATTGTTTATTACATATCTTTAGGGGAAGATTACCTAAAATAAAATTTAGTTTGGGTAATATTTTCATACGTCCCAAACTCACCCTCGCAAACCAGGTACTTATGTTCACATGTGGTGGAACTGTGAATATGTCCAGAAATGTTGGAAGATGGTTGAACAGATTGGTAATATTTTCAAAAAAATATAGTTTTGAACCCCAAAATCGTTATACTGGGAGAGTTTGAGGACATAGATGTTGACGATAATAAGGAGTTATTGGCCATCTTGTTTTCTGCCACAAGACAGATTATTGCCTTGGAGTGGAAGAATAAAACGAATATAAATAGAGAACGATGGTATAAGCAGATTTGGAGGTTGGCTTTAAATGATAAACTAACGTCAGAAATGAAAGTGGAAAGAGGAGAAGTTAAGAGAAACTCCTTTTGGCAAATTTGGAGACCATGGGTAGAATATGGTTTGTCCAGTAAAGATGGAATAAAACCAGTACAGGAAGAATTCAATTTTTGGGCAAAATTATAAGTATAAATTTGGTGGTTTTGGTTGACAATTTTCTACGTGTTTTGCACCTGGTGGGGTGGAGGATGGAGGGTAAGTCAAGGGATAAATGTTATGTTTGTTGTATGTATTTTTTTATATATGTATTTTAATGAAATTAATAAAAAAAATTAAAAAAGAAAAAAGTTATATATACTCACTGAATGCACTTGAGGTGGTCGATGATGTACTGTGAGCTGGGGCCCTCCAGTTCCCAAGGTTAAACCATTGTTCACAACGTATGCAGTTGTTTGAGGCATTCGCACTGTCACACCTAAACAGAACCCAAGAGAAAGATAAGTGACTGTGTTTGTGCTTTATTCGACACCTGATACAAATTGTATCATATAACACACTTGTCTGTTTCTGAAGTGATTCAAAATAGTCAAAGTACAATAATGCACAGTTAAATAGCAGCCTAAAATGTTCCTTCTAATCTTGGGAGTGGAGAGAAGGAGATAAGTAAACATTTTGAAGAAAAAGCAGAAGCCAGAAATGAAACTGGTCTTACTCTGGATGTTATGTGACAATAATCCTTAGCTGAACGATGTATTTTTGATCTGTGGAACTGCGTCTCCAGACGGAGTTGTTGCCCTTTAGGAAGGAACTAAAGACCTGGCTGGCGGGCCAAGTTTGGGGTGCGGGTGGGGATGGGGGTACCGTTGGGTGGTTGGTATAGAGAAGCGTGCCTTCCCCTAAGGTCCCTTCGGTACTTGCGCACCTTTTGGGGTGGGTTTTTTAACTTTTAACTTTGTTTTATCATGTGTCTTTATGTATTTACTGTCCGCTATGTAAACCTCCCTGAGTTGGGTTCTACCTGAGTGGGCGGTATATAAGCATGAAAAATAAATACATAATAAAATCACAAAACCTTTCAACACCATTTAAAACAGCCCAGCACCATTGGTTCAAGAAAAAAAAAACTAAACCCTTTACTATCCAACACAGTTTACAAAGCCCGGTATCACTGGGCAAAATATGCTAGTTTCATATAAAAACATGGCATTTGTTTTATATTCCAGGATATTGAAAATCAACCTCTCTCAGCTTGCAGCTAAAGGTTTGTGATATACTACTTGCTCTCTGTATCCTTCCCCATTATTATTATTATTATTATTATTATTATTATTATTATTATTATTATTATTATTATTATTATTATTTGTATGCCACCCACTTGACCACGTAACTCTGGGCCGCTCACAATAATACCACATCTAATACACATTGTACATATCATAGCAGAAAATATACATATCACAATACAACAAAATAGGATACAAATAGAACATAATAATAAAAATAAATCACGGTACTGTATCATATAAGTCACAGCATCATAAATCACAACCATCATAAAACATTAAGAAAAAAGGAAAAAGTTATTCATTTTTTAAAAGTCCAACAAGTCATCGGCAAAAGAGTCCAAGGCATTTTTACAGTTTGCTTGGGCTTCTGGGAATTGAAGTCCAAAAATAATAATAATCAAAAATCAAAATGGCGGCCGCAACTTTATTTAGCTCTTGTGCACTCCAGGGACGTCCGTCGTGATGGAGTCCCCCCTCTTGGGCACTACTGCTTGTGCTTCCTCTCTGAGGCTCGGGGGGACCTTATCCATGCTGTTTCCGACGCCTGCCTGGGCAGTGGGGAAAGCAAAACGCCAGGGGAGCCCTCCTTCTTTGGCTACAGGTTTTGCCTCCCCCCCCCCCCCCCAACCACCACCAGGGCAGATTGGAGAACAGCCGGCTTTTTTTTTGTGCATTATTCAATCCATGCATCATATGACAGAAATTGTACAACGTCCAAACTTGTGGAACCAAGTTTGGACTTTATACAGATTTGGACTTTGTATGAGGCATGCAAAATCCGTGATGCCTCGTACAGCATCCAAATCCTTGCCGCGATGCCTCGTACAACGTTGTTTCCATAGAGATACACTGTACTGTAACAGCACAGACTTCAGGGCAAAGCCAAGGAAACAGACAGGAAACTGACAGAACTTTAAGAAATCATTGTCTAAAGGCTAAAAACATTACAAAAACAAGTCAAACAACCATGATTGTCCAAGAACCTGAAGAATGCTGCAAAAATCCCAGGAATGCTTCTAAAAATTCTGATGAATTAAAAAAAATCCAAAATCGTGCTCAAAACCACTCCTAAACACTCTTTGCCTTGTGCAAAACCCAAAAGAGCAATGCATGCATGTGTCCTGTCTTTTATACTGCCCAGGAACAATGCAACCTGGGAAAAACCCCAATTCCTCATACAAAGTCGCAGCGACTTTGTATGAGGCAACTTTTTTCAAGGAATTAGGCAATGTTGTATGAAGTGGACTTTGTATGAGGTATTACTGTATCATGTTACATTACAGTTCAGAACATCACAATATTATGTTACAATACAAATTACAGTTAACACATTCTTCATTCATAGGTTTATTTGTACCCCGCTTCCCTCAGCCCAAGGGCGACTCGAAGCGGCAAAACAACAATAATAAGCAATACAATAGATAAACAAGCACAAGTAAATAAGTCAAACAATAACAGCAATAATGCAATAGAGAAAAATACTTTATCAAAATACAATGTCATGAATGCAATAAGAATATACAGTAGTTTCAATAACAATTTACACAATTACAGATCAAGAAAAAGACGAGCCCCAAATGCGGCAAGTTCTGTCCTCCCTGCCTCCTCCTCTGGCCAAGTGGTCATTTTGAGTTTTATTACCAAGCGGTCGTTTTGAGCTATGGTAACTATAAGATCAGTTGTGCTTTTATACATCAGAGCCAGGTATATATGTCGAAGTGGAGTGATGCTTTAGATTTTGTTTCATTTGTATTTTGTATTGCACTGCCTTGTCAATTGTGGTCTCAAGCATGAATTGGTTTGGCTGTTCTGTATTGCTCTTATTTCAAGATTCTGTTGATGGATGCTGAATCATTGGAGATTTTGAGTGTTTAGATTTTTGATGTTGATGAATTTGTGATGCTGATTATTGAGAAGATGATCGCTGGTTTAAAACATTCTGGGGCACTGGCAATCTTAAATTAACCTAGTACAGTTCTTTCTTTATTGTTGTGAATTACTTCTCAGTATTGGGAAATTTGATCTCAATTTACTGCACAATTTGTGCCACTGTGAGTCTTTTATGGCATCAGGGGTTGTGACATCAATCCACCACAAGATCTTGCATGTTTTTCCAATGGATGATGCCAGTCAGCACCTACATAAAATTGATGCAGGGCATAAAAATAGTAAAGTAGAACAAACAAAATTTTCCTTACTGAGGAAAGGAGAATGGGGTGATCTCAGTGTTGTGGCAATTTCCTTTGCCTGGTCCTTCTCAGAAATGATTTGGACTTTGATGTTGAATTTGACCACTGTGGTGAAGTGGAGACCTTCAAAATTAAGATGATTCATGACAGATTGGAGACACTTGATGTCTAGTAAAATACCAGTGTTGCAAAGTCTGAAGTCTTTTGATGCAAAGAGAAGTCTTGTCCTTGAAACATGATGAAAAAACTTGAGTAGTGACAAGATAGGAACAAGTGAAGGCTATGAGTGATCAGAAGATGGAGATCTTGTATTGCAACAAATTATGTCTCCAGGCTCCTTGTATTGTGATGTGAAATATTGTAAAGGTGTAACTGTTTCCACAAAAGAAATCTCACTTCTTTTAAAAGATTTGCCTTTCTTTTTAATTTTCTTGAGGAGTCTCCTATTCAGTAATTTCTCTCCTTTTGCTGAAAATGTTGGTTTTGACACTTTTGCTGCTGGCTGTTGAGTCTAATTTGGAAGGATTCAATCTCAACTCTTCTTCAGATCCTATTGGTTTTGGTGGTTTTGGATTCAATTAAATTGCAATCATTGCTTTACCTATTTTATCTTGATGTTCACAGCACCTGCTATGCGTCCACCAGTTAGAGCACATAGATTCATAAGGTTATGGGGTAGTTTTCTAAATGGCAAGAATTGCTTCCTACAATTCTCTGCCATGTTCATTAAGTGGGGGACTTTTAAGGAAACTTTAAAATATATTATTTGTTCAAACTGTCCTTTTCAGAGTCAGGATGTCATAAGGTTTGCTCTCCATCGCATTTTCCTTAGTTTTTACAGGGCTGTTTTAATATATTTATATGTACCTGTGTCCAGTGCAGCAATTTATTTTTTATACATCACCTTGTTTATTCTACAGTATATATCTGAATAGCAAGATAAAACCTAATGACAGATAGGTTGAACAATTAATGGACTGTGATATTATCCGTTCAAAATGAATCTGGCTACAAGAAAATTTACTTACCTGAACCCTGTGGGTTGATCTGCCTTAAACCAGGGCTCTGCATGAGAGTGGTACGCACAGGATTCAGTCCTGATGGTGCAGGAATAGTAGTATATACCAACTGTTGGTTACCAGGGGCTCTTGGAACTGGGAACCTGGCAGGAGCAGGAGCCAGTGGACGATGGGTTACATTCACAGTTGTCTGGGCTAGAAAAAGAATAAAATTGTAGTAAGGACAATTCATTGTATAGAAAACATACCAAAGTGAAACATATGAACCAAGCAATTTTTTGGTACTACTTAATTATATTTTGTCTTCTTAACCTCATTTCCACACCTGACCAGGTGGGTGTAATGTAAGCATAACATTTGTAGTCCCTTATTTCCACCCCAAAATACTATCAGAATGATTATTTAAATCAGGGGTGGCTAACCCCTGGACCGCGGGCCTAATCTGTTCGTGTATCTCATTAATCCGGCCGGCGGTGGCCACCCCTGATTTAAATAATCATTCTGATAAATCACTTACCGCTGCGATGGGAATCACGACTTTTCCCCAGCTTTTTGGACTGTCTCCACCGCTCCCCAGGGTGATGGGAAGCTTTTTGGAGCAATTTCGTTTTGGTTTTGGGATTTTTCCACCCCTACCCTGCTGCGCTTCGCCAGCTGGAGCACAACTGTGGGCAACTTCCGGTGCTGGGCCGAGCTTAAATTAGCGCCTGGGATGACCACACGGAACCAGGAAGTAGCTCATGGTGCTGCTCTAGCTGCTGAAGCACAGTGGAGAAGGCTCAGAAAAATCCCAAACCAAGAGCGATCATGCTTCGAAAAGGCTCCCGCCACTCTGGGAAGAGGCGGAGCCTGTCCAAAAAGCCAGAAAAATCGTGCGATTCCTGCTACCGCCAAAAATGTAAGTAGTGGGCTCAGCAAAGCCTCTGGCACCTGAAAGGAAGTGTCCGGGCCCTGGCAGGAAAATGTTGGGAACCATTGACTTAAATAGTACTCTTTCTTCAGCTGTACAGCTTGAAAGAAGTTTCAAAAAGTACCAACTTGTTTTCAAAACAAAAAGATGTTACCTGTGGGGAGAACATGTATAGTAGTCTGTGACAGGCCACTTGAGGATGCACCTGCTTGTTGAATTGGGGCTGGCTGTAATGGTTGCAAGGGACGAGCTACAGGCTGGGATGATGAATGGCTCACACTAGATTGGTTCTGCTTCTTGCTCTCTGTCAAAATTCAACAGTATATAATCATGAACAACAGATCAATTAGTTGGGAAAAGATATCATAATTCTTACTGTTCCACCTTAATCAACTGCTTTGAAAATGCTTGCTGAAATAACAGTCAATATATTGTAGATCCCTTTTTATTCTATCCATGAAAAATAGACACACGAGGGGAATCTTGCTAATTTCATTTTACAAAGGACTATAGTGGATTTAGAGTTATAACCACAGTTTACCAATATTACACTAGTATAGAATATTCAAAATATCTGAATTCTTCAAGAAATTGAGTTCAACTACCTTATTCAGAAGAAAACAAAAACTAACAAGAAACCTTGCTGCAATCCAGAGAATAATTATACATATACCATACCTGTCAAGTTCTGGATTTGAAAATAAGGGATTTTTGGCCACACCCCTCTGTGGGCGTGGCCAAATTTGACCATGTGATTTGCTGGGCTCTAGTCTAGTCATGCCTGCCACATGGCCATGAAAATGTCTACAAACACAGCACTGGCTCTGGCTGTAAATGGAGATGAGCACTGCACCGTAGTCGGCTACGACTGGCAGATTTTACTTTCTTAGAATCAAAGATCACTGCAGATGGTGATTGCAGCCATGAAATAAAAAGGCGACTGAAGCTTGGGAGACAAGCTATGAGAAACCTGGGGAACATAGTTAAAAGTAGCGACATCACCTTGCAAACAAAAATTCGCATAGTCAAAGCAATGGTATTCCCGGTGGTAATGTATGGTTATGAAAGCTGGACCATTAGGAAAGCTGAGTGCAGAAGAATAGATGCCTTTGAAATGTGGTGTCAGAGGAGAGTTTTAAGAGTACCCTGGACAGCAAGAACAAATAAGTCAATCTTAGAAGAAATCAGTCCTGACTGCTCCTTAGAAGGTCAAATAGTAAAGATGAAGCTAAAGAACAGCCAGGCTGTTCTTTAATGTGGCTCTGACTTTTTCTAAGGTTTGTCAATTACATTGCAAGGCACATATTTCTCTATTCTGTTTAAAATCATAGTATTCTATTGTGTCATTCTACAATAAGTTTCCTTTCAGTCATCAAGAGGGGTGGTGATTTAGAAATGCATGAAATAGATAATAATAATTTCGTGACAGAAATTATTCTGGGTTGAAAATATTTTTGCTTGATGGAACTCCGTTCAGGGGATGCCCGAATGAGGCTCCTTTCATGTCCCCAAGATCTTTTTCCAGAAAAGTGGTTCCTATTTCACTACTTGCAATTTCTTGCTTTTGAACTGCTAGGTTGGCAGGAGCTGGGACAGAGACGGACGCTCAATCCGTCATGTAGTACTCGTGTCTTAAACTGCTGACTCATTGGCCTTCCAGCTAACAAGGCCAGCTTCTTAACCACTGAGCCACCACAACCCCTGTGAAATAGATGATAGGTAAAGGTAAAAGCAAAGGTTTCCCTTGCTCTAAAGCCAGTCGTATCCGACTCTAGGGTTCAGTGCTCATCTCTGTTTCAATGCCGAAAAGTCAGCGCTGTCTGCTGCTGCAGACATTTCTGTGGTCATGTGGCAGGCATGACTAGACACCGGCGCATGCACAGAACGCTGTTTACCTTCCCACCAAAGTGGTCCCTATTTATTTACTTGCAATTTCTTGCTTTTGAACTGCTAGGTTGGCAGGAGCTGAGACAGAGACCATCCCATCATATAAATAAAATTGCTATCTTCCATGAATTTAATCGCTGTAAGAGGCATTTGTTATATGGTGTTCTACTGTACTGGCTGCTTCACAGGCATTAAAACCAATTACAGTTTAGGTCAACGTCATTTTCGGTTTACAACGTAACTTTTGTGAAAAGTGGTCATGTGGCAGGCATGTGAAAAGTCATCTCTTGGTTAACAATGTGGCATCGTTATCCGAGGCACCGTGTTTCATCTCCTACCTTCCAAGCTAGAAAATCATTGTCTGGGGTGTGGGTGGTATCCTGTTTCCGGTTCTCTGTCTCCCCAGCAGTGTGTGGGAGGCTCAGGGGAGGAAATTCAAGCTGTTTCCGACTCCCATGGATCTTTTCCAACGCTGCTCCAAGCAGAAACCCCGGGGTAAACCCCTTCGTCTACTGCAGCTTTCTGCTTCCCGTTTAATGACGTTTCCCGGTTAGCGATGAGACGTTGGGAACCAAGAAACGTCACTAACCGGGGGTTTACTGTAACTGTAACATTATAACCATACTCAGCATAATTTAAAGTAACCTTATCTTTGGGTTTTGGATACATCTTAACTAGTTTTTCACAGCTTTCAAACTATAAAGACACACTCCTTGCCATTGCACGCAATATACCCATACCATGTCAGTCGTGATTTTCATTTTTCTTTCTTTAGAAGACAACAGCCTAAGATCATAAGGATCGTAAGCAAGCCTTCAGAGACATCTGTCACAACCAGAGCTGTTCCTATGAGATAATAATGCTATCATTACCAATTTAAGAGTATTTGTAACCAGGGATTGAAAATGCAGATAGAAGACTCCCTTTTCTGGTTGGTAGGGAAAACTTTTTGGAAGGCTCAAGGAACTAGAATTTGGGTAGTCTGAAGATGACACTGTCTCCTGTCCTCCCAAACTCTACCACCTGCGAGAGATGAAATCTTTGACAAAAATTGCTTATTTCTCACATAGCTCTTTTGCAGAGATAACCATGTTAGTCTGCTACATCAAAAAATAAGGTACTGCAACACTATTTTATGGCAAAAGCATTCAGTCTTAAATTGTATATTATCTTTGTGTGTGCATGTATATGTGAGACAGTGAGAGTGGGGAAATCATTTGGAAGTTTAAAATTAATTTACTATTTTCTGATAAATTATTTTACTCCAGAAATATTTTCTTTAGCAAATTCTTCAGCTCTAGGTGGCCAAATGCCATCACAGCAGGAATATCTCTCCTTACTTACCATTGGAGGAGCGATCCTCTTCATCATCTAGTGTGAGATCTATTACTCCTCCTCTGCCACTACCTGTTGCTTTGCCATTCTGGAAGATTAAACAAAAAATGAGCAGGTTACTTACCTGTAACATTAGTTCTTCGAGTGTAAGTCTGTGAAATCACACAAATGGGTTTGCGCTTGGGCAGGACTCCGATCCGAACTCTCTCAAATCTTTAGCAAAAAAGGAGGGAAAATTCGTTAGAAGGTGGCCCAGCCCACTCCCTATATAAACCTGGCGCCAACTCTCCCACCTCAGTCCCTACCAAGCTGACGCCAGGTAACTGCCAGACCGGCAGAGGGGAGGTGGACGGGTATGTGTGATTTCACAGACTTACACTCGAAGAACTAATGTTACAGGTAAGTAACCTGTTCTTCTTCTTCAAGTAGTCTGTGAAACCACACAAATGGGTGAGTAGCAAGCTGCTTACCGGAAGGTGGGGTCCGCATCTGGCACCCATCTGCGTGAAGTCACAAGGCTGACGAAAGAACCGCTCTCCCGAATTGGGTGTCCCTGGTCACCCTCGTGCCCAACCTGTAGTGGTGAACAAAGGTGAGAGGTTGCGACCAGGTGGCCGACTTACAGATATCCTCGAGAGGAACCCCTTCAAGGAAGGCAGTTGTGGAGGCTATGGCTCTAGTTGAATGAGCCCGTACGATCCCCTGAGGAGAGGCCATAGAGGAGAACTTTTAAGCCAAGTCCACAGTTGCAGCAATCCATTTGGAGAGGTGTTGGGACGAGAATGGTGCACCTTTTTTTAGCTCCACTGTTTACTACGAAGAGCTTCGGGGAAGTGCAGAACGGCTTTGTCCTGTCCAGGTAGAAAAGGAGTGTGCGATGAACATCTAGGGTATGGAGAGACTTCTCAGCTGGAGTAGAAGGAGCCAGGTAAAACACAGGCAAGCAAACTGGCTGTGGAACATGAAAACTGGAAATGTTAGGCAGAAATGCCAAATCTGGGTAGAGAACTACCTTATCTTGAAAAAACTGTAAGAGCGGTTGGTCCAAACGCAAAGCGGCCAGTTCAGATGCCCTTCGGGCAGAAGTAACAGCAACGAGAAAGGTGGTCTTGAGGGTGACAAGCCTAACATCAACAGAGGCTATTGGCTCGAAGGGCAGATACTGAAGCCTGCGAAGTACTAACTGGAGTGACCACTGTGGAACCGGTTGCCTAGGGCGAGTGAAAATGTTCTGTAGCCCTTTGAGAAAATGCTTGACTGTTGCATTACGGAAGAGCGAAGCGTGGGTGGATCCTTGAGGTTGGTGAGCCACAATGGCAGCAAGTGTGACTTTGATGGAAGAGTGGGCCTGTCCAGACTCAGCCAACTGTATGAGGTAGGAGAGGACAGAGGACATGGAGAAATTGTTGGAGTCCTCTCCTTTGTCAGCAAGGAAGCTCTGGAAAGCTTTGTATTTGTAGGAGTACAGCTTGAGCGTGGACTCCTTCCTGCTGGCCACAAGAACCTTGGCAATCAGTGGGTTATCCTCCACACCGTCAGGTGTAGAGATTGCAGGTCTGGGTGGAGAACCTTGCCCCCGTCCTGAGAAATGTCCAGCTGGAGTGGAAGCCGCACAAAGTCCGAAGCCAGCTGGTAGAGGATCGAGGCCACCAAGGAGCTATCAGGATGACATCTGACCGTTCCCGCCTGATCTTCACTAGGCTGCGAGGAATCATAGGGAGCGGAGGAAACAGGTACATCAAAGAGTTCTTCCAGGGGATCATGAAGGTTTCCCCCAAGGAAAGGTGACCCACGCCTGCCCGGGAGCAGTAGCTTTGGCACTTCGCATTGGTTGCTGTGGCGAAGAGGTCAACCAGAGGCATGCCCCATTTCTTGCACAGGGACAGGAATAGCCGTGGCTGCAGCTCCCACTCGTGCATCATTGACTGTTGTCGACTGAGTGAGTCGGCGAGAGCACTGGTGGTTCCCTGTATGTGGATCGCCACTGGAAATATCTGGTGGCGGATACACCATTCCCGCAGGGCGGTTGCCATTCGAAGAAGCCTCTTTGACCTTGTACCGCCCTGCCTGTTGATATACGCCGACGTGGTGGTATTGTCCGTGGCTACCTGCACCACTTGGCCCCGAAGACTGGGTATGAAGGCTTCCAGAGCCTTCCATACTGCCAGAAGTTCAAGCACATTTATGTGCAGTGGGCGTTCCTGTGGAGACCAGGCGTCGTGAATTCAAAGGAGACCGCAGTGGGCTCCCCAGCCATGCTGACTTGCATCCGAGACCACTTGGACTGATGGGGTCGGAGGTTGGAACGGGAGGCCCCTGGCCAGAATGCCCATGCACGTCCACCACAGCAGCTGTTGGGCGAGAGAATATGGGACCCACAGCTTCTTTGACTGGGGCTCCGTTAGAGGAGAAAATTCTTGTAGGAGCCAGGCCTGTAGCGATCTCATTCGGAGACGAGTGTATTGAACCACAAATGTTGTGGAAGCAATGAGGCCCAATAGCTTTTGTGCTTCCTGGCCTCATTAGATGCAGGCGAAGCATACTCACGGGAGCCAGATTTGCCCTGAGCTGTTTCCACGACTATTGAGTTAGAGACAGAATTCTTTAACAGAAACTCAGATTCCTGGTCAAGAACCTTGTAGAAGCCATCAATTCGTCTAGAGATATTCTGGACAGTGGAAGGTTTCTGCCAGATATCCTTTCCTTGGTCTATAAGAGAAGGGAGCATGCCAACAGAAGTGGGGCGAACAGCATCCTTCTGCAACCTCTGGAAAACCTTGTCAGACCAAGGTGTGGGCGGTTGCTGGAACTCCAGGTCCAGTGCTTGAGCCATCCTAGACACCAGGCTAGAATATGAATGTGTCACTTTAGGGGTAGAGTTATCAGAGGCATGGGTGGCAGAAATAGATGAGCCCCCATCAGAGTCCCCTCTCTGAGATCCGTCTCCTTTGACTGGAGCACGAGCGCTGCGGTTACTTATAGAGCTGCGGGAGGTAAAAGCCGGTGAAGTCGGGGTAGTGGGGCATGTGGCCGGTACAGAAGAGCCATGGCGACGTGGCCCCATGGTATCCTCATGGCGTGCTGCCGCAGTGACATTGTGAGAAGCATGGCCACGTCCCTCTGATGGAAGAGAGCGACGGCGGGCAGAGCGATGAGGAGCAAGAGGGGCTGGCTCTGGTAGCTCAAAGGCAGCATAAGCTGGGTAGCGTGGGTTCACGACTGGGTACCCACAAGGCCTGGGGGAGAACCGAGGCATCCCCTCAAAACAGTGGTCATTGTAATCTCTGCCATTTTCTTGGTACAATCAATCCCTCGCCCGATGCAGAAGGGGGTGGTGGATGGTAATAAGAGGGCCGGTAATGGTGCCTTGGCTGGTAATCTGAGCCCTTGGATCTGGGCGATACAGATCATTGGCTCCTCGGAGGGTCCTGGTTGGAAGGTGCCTCTGGTGAGGAGCCCCTGTTAAGGCCACCGTCAGCATTGTGAACTTGGCTGGAGGGCAAAATGGCGTCACTGTCACTCAGTACAGAAATGACAGGAGAGAAGCAAGTGGCGGCAAAAACCTTGGGACCCAAGGATTCAAGGGCCATGGTCGGGGCCGACGTAGGGGCCTTTTTAGGCTTCTTAGCCACAGAAGGGGCAGAGTTATTTTTAGCGGCCTCAGGAGCAACGTCTTTATGCTTTCTCTTTTTGCTGTCCTTTTTCAAGGTTGCCGGCTGATGAGAGGAGAGCGGGAGGCCTCCCGAACAGAATCGGTAGGAGCTGGGCCGGAGGTATCAGAGGCCGGGGCTGGAGCTTCCATGACGAACAGAGATTTCTCCCAAAGGTAAGAATTCAGACAGAGCTTACGGGCTTTCCAAGTTGACTTTGACAGCTTCTTACAGTGGCCGCAGGCAAGGGAGATATGTGAGACGCCTAGGCAACGGAGGCATTCAGAATATCCGTCCGGAGACGGTATTCTTGCCGAACAAGAAATGCAGGTTTTGAAAAGGCCCACCTGGGCCATCAACAAGAGATAATTCAAATGACTTGCAATTAGCAGCGAAGAAGAGCTCTGAGAGCTGGTCGGAGTGAGAGTCGCAGTGGAAAGAAAAAGACTGAGGTGGAAGAGTTGGTGCCAGGCTTATATAGGGAGTGGATGGGGCCACCTTCTAACGAATTTCTCTCCTTTTTTTGCTAAAGCTTTGAGAGAGTCCGGATCGGAGTCCTGCACAAGAGCAGACCCATTTGTGTGGTTTCAGACTACTCGAAGAAGAACCAGAAACTTTTTTTTACTCATAACCTTTTTCTACCCTTTTTCTAACAATTTGCTACAAGTGTTATGCAATATGGTAGATGTAGACTAAGTCATGCTAACTCATGCTAACATCCAAAGACTATTTTTTTTATTCATAACCTTTTTCTGTATCCTCTTCTAACAGCATGCTACAAGTGTCATACAATATAGTAAATCCATGCCATAATAGTTCTTTCATAAATATTGTTTAAAAATGACTAGATTTTATATGGACTTTTTGGTCAGCCTTTCTTTCTATGCTTTTTAAGTATTGACCATGCATAGGCTTGTTTCTCCAGTCTGCAGCTCGACTTCCAATCCTTTCCTTTCCATATTTAGCTTTCTTCTTCATTGTTTTCAAAAGTCATCCTTTATTAATTACCTGAAGCACAGGCTCTTCACTTTTCTTAATGTAGTCATTCAAGCTATGCTTTCTTCTACCGTTTCTCATGTAGGATTCCTCTGCAACCCTCAGCTCTTGTTAAGTACACACTGATCAATGTCACTTTTTGGGTGAAGGGCATGATGCATAGCTATTAGCTTCCTTGTTTTTCAGTCTAGGTTGTCTAATTCTATTTGGCTACAATCAGTTATTCCAGCTGAATATCATATAACAGGCACTGCCCAAGTATTAATTGCCTTTATGATATTGCTTCCATTCAGTTTTGACTTCAAGATTTTCCGGACCTGCTTTATGTATTTTGTAAAAGTAGTTCTTTTGACTTGGTTGTGTAGCAGGTCAGAAGCTTCCAAAACTCCTTCTTCTGTTGTTATTGCTTTGATAAATTCTTCATTATCTAACTCAAATCCATCACCTTTGACAGTTCTGCCTGCTTTAACAGTAATTGCTACGCACTTATCATTTCCAAATTGCATTCTAATGTCTTTAACTAAATTTCTTCATAATTTCCAGCAGAATCTTTAATTCAGCTCTTGTCTTTACAAACAATTTAAAATGGTCCATGTAGAGCAGGAAATCTCAACCTTTTAAAGCCAGGGGCCGGGTTATGCTCCCTCAGACTGCTTTAGGAGGGGGATAGCCATTTTGCCCTTCCTCCACCACATGACACTTCCTGGTGGGATGTAGGTGCTGGGGACCACATGAAATGGTGCTGCAGGCCACATCCAGCCCACAGTCCATAGGTTGAGAATCCCTGATACAGAGCAAGTGTGAAACCTCGTCATTTCTTAGCCAATTCATATCCAGTTTGTTATTAAATCTATCTATCTATCCATCTGATATCTATATAACTAAAAGTCAAAGTGTTGTGGCATTTGTCAGTGAAACGCCACGCCACCTTGGCCCCTACCACCCCAGAAACCTGCGCCCCGCCTACCTGGTGCGCCTGGCCAGGCCGGCGCAGGGGGCCAGCAATCCATTTCGAGGTTTGTCACCCCAAAAACGTGCCACAAACTGCCCCCACCAAGAACCAAACAGCAATGGCACAGCGGCCCCAGTGCATCCTGGGGATCGTAGTTCTTTGGGTGGCCAGCCCCCATTGAGAAGAATGGAGAGCAGGACTACAGTTCCCAGTGGCCTTTGCGCTTGAGGACAGCAGGACCCTCCCAGGAGGCGGTTTGACAACAGAGTTTAAAGAGAGACTGCTGGGAGCTGTAGTCCCGCTCCCCATTCTTCTCAATGGGGGCCGCCCAACAAAAAAAACTACACCTCCTGGGATGCAACGTGGCCGCATTTCCTCCCACAGAAATACAAACTCCCAGGAGGAGCGGGAGTCTTCGCAAGGCTGGCCAGGACTCAGCTGCTGGGTTGGGGGTGGGTTGGCTCCAAGGGCTCCGATCAATATGGGTACAAGAGATTTCTTCCCCCATAAATTCAACTTCAATTTGCAAATCACAATATTTTGTTATTTTCTCTAGTTGTTTGTCCTCAATTCATGAATCTCATGATATAGCAATGTCAATAAAGCAGACCTTCTTTTTTCCATTATTATTATTGGATTCAAATCAACCATTTGTTTGCAGTCGAGGACTGGAATAAAATTAACAGTTCAAGCTCAAAGGAAGGAACTAAGAACCGTTAAGGTAGTGTGTGAGTATATATGCAGTTCCTAGTAGAATGATTTTTTTTTTTAGAGTTAGGATGTTCAAGTCTAATAAATCCAAAATTTCCAAATATCTAGGGACTCCTTTAGGTATTGCTCCACGGGCTCCGATCTCTATGGGTACAAAAACAGATTTCTTCCTTCTTAGACTCTCAACTTCAATTTACAAATCACGATATTTTGTGTTTTTCTCCAGTTGTTTGTCTTCAATTCGTGCATCTCCTGGTATAGCAATAGCAATAAACCAAACTTTCTTCTTTTCTATAACTGTTATATCAGGTGTGTTGTGAGGCAGATGCCTGCCTGTTTGAATTTTAAAGCCCCACAGGATCTTGACTCTCTCATTTTATAAAACTCTCTAGTTGATGTTCCCAATTATTTTTACTGCAATAAAATCCAAACTTCTGGCAAAGTTTCCAATGGATAATTTTGCCAACCCTGTTATGGCGCTGCAATTAATCAGTCTGTGAGATTTTGCTGCTTCCACTGATCAGATGATCTACTGTTTCATACTTTTCATTACGAAGCCGGCATTTGCTATTTTTGGATACGTACTGTATTTTGTCTTCATGCAATTTGTTGGCAACGCTTGTTCCTGAGCTGTCAAGATAAATCCTTCCGTTTCCTTCTTCAAAATTCCTGCTCTTAAATATCCCCATGTCAGCTTTAGGTTGGCCTTGCCTTCTATGTTTTTCAAGCTTCCAACTGTGAGAGTCCATCCGAGATGGCCAGGATACAAGTAAATTAGTTAATAATTAAATAAAGGACTGACCATGCAGAGGCTTGTTTTTCCAGCTTGCAGCTCAACTTTCTGTCCTTTCTTTTCTGTGTTCAGCTTTCCTCACTGTTTTCAAAAGTCCTCCTTTGTTCACATCCTAAAGCATCGGCTCTTCATTTTTCTTAATGTCGTCATTCAAGCTATGCTTTTCTTCCTCTACTATCTGTTTCACCTCTGCCACCCTCAGCTCTTGGTAAATACAAACTGCTAACATGACTTTGCGTGCAGGGCATGATGCATAGTTATTACCTTCCTTGTTTTTCTATTTAGGTTGTCTAATTTCATTCAGGTCCAATCAATTAGTCCAGCTGAATATCATATAACAGACACTGTCCAGGTATTAACTGTCTTTACGATATTGCTTCCACTCAGTTTTGACCTCAAGGTTTTCTGGACATGTTTTATGTATTTTGTAGAGGTAGTTCTTTTGACTTCGTTGTGTAGGAGGTCAGAAGCTTCCAGAACCACTGATGTGAAGGCCTGGGGAAAAAAACCCCAAAATGGAAAAAACCCATTTTTTCCCCTGAAGCCTTTTTGTTTTTTCCAAAAAAATTGAAAATAAAACTATATTATGGAATGTTTTATTTTAATATGAATAAAATATTTTAAGATAAGGCCGGGTTCAAATATTTTATAAACAGGGGGTGTGGCATGGAGACGACCTGAGCAGCAGCGTTTCTTCGTCTCTGCTTGGAAAGGGGAGCCACAAATGTGGATATGTGTGCAAAACTCAAGAAAAATTTTGAATGAGTAATTGGAAGAAGTGTCTAAAGACGTAGTGGTCTGAAAAATCCTAGTTTTCTGGTTAAAAACTCATACTGTGATACCTACGGAGCCGCGGAGCTCAGGGACGGAGTTGGTGCGTCCGAGCGCCCAAGCGGCAAGTCGGGAGCATTGGAGGCTCGGAGATCCAGAGATAGCAGTGCATTTACCAGTATCGTGAGTTGTTTTTCAAGGGATATTGACAGTGTACTCTAATAAGTGGGTGAAAGCAAAGAAAAAAAAACAGAGGCTGTGAGGCTGTGTTGGTTCTCGCTGTTGGGGAGGTGAGGCGAGGTGGACGATTTCGAAAGGAGAGATGCGGCAGGCTAGGATTGAAGGCGGAATGAGAACCAGAATGAGGGTGAAATCGGCGCTGAGAGGGAGGTGGAATACGGTTGGCAAAGAAGTGATTTTTGAAAATCGGCCCGGGTTGCTGGAATAGGAGTTGTTGGTGCTGCGGGCTGAGCGTGATTTGCTCCCCCATCCCCCGTAGTTATTTTTCCTGAGTAGTCGTTTTGGGTAGCCCGAGGAACGAAAGCACGTTGTCACCTGAACTTTACTCAGTGAGTTTCGAAGAGCGGCGAGGGAGTGCAGTGTGGCTTTGGAATTTACAGAGTACTATCTAAACTTGATTTGCATATCACTCTGTCTGGCTGTAAGGAATTTGAATGGACAAGTAAACAGGCATCTTGCTTCATTGCTTAAGTGGTCAACATAATCATAATACTGAGAGAAATTGGGAAAATACTGAGAGACTTGAACATTTTCCTTTGGAATAAAGGGGTGCTGAGAATGAGGAATAAGGAATAAAGTTTTGAACTAGAGATGGTTGTATTGTGGTTACAGTGTTTTGACGTTAAGAGGAAAAAGAAAGAAGAAATAGAAGTGCTGCTCTTCAGATAACAGCAGAAGTACTTTTCTTCAGATAACAGCAGTTAACCACTGAAACATGTTACAGCTGGTGTCTTCAGGGCTTTACTAGACTCAAGGACAGCTCCCTATATTACCTTACCTTGAAACGCAGCTGTGCTACAAAGTTATTTTGAGAGTGTTAACTTAAATAGAAAGCCAAAGCAGTCTTAGAGTCACTTTGGAAATAGAAAATAGAAAGTTATATAATATTACAACATTAAGCAGAGTAAATGGTTGACCGTTTCATTTGATATAGGTGTACGGAGTATACAATTGTAAAGTGTGTATAAGGGTTAGATTAGTGAAATTAGAGTATTGTATATTGTTTGGTGATAAAGTAGTGCAGTATTATATATTTGCTGTTAAATTCGGATGAATCGCAGAGAGAAGGGCAAATTGTTAAGGCAAGAGATAGAATTAGATCCAGTTTGGTTAAGGACAGGTAGGTTAGTGAGAGCTGAAAGTGAAGGCAGGAGGAAATCTTTACAGGACGAGATCAGGGAGGTTGAAGAACTCAGAATTCTTAGAGCAGATATGGAAGCAAGGAAGAAGTGTCAAGAAAGGCAACAATCTAAACAACAATCAGAAGTAGATCGGATTGAGCAGGGGAACACTTATGAAGAAGATAGAGCTCAGGGGGCTATAAAAAAGAAAGTAACGGTAGAGAAGGTGCTTGAAATTAGGGAAAGGGATAAGACTCAGGAAACAGATATGAACGACTCTAGGAGTTCCATTGAAGTAAAACTTGCAGGGTTGGAGAAGTTCCTCCAAACAAAATTTGAAACATTAGAAGAGCAGCTACAACAAGAAAGTTTTGATGCATTCCAACAAAAATGTTGTAGATGATGTCAGGGATGATGGAATCTACCAAAGCTGAAGTAGCAAATATTATGAAAGAAGTATCTGAATTAAAGGAAGGGATGTGCATGAGCACAAAAGAGGTTGAAGTACTGACTAAAGAAGTTCAGGGGGTGCGAGAAAAAGTGAAGGAAGAGGAAGTGAAGATAGATGACCATTAGGCAAGACGAGAATTTTTGGAAAATCAACATAGAAAATGGAATGTGATAATTCGAAATATTCCTGAGGGCAGACCGGATCAGTAAAAGATTAGAGTATTGGGATGGTTAAATGATTTAAAGATGGGGAGGAGCTTTGTGGCTGAGGATATAATAAATGTACATAGGTTCGGTTCAAAGAAGCATAATAATGGAAACAGAAGTGTGTTGGTGAGATCCGTGAGTGAAGGCTTGCAATTAACTTTAATGCAGCATATTAGGAATTCTGGCTTGGAGCCACTGAAGTTAGAGGGAAATAAAATAGAGGTTTACAATGATATCTCTGTTGAATAACGGACTTGGCGAATGCAGTTAAAACCAATTACGAAAAAACTAAGAGAAAAAGGGATTTCATATTTTTGGCTCTCATCAAAAAAACTAAAAGTTGTAAATTCTGGAAAGTCATACATGATAAAATAAGGATTATATGTCTTAGATGTTTTAGTAACACCAAGGAATGGAAAAACCTTAAAGAAGAGTTGATATTATCAGGAATGTATATGACTCATGATAAGAATGGTTAATATGAGACAATTGTCTAGGCACGTTATATTTGAGATATGTAAAGCACACATTAAGAAGGGAGGATAAAATATATGAATGTGGCACGTAAAGTTGATTTAAGAGTTATGTTGATGTTATGCAGAATGATCAGGAGCTAGGCTCATAGAATTGCACACTCCCCCCCTCCTCCTTGATTTTCAAGGATGTTCTTTCTAGGAAAGGTGGGGAGGGTGAAGAAGTTTTGTTATATGTTTTGTGTTCAGTTATTTTATTATTTGTGGGACGGGTTATGTAGTATGTTAAGCACATGCCAACGGGAGACAGGGATTGGGTTAATAGGATGTAACATAAATAAGTATGAAGAAAATTAAAATTGTGTCATGGAATGTTAAAGGCATTGGCAATACAATTAAGAGGAAACGTGTGGAAGCCGCTATCAGAAGAAATAACCCCGATATGATTTGTTTACAAGAGACTCATCAGAAAAATGATAATGTAAACAACTTGTATCTAAGGGGAAAAGAGATTACGAGAAAGCATTTGGTAATTCAAAAGCGAGAGGAGTCGCAATATTAATTTCTAAAAGATTGGGTTTTACAAAACTAAAGTCTGTTATTGACCCTGAAGGGAGATATATCATAATTAGAGGAATGGTTAATGAGGAGGAGATATTAATTGCTAACATTTACGCACCAAATGAGAGGCAAGAGGAATTCTTAGATGGTGTATTTCAAAAGATAAGAAATGAAAATGTAACTAAATTAATCATTGCCGGAGACTTTAATTTAATTAGATCGGGACTAGACACCACAAATGTGTTGAGACATAGGCATAACTCTGTCATAGATAAGTGGCTAAAAATAATGGGATTACGTGATGTATGGAGAGATATCAGGGGCTTAGAAAGGGGGTATACATTTTTTTCACAGGTCCACAACTCTTATTCAAGGATTGATTATTTTTTGACTTCAGAAAACCTGATAAGTAAAGTTGAAGATATTAAAATTGGATTATTTAAGGAATCAGACCATGCTGAAATGTGTTTAGAAATTAAAATTGATGGTAAGAAAAAATGTACTGGAGCATAGAGATATGATACAAAACTGTTTAGAGATCAAAAAAGCAAGGAAATAATAATTTAAAAGTGGGATGAATGTTGGGAGATAAATGATACCAACAATGTTAATGATGGAGTTTTATGGGACACCATGAAGGCAATTTTCAGGGGGGAAAGTATAAAACTCTCATGTAGGAATAATAGACAGGAAAATAAAAAATTAAAATTAATAGAGGACGAAGCAAGGAAGCTGCAAGAACATGTAAGATCAGGTGATAGAAATGTGTTTGATAAATTACAGGGATTGAAAATGAAAATTATTGAAAAAGTCAAAAAGAATTTGATTTATCTTAAAAGAAACTATTTTGAATATGGTAATAAAAATTCTAAACTACTGGCTAAAGCTGCAGAGGAAAAGAAAAATAGTAAAAACATTCAGATTTTGATAAATAGTAATGGTGAAAGATGTAATAAAATGAAAGATAAGATACACATTGCCAGTAATTTTTATAGGGAGCTTTATTCTAAAAAGGAGATAAATGATGTTGAGTTAAGAAGTTATTTAAATAAATGGTCAAGGATAAAATTAGATCAAGAACATAGGAATTACATGGATGAAAGAATAACCTCTAAAGAAATTACTGATGTTATAGATAAGTTAAGGGTGGGTAAAACCCCTGGTGAAGATGGTTTGTCTGTGGAATTTTATAAGGACTTCAAGGAAGCTTTGGTACCAAGAATTGAAAGGGTATTTAATTATGTAATAGAAGGAGGTATAGTACTGGCATCGTGGTAAAATTCAGTTATTATTCTAATACCAAAAGCAGGAAAAAATGTGGAAAAAATCGAATAACAACAAGTTATTATGGAAATGGTATATGACCCCTATGCGATTACATTTAATTGACAAGACAAAATTAAATATATGTTGGAGGTGTGAGGAGGATATAGGAACGTATGAGCATATGTGGTGGGGGTGTAAGAAGTTGAAGCCATTCTGGACGAGTGTAGAGTATGAAATTGGGAAAATTTTGAATGAAAAGGTTAAATTGGACACAGTTATAGTATTACTAACGGATGTTGATAAGGTGGAATATAGTAAAAGGGAATTAATGGCAGACATGTTATCAGGTGCCAGACACTGTATAGCGCGGCAATGGAAGAATGATGTCACTCCAAAAATTGACCAATGGTACAATGAGTTATGGACTACTGCTTTAAACGATAAGCTCACCTGGGAACTAAATTTAAGAAAAGGACTAATAAAATAAAATAAAATTCAGGACACGTGAAGATGTTTTATAAACTATATACTGCATAAGGATCAAGGTCAGAAGCCAACGCCGGATCAGCATTCCTTTTGGAAAGGAATCATATAAGAATTAAGTAACTCTGTCCTATATGGCAATGTAAACAGCACATGGTGAATGTCCTGTATTAAGTTGATGTGTTTGTTTTTGTTATTATGTAATGTGTAGATTTAAATAAAATTTAATTTTAAAAAAATCGAATCATACAGACCGATCTCCCTGATGAATCAGGATGCAAAGATTTTTACTGCGGTTTTGGCCAACAGGTTAAACAAATTTTTAGGTAACTATATTTAAAAAGATCAAGCTGGGTTTTTGAGAGGTCGGTTCATGTCAGACCTGACAAGAAGGATACTTGATATGTCAATCATTGCACAGCAGCAAAGAGATCACACAGGTGTTATCTCATTAGATATATTTAAAGCTTTCGATTCCATCCAGTAGATTACCATAAAACAAATTATAGAAAAGTATGGATTCGGTTCGAAATTTTGTGGAGTATTTGGGCAATTATATCAAAGGGGATTGGCAAGAGTAAAAATAAATGATGAACTAACAGAGGAAATAAAGCTGGAAGCTGGTACAAGACAAGGGGATCCACTGTCATCTTCACTGTTTATAATGGTCATGGAATTAATTGCTAATGTTATAAGAGAAGATACAGAGTTGAAAGGTCTAGATGGGATAAAAATTAGCCAGTATGCAGATGATACATTATTAACGTTAAAAAATCCTGAAAAATCATTGGGAAAAGTATATGTACACTTAGAAGAATTTTATAGGGTGACGGGGCTTAAAGTTAATTGGGATAAATCAGAGGCAATTTTTTAAAATGGGAATGTTGAAGCACAAGAAGGTATAAAATCCAGATTTAATTTGCAGATCAGGACTAGTATTAAGTATTTAGGAATAAATATTTCAAACAAGTACGATGATTTAAAGAGATTGAATTATGACAAATTGGAAAAGGAGTTAAAGGAAAACATTCTAAGATACAAAAAATTAAATTTATCTTGGTTTGGTCGAGTGTCGTTGTGTAAAATGAAATTGCTACCTAAAATAAAATTTTTATTCGATACTCTTCAAATAAATATTAAAAGGAAGGAATGAAATGTATTTCAAAATTTAATAAATAATTATTGTAATAATGGGAAAAAAGCTAGAATATCGAAAAAGTTGTGGTATCTTTCACAAAAAAAGGGTGGTTTAGGAATCCCGAACATTACAAATTATTATTGGGTATTTCAACTGAAAAATATTTGTAAAATTTTAATAAGGCAAAAATTGATATGGGGGGAGATTGAATTACGTGAAAAATTGGGAGACGAATCATTAATGTTTCTGGGTAAAGAAATAGTTAAAATTAATACCACGAATAAAATGTTAAAGACACTCTTTAGAACATGGACACTATTGAAAAGCAAATTATCCCCAGGATTATCACCAATTTTGGAGCTAAGGGATTTAAAATCATTCCCATTAGTCTTAGACCATAGGACTGAAGAAATAATGAAAAAATATAAAGTAACTTTGCTAAAGGAATGGTTAGTTGTTTGTGAGGATGAGGTGAAAAAGTTAGAAATTTGTAAACACTTGAAACTAAACTGGCTTCAAATTGCTACACTGAATAGTTGGAATAAAAAATATAGGGAAGAAATAGGTTTAGATAGGGATATGACAAAGTTTGAGGAGTTGGTATATAAATTAAGAAATGGCCAAATAGAAATTAAAGGATTAGTTAGTAAATTATATAAAGTATTAGATGACTCAAATGAATCCCAAAGAGCATTAAGAGGAATATGGGAACAGGATTTAAATGTTAAAATCACAGATGAATGTTGGGATAGAAAGTGGAAGAGAAGAATCATGAAAACTTTATCTGTAAGAATTAAGGAGCATAATTACAAGTTATTATGGAAATAGTACATGACCCCTGTGCGATTACATTTAATTGACAAGTCAAAATTAAGTATATGTTGGAGGTGTAAGGAGGATATAGGAACGTATTAGCATATGTGGTGGGGGTGTAAGAAGTTGAAGCCATTTTGGACGAGTGTAGAGCATGAAATTGGGAAAATTTTGAATGTAAAGGTTAAATTGGACGCAGTTATAGTACTACTAACGGATGTTGATAAAGTTGATTGTAGTAAAAGGGAATTAATGGCAGTCGTGCTATCAGGCGCCAGACACTGTACAGCGCGACAATGGAAGAATGATGTTACTCCAAAAATTGAGGAATGGTACAATGAGTTATGAACTATTGCTTTAAACGATAAGCTTACCTGGGAATTAAATTTAAGAAAAGGATTAATAAAAGAAAATAAATTTCAGGATATGTGGAGGTGTTTTATAGACTATATCCTGTATAAGGATCAAGGTCAAAAGCCAATGCCGGATCAACATTCCTTTTGGAAAGGAATTAAATAAGAATTAAGTAACTCTGTCCCTTATGGCAATGTAAATAGCACATGGTGAATGTTTTGTATTAAATTGATGTGTTTGTTTTTGTTGTATGTAATGTGTGAATTTAAATAACATTATTTTTAAAAAATATTTTATAAATCATTTCTAAAAAATATGTATGGCATCAGATTATTTTCAATTTTCCCGAAACTTTCCGTTTTTTCCCATTTCCCCCCGGGGAAAAAACAGGGTTTTTTTCTGAGCTTCAAAATTTCCGGAAATTTTACATCTCTATGCAGAACTAGAGGTACTTGTATCCTTCTTCTGATGTTACTGCTTTGATACATTCTTCATTAAATAATTCAAATTATCACCTTTGACAATTTTGCCTGTCTTAACAGTAATTGTTGCGCACTTGTCAATTCCAAATTGCATTTGGATGTCATTACTTAATTTCTTTGTACTTTGCAGTAGTGTATTTAATTCAGCTCTTGTCTTTCCAAACTATTTTAGATCGTCCATATATAGCAAATGTGAAACTTTTAGTCCTTTCTTAGCCAATTCATATCCAATTTATTCTATTTAGAATAGTTGTCAGCAGTGTCACTAATAGCAAAGGTGATAGTGAGTCACATTGAAAAATTCCACGCTTAATTTCAACTTCCCCAAATTCTTCTCAACAGGCCATTAACTTTACTTGCCATAGCTTCATTGAAGTCTTTAGGAAGTGTTGAATGTTGTTGCTAATTCCAAAAATGGCATTTCTTAATCCAGCTGTGTGGAATTGAATCAAATGCCTTTTTATAGTCAATCCAAATCATAAACAAATTTGTTCACCTTTTCTTTGAATTCTTCAAAACCAATTGGTCAATTAATAGCTGATCTTTGGTTCCTCTGAAGTTTTTTGCAGCACCCTATCTGCTGTACATAGTTACTATAATTATTATAGTTCACATAGATTAAAACACTAGAGAACATTATAGAACCCATTTACTTTCTACGCTATCAAATGCTTTCTGAGCATTTAAGTTGAACTAAATATGTGTAATGTCTTACAATGCATTTATGTTGCAACACACAATGAAGCCTGTACTAACCAGATATTATGGTCTTAAAAATTACATAACTATAATTTTAAAATGTGATGTATCTGGGATAGCCCAAAAGTTAAAATAAATCTTTGTTCCAAACTGGAATGATTATTTGCACCTGCTGTGTTATTCTACAATCTCCTTGTTCTATTCACTACCTTTTGAAGAGGAACATATAGTGGTACGTCACATTAGGAATGCCTTGTACAACACAGTTTTCACATTACGAACGAAAATCTAGGGGGAATTTGGCTTCATTATACATTTTTTTTTTGCATAATGAAAGTTTCCCCAGGCGCATTGCATCTGGAGGGGTTTATAGCAGGGGTTCCCAACGTTTTCTGGGCTAGACTTGTCCCCAACATTCAGCCGTGTGGGCCGATGCTTACATTTTCGGTGCCAGTGGCAGGCAATCACACCATCTTTTGGGCTGCTTTGACAGCCTCTGCTGCTTCCCAAGGTGGCAGGAGGGTGTTCGGAGCATTTTCGCTCTGCTTTTGGAATTTTTCGCTGCGTTTCAGCAACCAAAATGCAGCATTTTGGGACTTCTGGTGGCAGGGGGAGCATCAGCAGTGCCTGGGTTCCCACCGCAGAACCTGGAAGTGCCAAGCTTTTAAGAATTTCCAGGATATATCCTACCCCAGGAAAGTCTGGTGACAGGAATGTTCAGTTGTGCAATGTTACTTTTACCACTCTTTCAAAACCTATGCCATGTACAGTGGTACCTAACATAACAAACGCATCACATAGTGAAGCGTTTGTTATGCAATGGTGATACCCCGCATAACAATTTTTTCCCATTATGCGGGTTTTTTTGGTAACTGGGGTATACCTGCTTAATGGGAACCCTGGTTAACGAACTCCCCCCCCCCCCTGTTATGCGGGGTATCTCCCATAGGGAACCACATATCAAAAAACAAAACAAACCAAAAAAAATGCATAGCAAAGAGCTCCGTGGAACAGAGTTTTTTTCATTATGCGGGGTTCTACTGTACTAAATAACCTTAAACGATAAGGAATACTCATTTTCCACTAACAATTCTAAATAAACATTAAATCATAAATACAACACAACACCCCAGTTTGGTTAGGTGTGCTGGTACATGCACAGTAGCGAGATGGGACCCTTTGTAAACTAATATTATGTATCTTGCAGCTCTGGAACTTTCCTAGGTTTTTGCACAGGCGCATGGAAGGCCTAATATGCATTTTCACAGAGACCATATTTTTTGTCGCCAACATTCTACATTTGTACAAAGCCCAATTTACCTGTGAAGCAACCTGCGAAGCAGCCTCCAATGTTTTCTTGTTTGCTGGATTATCTGTTGTTGTTGGGGTTGGTAGCAACCTGGATGTCTGACTCTCTGAGGGGAACAAGAAACAACTTCACCACATTGTTTATTAACAATGTATTTTAAACACTTGAGTAGTTTTAAACAAAATTGGCATGAGATATTTTGTTATCTCAATGCCAATATTGTTTCTATAATATCTCAACAACAGCAAATCCATTTCAAATTGTGTATTTGAATTAGTTCTAGTATGAATTACTTACATTTAGATATTGTTGAAAGCAATGACAAAAATGGTATTACAAAAGCCCTTATGAGGAAGTGCAATCATGAAACCTGTTTTTGTTGTTTGCCATTGTTTGTCTTACCCATACAATTGATTATGTAAGCAGGAGAAAACCAGGCATGCTACAGACTGCAAAATACTTACTGCTGTTGCACATTTCTCCTAAAGCAGTGATGGCTGACCTTGGCACTCCAGGTGTTTTTGAACTTCAATTCCCAGAAGCGTTGATCAGCAGGAGTGCTGACTTGGGCTTCTGGGAATTGAAGTCCAAGAACACCTGGAGTGCCAAGGTTCACCATTACTGTTCTAAAGCAACAGTGTAACACAAAAGAATTTTGGTCAATATGTTCCCTGAATACATCAGTCCTTTACTATAGCTCAAATATAGACATACAAAACTTACCAATTCTAGGTGTTGCTACAGTACTTGTTTCAGAAGGAGCTGGACTGTTGAAAGGAGACAATGGGATCTTCGTTTGTATGGTGTTCCTATTGCCGGGATGAGTGAATATACCTGAAGAAGCCACAGTAGCCAAAGTAGTCCTTGTAGCTTGTGCAACAGAATGTCCTGTTGAAACAGCCTGCACCGTGAGAGTTGTCCCTATTGAGCAGCCAACACTGGCTGGAGAGTTCCTCTGAATGCTAGAGCTAGGTACAGAAGGGCTATTGTTTGCTTTTGCTGATGGCAGAGCAAGTGGGGTTTTGGTTAAGTTACTGAGATTAGATTGGCTTTGTACAGGAATAAATTCAACATTGCCAGATTGCTGGTTAGTAACCAAAGTTCCAGTATGGCCTTGCAGAAGTTGAGGCTGGGATGACATTGCAACAGGTACATGCAATATTACTGGCAAGGACTGCAGTGAAACAGACATTGGCTGTGTGTTGCCACCAGGGACTTGGCCAGGGCCAACAATTGTTGTTGTGTTAGCCGAAGGAATAACAGATGTTGTCAAGGATGCAGAAGTCAACGGTGCAGAGGTGACTGGTGTCTGTGGTTTGGGATGTCCAATGTTTGGTGTCTGAGTAGCAGTAACAGTAGCAGACACTACAAAAAAGAGAGAAGGGTTTTAAAATTCTGTATCAAATAAGCTATTCTAATTAAATAGCATGAAAACAAGACCTCCAGTGTTAAATGATTATTTTGTCATGGCAATGGATGTACTGTATTTAATAATATTAATTTTTATTCACAAATTACGATATGTCAAGACTGAATCAGGATATAGCTTTTGTTCTATTTAAAAGTTGTAAATAAAAGAAAGCAGATGCTGCAATTATAGTGAAAAAAGGACTGCATTCTGTGGTATTTACTCTATAAGACCTTAATTTGTACTTGTTTAATTTAATTAATTTAATTTAATTGTCAAATTTATATACCGCCCACTTGGCCAGGCCGACTCAGGGCGGTTCACAATCACAATTTAAAAATATGTTAAAAACAGTTAAAACTACCCACCCCCTAAAACAAGGGGTGCAGGATCCAAAGGCACCATGGGAAGGAGTTCTTTTACACCCGCCACCCAATGGAGGTTACACGTTATCGTGAAATGGAGGTTACACGTTATCGTGAAATGGTAGCAAAGAAGCAGAAGCTATTTTAATGTATAGCAATTTAAATAATAACAGTATATCAACTGCACAGATATGCAAAGATTTTTTTCACTGCAGATCCAGGAACAGGAAAAACTCTGAGGAATGATACACTCCTCACTTCCAATGAGAAGGAACTGTTTCCAGTTTTGAAAAATACAGATTTTCTTCTAAAATAAATGGGCACACCTTGCTGTAGAGAAGAGAACCATGGCTTATTGAGGCTTTCAGGAACAGCAGTTGTCATTTTTAAACACTAAAAACAAGGACCAGAAGCAAAATAACAGGCTTGGGAGCTGCATGATTACCTAAAAATGGCGCCAGGCAAAGAGTGCTTGGAAGTATTGCTATTACTGTACATCACATGTACAATACATTATTATCTACTGGTTTAAGAGTTGTGAAGTTTTATACAGGAATGAATTAAACACTGCTAGATTACTTAGTACAGTAAACCCCTGGTTAACGATGCGTTCGGACAACCTCATTTTCGGTTAACGACGTGACTTTTTGTGAAAAGTCATCTCTCTCGGTTAACGATCTGGCATCGTTAGCCAAGGCACCGTGTTTCATTTCCTACCTTTTGAAGCTGGAAAATCGCCGTCGGTGGGGTCCCTGTTTCAGGCTCTCTGCCTCTCCAGCAGCAGTGTGTGGGAGGCTTGGAGGACCTATTCTGCACTATTCCCGCCTTCCTAGGTGCTCCCTGTGCCGCACAACAGATGATAATAGTTGCGGCCACCATTTTTTGGTGTTTTTTTTTTTGCTCTCGAAACAGCGATAGGGAAAATTCCTCTCACTGTTAAAAAAACCCAGCAATGCAGGGAAAGAGGGGCGGAATGCATCAACCTCCCCCCCCCCTTTCCTGCCTCCACCTTCCCGCAGGGCCCTAAACCACCCCATACACCTGCTGGGCTGCTTCTTTCTTTCTCTCTCTCTCTCTCTCTCACACACACACACACCTGCTGGGCTGCACATTCAAAACCTGCCCAGCAAGGCCGAGCACAATAGCTAGTAAACCTATAAGCAAACTGAGTTGAACAGACTGTTCTAATTGCAAAATGAAAGTTTCCTATCTACTTTCTCCAAAGAAACTCTGCTGAGTTTTGGTGCTTAATATACAAAGTGGTGCAGAAATGCTCCTTTTTAAGCACCCTAATTTTAACTCTTGTAGTACCCCCATTTTAACTTCTGTTCCCTTTGCTGTTCTATGCTGGTCTTGGACAGTAATAAAGATTTGATTTACTATACAAAGTGCCTACACATTAGAAGGTGAGTCAAAACCTTTAGAAACCTTAGTGAAAAAAAGGCAAAATGAGAAGAAGTAGGCAAATAGATAAATAATATGATTAGGTGATAGCTGTTAATACTAGAAATACCCAAGTACAAGAAATAGGTAGCAAGTACAAGGAAGGTGATATGACTGAATTTACCTTGTCTAACAATACAGTATGTGGAATCTTGTCTGACAATGCATGGAGAAATAAACTACTTTACACTGAACTCTTGGGAAAGGATAAGGATTTCCACTGTTGTAATCTCTGTGTAAACAGATTTGATTCTGAGCTGAATCCCACAGGATTCTCTTGGATGGTTTATTTTTGTCCTACAACAAGCTACAAGTTGGTCACATAACACTGGATTAGAACAGGAGTTTGCATCCTACAGCCCGTAGACCTGACCCAGCCTATGGCACCATTTCATGTGGCCCACCGCCTTTGCTCCAGCTGCCAAAAATGTGCCGTAAATGCATCCACGGCTGTCGTAAATGCGTTTATGACAGCTGGGGATGTGTTTTACGGCAGTGTTTACAGCAACCACGTCCATCCCACTCAGCTTTTGCCCATTGTCTAGTTTCAGTAAGGTCCAGACAACTCAAGACCTCTGCCTGATGGTAAGAACCCTTGATGATTAACACCCCACCCTGCAAGATGGTGATGAGTGAGGTGGAGGATTTTTTTTTAGCTTGCATCACTAACCTATTTGTCTGTGGTTTATGGAGATTAGTTGCAGGAATTCTTTTATTTATACTGGAGGAGTGTTAGATGCCTTCATTCAAAGCTCTGTTCAACGCTGGGCAGTCTGGACCTTTAGTTTTTCTGTTTTTCTTGGATGGCCCAACTCTCTCTTGGCAATTCAAGCACTTGTGGAAGCTGGTCTGATGGGGGTTGTGAAAACGGGATCGGGTGAATGCGCTAACAAGATTTGCGAAGAGGTGTGACTGCAGAGGCAGTTTCCCCTGGTGTGCTTGCTCCCTCCATTATAAAGTCATATACAGTACAGTTGACTCCTTGCGGTTTTGCTGCTACCTCTGGCTGAACCAAAATTAGAATGAAGTCTGGAGAGGATTGTGAATCATGGGAATTGAACAAGTGCGTTATCAGAGCAACAGCATTTCCTCTTGTCCACATAAGGTTCTCCTCAGTGCATGCTGAGGGGCATTGTGTGCATTGTATCATATGGGAGATATAGTAAAACCCCGAGTTACGCCGAAAGTTGGTTCCCTGGAACCTTTTGTAACTTGATTTTCGGTGTAACTCGAGGCATCCCCATAGGCTATGGAAGGGTGGAGGGAAAGATTCCTTCGGTCCACAACTTTCTCCCACCATAAAAGTGGTGGTCGGGGGAAATGACCCCTGTGATGGGCAAATTATAAAGGAAGATATTTATTCTCATTAATTTTAATTGTGCGAAGTAGAAATGTCCAGTTAGATTTTTATTCTATGATGTAATGCTAATTACCAGATGTTCAGGTGTTAGCCAGGCATTCTTTCACACACCCACATATTGATGCCAGGATTTGAAGACCCTATGTCTGAGAATCTGACAGATACATTTATCTCACAGGATGAGAGATAAGAATCGCACGCCACAGGTGCAAAGATACAGTTGGCAGAGCCCAGGTGTCCAGTCTTAATGTCGCCAAGATGACATAACTGGGAGTTTTGACATTTTTCCAATGGTGGGTGTATGTATGAAAGGAAAACGTATAAATACTGATATCTTTTAGTGTTCAAAAAGTCAGCTTTTCTCATGCCTAAGAGAAATGCTGCCTGTCTTTTCTTTTCCTTAGAAATCGGACAATGCCAGTCTGATCTCTATGGAGGGGTCACTGGCCCCAGACTTTAGTTTTACTTAGTCAGCTTAGTTATTCATGTTTGTTTTATGATTTCTATTTTATCTTTTTAAATGTCTATTTTAACCGCATAATAATCTACCTCATTTTTGTAAACCAATAAATGCTGCTAATTTGATGATCTTAGTAGTTTTTGGTTTGTTCTCCTCTAAGCTGAAAAGGGGGAGATTTTTAGAAGTCCAGCATAAGCCATAAATTTAAGGGTTTGTCAGGAAGGCTAGATCCCAGCATCTAAGAAGAGGACTGGGCCTCTCCGAAGATTGTTTTGAGAACAACGTTATCTTGCTGGTACCTTCCTACACTGAAGCAATTATTACATCTCAAGGTAACGCTGGACTCTCTGAGTGCCTTAAGCTGGAGGGGAGCGTAGAGGAAGGCGATGTTTAGGTTTTAGAAGAAACACTCTCATAAATCCCTCATTGCTCTTTTTAATTGTCAGCTGAGACTGATTAATCAGAGAATCAGTGTACCTCAAAACACTGCCTGCAAAAGATACCCTGAGCAGGGATGTCTCTGAGAAAGTGCTACGCTGCCTCTGCACTATAAATTTTTTAGACTGCTGTCTGTAGAATCTCACAGGGTAGTTTAGTTTAAAAGAGAGGAGAAGCCCGTGACAACCCCATCTGTCGCCATCCCTCTCCCAAGTCCCAGGGCTTGGCTGCAGCCTAAAATGCTCCCCCACACACTTTTTAGGCTACAGCCAAGCCTCGGGACTTGGGAGAGGGGATGGCGACCGATGAGATCTTTTCCCATCAGACGGGGGAAAAGATCCCATCGGTCGCCGTCCCTCTCCCAAGTCCCGGGGCGTGGCTGTAGCCTAAAATGTCCCCTACACACACTTTTTCGGTCACAGTGAAGGCTCTGCACTTGGGAGAGTGGCAGCGACCGAAGGAATCTTCCTCTCCCTTCCTTAGGGGCCATTCAACAATTACGTAATCCTCAAAGGGGGGAGGGGGTCTGCTATCCGAATTACAGAGAAATTACGTGGGGCCAAGGGGGTGTGTGTTTCAGGTCAAAATTACGTAATCCATTTGGACCTGTTTCTAACTGACAGTGGGAAGCCAAACCTGTGCGTAAAAAGAAAGGGTTTTATTTACCTTTGTGCCTTGCTCCATGCGATGAAAATGGAGGGGAGAAAGCCATGCTTCCTGCTTGCAGGGAGAGCAAGAGGCTAGGCTAGAGCATCACTTCCTGCTTCAGTGCAATTGGCCTGCCCACCCATTTACCATGCAGCGTCACCATTGGTTGGTGGTGCAAAATAGAGTACTATTTGGTTCAGATCACATAATTTTAAAGGGGGGAAGGGGGCCAAAGCGAAAATTACAGTTGGATTACATAGGGGGGAGGGGGTCAATTTTCCCCAGAAAAAGGATCACGTAATTGTTGAATGGCCCCTTAGCCTGCAGCACTGGCGGACGGGCCAGGGACAGCAGAAAGAGCCATGAGGACATTGTAAAAAATGTCCTTGTGGCTCTTTCTGCCACTGTCCCCAGCCTGTTCGCTGCTGCTGTATTCTAAGAAAGGGGGGAGGGGGGGAGATTCTTTCAGTTTGCAACTTTCTCCCAAGTACAAAGCCTTCACTGCGGCTGAAAATGTCTCCCCCCCCCATTATTTCTGGTCACAGGGAAGGCTCTGAGCTTGGGAGAAAGTTGCGGACCGAAGGAATCTTTCCCCCACCCTTTCGTGAGTCGGTATTTTTGTAAACCAGGACACCAATTTACCCAATACACGCTTTTGTAACTCAAGTTTTCATAACTCGAGGCATTCGTAACTTGGGGTTTTACTGTAGTTTGTACTTCTTTGCATTCACACAGGCTGCCATTTACAAGGAAATCCCACTTTCTCAGATTAGCCCTTGATCTTCCTACCCTTGCATGTAGTCTATTTAAAGCTTTCCACATAGGCCATGGTTGCTCTTAGCCAGGTGGTAGAGAGTCATCTGGTTCTGCCCAGTTATCTGGTAGCTCCTTGCTGGCCTTCCATAGTTCTAAGGCGGTCTGTAGGGGCTGGTTGTTCAGAGGGGCAGAAGTTGTGATTCCAGTCTCCGCTTTGGTGGTTGGCGATCAAATAGCAAGTGTGTTTCTGAGGAACTTTCTTTGACCCACTCTTTCTGAGCAGCACTTTCTTGGTGGATTTTTGATGGAGGGATGCTAGCTAAGTAACGCACTTTTTGTACTGAGGTTGGTTTTAGGCATCTTGTGACCAATCTTGCCGTTTCATTTAGGGCCACATCCACCTGCCATGCATGCTTTGAACTGCACCATACTGGACTAGCATACTCTCCTGCAGAGTAACATAAAGCTAGTGCAGAAGTTGTTAATTTGTGTGGTTGGGTCTTGAAAGTGAGAGTTTGATCCAGCGTAACTCCCAGGTATTTGAGGATGATGCAATGTTTGAGCCTGGTGCCATTTCAAGTCACCTGCAGGCTTCTTGATGCCTCATGGTTTTTCAAATGAAAAGCACAGGGTTGAGTTTTTAGGCTCAGGTAGTTCGTGGAGGAGAGTTGGAAGGCAGCAATCCCTGGGGACCTTTCTGGAAGGATTGAGATTGGTTGCTGAAGAAGATTGATAGACTATATTGTCCCTTGGGACACATTGCTGGAAAGAATGGATTGAGAGGTGTGGAATGTAGAATGGCTGTTTTATTCCCAGCAATCAGTTAATATGGGGAATAATGAGAGTGGGTTGTACAAGATGAGTCCAGGTTATAGTATTAATCAGGATGAGTTTTGATTTGGTTCTGGTTAATCTCTTTTTTGGTCTGATTTTAGTTGATCTGTTGATTCTTTATTAATTTAAAACAGAGTAGGGTTTTTAGTCTATTTGATTTTATATTTACTTTATCTTATTTTATATTTATTAGTGTTGTTGTTATATATTTTCTTTGACCTTAACTGTTGATCACTATATTGTTTGCTTAAGAATCCATACTTGCTTGTATTGTAGTTATTTGATTTTATATGATTTTGTTTGATTTTGTATTTTTATTTATTTTTTGTTTGATTTCTTGTAGACAAACGGGTTACTTGCCTGTAATTGTTGTTCAAGTGGTCATCTGTGAATTTACATATATGGGTTTTTTGCACATGTACAAAGCTTCCCTTGGAATTTTCCAGAGCTGAAAGAAGCAGTTAGCAATTCTACTGGCCCATCCTACTGCGCATGACAGCATACCTAATGGTTTCTTCCTTTAGTTATAGTAACCAGCAAAATGCAGAAGTGTGACAGAGGGGAGATAATGTGAATTGTGTGAATTAACAGATGACCACTAGAAGAACAGCAATTACATGTAATTACAGGTAATTAACCATTTTTTCTTCTTCGCGGTCTCTGTGAATCACACATATGGGTGACTGACAAACTTACTTAATAGATGGTGGGTTGTCATGCAGAGCACATTAGTGTTTGAAACTAGCAGTAAGGACCAAACAACCAAAGCTAGCTTCTGCCTTCACTCTGGTGTCTGGGTCAGTAATGTTGGATGAAGGTGGACGACTGCAACCAAGTAGCCGCCTTAAAAATGTCCTAGAGATTCCTCCTAGGAAAGCTATAGAAGAGCTCCCATAGGAAACAGTGCAGGAAAAACAGCTAAAGAGAGGTCCCATATGATCTGGATGCATACATTATTTCTGTGGCATTAAAATCTTTAGAAGACTGCATTTATAGATACACTATGCATTTTGAGTCACACTGCTCAGTGTCAAACCTGATATACTTCCTGACATCATTGGATTTAAACAGAAAAGTAACATGTGTTACTAGAGCTGCCATCTGAAGAATTAAGATGCTTCTTTTAAAAAACTACAAGAAGAAAGTTAAATACATACTTGAGGTCGAAAAAATTATTACCTGTATTCACAGGAGACTGAAAAGTAGTTGGTGTGCTGTCTCCTACATTTCTCTTGGACTCCAACATCTGCCTTACTGTGCCAGTATTTCTATGGAACAAAGATTCACATTACTTGGGCCAAGCCATGCAGGTTGGCAATGAACAGTACAGGAACCAAGAGAAAAGTAAGTTAAAATGTAAGCATTCATCACGCTTTGCAAATTGGAGCGTCTCATTCTCAACAACACTGGCTTCCTCACATTTAGTAGTAACAGGACCTTTAGATTAACTGCTAAAAAGGATCAAAAGACTCTTAAATCTAAGAATTCATTTTCTGCAGAAATGAGTCACAGCTTTATTTCCAAAGCTTACCGATATGCCACACTGTTGATGCCACCTGTGTCATTCACTGCTTTTCCTGGGGAATGGGGTGTGCTTTGTAGATTCTATAAAATGACACAAATTAATGTAAGACCAATGTTTTTCAAGTTATATTTCAAACATAATCCTATCCATTTGGCAGACTGTTCTGCTTTTAGAAACTCCTATGGTAGTTAGTAAGAGTGTTTAATATAGTGTATAACCTTCTATCCTCCTTGTCAGCTAATACTCAGAATCTACCTAAAAACAGTGGCATAGCTATCTGCATAATCGTAACAACCTTGCATGTTATGATGCAGCACCATCACCAGTGAATCTTCAGGTGCTAAAAGTATTAAAATAAAGTACAGCAAACCCCCGGCATACAACTGCTCTGGGTTATGTTTGCCACAGGTTACGACCTCACATTTAATTAAAAATATTTCCCAGGTTACAACTGATTTTTGGGTTATGACCCTCCCCCACCCCCACCACAAAAGCAACAGAGCAATCTCCCTACTTTTTTCACACCATTTGGGGACTTTATCTGATAACGACAGCATCCCTGAAGCAGCAAACACTGCATTGTGACTTCGGGTGGAGGGGCGGTGGCCCTCTTAAATCCTAACATGGTGGTGTCGGCCATTTTGAACTGCTATGATTTCTGGGAGATGTAGTCCTGAACTCCAAAATGGCTGATGCCGCTATTTTAGGATTTAAGATGGCCTCCCCCTCCTCCCAAAGTCACAATGCAGTGTTTACTGCTCCAGAGGTGTCATCGTCATATACGGTCCCCAGTGGAAAAGGTAGGGAGATTGCTCTGTTGCTTTTGTGGGGGTGGAGGTAATCGTGTCTGGCATTTTTTGTGCTTTTTATGGGTTTTTGTATTTTTAAAGTATTATTTTTGTTCTGTCAGGACTTTTAAAGAATTTCCAATGCATTCCTATGGGAAAACGTGCTTCGGGTTACGTTTGCTTTGGGTTATGATGGAGGCTGTTGGAATGGACCTCCATCGTAACCCGAGGTTTTACTGTATCTGTTTTTTCCTTTGTATTTCAAAAGAAAAAGGGGGGAAAGACAAAGGCTGTTCACTGAAAAATTCTTTTTGTGTTCTAGTCCAGGGTTTCACAGTCTTGGACCACCAGATGTTCTTGAACCTCAATTCCTAGAAGACCTGATCAGCATGTTTGGTGACTTGGGGTTCTGGTAATTGATGTCCAAGACACCTTGAGACCCAAGGTTGAGAAACCCTGTTCTAGTCCATGAGTCAAATGACCTATTATTAAATTGATGAGCCTCAACAATCACAACCCCCCCCCCCCCGCCCTTGTAACAAAGCTAAGATCTATGTAGTATCATGTCATGCATGCTCCAAATTAGGAACTAAACAACTTTTTAAAATTGTATTTTGTGCAATTTCCCACCTACAACTCGTTTTAAAATGTGCTAATATTATTAGAAAGGTTTATTCAATTTTCTAAAAAACTTAGGAGACGAGACTTTATGTGTGCAGATTATTATATTTACTGCATTTCCAAAATTGGGAGGGAAAGCTTCTTCTAAAAGCAGCAGCATTTTACTTTTAATCATGTGCCAGTATTAAAGACAGGCTATTTTCCTCATTCCTTCATATTTTGTTTTAGCAGACAAGAGATTAACACAGCCACAGTTAGCCAGCCTGAGTTAGGGGAAAACATGATAAGGATGACACATAAGCACTTCTATAAATAAATAAGAATTAAATAGTTGTTAGCAAGTACTCTGCAAATAATGACTATTATGACAAACATTTAGAGATGCTTCCACCAAGGGGCTATTTGGACTGATAAAATTGAAGATATCCTGGCTCATTAATGTTCAGAGATTATTTCTACAAAGATTTCCAACAGCTTTAACATGTTAATACACCCCTTCTTCACATAAACATCTTAGAGCCATCTGGTATTTTGCCTAGCATTTTTTTGAAAGAGAGAACACTTCAGCAAAGTCCAAAATGATCACCAGAAAGATAATTATTTTATTCCAAAGAGAAAACCAGCAATAATAATTAGAAGCCCAGTACTTACTTCTGCCTTTTTCTTGGCATCTTCTCTGGCAGCTCCAAACCGTTTTGTCAATCTTGCAATTTTAGCCTCAAAGTAAGAGAAAGAAGGTGTGGAAATCAACCACATTTGCAATTGTGGTAATAAGGCCTTTTATCAAAACAACAGGAGCTCAAAATAATAGAATCAAAATTTTAAAATGATAAAATTCTCCTGCCAACCTAGCGGTTCGAAAGCAAGAAATTGCAAGTAGATAAATAGGGACTTCGGTGGGAAGGTAACAGCATCCCGTGCGCTCCGGTGTCTAATCATGCCTGCCATATGACCACGGAAACATCTGCAGAAGCAGACAGTGCTGGCTCTTTGGCTTTGAAAAAGAGATGAGCAATGCACCCTAGAGTTGGATATGACTGGTTTTCGAGCAAGGGAAACCTTTACCTTTAATATGGTGTATTTTTAATCTAGGTAACCAACTACAGTAATACCTCGCATAACAACCGCATCGCATAACGATGTATTCGCATTACACGGTTTTTATGCTAGGGCAATACCTTGTATATCGCTAAAAACCACTAAAAATGGTCATTATCCGAGGTGTTTGGTATAGGAACCTCGGATAACGGCAATTTTTTGGTCCTTATCCAAGGTACTGTATCGCTCATTTGAATCGCATAGTACTAAAAATCACATACAGTAGCGACCAACTCCATGGAACAGAGTTTGGTCATTATGCGAGGTTCTACTGTATAAACACCTCATTACAGAAGCAGTCTGCTACAGACAAGAAACACATTTCTTTATGAGGTGAAGTCTCTATTGAAAGGACAGAATGCTAATTGCTCCAGATTAACTAAACATTTCTAATTTGAAATCTCAATAATATTGCATTGTAGTGCCTTTTCACATATGCTCTTCTCTATAATGGCCTTTAACATACGCTTTTGTCAAGTGTGGAATTAAAAAGCTGGGTTTTTTTAGTTCCATACAATTTATCCAATAGGTACAGTATTGTTTTACACCAGGGGTTGCCAAACTTTTAAAGTCAGGGGCCGGATCACACTTCCTCAGACGGTTGAGGGGGCCAGACTGGTTGTGCCCCCGCCATTTACAGCTGTCGTAAATGTGTTTATGACTGCAGCAGACTCATTTACAGCTGTCATAAATGCGTTTCCATAAATGCGATTCTGGCAGCAGCAGTGGCTAGAGCGAGGGTGGGAGCTGGATTATTTAGTGCCATGGTCTGTAGTTTGCCTACACCTGTTTTGCACCATGATTAAGCTTACAATATTAAAATTAGTTTAAAATGTTTTATAATATACCTTATTAATACACCCTTTATGGACCTAACACAATTCATGCTATATTCTTAGAGTATCTAATAGGATTACAAGCCGCTAGACATTCAAGAACTCAATACTATGTTCCCCACCAAAAATTTATATTAACCAATTTTATTTTTGTGTTCTGGTCAAGCGGCAGTGGTTCAAGTGGTTAAGAGGCTGACTGGGGGTGGTGGAAGGTCAGCAGTTCAAAACCTGAGTACTGCATGATGGAATGAATGCCCGTCTCCGTCCCAGCTCCTGCCAACCTAGCAGTTCTAAAGCAAGAATTTGCAAGTAGATAAATAGGTACCACTTCGGTGGGAAGGTAAACAGTGTTCCGTGCACTCTGGTGTCTAGGCATGCCTGCCACATGTCCACGGAAACATCTGCAAATGTGGACAGCACTGAATCTTTGGCTATAAACAGAGATGAGCACTGAACCCTAGAGTCGGACACGACTGGCATTCGAGCAAGGGTGACCTTTACCTTTTACAAGCGGCATGGGTTTTTTAAAACCCCCAACCTTTTCATGGTCAGGGATCCAATTAAACATATGATAGATTTATGGTACTGGGTAGACTTAGATTTTTCATTTGTTGTTAGTAATGACATATGAGTTACTAAAATTTTATGAGTCTTAAATACAACAAGATGGTTTGAAAGCTGGGCCATAATTTAAAAACAGGAAAAATGCAATAAGGTTTGAAAAACACGTACTTGTAATTCAGTAAGAACAGTTTTATGTCTTTTGCTACATTCAATCTTCTCTACTCTGGTTTTGAGATCTGCTAGAGTCTTATCAAACACTGCGTACTGCAAGGCACTAAACTTCTCTTCAAGAAATCGATGAATAACCTGTAGAAGTACAAAAAGATTACTAATATTACTATTTTATATAGAATCCTATCAGTATACGTTGCTATTCAACATAACACAGCTCCTCACTGAAACATGGTTATTATCATCCAATAAGTGGAGATGCAAGTGCTGAAATTGGCAGCATGCCACAAAATTTCAGCAGCATGACAGTTTATATGCTGGGTCTTAAGAGTGAAAATAAAGCATATAGAAGTTGTGTAAATAAACAGCAGTCCTTTCAGTATATGATCAAGATATCTCCCTGAAAGCTCTCTAAATATTTACTCGGGGGGGGGGGGGAGAATCAATATTTTTTGGGTATCCAAACAAGCAAGCATCCAATTGCCTGCAAAATAATTAGGCACAATCTGAAAATGAAATTAAGTAGGATCCCTCATTCAATTCATTTACATTAAGGTAGAGATGTTACCCAGAAATGTTTAATGAAGAACACAACAAGCTAAAGAAAAAATGGGGGTGGGGGGTAGTGGTGGTGTCAAGATCAGTTTTACTTAAATAAAGAATGGGCAACTGGAGGGTCTTGGGGCCAGTTTCAGCCTCTGAATCCTGCCACACCCTCCTCCTGGCAGCAACCAAAAGAGTTTCTCCACTCTGCTGCCATTTTCTCAAAAATCAGCTTTTAATGGTAACACAAGCTGCTTTAGAACCCCAGAATGTTCTCTTACTGTTTTGTTTGTGAAAAATATCTGGCACATATCTGCTGCCTAGAACATTAAAACCACTTATTGGAGTTTGAATGTTTATATATGGTAGTGCAATGGAGCCATGACTTGCAGGGGCAAACACCTGAGACTTCCTGATTAGCAGGTACTATGACATCATCTGCCATTCCTCCTAGGCTACCCTTTTCCTCCTCTGCTTTTAAAAATAGTACTACACTATTGTTTATAAAATAACCCAGAATGGATTATATCACACTGATAATCTACATCAGGTTTTTAATGTAGCAAGGCTGCAGTCCTATGACTATGCACATAGGGAACATTACAACTGAACTGAAGGAAATTTGTGCTAAGCAAACATACAAGGCTGTGCTACAAATCATATACAATGATAACTACGTGCAGTGTTAAACCAGTTTATGGTGTATGTTAGCTAGAAACACACACAGCTACAGCGAGCATCCACATAACATCCTAAACTGTAATAGAGTACAGTGAAACCTTGAGATACAAACAGTTCTACTTACGAAAAACTCATGATACAAATGGAAATTTTGGGGGTGTGTGTGTGTGGTATTTTGAGATACAATTTTTAATAGGATTTTTTGAGATACGAAAAAGTATATGGTGACCTCTAGTGGCCACTTCTGGTAATGCAACGTGTTTTCATTGTGTTTTGAGATACAAATTTTTCAAGATACGAACAACCTCGAGGAACAAATTAAATTCTTATCTTGAGGCTTGACTATATTCGGTATCCAAAAGCCCACTGGACCATAACAGATCTCCCATAAATGGTGTATATGTTAGTGAGCAAAAAGCCTGGAAACCAAATGTTTGAGCTGTGTCATGTTCCAAGATAAAGATTGTCTTTTCTTGAAGAGGACAATTATAGACAGAGGAAACAGCTATCATCTTGGACTGAAAACTATATGATATCACATGTATCATTAGATCATAAGAACAGCCTTGCTGGAACAGGCCATAGCCCATCCAGTCCAGCATTCTGTCTCACACAGTGGCTCACCATTTGCTTCAGGGTATTCCCAAGCAGATGCCTTCATGTGCTTAGGATTCCCTGGAAATGGCATTGAGTAATCATATAGTAATCCATCCAAAATGCTGTTACAACATGACAGTAGGTCAATTAAGCCTTGGTTTCTGCTGATAAGCCTTTCAAGCATCCTGGTTTAAAATATATCATCGCCATGTCACAAATGTATCAGCTATGCATGATTAATGACAATAAAAAGTTGGTGACTAGACATGAAATCTTCCATCTTTTCCTGAAAATAAACATCTACAGATGCTACTGCTGAGTAAAACATTTACAAATAAGGATACCATATTTTTCGGACCATAAGACACACCTGACCATAAGACACACCCAGTTTTTAGAGCAGGAAAACAAGGAAAAATATTCTGAACCAAATAGTACTGGTATACTAAAATATTTATTAACATATAACACTGATTCTTGGCAGACAAGCTATGAGAAACCTGGGGAACATAGTGAAAAGTAGAGACATCACCCTACAAACAAAGGTCCGCATAGTATTCCTGGTGAGGTAATATATGATTGTGAGAGCTGGACCATAAGGAAAGCTGAGTCCAGAAGAAGAGATGCCTTTGAAATGTGGTGTTGGAGGCGAGTTTTGAGAGTACCCTGGACAGTGAGGAGAACAAACAAGTCAATGTTAGAAGGAATCAAACCAGACTGCTCCTTGGAAGATCAAATAGTAAAGATGAAGCTGAAGTACTTTGGTCATCAAATAAGAGTGGATTCACTTGAAAAAGCCTTGATGCTGGGAAAGGTGGAGGGCAGAAGAAGGGGGCGACCAAAGATTAGATGGCTAGATGGTATCGTAGATGTAATGGGCACAGAGCTGGGCGGGTTGAGGAGGATGGTGGAGAACAGAGATGCTTGGAGGACAATGGTCCATAGGGTTGCAAAGGGTCGGAATCGACTGTGCGACTGAACAACAAAAACAAAATACGGTAATATTTAACAACATAAACTCAACAGTGGTGTTAAGAACCATCATCACTTCCATTTACAAATGAGGAAAGACTTAAAGGCTCAAGCACTTTTCTAATTTTCTGTCAACCCCCAAAACTCATCATCGCTAGTGTCAGAATTTAGGCAGCTCAGTTGCTCAGAATCACTTATATAACTTTCTTCGCTATCTTCATATATCATATTATCTTCAGTTCCATCTAAGGCATTGCTAATGCCACATTTTTTTGAATGATCGTGCAACGATTTCCTCCTTCACTGACTGCCATGATGTTTTAACCCATTTACAAAATTGAGTGATAGTGGGCCTCTTCATTCGTCCAGCAGGAATCAGATCATGATTCCCAGCAACCATCCATTTGTTCCACTCTTCTCTCATAAAGACTTTAAATGGTTTGTTGATTGAAACGTCAAGAGGTTGCAACTGGCTGGTAAGACCCCCAGGAATTAAAGCTAGATGAGTCTTCACCTAAATCTTTTTTTTGTTGTTTCGCTAATATATGCTCTGAACTGGTCAAGCACTAATAAAGCAGATTTTTTCAGAAGCCCTCCAGGACGTTTGGACCACACTTTTTCAATCCATACTTTCATTCCATTTCCGTCCATACATCCTTTTTTATGAACGTGCACAACAACTCCTCGTGAAATAACATCTTTCGGAAAGGTATTCCTTTTGAAAATTAGCATCGGTGGCAATTTGGTGCTGTCAGCACAGCAGGACAACACAACAGTGTAATGTGTTTTCTTATGTCCTGAGGTTTTCACGGTTATCGTTTTGGCACCCTAGATGGCACATCAAAGGCTAATGGGACTTCATCCATATTCCCAATCTGGTCCATTGGAAAATCATTTTCCCCTAGCATCAATTACAAATTTATGAAAAGACAGAATCTTCAATTCATATTCTTGTGGCATTTTTTGTGCAATTCTAGTTTTGGTGCGCATAGCAAGGCCACTTCTCATAAATCTGTAGCACCATGATGGTGAGCCAGTAAAATCCTTAATGCCTTTCTCTACAGCAATGCGTTTGGCTTCATAGATGATCATTTTTGTAGAAATTAAGAAGACCATATTCCGATGTTGTGTGATCCATTCTTTTATGTCCATTTCTAACTGTGGCCATTTTGTAGCACGCCCACAAAAAGTGTGATTAGTTGTATCAAGTTTTTGTAGCTGATCCTCCTGTTTCATCCACTTTCTTATCATTTTTTCACTTGGAGGTGGCCCAAAATGTTTCTCCACTGCTGTTTCCATGTTCTTTTGCATATTTTACCACCTCCAGTTTAAACAAAATTTTATATGCTAATCTTTTCATCTTTGACATTTTGTACCTTAGAGAATTGGTGTTTTTCTGAGGAAAATACAGTACCAATGAAAGACCTGTCAGTTGTTATGACACACGCACGCACAGGAGGCCTGAGCTGTGCTGATCATGTGACCTGGATGACTGACTATTGAGATTCCAGGAGGCAGGACTTGTAGTGCTCTCATGAACGCCTCTTCCAGGTTGAAGGTGCATGGGAAGTGCGGAAAGGGAAACGCCTCACTGGCAGGCGGGAAGTCAACGCCCTCAAGGTGAGGAAGTGAGGGAAAGGAGGGGGAAGAAGAAGAGGAGGAGAAAGAGCTCTTCCTGAGCCCGGCATCCCACAGCGGCATGGCTGAAAGGACCTCACTGTCTGCAGCTGCCTCGTCCTTTCAGCCATGCCACTCTGGGACGCCAGGCTCAGGAACAGCTTCATTTGTTCTGGATGAGAGGAGGGGTTGGAGTCCCAGAGCAGCATGGCTGAAAAGACGACTCTGGGAGCTGCTGGCGCATTGGGCTCTCACCATCTGGGTGAGGCGTTTTGGCGCGGGCAAGGCGCACGGGAAGTGCTTGCAGGAGCTGCTGGCAGGTCAGTTGGTCTTCTGCAGCCAGCCTTTATGCAGGTTGGCCACTCACCGCAAGCACCGTGGCACATCTCTTCTTGTGGGCAGCCACACACAGCTTTTACTTTCCCCGACCCCAAAGAGAGGGTCCGGGGCTCAGCTGGGTGGCGGTGTCCATCCGCTCACAAGCACCGCAGCTTTTCTTGCGGGTGGCTTTCATTTTCCCCGGCTCCAAAGAGAGGGCCTGGGGCTCAGCTGGGTGGTAGTGTCCATCCGCTCACAAGCGCTGCGGCTTTTGTTTTCCCTGGCCCCAAAGAGAGGACCCGAGGCTCAGCTGGGCAGCGGTATCCATCCGCTCAAAGCACCGCGGATTTTCTTGCGGGCGGCCACGTGCAGCTTTTGTTTTCCCCGGCCCCAAAGACAGGGCCCGGGGCTCGGCTGGGTGGTGGTCCATCCACTTGCAACCGCTGTGACTTTTCTTGCAGCCGGCCGTGCGCAGCTTTTGTTTTCCCCGGCCCCAAAGCTCAGCTGGGCAGTGGTGTCCATCTACTCGCAACACCGTGACTTTTCTTGCAGCCCGCCGTGCATAGCTGTTTTCCCCGGCCCCGAAGGACAGCACAGACTATAAGATGCACTCTCATTCCCCCCCACCACTTTTTTGGGGGAAAGTGCATCTTATGGTCTGAAAAATACGGTAATTATTCAGGATCTCATTGATAAAACTACAGCTTTGCAATAGAAGCTTCACATGCAGCATAACAGTAAGATCACAGACTTATCGTATTTTTCTGGCATATAAGATGCACCTCCCCCCTTAAAATACACTGGAAAACAGAGTGCGCCTTATACTCCGATGCGTCTTATACGCCAGCAAATATGGTATGCAAGCTCCACTGAGCTTAGTGGGATTCATACCACTGGTTGTACATTTAGGACAGTCTTAATCAAGCATTCTTATTCTTTGCAACAACAGGGAGATACTAGAACAGTGATGGTGAACCTTGGCACTCCAGCTATTCTTGAACTTCAATTCCCAAAAGCCCAAGTCAGCACTCCTGCTGATCAGGGTTTATGGGAATTGAAGTTCAAGAATAGCTGGAGTGCCAAGGTTCGCCATCACTGTACTAGGAGGTCCAGAAGATTCACAGTAGTCATCACAGCAATTCACAATGTACAAAATCCTGTTCTTTAACTTGAAGTCAACCTAGAGAAGGGACTTTGTCCTTATATCCCATGGTTCACACAGCTTCCCAACAATGAAAGTGATTACATAAGAACTATGGGACATAAGTAGGGGGCTAAAAAACCAAACCCCTTCTAGCAACATCATCAGCCTTAAGCAGAAGGGGACTTCAACCCACAGAAGGGGACTTCAACTAGTGAACATGATACACAGGGAAAATATAATCGTTGGCTTCACAGTTACCATACTAAATAATATTAAATGCAGGAGAAGCACAGTTTACGGTAACACTGTAGATACAAAACAGTGGGAATACAGTAACATCTTCATATAATAATTTGCATTTGCTCATTCAGCATAATTCTGTCTAATACTTTTAATCTTCAAGCTGAAATATTCTTAAAGGTTGATAAAGCTGGAGAAAGAGGGGACAAAAATACTTCAAATTAAAATCCAAAATATCTACAACAGAAAAGGTAAATCAGCACTACCTTTTCTAGCTTCTGATGAACATCACCTCTAGCTGTAATTTTTACTTCAAATTCTGTTTCATATTCTTCTCCCATATATCGCCGCCGTTTAGAATGAACACTGTCCATATCCTCTGATTTGGAACGCTTTCTTCTTGATGTCTCACCTAAAGTTTATTTAATACATTCAAAATATTTCTTAGGTGCTCATTTAATATTGTCATCTTCAAAGGACAACATACATTTATTAAAATATTTCAGTATCAGTGTCAGAAATAAACAAATGAACATGATATACCCTCCAAAATAAAATGGGGAATACCCAATAGATTTGCATAATCCATATTAAGACTGAAACAGACATATTAAATAAATTTTAGCTCATTAAGGCAGAAGTAGAGAGCATTTAGGCCAGCATGGTAGCCAAATCAGTAGCTTCCTGAAGTACACTATTTGCATGTAACCTTCTTTTCTGCACTTATTTCTTAAAATCATATATATAGAAGATGGGTGGGTGGAGTTTGAATGTTTACTGTATTTATTCACTTCAGCAGTCTCAGCTAGGCATAGAACCTTTGGTTTTTTTCACCACACTTCCCACAATTTGCTAGGAATTTCCCCATTCAAAACTCTTGTAGCTATGACCCAAACAATTCAGGTCTTCCAAGGAGCTTTAGAACACAAATCTGTGCTTTGACAAGTTTCTCTCTGGAGCAACAGTCATCGACTGAAAAAGAGAAACAAGTGGGAGTAACTAAGGTCCATGGGAGCTACAAAGTATTAGTGACCTTTTTTTGAGCCACGCTGTAGTCTAATGAACAGAGACTTGCTATGGGGATTCCTGGAGAATTCTGGGAGATATAATGGAAAGAAAATACAAGTCCCATGCCTCATTTTACCTGTTGTTTTTTCCCCATTTACTGACAACATGCTACATATATGGTCATGTATATTAAAGTAATTTTTCCTGAGATCTAGTATGGGCCAGAAAATGAGACAAGGTGACTGCTGAGATTTGAGGATGAGAGGTTGAACCCATTACTTTCCTAATAATTTTGGCATCTAAAGCCAGAAACTATAAGACTTGTCAGTAGCACACACAAGAAACTAAACAAATTATACTTTCAGTGAATTCAAGTGAATGGATGCCTCAGTTTTGAAGTAAAATAGAGCCAATTTAATTTAGGACAATGGTTTCTACATACAGTGGTACCTCGGATAAAATCCGATTCGGATAAAGTCCGATTCGGATAAAGTCGCGGTTTTCATGCACATGTGATGCATCGCAAAAAGTCAAAAACTGATAAAAAATGGACGTTATCCGAGATATTTGGTATAGGAACCTCGGATAATGTCCATTTTTGGACGTTATCCGATGCATCACCCATTTGATTCAGATAAAGTCCAAAATCAGATAAAGTCCAAACTTGTGGAACAGAGTTTGGACTTTATCCAAGGTTCTACTGTACTTCAATGACTACCTAGGTACAAGAGATATTTGAGTTTCAAAGTTCACTTGAAACAAATCAGTTTGACAAGGCCCTATGAAAATACAGAATATTGACACATCAATGCTTAAGAAGGGATACACAGAAAGAGATTGTTGTATTTTTGAATCACAATTGGGTGTACTCTGGTAATGACAACCTTGTGTTGCTGGCTAATCTTTCTCACACTAGGCCAGGTGAAAGGAACTGCAGAATGAACACACCAAAAGGTGTCTTCAATTTGGCAGTTCCACATCTGGTGTAGACACAGAAGAAAGAATGCTGAAGGAAACTTGCCTGCTCAAATCCCTTTATAGTTGAGGGCATGCAGAGTGACACACATTACAAGGTTTAAAAAAACTCATCTTCCTACATCACACAAAGAAATTATAGAAATAAATAAAAAACCTCTTTTTTATTCTCAAGTAACAACAGAGGTATAAATTTTTTTGGTGTGGCAACCAAACCTAAGCTTATATTTGATAGTGCTTTATAGTGAAAAAAAAGTTATGTTATCATTCTATAGCACTATCAGGTTCCAGGCTAGTTAGCTTATTCAAGAGAAGCCTTATTTACTATGTTGCAACATTTTGTTGGAAATACTATTTACTTAAGACGATTTTCAAATTAAGTCAAAATATAGGACAAATACAATACAATTCTTTGTACCAATATGATTTTTCTCATCTTTGACATGCATACTTCTCTCCGGAGGTTTTTCTTCCTCATTATGCTCATTTTCTTCCACTTTGTCCAGACTTTTTTCTTTTTCCTCTTCTTTTTCCTCTGTAAGAAAGACAAACTGTTTTATTTTATGCAGCAAAATGCTCTCAGCATGTGTTTAAAATGTTATCAAAATGTCCTGATAGTTACTTTTCTGAATATCAGTTCATTTTCTATATATACAACTGTTTACTGTACATAGAAGGTACTGAATCATTTCAATGACACTGAGCAGTTATAATTATAGCTTCATTAACGCACCCCACTTTTTGAATGTTTTAGATCCTATTTTGTTTCAATATTTAAAAAATACATTGGATGTGGCTTTCAAGAGCACTGCTGATCAGTGGATTAAAACCACATTTATTTTACAAGTTTCAGGGCTCTAAAAAAATCCTGCATGCTTTTACAAGATGAGATTCCAATTGCATTCAAGCCATAATCAAACTATAAACCTCTCTTTCATCTAAAAGAAAGACATAACAAAGATTTGTTATAGCATGAACTGCTAGATAGCTCAGTGATTTAAGTATCTGCAGAGCAAGAAAATGGGAGTTCAATTCCCCACTGTGCCTCGACAGGGGCTGGACTCATGATCTACAGGGTTTAGGTCAAGACAAGCATTTGAAACACCCCAGGAAGGTCCTGTGGAGGGAAGTCCAGTTTATTATCTTTTAACTGCTCTGCTTTTGAGCAGCCCAACGTCTGGAAAATGAGTACAGGTCACATCCCCATATCCATGGCTCAGTATCCACTTATCTGCAGGCCTAAAAATATTCAATTAAACCCCCCTGAAATACATATGTGTGTCTACAGGCCACTGGCAAGGTGCATGGGGGCGTTGCCGAAGGCGCGCAGGAAGTATGTAGGAGGAAGTGCGGCAGGCATGGCGAGTTCCCCCCAGCCAAGCCAAGCCACTCCAGGTAAACGGCGGGGACGGGTGGGCACGTGCTTCCTCCTCCTGGCCCCCGGCTGTGCCTGGAGTGTGGGGGAGGAGGTGGGCGTGGTCAGCCAGTTTTGCTACCGGTTCTATAGAACTGGTTAGAACCGCCTGCAGTGCAATGCTGAAAGGGATCATTTTAATACAGCCCAAATGGATCGCTATGTTTATGTAACATAATGCCTGAGGCTCTAAGTCTATGGTGGTGAACCCTGGCACTCCAGGTGTTCTTGGACTCCAATTACCAGAAGCCCAAGTCAGCACTCCTGCTGATCAGGGCTTCTGGGAACGGAAATTCAAGAACACCATCACAGCTATAAATTGTTAATTATATGTTCAGATTAATTTACTGAATTCTCTGGATATGATCAAAATTTAACCTGATAGTACTTAAAACATTTAACCTGATAGTACTTAAAACAGACACTGGAGGTAAGGCACCAACATGAGTACCACTTTGAGTATCACTATCTCACGTGGTACAAAAATGGTAGAGACAACATATTTCAAGCTCAGGGAGGAAGAAATTGATTGTGTTCCAGCAATTTTGTGGTCTCACTGAGGGGTGCAGAAATACTTCGAATTTTACCAGAAGGATATATGGCATTTACAGTTAATGAGAAAATGGTAATCTGTTTATGCATAATATGTTTCAGTGTCTTCTCATGATCACAATATTTCCACTCAAGCTCAGACTAAGGTTCTTACTCTCTACAGGGTTGATGGTGGATTTGTCATTGGAAACAGATGGACTTTCTGGTTGCCACCGCTGGTATTCAAGTTAAAGTCCTACTTCACTCTGTGGATAGCCTAACTGATTGTTCACAAGTTCCCCATTCTGCCACACAAAAATCAGTTAAAATATAAAGGGTAGGAAAAACTGTATCAAAACAATCATATGACCACTTAAAGAACCAGAGGGCAGTTGTGAAGGGAGGAGCCTAACAGCTCTCTTAGCTCTAGAAGGTTCCGATGACGCTGAGGAAATAGAACCCTTTCATGTGCATTCAGTGACCACAAGGAAGAAACACCTTCATGGACTCTGTGAGCCACATTTGTGGGTGTCTAACAAGCTGACTAACCGGGGTGGGATCTCATGATGATAAAGAGAAATTACAGAAAACCAAAGAGATAACTTCTATTTGAAATGAAGCAAATTATTTGCTCTGACATATACTTATAAAGATTCACAAAGTTCAGAGGCTTCCTTACAAATGTTCTGAAGATGGATGCCCCTGAAGGCAGCAGAGGCAGCAACTGCTTTTGTTCAGTGTCCCTTGAGGGGTCCGGGAGAGGAGTTGATAATATAAAATGATAGTTTCAATGATCCATTTAGAGATGCTTTGTGATGAGATATGCTTTCTCTCTTTTGGTCCTTGATAGCTGATGAACAGCCTGTGTGACTTCCTGAACTGTTTTGTTCTAGATGTGTAAAACAATAGTATTCTGCAGACATCCAGCATATGTAAAGATAATTCTAAATAAAATTTTGGTTCTGTGAAGATAGGCAAGATAACTGGTTGGTTCGGATGAAAATCTGTGACTTTTTTTGGGTCAAAAAGACAGATCAGGGAATAATGCTACCTTGTCTTTGTGAAACTGGAGAAAGGGTTTATCATAACACTGCAGCAATTTTACTAGCTCCATGATCTAATGTTATGCTTATCAGGAATGCAATTGAAGATTTGATGAAGCCACTGGCTGAAATAGTTTATACGAAGCGCCTTTTCTTTTGAGGACCAATATGCATGAATTTGACAATACCACCCCATCAGATATTTTTGAGTATCCTTCCCAAAGCAATACTGGATTTTTACAGGCTGTTCTCCTGTAGAGCATTGTAAGCTAAGATACAAGACTGAAGGGATCTCACTTTTAGACTTGTGTGCGGAATAATGACAATGGTGGACGTCATACAACAAAGTAATATCTGTACCTTAAGTGTTGGAATTGCTCCACCTGTTTTAAAAAGACTGATTGGAGAAATTAATTTGTCCTTTCTTTTATGTGGAAGATATACCCTTGCATTTAAAGAGTTCAGGATTGCTCCTACACAGTAGACCCTCAAATAATGATGCTACTTGGTTCCCCAAGTAGCGTCACTATAGGGGAAATGTTGTTGGGGGTTTTCAATGGCAGCTGCACCATCTAGCGGCAAAAAGCTGTCAGTATCCGCACAATGACGTTAAAAGGTTGTTAATCCGCACGGGATTTTCATCGTGGTGCGGATAGTCATGTGGCAAGTGACGACGCATCGTTAAGCGGAAATGACACTATTCGACTGCACCGTTAATCAAGGGTCCACTGTATAATAAGTTTTTTCTTTTTCCAAAATTGACTTTTCTTGGTTTAGTCTTAGAACGAGATCTTCTGGCAGATGGAGGACAAATGCAACATCCATCTGGTCTTGTTGCTTGGTGGCTGCCACTATTATCCAGTTGTCGATAAATGGAAATACTGATATCCTGTGTATTCTCAGGAAGACTATGACAGAGGACATACTTTTGCTGCTGATAAGCCTTGAACTGGTAAATGGAATTCACCAGGCAAAATGCAAGAAATCATAATGTTCTGATAGGATGGAGATGTGGAAGAATGCATCTTTCAAATTTGTGACAGTAAGCCAGTTGTTCTCCTTAGAAGAGAAAGAATTGATTCTAGTGTCATATTGATGACCTTTTTAGTATTTATGTAAAGATTTACTGCCCTATGATCCAATATAGGAACTCTAGCCTCAATCCTTCTTTGATTCATTGAAGTACAGTACTTGAAGTAGAAACCCTCTGAACTGATTCTGTTAAAACAGACCAACCATCTTTCATGAGTAAAATAATTATGCATTCTTGAGAAATTGTCATGGTGGATAGGCAGGAATAGGCCAGTTGGAGGAAGGAAAATAAATTATAGCAAGTAACTTTCCTCTGTGATAGTCATCACCTTTTGTTGATGATACTGCACCACAATGAAAGGAACAGCACAAGAGGAATTGCTGAAGTTAAGAATGGTGTGCACTGGTGATTGAGAATTTCAGTCTCTGGCCAGTCAAAAATAATGCTTTCTTTTCCCCTTGTCCCATGGGGGAGAGATGTTGCATGTGCTTTACCTGCTGAGGGTGTTGTCTATTGCGGTTAAAGATTGATGGCTGCTTTGGCTTATGTCATTCAATCTGTACCTTTGAGCTAAGGCACAGAAATCACTTTCTATAGTATGGCCTGTACTGGCACTGCTGGTACTGTTAGACAATTTCATTCTGTTTGTAGTGCTCCATTTTTAATGTCAGTTGTTAATAATATCATTGGTTATATTAATAAACAGACTTTTACTGTTGAAAAGGCGGTCTTCTATTCTTTTTCTTGTGTCTTCCAAAAGACTTACAGAGTGGAGTCATGCAGATCTCTGCAGTGCCACTACTAATAAGTTTTGTGATATAGAGACCAATGAATGTCTAATTAGTTCCTGTGAGAAGCACATTGGGCAGCAAGTATTCTCCAATGATTCAGTTGTCTGCAACAGCTTCAGCAGCAGCATCCCAAGAGATATTAATGGTTTTAAGATCTTAAGCATTTGGTGCCATGTTTTCCGAGGTCAGCCTCATTTTCTCTTTCTTACAGGAGGTTCCATCGTAGAGTAATTTTCAGATGCCAGTCTTTATTTGCATACATAGGATGTGACCATGTTGCATCCGATGTTCATTCATAGTTCCCAACAAATGTTCTGAGACTGATCTTTCTATTACCTCTTCATTAGTGATATGATCATGACATGAGACATGGAGGAATCTTCAGGCAAAGTTGTTGGGAAACATTTAACTGTTTAATCATTTTGGTTGTCCATTTCCATGTATCATAGGTGTATACTGCAATTAGTATAACAATGCTCTGGAAAAGTTTTATCTTTGTGGCAATACTTATGGCTGCTGTAGACCAAATTGGGAGCAAGCTTTGAAACATGACCAACACCATTCCAATTTGGCATCTCCTGTCTTTGTCTGTGCTGTCATCAATAGACGTAATACTGCCAAGTCAGATCAATCGTTGGACTTGCTCTATAACCTGGTCAGGAACTGTTACAGATGTACTATCTTGGACACGCCTGACCTGCATGAACATTGTCTTCTCAACATTTATACGTAAGCCAATCATGCTGGCTTGATTATCTAAACTGGTAGTCATTTCTTGCAAGCACTCCTAAGAATGCATGAGGTTGGGGGGGGGGGGGGGGGAGAACTGTTCCGAAAAAAAATATGTGAAGTAGGTCGTCATTTCCTATGGATTTCTTTCCGTATGGCAAGTTTTCCGTTAAGCAACCCATCCGTAAAGCAGGGTTCTACTGTACTTAAGTAATCATTGCGGCACTCTTACATAGTTTTGAAAGTGTGTGTTAGTGTTGCTGTGACCTTCCTTTGTTGAGATAGTATTGGGCTGGAAAATGTCCTGGCAGATCACAGTGGATTAGAAGAGAAAGTAACTCAGAACAGGTAAAAAGAAACAATTCTAGGCTGTGGCACTTTCCAAAATACCTCCCATCAGTGCTGGAAAACGGATGCAATCCTGCTAGTCTCCTTAATCCTTGGCCAATTTGTGACCAGCTTACTCCTGTAGCAGCCGAAAAACTTAGGGATGCTGCTGTAATTTATCCTTTGGCTACAACCTTCTGTAAACCGTGAACAACCGTGATTGTACTCTTTTCTAGGATCATGGCAGTGGTTTGATTTCTAGCAAAATTTATATGTATGAGAACTAACTTGATGTAGAGATCTCACCTACAAAAACAGTTCTAAAACACTTCACCATTGACACGCAGCACCTTCAAGTATTTATTCAGCACTAGCATGGGTGCCCGGCTCCGTCCGGGCGATGGCATCCCGGCGCCCATGGGATTCATGGCCGACGGCCATCCAACTCGGCCTGGGTGTCTCCCCTGTCCTCCGCCTCCTCCGGGCACCCATGTTAGTACGCTATAAAGCTCCATGCAGCGACGGTGCCCCAGCGAGGCCTCCTGGTCCCGTTCCGTGGTTTTGTCGCTGTTTCCTGCGGCCTTTCATTGGATGCACCCCCGCTGGATGCTGGCCACGCTGCCCCGGGTGCGTGCCCACTGCCGCCTCATCTGTCCTCCTCGCTCCGCCCGCGAGGTCCTTGCGTTGTTCCGAGGTGTTGGTGGTGGGGGCAGCTGGGCGCGCGCATGACCAGCAACTGCTTCCCACTGCCTCCTACGCACAGTCATTGTTCATACAAGCCCATACCCATGCCGGCCTCGGCGATTGGCTGAGGCGTGCCGCAGTGGTTCCTGGGGCATGTAGTTTTCTCGGTTTTTGTGGGTTTCAGATTTTAGAATATTCTTTCAAAATAACTTGTAGCCTTCTCAAAGCTGGGCTAGTTTTAATTTCTCTTTAACCTGGCCTAGTAATACTTTCCTTGGGTTCTCTGGTTCTTCAAATCTTACCTTTTATTCCTTTAGTGTGGTTTAAATAATTGTTAACTCATTGCACCTTATGACTAAGGATAGATTTTTTAAATAGATAAAATCATTTATATGATATACAACCTTTTATGACAACATTATTTGTATGCCATCTAAACTAGATACTGCTTGAAATTAAGCCCTATTCAGCTGTTAGATTAACTGTACGAAGCCTGCACTTGACTAGCAGAGTGTAAGTTCAACCCTCCTCTCATCATTTTCTATATGCGAAAACAGACAGTCTGACTGAACAGGCAGGCTACTCTATCTGTGAGGCCAATCTCTGATGGCAGCTTTAACATGCTCTCTTTGTCGACTGCTGGCTCCTTATGCTTTAAAATAAAAGCGGCTATTCAACCTGAAGCATCATTTCAATCTGACTGTATATACAGATCCGTTTTACTTGCACAGGTAGAGATATACCGTATATACTCGAGTATACGCCGAGTTTTTTAGCTCAAAAATGAGGTCCAAAAAGTAGGATCGGCTTATGTTCAGCTCACCAACTCCCCCACCCCCAAACTGCGCCAGATTGAGACTTGTCAACTGCCAATAAGACGGGGGATACGGTTGAGTCTAAAACTGGCACGGAGAAAATTCCTTACTGGCTGCTTTCGCTTTTAGACGTGACCGCTCACTTGCCCCTGTCTTTTTGTTGGCATGTCTTTCTAGCTATAAGATTGCACTGACCTGCAACATACTGTGGGCAAGCAGGAGATCACGTCTAAAGGTGGAAGCAGCAATAAAGGAGTTTTCGCATTGAACAACAAAAGGGGGGAGGTGGCTGCATTCCAAATCACTGTGGAGAAAAAAACCCTTTTCTTTTTCCTGCAGGTTTGGGATGCGCGTCCCTGGATTCCCTCGTCCTCTTGTGGGTGTGTCTTTCTAGCAACGAGATCATGCTGAACAGCAACAGAATGGGGGAGGAGGCGGCATCCCAAAACACTGTGGAGAAAAATCCTTATTTTCTGCTGTCGGTTTGAGATGCCCGTCTCCTCTGTCCTGCTGTCGTAGTGTCTCTCTAGCTATGAGAGTCTGCTGACTCACAACAGCATGGAGGACGTAGGTGCCTCTCAAACGGCTGTGGAGAAAAAAAAACCTTTCTTGCTGCTGTTGAGCTTCACTTACCGGTACCTACTGCTCAATTGGACACGCCAAGCCAGACAGGGAACGCCACGCTTGCTTGCATTGAGAGCAAGATGCTAGAGTGATGTTTCCTGCCTCCGCTCTATTGGCCCAGCCGCCTCCTTCCCCTGCAGCGCCACTAGTTGGGTGGTGCCAATTCAAATACAGTCTAAAAAACACAACACTACCGTAAACATTCTAAAAGCAGACTTATTGAGCCTATTATCCACTTACAAAGCTAGTTTACTAATGTTAGACTTGTTAAGTCCTTTTACTGAAAGTTTTTTTTCAAGTAGAAGTTATTATTAAAACTCATTAGCAGCTGCTGCATTTCCCACCCTCAGCTTATCCTCAGGTCAATCTATTTTCCTAGTTTTTAAGGTCAAAATTAGGTACCTCGGCTTATATTCGGATTGGCTTATATTCATAAATATATGGTACCAAAATGCAGTCTGCCAGTTCTTCCCAAATGTTACAGTATTTTATTTCAGATTGGTAGATGAATTATCCACTGTGGATAAGTACAGAAGATATGTTTATAATTACTGATACACAAGAACCTTGGTGTCAACAATATAATGATGCTGACAGATAGATGCAAGGATTAAAAGCAGGTAAGCTTCACTTTGCTGATAGAAGACAACTATATAACTAGAGTTCATTTAAGAGAGCAGGTGGAGAAAAGAAGCAACATGAACAGCAAAAAGCTGGCTGATATAATTTTTTAGATAAAGTAACTTTTTAGAATGTTTTCATGTACATCAGTGTTATAATCAATATTAGCATATTTGTGCCCGGCCAGCCAGGCAGTTTTTATTTGTGTGGGGGGTTTTTTTTTGGGGGGGGTGTTAAGGGAGGTTTGAGTGGGGGTGTTTTGCATTTGTGGTTTGTGACTTTTTTGATTTTTTTTTAGATTTATTTGTGATTTTGATTTATTTCTTATTTTTCTGACTTGTTTTTACTCTTGTGGCCTCTAGGTGGGGCTGTTAGCAAGAGGGCTGCTTTGCATTTTTTAGACTTGTTTTTAATCTTCCGGCCTGCAGGTGGGGCTGTTAGTATAGTGTTGGATTATTTTTTGTTTGACTTGTTTTTTCTCTCTCAGCCTCTAGGTGGGGCTTCTTCCGGTAAGTAGTCTTTGTTTCTTCATTTCTGTTCTGGAGTCGTGGACGGAGGACGTGCTGGTGAGTTCTCTGTTTTTTTTAAATCTAGGTTTTGTTTTGTTTGTTTTTTGGTGTTGGGCTGGTAGGTGTTTCTGTTTCTTCTTTTGTGGTTTTTTTTTTGGTTCTAGATGTATTTAATTGTTTTGTTTATTTCTGGTTGTTTTTTATGTTTCTGATTTCTTTTGTGTTTATTCGTTTAATTTGTGGTATTTTTGTTGTTTGATTTAGGTATTTTCGTGTTGTAGTTAGGTGTTTTTTCTGTGCTTTTATGGTATTTTGGGTGTTTTTGTTTGTGGATTTTGTTGTTTATTGTTTTGTTGGTTAATGTGTTTATTAATTTATTTGTGTTTTGCATTTTAGGTAAATGTTTGGTTTTGTTGTTGTTGTGTTTTTTTTGTTTGAAGAATGATGGCCTGTCTGTCAGTTCCTCTTCTCCCCATTGCTGCTTTGAAATTTGGTTTTGATGCAGCAATGGGGAAAAGGAGGAGCCGGCAGTCAGCTCGCTCTTCCTCCAGTAAGGTTCATTAGGTAGGTCGGGTGAAAAGGAGGCAGAGAAGAGCTATCTGCCTCATGATGGTTCTCTCATCTCTGTCTCCTTTTTCTCCTGACTTACCTAACCGGAGATCGGCAGGCAGCGATCTGTAAGGGGTGGTGCTCTTCCTTGCGGATTGCTGGCTGCTGCTTTTGTATTACCTCTGTCGGTAGTACAAAGGCAGCAGCCAGTCATTTGCCAGAGAGTGTGCTTCCCCTGACGAACTACTGCCTGCTGCTGTTTTTTTTCCACCCCGGCTCAACTTACCTTGAGGCCGGCGATGGTCTCGCCGTGTCTTTGGTGGGGTAGCGGGGAGGAGAGGGAGTCCTTCTTCTCCCCGTTGCTCCGGGAAAGGAGGCCGGCGATGGTCTCGCCGTGGTTGTTTGTGTGTATTTGTTTACAAGGCCGTGAGGTGCTGCGTCCACTTGCGGTGGACTTGCGCTCCTGTTGCGGGAGGCCAGCATGTTTGTATTTTATTTTTCGCGTGCCGGCTTTTTCAGCGTTCTGTGTGCTCGCGTGCTTCAGCCTAATTGGCTGAGGCGCGGCGCAGAGGACGTTGGGAATTGAAGTTGTTTCCCTTTGTCCCCGTTTGTGGGGCTGTTGCCCCAGTGCCGGCTTTGGCAACCTTGCGGCGCTCTGCGGTTTGGGTTCGGGCGAGTACAGGTGGCTCGGTACGGGATACGATAGTCAGGTGCGGGCGAGTCCAACGGTTAACACCCCTCTTTATAGGTAAAGATTAATAACTGCTTCAGGCTATGAATTATGTTCTTTAAATGTTAGAATGTAGCTAAAATATGTTCTATTTGTATTCTTTATCATTATAAGCTTTATACTTTTTGAAAAATAGTCTCTTGTACACTAAATATAGATTAAACAAAAGCATATTAAAATATAAGAATACATTTACTTTAAATTTAAGTATAATAGAATAAAACAGAATAAAAAGACAAAAATGTTTGAAGAGAACTTCTTTACTGTACATCATAACTTACTCTTCTACTCAAAATACATAAAATCAAGGGAAGAGAGGCCTGGCAGAAACCATCGAGGGTAAGACGCCCATCTCAAAGGTCTGATCCCTACCCCCGAGGGAGAAAGCATCCAGGGAAGAGAGGCCTGGCAGAAGCCATTGAGGGCAAGAGGCCCGTTTTCAAGGCCCCACCCGAGGGAGAAAGCATTGAGGGAAGAAAGGCCTGACAGAAGCCATCCATGGAGTAAACATTAAGGAGGAATATTGGCCAAAACACCACTGAGAGCGTGAGGACGGCTTCCATCATCCAGCTCACACACCTGGGATGAGCTGAATAAAAGCACAGACTCCTTGCTATTTTCATCACAGACTCCAAGCTGCATGCATGAATGTTATAAGTAATTGAATAACCATGTCACTAGTTAGTTGAATTCTTTATCATTGTTGACTTGATATAGTGGACTGTTCTTTTCATACCAAGGTTGATGACTAGTTTTGAAATGACTAATGAAATACTTTTTGACTTCTGACTAAATATATTACTTCCTATTTCATATATCCAGTACAAACCAACTTAACTTTTTAGTCTGTTACTTTGTGTTAAATTGTGATAAAATGTATAAGAAAATACTGGCATAGAAAATGGCAAACCACATCAGGAATTTTGCCAGGAAAACTCCACGGACAAGAAAAAAAGGCAAAACAAAAAGGCAAAATAGATGGGACAGGATGTTGAGCCCATCAGGTCGGAAGATGGGGAAGGACAGGATAGTGGGAAGAGAAATACAGTAAAACCCTGATTTATGAATGACTCGAGTTATGAAAAACTCGAGTTACGAAATGGTTTATTCGTAAACCGGTGTCCCAATTTACAAAAAAAAAAAAACCCCGACTTACGAAATGTTTTTTTGTAACCTGGGGTACCAATTTACGGGGGGAAAACGGGTTACAAAATTTTAAAAAATGCCATGGCGGCCAATTTGGTATGTAAAAAATAATAATCACATTTTCAGTGCCAAAATGATGCCACTGCCATTTTCTATGGGGATGCCTCGAGTTACGAAAAAAACGCGAGTTACGAATGAGGCCAGGGAATTGAGTTTTCGTAAGTCAAGGTTTTATTGTACCAACATTGCAAGGAACAATACTGTATTGGAACTTGGAATGTAAGATCTATGAATCAAGACAAGCTGGAAGTGGTAAAAATGAAATGGAAATAAGCATTGACATCTTAGGAATCAAGTGAGTTAAAATGGACAGGGATGGGTGAATTCAGCTCTGGAAACCATCATATCTACTACTGTGGACAAGAAAATCTTAGAAGAAATGGGGTGGCTATATTAGTTAATAAAAGAATGAGAAAAGCAGTAATGGGATACAATCTTTAAAATGACAGAATGATTTCAGTCCGAATCCAAGGAAAACCATTCAATATCACTGTAATTCAAGTCCAAGCACCAACCATTGGTGCAGATGAAGCCACAGTTGACCAGTTCTATGAGGACCTACAATATCTCATAGAACAGACACCAAGAAATTATGTCCGCATTATCATAGATTGGAATGTCACAGTAGGAAATAAAAAAGTAGATGGAATTACAGGCAAGTTTGGTCTTGGAACACAGAATGAAGTACGGCAAAGATTGATAGCGTTCTGTCAAGATAACACACTGGTCATAGCAAACACCCTCTTCCAGCAACACAAGAGGTGACTTTACACATGAACATCACCAGATGGCCAACATCAAAACCAGATTGATTACATACTCAGCAGCCAAAGATGGAGAACCTCCCTACAGTCAGCAAAATCTAGACCTGGAGCAGACTGTGGCTCAAATCATAATCTACTGATTGCAAAATTCAGGCTTAGACTAAAGAAAATAGGGAAAACAATTCGGCCAGACAGATATGACCTAGACAACATCCCTGAGGAATACACAGTGGAGGAATGGCTTAGACTCGATAGACAGAGTGCCAGAAGAATTATGGACAGAGGTGTGGGACATCATACAGGAGGCCGCAAGGAAAACCATACCAAAAGAAAAGAAGCATAAGGAAGCAAAGTGGTTGACTGATGAGGCTCTTAAAATAGCAAAGAAGGAATGCAAAAGGCAAAGGAGAAAGGAAAAAAAAATCAATCAATTGAATACAGGATTTCAAAGAAAAGCAAAGGAGATAAGGAAACCTACCTAAATGAACAGTGCAAAGAAATAGAGGAAAACAACGTAAGTGGTAGGACTAGAGATCTTTTCAAAAAAAATTGGAGAAATCAAGGGACCGTTTAAAGCAAAAATGACCATGATAAGGGACAAAAACTGCAAGGAGTTAGTTGATGCAGAAGAGAAAAAGAAAAGATGGCAAGAGCACACAGAGGAACTATACAAAAAGAACCTCACCACCTCTGATAATCACAATGATGAGAACATTGAACTTGAGCCAGACATCCTAGAGAGTGAAGTCAGGAAGGCCCTAAAAACCACTGCAAACCACAAAGCTAGTGAAGATGATGGTATTCCAGCTGACTTTTACAAAGCCCTAAAAGATGATGGAATCAAAGTATTGCATTCAATATGCCAGCAGATTTGGAAAACACAACAATGGCCACAGGATTGGAAAAGATCAGAATACGATCCAATCCCAAAAAAGAACAATGCCAAAGAATGTTCAAATTATCGAACAATTACGCTCATCCTACACGCTAGCAAGGTTATGCTCAAGATAATACAAGATAGACTGCAGCAGCACATGGAGAGAGTATTACCAGAAGTGCAGGCTGGGTTCCGAAGAGGCAGGGGAACTAGAGATCACATTGCCAACATACTTTGGATCATTGAGAAAACAAAGGAGTATCAGAAAAGACAGGTTGTACTTACCAGTAACCGTTTTTCTTTGAGTGTGTTGTTTGTGAATTAACACTAACGGGTTCTGTGCTTGCGCGGGAGCCATTGTCGGAGCTGTAAAGCTAACTGGATGAAAAGGTTAGAAGTTAGGACCGCCCACCATCGCCACCTGCCCTTGGCGCCATTTGGCGCCTCTTTTCAGTTTATACTAAAACTGTACACTGGCCAAAATTAGAGTGCATCTCGTCAGTGCAGCTGTATTAGGGGAGGACGGGTGGGTAGTGGGAAATCACAAACAACACACTCAAAGAATGACAGTTACTGGTAAGTACAAACTGTCTTTCTCCTTTGTGTTGTTTGTGAATGCACACTTATGGGAGAGTGGCAAGCTTACTTACTTGGATGGTGGGCAGCCGATGCAGTGACGAGATGTAAATAAGGCGAGATGAGAAGAGATGGTTTAAGGATGGGAGGTCACCAACGAGGAAGATGCTCAGAGACCTCCTGTCAGAACTGAGCATCCAACCCTGGAGTCAGGGATGGCTCTAGTGTCTAGTCGGTAATGAGTGACGAAAGTTGAAGATCTGGACCATGTGGCTGCCTTGCAAATATCTTCCAATGGGATTCCCTCTAAGAATGTGGTGGAAGTTGCTATTGACCTGGTGGAATGAGCCCTGACATGTGGGGTTGGGGGGGGTTGGGGCTTTGAAGCCAGTCTATATGCTAGGTGGATGGTCTCACAAATCCACTTGGAAAGTTTTTGGGCAGACAAGAGGTCGACCTTTCAACTTGCTGCCATAGGCTATAAATAGCCTGTTTGACTATCTGAAGTCTGTGGTTCGTCTGGTGTAGAAAAGTAGGGCTCTTCTCACATCAAGGGAGTACCATGACCTTTCCTGCCTAGTTGAAGGGTCAGGGGAAAAGACAGGCAGCGTTATGACTTGAGACAAATGGAATTCAGTCACAACCTTAGGTAGGAATGTCAGGTCAGGGTGTAGGACCACTCTGTCATGGTAGAACTTGAGGAAAGGAGGGTTGGCTCTGAGGTTCTCCCACCCTGCGTGCAGAAGTGATGGCCACTAGAAACACAGTCTTCCAGGAAAGGAGACGGATGTCAGACATGGCCATAGGTTCAAATGGTGGGCGCATAAGCACCTCGAGGACTATTGTAAGAGACCATTGGGGCGTGGGTGTCTTGACAGGTGGAAAGACGTTCTTGAGTCCTTGAAGGAAGCGCTTGATAGTTCGGTCGCGAAAGGCAAATGACAAGATTGAACGAGTCGGTGTATGCGCCACAACCACCGCCATGTGTATCCGTATGGACAAATGCGAAAGACCAGATTCGGCCAAACAGAGGAGATAGTCCATGAGATCCTATAAAGAGGCCGCTTGAGCGTCCTTGTTGATGCTGCAAAGGAACATAGAAAACTTCCGAAACTTAGCATCGTAAGACCTCAAGGTAGAAGGTTTCCGACTGTTGTTCAAAATTCGTGTTATTTGGTAGTTATGAGCCACGCTGTCAAGTGAAGGCTTGGCAAATACACATGGAGAAGTTGTCCATTCTCCATTTGGGGGAGTTTTGGATCGGTGGGGAGTCTCATCGAATTCAATGACAGTCTGTTGAGTAACGGAAACCACTGTTGTCATGGCCAAGCTAGAGCGATGAGTATGGCTCGAGCCTTCTGCCTCTGGAGTCGGATCAAGACCCTCTGCACTAGTAGTATTGGAGGGAAGATGTAGAGGAAGTCCTTGTCCCAAGGTACCATGAATGCATCCCCCTCCGATCCGTTGCCCACTCCTGCTCTTGTGCAGAAGCGACTGTACTTCGCATTGGTCACGGATGCGAAGAGGTCCAATTCTGGAAAGCCCCATCTGTGTCAGAGCTGGGAGAAGACCGTCTCGTTCAGTTTGCATTCGTGAGTGCTGGACGTCTTTCGGCTGAGGCTGTCCATTCAAGTGTTTTGCATGCCTCGTATGCGGACTCCGATCGGTAAGACGTGAAACCAGAGACACCATTCCCAAACCTGGACTGCTAGGTATAGGAGGGTTTGGGACCTCATTCCTCTTGCCTGTTCGAGTACACCAGTGTTATGGTGTTGTTGGACGCTATTTGAACCACTCTCCCTGAAATGGGAGATTAGAAGGTCTTCATAGCTTTCCATACTGTCAGTAGCTCTAGAAAGTTTATATGGTGTGTCCGGTCCGTGTGAGTCCATAGGCCGCTTATTTTGAGGGAGCCGCAGCATGCTCCCCATCCGAGTGTGCTCACATCCGTAGTGATTTGGACAGTGGGCGCTGGTGGGTAGAAAAGTTTCCTCATGACCACATAATGGTTGTTGGTCCACCACAGCAGTTGGTCCCTCAGTTCGGGAGTTGGCGTCAGAAGTTTTCTCAGATCGTCTAGGAGGGGATCGAAGTGGTGGAGGAACCATGCTTGCAAGGACTTCAATTTCAGTTTTGCGAAGGGAATAACTGCGGTGGTGGAAGCCGTAAGGCCTAAGAGTCTTTGGGCTAGTCTGGCCTTGACCCTGTGGCGCGTGAGGAATAGACGAGCCATCTCTTTGATGTGTGAAAGTCTCTGGAGTGGAGCATAGGCTCTGGTATCTGTGGAGTCTAGAATGGCCCCTATGTAGTCCATTCTTCTTGATGGTTGAAGTCTGGATTTGGTGAAGTTTATTCTGAGGCCGAGATCCTCCATGGTTTGAATGGTTAACCAATCATCTATGTATGGGAACACCTGGATGCCCTGTGTGCGTAGATGGGCTGCAACCGGGGGCCATGCACTTTGTGAAGACCCTCGGCACGGTGGATAGACCAAATGGGAGGCACGTGTATTGGTATATCTGGTCCCCTATCTAGAATCGAAGGAATGTGTGATGATCTTGTTGGATGGAGAGATAAAAATAAGCGTCTTTGAGGCCGATCACCGCAAACCAGTCTCCTTGGTTGATAAGGGGGAGAATGGATTGCAGTGTTACCACGAGGAACTTCATTGTCCAGATGTGCCTGTTGAGGCGGCGGAGGTCCAAGATGGGTCTGAGGCCACCATCCTTCTTGTCTACTATGAAATATCTTGAGTACAAACCGCCGCACGATGCCAAGGATGCGACAGTTTCTATGGCCCCTTTCTGAAGAAGTGATTTTAGTTCTTCATGAAGTTGTACTGGTGGATTCTTGGGGCGGATGCGACAAACGGTGGGCCATTTCTTGAACTCTAGTGCATAGCCAGAGTCTAAGGTTTGCAAAACCCACTGGTCGGTGGTGATGGAGTCCCATACGGCAAGGAAGTTCCGGAGTGGTAGGTATGGTGATGTATCGGAGGATCTTCGGCCTGGACGGAGTCAAACCTGTTGTTTTTGTCACCGTTCTGTGAGTCTGTTGGACTGATTCTGAGCCTGGTAACCGAGGCGATAATATTGCTTATGAGGCTTGTAATATTGTTGCCTTGCTGGTTCTTGTGGTCGGAATTGCTGGTGGCGTTGGTAGTCTTGGTTGCCGAAAGTTGGGTTTGTTCTATGCCGGCAGGCAGAGGACATCCCTAGGTGAAGCTTATTGGAGGTTGTGATGTCCCTGTGGAGTTTGTTGGGGGTATTGTCCATTTTGTTAGCAAATAAGCCCTGTCCATCGAACAATAGCTCTTCAATGAGTTTCTTCATATCCTCCTGGAAGTCTACAGGTCTCAGCCAGGAATGGCGGTGGAGCTGGATGGCTGCCGCTATGGTCTTGGCTTCTGAGTCACAAATGTGGCAGGCAGTCCTGATTTTCTGCTGGCCAAGGTGAATGCCCTCTTTAGATAAAGTTTCAAACTCGGAGCAGAGTTTGTGGGGCAACTTATCCAGAGAAACTTCTACTTTGCCCTAAAGTTTCATGTTATAACCTCCCATGGCTGCGGCGTAATTCGCAGCCCTTAGGGAGAGCGAAGCAGTGGCGTAGGCCTGTCTCCCCGATGCACTTTTTGATGATGGAACAGGGACGCTGTTAACGGCTGTGTGGTGCTGAGATACCTTCACCACTCTCGAATTGGCCGTCGGATGCGTGTGGAGGAACTCCCCGTCATCACCCAGCAATCTATAAATGCCGTCCAACCTGGTAGAAACGGTGTGGGATGACACAGGCTTCTTCCATACTGCTTTCGCAGCATGGAACACTGCAGGTAGAAGAGGATGATGGACTGGAAGCATCTTCTTCATATCCGCTAGGCCGCAAACCTCATCCACAAAGGGTGATGGAGGGTTCTCGGCCTTAATGTTTAAAGTGGTACCCATACGGGTAAGAAGATCCATAAAGGTCCTCTGGTCTTCCGGCTGGGACCTCTGTTTACTGCCTATTTGGTCGTCTGGGGATTTGTCAGCGTCAACCTGCGGCAGTTCCTCCTCTTCCTCAACGGACGAATTGTCTGAGCCTTCCGAACTTCCCGAAACAGAGGGAGGTGGCAGAAAGGCCTCGGGGTCCGAGTCAAACCAGTAAAGCCTGGCTGAGCATGGATCCTCCCCAGGAACAGGCGATGGTAATGATGGGAGAGGTCTTGTCTCTACCGATTCCAAGCGTCGTCATTTGGAGGGTATGGAGTGGTCATCTGGTCTCCGTTTTGTTGTGCCCATAGACGGATCCGATGTCTGAATGATGGCGCGTACCTGATCCATAATTTCTTTCGGAATCGCCTTGAAAAGTGGGGCTAGCATATCCACTGGAACGGAAGGCTGAGCTGGGGCGTACAGGGTTTCCACATGCCATTTACCTGGCAGTATCGATGCCACCTTAGGTGGGAGCGTCGGTGGGGTGTCCTGACATGGAGGAATGCTCCCCGACTTTTCAGGAGATGAGGATGTTCGGCGATGGCGGAGCCGATGATTGTGAAGAAATCGCTGTTAAGAAAATGGCCAAAGCAGATGAAGCCGGAGCCGAGTAGCACGAGGTGTAGGTGGTAGAGAAGAATGGCGTCTCTTGTGATTCTCTTCCTCCTCCTCCTTCTTAAGGAAGAGTTCAGCCGTAGTAGATTTCTTCAGCTGACTGGTGGTTGTAGAAGAGGATGAAGCCGCCGGCTGGGCTACTGGGGCCGATTGAGGCCAGGTTATGGCTTGCGGCACTGGCAGTCTCCATTAGGTGTGCCTGAAGACAGTCCTTTTGGTCCTTCAACACTACACGGGAGAACTTTTTACAGGCGGAACATGCGTGGACCGGGTGGTCCTCGCCTAAACAGATCAGACACTTATCGTGGTTGTCTGTGCTTGGAATCTTGGCTGAACAGGCCATCCAACGGCAGGATAGGCAGGATGAAGGCCAAAGAGGAAATATCCCTTCAGAATAAGCAGAATAAAAACTGGTTTTTTCCCCCCAGCCACGAAAGGAGAACCCCTCGCGGAGTGTGGGGGACCAAGAAGGGAAAATCCCTTCCTGGCCCAGAAAAAATTGAAATGTAAAGCTTTCCGAACAATTCAGTTAGCGAAAAAAATTAAACGAGCTCTTGATATAGGCTCCTGCTGCTACAGAGGAAAAAGGAGAACTGAGGAGAGAGGCGTAAAATGGCACAGAGGGCGGGTGGTGATGGTGGGCAGTCCTAACTTTAAACCTTTTCATCCAATTAGTTTTACAGCTTCAACAATGGCTCCTGCACAAGCGCAGAACCCATAAGTGTGCATTCACAAACAACACAAAGGAGAACAAGTATACTTCTGTTTCACTGACTACACCAAGGCCTTTGACTGTGTGGACCACAACAAAATGTGGCAAGTAATTAAAGAGATGGGAATACCAGAACACCGTATAGGCCTCATGAGAAATCTGTACATGAGTCAAGAGGCAACAGTTAGGACAGAATACGGAATGACGGAGTGGTTTGGAATAGGAAAAGGAGTAAGATAAGGCTGCATTTTATCACCCTGCTTATTCAACTTATACACAGAGCACATAATGTGTAATGCAGGGATGAAGGAATCACAATTTGGGATCAAAATTGCTGGGAGAAACATAAACGATTTGAGATATGCAGATGATACCACCCTAATGGCAGAAAGTGAGGAAGACCTAAAGAAGCTCCTGATTAGGTTGAAAGAAGAGAGTACAAAAGCTGGATTGAGACTCAACATCAAGAAAACCAAGATAACGGCAACAGGCCCTATCAGCCCCTGGAAAATAGATGGGGAAGAAGTAGAAGCAGTGACAGATTTTACTTTCTTAGGATCCAAGATCACTGCAGATGGTGATTGCAGCCATGAAATAAAAAGGCGACTGATTCTTAGGAGACAAGCTATGAGAAACCGGGGGAACATAGTCAAAAGCAGAAACATCAACTTGCAAACTAAAATTCGCATAGTCAAAGCAATGGTATTCCTGGTAGTAATGTATGGTTGTGAAAGCTGGACCATTAGGAAAGCCGAGCATAGAAGAATAGACGCCTTTGAAACGTGGTGTTGGAGCAGTTTTGAGAGTCCCCTGGACAGCAAGAACAAATAGGTCAGTCTTAGGAGAAATCAACCCTGACTGCTCCTTAGAAGGTCAAATAGTAAAGATGAAGCTAAAGTACTTTGGACATCAAATGAGAAGAGATTTGCTTGAGAAAGCCTCGATGCTGGGAAGGGTGGAGGGCAAAAGGGGCGGCCAAAAATGAGATGGCTAGATGGTATTGTAGACACAATAGGCACAGAACTGGGTGGGTTGAGGATGATGATGGAGGAAATAGGTGCCTGGAGGGCAATGGTCCATGGGGTCGCAATGGATCAAAATTGACTGTGCAACTGAACAACAAGATTTTTAATTTACAACTTATATTAAGGTTTCGTTTTTAGATTGATAGCATTTCAGGGTAATTTGACAGGTATACCAGAAAATTAATGATTGTTTGGTTTACACTGCTTGTATTTTGTACGCATGCCTGCCTTACCCACAGGTAAAAGAACTTCACTAAAATATTATCAAACTGGACCTTTTTTACAGAAAAATTCTTAGCCTAAATGAAAGTACATTCTTTAAGAAAATATACCAATAATGTTTAAAAGGGCTTAACTCCATTCATCCAATTCTTTAAAATTTTCATAAAACTTTTGATAAAAGGAATTATATTCTATATGTACATTACTTTCTCACACTAAAATTTAAGCAGCATGACTTTCACCAGGTATTATAAACAAGAACATGAAATGATTTTTACCTCTGACTTTCTGGATCTCTTTTACAGTCTGCTGCCATTACAGGTTTTCTCTTCAAGAGAATAATATAAATCTCAGTTTACATTTTAAAAGATAATAATAATAATAAAGTTTTATTTATATACCGCTTGTTTCTTCCCGAAGGAGACTCCAAGTGGTTCACATTGGGGCATGCTGCCTGAAGCAAGCAACAGCAGGGGAAAAGATACAATATCAGTAAGCATACAACATAAAAAGCAAGAAAGAAAAGAAAAGAAGGACTCCCGCGGCCAAGACCAAGCAAGGGAAGCGGGTCAAAACAAGGCGGCAACCGCGCTAGACTATATAAAGTCTCTACCGTGCCGATATGAGCCCAGGAGTTCACTTTCACTCTTCCCCGTGGCAAATGCCAGGCCGTGAAAGAGGGCTAAGTCCTTCTGGAGTAATCCTTGTATGTCTCTCTGCAAAGCTGTCACTTTAAGTGCATTTGCATATGATCAATGAAAGAGGATGACAAAGCTCCACAGAAAGAACATTCCATAATATAAGGGATGATACTGAGAAGGCTCTCCTCCTGGTTATAACTTTCTTTGCCATTATTGGTGTCAGCACCTGGAGATGCATAGTTTGAAAGGACCAGATAATTTGGTCAGTATATCTTTTGGAGAGATGCTCCGATAAGTAACAAGTTGCCAAACCATGCAGGACTTGTATGTTAAAGTTAACACCTTATATATGATAAGATATGCGGGAAGCAGCTAGTGTAGCTGGGCAAGGGTCGGAGTGTTGTGACCAAGTCTATTGATTCCCAAAACTAACCTAGCTGCAGCATTCTGGACCCACTGCAATCTCCATTCATTATATTATCATCCATTCTATTATCGAGGCCAAATAACTTCAAGGCATTGCAGAAGATGTAAAGTAAAGGTAGAGCTATGTGTCACTGGCATAACAAATTCCAAATCTATGGATGATTTCCCCAGTGGCTTTACATAGACTATAATCAATATTGGGGAAATGATCGATCCCTGTGGAAATCCACACCAGAGAATCCTGTCATACTGTATCTCACTCACATATGACTATTGTCAACCTCCTCCTTTTCTCAGTTGTCATATCTCATTCATAAAAAGGTGATGTGAAATTATTTAAACTTTAAATGCAATCAGTGAAGCTTTGTTGTAGTTTGTATAGTTACACTTGCAATCCAAGACTAGAAGAATGCAAGAATGCTATTTAGCAATGCAGTATGGAAAAAAGAGGGTAAATGGAAGGAGGGGCTGCCAAAATAACCTCTGCCAGAGTAATCAGCTCGCAGCACGTTTTTCTGACCCTAAGTGAGCTGGGTGCTACTGAGCCAAAAAATTGTTATTTTAAGTCTCAATGCCACAGTATAAATATTTAAATATATTTAACCTTCTCCTGTGGGTTAAAGCAGCATAGACTGTCAATAGCCTCACTCAAAGACCATCATGAAACTGTGTTAGAAAGATAAACAAACCAGGAAAGGTAACATATGTTTATGCATTTCTGCAATTATTTTATTTTACTTTGTTCCTATCAAAGAGATAAGAGATGCTCTGCTGAGAACAGAAACGGCTAAAAGGTACAATTTTCTAAGTGTCTTGTACCTTATTTCTCTTTTGTATCTTAATATTGTGTTTCATTCTGCTTAAAACAAGTGAAGAATGTATCTTAAGAGTTCACTCAAATTCCAATAACATTTATTTATTATGCCTTAGTGGGAGGAACAAAATACTTTCACTTTTATTGTTAATTGCTTGTTTTATTCATTAAGTTTGTGCTCTCTTATCTCACTGTGCCATAAAAGCTGTGTTATCATTTTCTTGACCAAGTAACCAAAATAGCCTCAATACTAAATCAGTGTACTGATGTACTAATTTTTCTTTAAATATGTCACATTCACATTGTTTATTCTGTTATTTCTCTGTGTGTAACTAATACAAGCAATAAGTACTTCTGAATAACTTTTCTTGCCCTTTATATGAAGCATTGCTTTTGAAATACCTGTACAGTAGTATCTCATGCAAAGTCCGCTTCATACAACATCGGATTCATACAACATCGCCTAATTCCTTGAAAAAAGTTGCCTCATACAAAGTCGTGCGACTTTGTATGAGGCATTGGGGTTTTTCCCAGGTTGCATTGTGCCTGGGCAGTATAAAAGGCAGGACACATGCGTGCATTGCTCTTGTGGGTTTTGCATGAGGCGAAGAGTGTTTGGGAGTGGTTTTGAGCGTGATTTTGGATTTTTTGAATTTTTTCATCAGAATTTTTAGAAGCATTCCTGGGATTTTTGCAGCATTCTTCGGGTTCTTGGACAATCAGGGTTGTTTGACATGTTTTTGTAATGTTTTTAGCCTTTAGACAATGATTTCTTAAAGTTCTGTCAGTTTTCTATTTCCTTGACTTTGCCCTGAAGTCTGTGCTGTTACAGTACAATGTATCTCTATGGAAACGACGTTGTGCGAGGCATCGTGGCAAGGATGTGGACGTTGTATGAGGCATCACGGCTAAGATTTTGCATGCCTCATACAAAGTCCAAATCCGTATAAAGTCCAAACTTGTGGAACCATGTTTGGACGTTGTATGAGGTATCACTGTAATTACTTATGCCATATACCTATCTTAAATAAATGTTTAGGAGGAATTGTTCTTTTGCAATGTTTACTGCCTCTCAATAATTGTAAAGGATGTATATCCTTTACAATTACATCTTTGCAGAGATGCTGGGAACCCAATGTCTAATTTGGGTTTAATTTTATTTGATATATTTGGATTGTCAAAAAGAACTTAGCTTCTGAGGGGTGGAGAACAATGTATACTGTGTGTTTTTGTATAGAGGGGTATCTTTCCTGTCCTGAACCTGGAGGAGGGCTTGAAAAAATGTTCTCAATCCACAGGGTCAAAACACACACCCACACCCATCTGACAGCAGCCATTGAGGAAAGACTAGATGGCAGGTCTCTAATACCCAACCTCGACAGCCTTTCTAAAAGGATAACATGGTCAATGGTATCAAAAGCCACTGAGAGGTCAAGAACGCCAGGAGGGTCTTGTAAAGCTCTTGGAGGAAAACAGGGTTCTGGAGTTTTGGCCATGGGTTCCATGCTCATTATTAAATTTTTACTGTACTGTTTAGGCCATCCTCAACATTTGAGAATTAGAAAAACTGGGTTTTAACTAACATTTATAACTTGGTAAATTCATTATTCCATTACAGTATTTCACTATTCATTTTTTCTCATTAGTAACTTTTACTTATTATAACATATTGTTTTAATGAATCACTGTAGCTTATAATTTCATGACCAATATTTTTCATGTGAATTCTATCATGCCATTATTCCCAATCATTTTTTAAACAGTGGCACAGAGTTTATTCTAATTTTGATTTGTTTAATCAACAGGTGTACCTAAAATCAGAGTTGTAAAGAATTACTTTTTTAAAAAAGGAGAGTGCGATATACCTACCAGGAGGGCTTGTCTCATGCGGCATTATCACTTCAGCTTCTTTCTCACAACAGATTTCCTCTTCATCAGAAAGAACCAAGAATGCTTCTCTGGGCAAACTTTCATTGCTTTCATGTTTAGATGGGGAATTTATCACATTTTCTACTTTGTCTTCTATATCTAAATCAGAATTTTCTATTGGAAGCAATATGGCTTTGGAAAAGCTGTTTATTTCATCTGCTGGGGCAAGCTTTTCTAAAATTGGAATAATTTCATCTGCTTCCATTGTGCCATCATTCCCCAAAATGTTCTCACTTGGTTCATCTTCTATCCTTTTTTGAGTGATAGTCTCTAAAACATCTGCAGATTGGACATCATCTTTGGGGCTCTCATCTGTATCCAAGCTGCTAGAAATCATTTCCTCATCAATCTTCTCTTTTGCAACAGCTTCCTCTTCTTCTTCTTCCTCCACAGGCAAATCAGGTGTAAGAGCTAGTTCTTTAGTTTCTAATGGCTCTGTTGTGCAGTCATTACTATTACAACTTACTTTTATTTCCTCTTCTGGCTGGCTTGATGTGGAATTTTGATCCAAATCATTTTTTACACAAAAATTATTAGCCTCTAAATTACCCTGCATATTAACTTCCTCCTGAGTTTCACTGTCTTTATCACAGTCAGGCACCTGGCTTTCAGAGCCTGTAGTGCTAGTGTCCTCATGATTCTGCCCAAAAAAAAGGTTCTTAGGAGAAAGAGTTTCAAGTGTGGGGCTTTGATTAATAGCTTGGTCTTCTTTGATTTCTTGACTTTGGTCAACAGTGACTTCTTCAGAGTCCATTTTTCCTTCTTCTGAATCAAAGCCTAAACTCTCTATCCCATTTACTTCTTTGATTGCAGGACAATCAATAGTGAGCAAAGTAGATTTGAGATCTGAATCCCCATTTTCATGTTTCCCATTTAACAATTTGACATCAGTGTTCTTCAAAAGCTCCTCCTTGACCTTATACATGCTTTCAAGTTGTTGTCTGTCACTTGCTCTCATCGTTTTACGGGCTTTAAATACTTTTCTTTGAGGTTGTTCACTGCTTTCCATCTTGAACCTGAAAAAAACATTTTAATACATAAAGAAATATGATAATGCATCACTATAGATGTTTTGCAAACAATCTGAATTTGCTTTTTCAAGATCGCTTTAGCATTATAGATATCAAGTAACCAACTACGAATAAAGTTTAATCAAGCACCTGGATTTGAAATCTAGGACATAATTAACTCTCCAAGCAACCACATAAGTATAAGTGAGAATATCTGCATTTCCATGTCAATATTCTCAACATAAAGTGTTATGCATATTTAAAGAATCTGAAAGGAAATATAACATTGTAAAATTAATAACCAAATTTCCTTAATAAAAGCAATGAAAAATTAAATTGCTAGTTTGCAATAGTGTCCTTTAATTTTGATTTTTAAATATCAGTTTCAATTAAAAACACATGAACAAAACACTCTTACTCAATTGTTGAGCAGTATGAAACGCACCATACCGCAGGTCTTTCAGTTCAGTTTTGTCAATTTTTTTAAAAAAACATATTCATCTATGTCCAGCATTGATTAAAATAATAATAAAAAAGTTTACTTTTCACATCACTCCTTGGTTAGTTTAAAATATAAAACATTGTGCACCCTAATAAAGTGCCAGCCTTTACACTCATGAAAATAGTTTTGTACACACAAAGCTACTTAAGTAAATGGAAGAATTTGTATTTTTGTTATGCTACATTACTTAACAGGCCTGGTAATTTACATTAGTTATACATAATGTACAGCACCTGCAGCTAAGCAAATCATGCAACCCCCCCCCCCCCCCATGCTTTCCATGTGATTTATTTAATATAAGTTTGGTGAACCTAATTCTTAGAAGAATTCATCTCCTGCGAAAAGCCAGTCACAAGGCATTGTCATGTTCTTGGCTTATAACTCTACCTCCTTCAGAGAAAAAGAAAAGCATGATAGATTTGGACACCGCAATTAAAAAACCAAAGATGGATGGTACATGCTGTGTTCAGCCACTCCTCTTTGCAACTAGAATCCCAGCTTTTTGAAATGTTCAAATGGCCGTTATATGTTGCTAAGAATCTAAAACTACATTTCCCAATGTAAAAAGATAGATTCCTGACACTACTGGATTATGCGTAAAGACTGTCTTCAAAATGCAATTTCAATCCATGTCCACAAGGGTGCATGGTGTAGCCACTTAACAGGGCTCCGCTGTTAGTGAAAGAAGAAACAAAAAGCAGTAGGGATTTGATCACAATATAATATAAATAATTCAGTTGCATTTGTGCAAGCCAATCAGTGGTTCTGTCTTCTAGGTCTAGAAAAATGGAGAAACTGTAGAATTACTTACATACCTGCAGATAGGCTTTTGCCCTTTTGGTTTCAAAAAGGCAGTCTGCACTAATTAGTAGTTAATCATGTCCTAAAACTTATCAAATACATATGTGCTTCTTTACACTCACATTCATAAGACAATAAAAACTGTTTTGTATGTCTGATGTTCGGCTCACACAGAGGCAGAAGCATGGAAAAAGCTGTGTTTGTTTTGACTCTCTTCCAGTATGAACACTTAAGATGGTCTTTGAGACTTCAAGAATTTCAATAAAAGTTGTGGTCATGGTGTTGGGGTTCCATTTATACAAAGACAATCCTACCCAACTCTCCTATGGATAAATTCTTTCTGGCTAGATGCCATACTAAAAATCAGCAGTTTTATTTAAAGAAAATTTTGCAAAAGCTTGCCCAGACATATTTGCCTAAGTATGCTTAATCTCATCATCATAAGGAGGCAATGCCAGTGGAAGGAATTTATTGTAACTGATTTTTTCAAGTAAGAGGTTCACCAAAGCATTAAGTCTCGATGCTTAGATGGTGAAACCAGTATCAAAGGACATTGAATTTCTACTCAAAGGAAAGCTTTTCCTCCAGTTAGTTTTCTTTTCCTTCACCTCTCCCATATTTGTTCCCTTAAGAGTGATCACTGCAGCGCAGCAACAAAAACATTAGCATAGCTTCTGTGGGTTAGCCTATAATCATCAACTCATGAGCATCTCTTGGCTTGCTGAAAATGTGAGCCAATCAGTTAACAGTTCTTTGAATTTTGCCTAGCAACAAGATAAGGGGAAAAAATGATAAAAGCTTACAAAAAAGCAAGATATGATTAATACAAAATGACTATACGATGGTTCTCTGCAGAATAAAAGTACTCTAGAACATTTTCTATGACATTCACAAAAAGCACAAATCGTACTTACCCTGTACACAAATATAATTTGTAGAAGAAAATTATGTCATCACACAGTGCTAAATGAAACCTTGCCAGGAAATACGATTTGTGCATACTACTGTCTGCCAAGGAATTAAGGACAGTCATTGGTTGTGCCATCTTGTTCTAGATCAAGGACTAAACATTTAAGGAATGTGAAGACACAATGAGTGCAGATATGAAGTGAATCCCCCCCCCCTTTTTTTGCGGAACCTAATTAGAATATTCCCAGCCTATTAAACTCCAATCTGTTCTCATATAATGAAATGTGGTTTTGTGCACCAAGTATCATATGGAAAAATGTATATCATAGCACTAATATGAGTGTCCTGGTATGGTCCTATTAGACAATTTTCATTTTGATATTTTATTTAATCTCATTTTGAGTGAACCAATTATAGTTTTTCTCAAAAATTCAAAATATTTATTTTAAAACATGATTTTTTTGTGTGCTTGTAAAATGTTTTCTATGAAATAACTTCCATGCTATTTAAGTTCTCTTCAACACAATTTAAATATATTTTTAATTAGATAAACATGCATGTTGTCCAAATAGGGCAAATTAAGCTGAATCACTAGAATAGTGTTTGCAGCATTTATTTTATTCATATGGGGTTTAATTTTAAAGATCTAGAATTTAGAAACTCAGAAAAACTAGGAATGTAGTAATAAAATAAAATTATATCACTCCTCCACCCCTTAATTTCCTGATCTTGTAATTTCTAAAACATACCCAAGAGGGAGCCAGATGTACCACCTTAGTGTTATATCCGTACAGAGAAAAACACACACACGCAGCTTTGCTTCGTTGTTATGTAGTCCCTTCCCTGTACAATTTTGTCTTCACTGATTGGTAGTTGAGTTTCAGCATCTTTGAGCCAATCAGGAACAAGCACTCTGTTCTGCCCAGCAACAAGAAAAAAAATACCACTCATCAGTTAGAATTGTTCCAGAAAACAAGTTACGGTAACTGAATTAACTGGTGAATATTCAGTAGTCTTTGAAAGCATAATCCTCTAAGAAGTTCTGAGAAACTGGAGATTATGTATGTTAATGTTTAACTGACTGTTAAGCACAAAACTTATATTGTTGAATCTGACGTGTGTTAAAGTTGCACTAGGAACTGTGGAATTGGAAGTTTTGATTGCAACACAATTGAAATATGTGAATAAAGCAAGCAGGCTAATTAATCCAAACCCAAACATATCTATTTACAACGTTAGTGATAATGTGCAGTCTTGTTCATGGAAACTTGCACATTTCCACTTGAAAGAGTGCTACGTAGATCAATTTAATGCCAAGTCTAGTAACATACAAAGCAGTTTCTGAATTTCCTGCAGCTAACAGTTGCAATATGAATAACAAAGCCAAGCTAGTAAACATAGCATGTAAAGCAGTAATTCCAGACAAATCAATGGGCTGTGGTGATTTACCATTCAACTGGGAAGAATAATTGTATTAAGTGTGCTTTTAGGTTGCTGCTTCTTTGATTTGCACTATAAAGGTAGATTTCTAATAACATGTTACATTCTCTGGAAAACTAGGCCTAAGTCTGTCTCCATTGTGTGCTAGGATATGCCTGTGTTTTCAAATATACTTTTTTAAACATAGCTCATTGGGAGTATGGTGGAAGTTTTGACTTTTAAATGGTCTTATTATGATAATCAGAACTCTTTAAATTGTCCTTCTCACCTCCTGCCATCACATTTCTCCGCCTACATTTAACAAGGCAAAAAGTGTAATTGTTTGCACAATAATGGCTGAAATCCTGCTGCATTGTTACTCAAGTGGTGTAAAGTTTAGAAGGAAACTGCTGTTAATCTCTGTAGATATTATGTTAAATTGCATAACTCAATAAAGAAATGTTGGGGACAAAAATGTTAATTAACTTGTGAACTTCCCAGAGAGTGGACTAACCACATGGCTTTATTTTTCAGTATGCAACATACGGTACTTTACTGAGATTTCTTGCATTACAATAATTTGGATCTAACAGTTAGATTGTTTAAATAAAGGTGCAACAGGTTTCAGCCATGATCATATCCTGCATCATTGGAAGCAAGGATTAAATGAAAACAGCAACGTAATCTTAACCAGTTTTTAGTTAAATCACAGTGTATACCACAAAATGGCGTACACAAAATTCTCTCTCTCACACACACAGAGCGTCATTAACTACTAGACTTGGCACTGTAATGAAATACATGCCTGTTTCAATTTTAATGCTGTGAAAAAATAATTTATCTTAACGTTTCTTCATTTAATGAAGACATATATTTTGATACGTTATTATTTATTTGATACAGAATACTGTCCCATGATCCGCCCCCACCCTTGCTCCAGCCGCTGCTGCTGGAATCGGCTGCAGACGCATTTATGGCAGCCGTAAATAGGGGGGGGGACACCACCAGTCCAACCCCCTCAACTGTCTGAGGGAGCGTGACTCAGCCCCAACTTAAAAAGGTTGGTGATCCCAGGATTAGCTTTATTGTGTGTTCTGTACAAAAAGGTCAGTGTGCAAAAAGAAAAGAGAAAAAAATAACCATGCTCTATCTCTAGTTGTTTTCTTTTGTTAGAATATGAAAACATACACTATAAGTCAAGATGGTGCAAGTGGGACCTTCCAACATTTGTAACTGCATTTAATATTTTGTTTCACAGTACTCTGGTGTAATCAAGGTTTAAAATGGGTTAAAATGTTTATCAGAATTGGATCATTACAATTAATTAAAGTACTGCAAAACAAGATTAGCTTGATGCCATGAGGTTTTAATCTTATGTCTGATGAAATGGACTTGATCCACAAAAGCGCACATTAAAATACAGGAGTTAGTCTTTTTTGTTGTTTCGTTTACTCTCTAATATGATAAAGTATGTTATTTATCATTTGTTTAGTAGTAACCTTTTACAAAAAAATGTTTGCTTTTTATGCAGAATATCTGGTAAGCTATCATTATTAAATAGAGAGCATTATAACATTAAACTATGATGAAAAGCATAACATAAATTTGCACATAGGGGCAGAACACTTGATTTGCGCCCTGCTACTGTGTTCACACAGATTCTAGTGCATTTTAACCTATTCTATTTATAGCCTTGTTGCCAGGCAGATCTGTCTGAGCTCCCTGCTGGTTCTCAGCCTCTGGTATTGAAGGGATTATTATACCAACCAATCTTCAACAGCCAACCAGGATGACTATGCAAATCTTCACTCAGTGTCTGACTCAAGACTAGTCAAGTATATGTTGTTGCTCTGCTTCCTGAAAAGAAGCAACATGGCTTGTACAGACTAAAACGGCTACCACTTCACAAATTTCATACTTTTATTATGTTTCCTTATTAGTTAATTTTAGTGCATGAAACATAGTTTAATTTTCTGAAGTGCCATTATCAACTTATTTCTTATTTCACAATTCTTTTAATAATAATTTTATTGTTTTCACTTATCACAAACAGAGAGATATCTTTATTGGTTGAAAAATAACTGTCTCCTCAGAGATAGCCTATACATGCATTTAACAAAGGACATGATGAAAAATTACAGGTCTCCTGTTCCCCAAACAATTATGGTATGTTTGATGTACCTTTCACTCTGGGTTTGATTATGAAATTTGTACAAGGAAAACCCTGATGCAGAGAGAGCTGCACATTGATGTTGGACAGGATTACATCCATATATTTACTTGAAACTATTTGCACACTTGGTTGGCGCTGTGACTTTCCCTATTTTGATGGTGAAACTTTGTCCTACCGCCTTCTTTTATGTTTAAAGGATCAAGGTACAGTATTAGAGAACATAATTTCTCCTAGCATTTTATTGTCATTTTCCTAAACAAAGGGTGCCCAAACTTTTTGGGCTGCAGGGTCGGTCATGTGGTTGAGTGTGCCGGTCATGTGGTTCCTCCCACCAGACTCAAAACATGAATGTGCATTATGCGCCCTTCGCCCGCGTGTTTTACTTCTGCTTTTAGGAGTGGCGACGGCATTGCGGGCCGGATGATTTGGAATCATGGGCCAGATCTGGCCCACAAGCAGTTTTGGCACCCCTGCTAACACACAAATGAGGACCCAGATGTTATATGGATACTAGAATAAAGGACTCTCACCAGCTTGTAAAGTATTTTTTTTAGTAGAAGTCAACAAGTAATCATAAAGATTCAAACTGTTTTTTATTTTGTCTGAACAACCAGTTCAGTGAACAGCTGGAATTCTGTTGACATAAATTATGCCACAGATCTTTTAGGGATCCCAGGAGCCTGGGGGAAATGGGAGGGTTGTGGCTGATGATAATACCAGAAATCTGCAGCATAATGTATGCTAATAGGATTCAATCAATATCTATAGAAAGAACAAAGGGCAAGCATGCTTGTCTTACCTGCCCCAAAATAAATTCCCAAACTCCTCAGGAAATGGTATTTCAAGTCTATCCGAATACATCTTATCTCCCCTTCACATTTCTTCAGGAGGCCAACAGGCAAAAGTGTTTGGATTCCATGACCTTTTATTTATTGAAGCAAGACCACTAGATACTAAGGATGGTTTGCTCCTATCCTGTTCTTACTATAGTTTGCTGTTCACATCAATGGATTTACACTGGTGGCATAAGTCAGATGATTTTAGTCAATGACTAACTTTAAGAACGGCCTACTTTAAGAAAACTAAATAATCAATAGACAAGTTAACATTATTTCTTAAAATTGCATCCACAAGCCTCTATCAAATACAATAATACCTCAGATAACAAACGCATCGGACAACGCTAAAACCAGATAACACTATGAAAATTTGAAAACAATCTGCACCGGATAGCGTTATTTTAGTGTTATCCAATGCATTGTTTTCCCCAGGTTGCTTTACGCCTGTGCAGTTTAAAAAGCTCAGCCCGTACATTCCTTGCTCTTGTGGGTTTGCACGAGGTATGGAGTGTGTAGGAGATTTTGGGAGCCATTTAGATTGAGATTTGGATTTTCCTGGTTTTTTTATCAGCATTTTTGTAAGCATTCTTTGCATTTTTGCTGCATTCTTCGGATTATTGGAGCGTTCTTTGGCACAGTGGAAAGGTAGGCAGATGAGATTTTGGGTCTGAATGGCTTGGGGGAAGGGAGGTAGATGGAGGGGGGCTTAGGTGTGTGGTTTCTTTTAGGAAATTCCTTTGTCCATTTGATTTTGGGGGGGACTGCTGGGGGGTTGCTTTTGGAGTGATATTTTGGGGCTTGGTGGTGATTTTTTTTTAAAAAAGAGGTTCCATTGTCCATTCCCCCCCCCCCCCCGTGGAACTGCTTTTGGGTGTGTGTGTGTTTGTTTACTAAGTTTGAACCAATGTTTTGGGGCTTGCTGGTGATTTTTTAAAAAAGAGATTCCATTGTCCATTTCTTCCTCTGTGGAACTGCTTTGGAGGCGGGGGGAGTCCTTTGCACATGGGGCTCCAGATGGCCACATTGCGTGATAGTAAATGTTGTCATCCATTTTGTGCCTGCTTCTATAACTGTTAGCTTTTAAAATGGATTCCTGTGCACATGGGGCTCCAGATGGGCACACTGCATGATGGTAAATGTTATCCACTTTGTGCCTGCTTCCATAACTGTTAGCTTTTAAAATGGAATCAGTTTTAAAATTTGGTTGTTTCCCCCCCTAAAGTCAGGTTGGTCTGGCATGTTTTTGCAATCTAGAGTTGTTTTAACTTTTTAAAAAGCACTTTATAAAGTTGTAAAAAGTTTTAAAATGCTGTATGGGTCCCCCCTAAAGTAAGGGCGGTTTGGCATGTTTTTGTAATGTATTTATCCTTTACACAATTATTTCTTGAAGTTCTTAAAGGTTCCAGCATGTTTCCTTGACTTTTCCGAGGTCTGTGCTGTTTATAACGTATCTCTATGGAGTGTGACGTTATCCAAGTCATCTCCATAGGATTTTAACGCTATGCGATGCATGTATCGCATAGCGTTATAAATCGGATAACGCTAAGACTGGTGGAACCAAGTTTTAGTGTTATCTGGGGTATTACTGTATCTGATTTGAAGCCACCCAATATAAATATGAGTCCCGGTGCTGGATTATACTGGCAAATTGTAAATGTACACAACTCTACAAGCTAGCAGAAGTAATAGTTATGCCCAGTCAGCTGTATGACTCACCCTTCCAAAAACCTTTGCCTTGGGATCTCAAAAGGCAGCCTAGGTTCATTACTTGCCCATATCGACGACTTTACTCACCTGGTGACGCACCTGACTTAAGCTCTTAACAGGGGCTGGGACAGAATTTCCCACTTTCTCATGCGAAAGTCACCCTTATCTTGCTTCTGGAGGAACTAATGGCCTTGATGGTGTAGCAAGGTACATGGGGGTGAAACTTCTGTTACCTTCTTTCCAGCAGCAACTCGCTGTCTCTGGAATGCTGAGCGAAGTTATTTCTTTGGGGTAACAGAGTCCACAAAGTTGATACAAATTAAACACAGTCCTCTTTGTAAAAATCAGGCCTTTTTGTATTTAGCTCCCCCTCCTCAATTTGCCCCAAGTTGCAAAAGAAGCAAAATGAGTGCACTTGACAAACCAAGTCCTTTTATGGTTTTTATTGGAAAAATAACAAAGTCTAGTACAGAATATAGAAAAATGACTAACTAAACTAAGAATAAAGTGGAAACATTTAAAATGAACAAAATGAAATAAAAAGCTCTTAGCTAACACTTGCCTAAGGTAAAGTGCGACGGTCTTTGTCACCCCATGCTAGATGGTTTGGATCGGGACCCCTCGAGATGGCAAACAATACGGGTCCTCGTAGCATTGGAGAATGGATTCCTCACTTAAGAAATTGGGTAGGTTTTTATACCTTTTTCTATGAGAAAATGTCCCCAAAATGTCTTAATTGACCACTCAAAGTGACAGTTTCTTGCATACTTCAAAGATAGCAGGTGGTTAGCTATCAGTGTTCTCATCTCACTCTGTGAGATTGGACCTTCTTTTGGTACTGTTTCTGGAGCTTGGCCTTGGGAAAAGTACAAGAGGTGCTTTCCCAGTTACTGGGTAAAATGGTGGAGTGTCCGTTTCTAAAATGGCTTCGCTTAGGCTAAGTGGAATAAATGATAAGAGAGAAAATAAAAGCAGTGCTACCATGTCTAGGTAAAATCCTATTAAACTAACAGGTGATTAACATAAAATGATGTAATCCCACAGGGAATCTCGACACCCCATACATCAGTGCAGCATTTTTAAAAATGGAACTTAGCAACTTTTAACCTTGTCAGTTACAAGTGAATAATTTCATAAAATGGAAATTTTCCATACAGCATGCTTGACGTACCAGATTATGACATATCTCAGACAACTATAGGAGGTGTCATCTTGATCAATGTCAAGGGCAGAGCAGTATACTCTGGTGTCAGCATGTCCTTAGCTTTTGAAGGAGCTTTTCCACCCAGTACATTGGTCAGAAACTCAGCTATGTCTTTTACATCTTTAGTTGAAAGATCTCCAACAGTTGGATTTGGAATGTGTTCTGCCTCAAACTCTTAAAAAGGATTATTGATCTGTTTTGCGGCACCTTCATACTACTACCCATTCAACTTCATACTATTTCTACTAAATACTAATGCCTCTGTTTTTAACCTAATTTCCCAAGACTAAAATAAGAGTTATCTCTTAATCTACTGGCTGAAAACTAGTAGCATGCTGTAACTAGAGTAGGTCCTTTAAATCAGTGGAACTTTCAGAGGAGCTGACTTGCCAATTCCCATCCAATAGACCTACTCTTTTTGCAACACACTATTAAGCCACTTTTAGTAGTATTAAAATCTTCAGTCACTATTTCACACATTATTGTGAAGATTTAATTCAACAATGCTCATGTTCTTTTTCCCCTTGTACTTGCATCTTTTCCTCATTTGTTAGCAATATTAAGCCAAGTTCAATTCAAGCTCCTCCCACCAAGATGTATAAAAAGAGGAGCTATTGCAAAGCAGGAACAAATTCCAACATTTAGATAATAGCGCTAAAGCAAAACCCCTGCTGGTTTATGTTATAGATTATCTTCACTCAACCCTTAGCAGTGGTCAGAATTTTAATTTGCTTGCCACAAATTATAACTCCTTACTTCACTCTCTGAAGGCTATTATTGGCAATATCTGTTTTATGATATTGAAACTGAAAATATATGGTATAAAGACGCAAAAGCTGCAGAACAAAAAAAAAAAAACCCCTCATGGAATACCCAGTTACATTGATACAGAAAAGTGAAAGACACATTTTAGGAATAGTAACAATTGCTTTAAGTAAGACTTTAGCCCAGGGGTTCTCAAACTATGCCCTGCGGGCCAGATCCAGGCCACAGCGCCTAATAATCTGGGCCGCCCCACCCTTGCCACTCCCGGAAGCCAAACGTGCCCACGCATGTGCAAAATGCTATGGTTAAAGCAACGGCGGCTGTCGTAATCGCGTTTATGACAGCTGCAGGTGCATTTATGGCAGCATTTTGTGCATACACATTTTACTTCCGCTTCCGGTAGGAGGAACCATGTAATCGGCCCGCGGCCCAAAAGGATTGGTCACCCATGCTTTAGCCCATGAAGTCACAGAAACAGGGCAGCCTGTATTACAACAAACTGCTATTCCCAAATATGAAAAAGTAACAAAGTCTTTAAAAGTCTTGAAAGAACAATAGTAAATCTGGTTTTCTTCATTTGTTTTCTGATTATTTTATTATTCTGCCAACACATGCCATCCGGAGGACTAGAAACTTTAGGGAGTCTCATAATTTACTTAAAGGATCAGTAACTGCTTTCTTTTTTTACTGGTATGGATAAATTAAAGATGGCCCATATATTATCACCCATGACTGGATGTTAACTCAAGTTTCCCATAATTTACATGGTATTTTCAATCTTTTTTTTTAATTAAAAAAAAGACAGAAAAAAATTCACCAACATGTTTTGTTAATTATTTTCAGGGATACAACAGATTTCCCACTATCTGATAGAAATATGATTAACAAGAACAATTAAAATTGAAGCAGAACCCTTTCTATGACAGGTCCTGTAAACTTGTTGAGGCATCTCACCTCAGAACCATATTTACCAACTGAATCTATCTATACACACTGAAAAAAATTATCTGCAGCTTCCAACCACTCTGAAGCTCCCAAAAATATTCTTCCACAACACAGCAAAGCATACAGATTCTGAAATTTTAAAAATGAATAATTAAAAATATACATCATGGTTTGTTTTTTAAAAAAATATGTATAATAATTTCTACTAATACCTTGGCAGGGCCTTGAAAATGTTAGGAAGAAACTAGTTTCCTTACCTGAGACAGCTTGACACACATCAAGTGAACTTCTTTCTCAGCTCAGCTGCTTACACATCAAAACATTAGGACACTTCTAGGTCAGCCATCTTGAGAACAAACCTTATTTGTGTTCAAACAAGCAAAATATACAGTACTGCATTTTAACTGAAAACCCGAATACAGTACTATATGACATTTCCTTTAGTCATTCGCATCTGTGGAACAGCATATGCCAAAAAATTTATTCACACCCCAAGTACCCCTAGAGCTTTTTTGAAGCACATAGTCTGCAAATGCCAGCTGCAATGGAAAGTCTTTGGAATCAGACTATTCGCACTGCTTGCTGCAGTGCTAATCAGTTGCCTGCACAGAAGTGTATGTAGTTTGAGACCTCCCTTATGCCATGCAGGAGCAAAAAACAATACCAAACAAACAACCCAATGCATATCAGAACATGACAAAAGCAGCACATAAAACTGATCAGTAATTCAGTGTTTACATACAATTCTCACAGGTAGCTGCCACTTGAGTTCCCTTTCAATAACAAGATAATTCCTTTAAAATTCATTTTAATTGGTTCTATCATTTTTTCTGTCACAGAAAACAAATACTTCAATATTGCATACATGGTAGAATCCGTAAGGTCAAACATAAGGCAGAATGCAGCAACAGCTGATAGGCACTAGCAGAAAAGTACAAAAAGGGCCTTCATTTTACATCATATGGTTATTTTAGGTTATTTCTGAGCAAAATCTCTTTCTCCCATGTCTACAGTTGACGGTTTCTGAATATAATATTCAAAGAGTTTTCTGATCAACTGAAATAGGAATTAGAGGGAACATTTCCGTATATTGACAAAAATTGAAAAATTAAGCAAACAGTATAACATAATGTTGTTACCTATGATATAGTTACCCTCAGTTTATGGTAACTCTATGAATTAGCAATCTCCATAATGTTCCGCCCTTAACAGTCCTGCTCAGCTCTTCTAAACTCAATGCTTTGGCTTCCTTTTGTGAGTCTATTCATCTTACATTTGGTCTTCCTCTTTTCCTTCTGCCTTCAAATTCTTCTTTGAAACATTGCATTCTCTAGATAATCTCACCTTCTCATGATGTGCCCAAAGTACCTCAATTTCATCTTTTAGGCCTGCAGAGATGATTCAGGCTTAATTTTCACTATGACCCACTTGTCTTTCTGGCAGTCCATGGTATTTGCAAAGCTCTCCTATAGTGTCATATTTCAAATGAAACTGTTTTTCCCTGTCCAGCTTTCACACCAGTACATGTTGATCATGAATATAGGAGTATATGAGATCTTTGACTTGGTTTTCAATTATATAACCTTAGACTTGATTATATTTTCTAATTCCTTCATTGCTGCCCTTTTAAGTCTCAGTCGACTTCTGATTTCTTGGCTGCAAACTCGATTTGGATTGATGATTGAATCAAGATATACAAAAATCTTCCACTTTTTCAATTTCTTCATTATCAACATTAAAAGTATTGTAGTTCTTCTACAGTCATGATTTTGTCTTCTTAATGATCAACCACAGTTCTGCTTTGACATTTTCTACTAAAAGCCTTTTCAAATCATTGCTGCTTTCTGCCAGTATGATGGAGTCATCTGCATATCTCAAATAATTGATTTTTCCTTCACCAATTTTTACTCCTCCTTTATCTGAATATAGTCTGACTTTCTACATATGTCCTTTGTACAAACTAAACAAATAAGGAATAAAATACTCGTTTGCCTATAGGAAACCATTGTTTTCCATATTCTGATCTAACTGAATATGGTTGTCCATAATGGAGGTTACGAATCAGGACAATCAAGTGCTAAGGCAGATCCGGATATCTGTCTGCACTCTGCTCTGTTACCTGTGGTTTGTCTCTAGGGGTTCCATCACAGGTTATGGGCCCAGCACCCCGTCTGTGACCCGCTACCATCCATTCCGTGTTTGTTGGTGGCCTTTGCATTGCCGACATGGCCTTCGCCCTGGTTGGTCTAGTCACGAAGCTGTATGGCACTAATTACGATGTTTGGGTCATAAAATGTGCTTTTCTGTTGAAAAAGGAGGGACTTTGAACTGCTGTGGACTCTCCCCCTCCTACAGACAGCCTGGATCCAACTAAAGCAGACAATGCCCAGATACTGGAGAAGATACATTCCGATAATGAGAAAGCTGTCTCTCATTGAGCTCATTCTCCGTGATTTATTTATTTATTGTTAGATTTATATCCTGCCTTATTCATGCTCACGACAATACATAATACAATGCTGTTACAAATAGATACAAATTCTACAATATAATATATAAGACAAGTATAATAGCTACGAATTATGCAGTACAAATTATGCAATATGACACCATTAAATACAATAATAACAAAATAAGTGCCGCAATGTCCTCGGCCACCTAATGTCCATAACCCGCCAGGAGAGAGAGGAATGCCTGCGGCCCCAGCTGAGCCAAATCTCCCATCCCGGGCTGATAGCAAGGGCCTGGGAGAGACACGGAGAGGACCCCCGTCGAGTGGAGGGGGCGGGGAGGGCGCAACAACACGGCGGCATCTTCAGAGCCTCCCGGGCCATGGGAGGCTCCCTTTATTCCCCTGCCGAGTGGAGGGACAGGGAGGGCGCGGCAACGTGGCCTCTTGGGCCACAGGAGGCTCCTTTATTTCCCCCACCGAGTGGAGGGGGCGAGGAGGGCGTGGCATCTTCGGAGCCTCCTGGGCCACGGGAGGTTCCCTTTATTCCCAAACTTATCCATATAAAAGGCCTTGACTCTGCTGCCGACTGTTGGCAGGTGTTGAGGCAATTGTATGTGAGGAGTACCGTAGGGGCTCAAATTCAACTTACCAGACGTCTCTTCAGGACTCGTCTAGCCCCTGGAGGAGATATGGTGAGTCACCTAGAAACAATGAAATCCCTTCTCTCCGAGTTGCAAGAAAAAAGATCTTGTATTTACAGACCAGCAGCAAGCATACATAGTGCTGTCCTCCCTGAAAGATGCGTATGACGATTTTGTCACCTCAATGGAGTCTTTACCACGCTCAGAGGTTACCCTTGTCAACATCACTGCACGTCTCCTTGAAGAGTCACGGCAGAGAACAGAGCGCGACACCTGCATTCCTTACCACACTCCTCCGCATCCAGAGGCACCACGGAAGACCACCACATTGCAGCTCATGCCATACACCGTTGTTACTCATGCAACAAGACTGGCCATCTGGCTAGAGCCTGTCCCAACAACAGGAGGAAAAGGACAGGCACCAGGGGTAAGCCCCAAGTCGTGCAGACTTTCCACACCCGTCACAGAATGCTCCAACTTGGCTGAGAGATGGGTCTTAGACAGTGGTACTTCCCACTGCATAACAAAAAGTGTAAATATGTTTACCACACTGGGTAAAAGCAGGCAATTTATTTCCCTGGCCAATGGTTACAGGATTGCGGCCAAGGGAGAGGGGGACGGAGTATGTCAGCCATTAGATGTTAAGTTGCCTATGCTTTATGTGCCTAACCTCAAACTTAATTTTGCTTTCTGTAAAGGCTTTAACAGAGGCAGGTTATTCCGTAACATTTACTGCAGCCAGTTGTACAGTACAAAAGGGGGCTTCTATGCACACTGCTGTGCTAGAAAAGGGTCTTTATGTGCTACATCCTAGCAACACCATTACTGCTGTTGCCCCTCTGTCATGTCAGAATCAGCCGATTCATGGTAACTGCATACACCTTTATCATAGACGCCTTGGGCATTGCAATTTCCAAGACTTAGCCAGAACCATTAGATTGATCAATGGTGTGAAGCCCAAGCCATGTCCTCATTCAACAGGCTAAGAGCAAAGTGACCCCTGCTAATAGGGTACAAGGTTTCAAAACAGAAAACCCACTTGACCTAGTGTTTATTGATCTTATTGGATCTAAGAGCCCAAGTCTGGGCTGAGCGAAATACATCCTCAATATTATAGACCATACTCCCGTTACGGTTTTACATATCTCATGGCAGCAAAGATAGAGACTCTGTACCACTTTAAAAGGTGGCTTGCTTATGCCGAGAGAAAAACCGGGCGGAGATTAAAATGTATAATTTCAGACAATGGCACAGAATTTGCCAATCGGTTTTTTGCAGACTTTACTTCTAAATGGGGAATAGAACATAAATTTGCAGCCCCGTATAGACCCCAGCATAATTATTTTGCCGAACGAAGAGGTCAAACTCTTCAAAACATGATGAACACCCTATTAATTGACACCAGGCTCCCTGATTCTTTATGGGGTGAGGCACTTAAGTGCGCCACGCACTTGATTATTAACATTGTTAATCATTCCACAGGATAAGTGCCACACACCCTGTGGCATGGCGTCAAGTCAGACCTAAGCTATTTACATGCCTTTGGCTCACCCGCTTGGGTGCACATCCCGACACAGCTCCGACATAAGACAAGGAAATTAATATTTGTAGGGTATGAGGCTAACCATAGAGCCTACTGTTTTTGGGTGCCAGGCACCAGAGTGATTACTACCAGCGCTAACGCTTCCTTTATGGAGCGTACTGGCTGGGAAAGGTTGGAGGAAATCACTTATCCCCAGTTGGGATTCGATCAGCCAACCAACAACAGATACTCTCTGACCTCTGATTCGGGCCTTGTAGCTCCTAAGCCAACATCTCACACCCAAGGCCCAGTGGTGAAAGAAGAGGCAATGAAACAAGAGGTTGTGTCAGTACCAGAGAATGAGGTCCCAGACAGGGATTCAGGTGATGAATCCTCTGACTCAGAAGACCCAGATGAGGGACCATCTACCTCCCGCCAGTCACCCCAATTACCTAGACGTTCTGGTCGCGAGAGACCGTATTCAGGCATGCCAGGTTAGCACCCTAGCCGAGCCTTTTAATTTTAAGGAGCTTGCTTCTTTTCCCCAGGAAGATCAACTACCCTGGAAAGAGGCTATGAAGAAAGAACTAGATTCCCTTGTAACCCTAAAGGTATACGAAGAGGTTCCAGTTCAGCAAGGGATAAGAACCTTAGGGTCTTGCTGGGTATTCAAAGTTAAAAAAGAGCATATGGGTCAACCTTATTTAAGGCTAGACTGGTTGTCCAGGGCTTTAACCAATCCACATCTGATTTTGATGAGGTGTTTGCCCCAACACTACGGGCTTCCACGCTCAGAGCAGCACTTGTCTAGGCAGTGGAATAACACTATGTCATATAACACATAGACATGAAAACCGCCTATTTGAATGCACCATTTTGCCACCAAGTGTATATAAAGAACCCCCCCCCCCGATCCTAGGCCAAACAGAGGACACATCCGTGTGCTGGAAATTGCTTCGTAGCCTATATGGTTTGAAGCAGTTAGGCCACGAATGGAATAGGTGTTTAATCGACCATCTCAAAAACATGGGTTTTGTGCTAGGTACAGCAGATTCATGTTTGCTTAAGAAAGATCAGAATGGGAAATCATACCTGCTATTGTTGTTTACAGACGACATTAGTGGTATTATCCCCCAGTGTAACTGATGCAGATGAGATAATCATGCAGATAAGTAACCAGTTTAAGTTAAGGGACCTTGGGCTCATAAGACACTACTTAGGTGTAGACATTTCACAAACTGACACAGGTTACAGAATTTCCCAAGCGGATAAAATCAACCAATTGTTAAAAACCTTCCGCATGGAGCTAGCAAAGACTAGCAATACCCCTATGGCTCTGGATTTTGAGTGTGATACCAACGAAAGCCCACTGTTTGATAGTGAAATGTACAGGTCACTTATAGGTAGCCTCACCCATATTTCAACTTGGTCACGACCTGACATTGCTTTCCCCATCAACCAGCTGGCCAGGCATTGCGAGCAGCTGATGCAACACCACTGGCAAGCGGCAAAAAGGGGTACTGAGGTACCTGAAACACACTGTACATCATTCATTGTATTTAGAACCAAAAGGGGAACTCGAGTTGCTAGTACTGTATCTGCAGATGCTAGTTTTGCTCAAGACTTTGAAATGAGGATATCAACATCAGGAATAGCTGTTTTTCTGGCCAGAAGTCTTACTGACTGGAAGTCGTTGAGACAAAAACATATTTCTTTGTCTACAATGGAGGCAGAATTTTTGTGTTTGTCTCTCGCATGCACAGAGATATTTGTTTCCAACAATTGCTCAAAGACCTTGGTGTAACTCCAAAAAGCCTGATCATAATCCTAGAAGACAATCAGGCTGCTATTTCAACCACAAACAGCATAGGAATTAGAACCAGATCTAAACATATGGACATCAGGTATCTCAACGTGAGACAAAGTATATGTGATAAACTGATCAAGCTAACTTATTGCCCCACTGATGAGAACGTAGCTGACAACCTTACCAAAGCACAACCAATGGTGAAACACAAGTACTGTTGTGACCAGTTTGGTATTAGGATGTGAATAAGATGCTACGTTTGTATTTTGGATTGTAACCATATGACAGATCTTGTTTTGTATTACGGGTTTTGTATTGTATACACGCCTTGCAAAGGGGGAGAATGTTAGTAGGTCTTATACATCCTACTATGGTATTGCAAGACATGTAGTATGCCTGTCACTTTAAGAAGTAGGCTGGAAACCACACAGGTGCTATCCGTCCTCTAGACTGTTCTCCAGCGTCTGTATATATGTCTCAGAAAAATCAAGTGGGCTGGGATGGCTGCTGAGTTCACTATAGCTCCGGTGCACACCTCGACTTTTTTTTTATTACAACTTTACTGTTTGCAAGATTTATGGGGTCTTTAGAACTGCAAGTCTACAGCCGCTTTTAGATTACAACTATATATCTTTGCTCCCAGGCACGCGAAGACCATTTATTAAAGACCGAATTTCCAGCCTTGGAGAGAACTACTCTGCTTATCTGCCTGACTTCTGTGGAGGAGTGTTTTTTTCCAAGGGTGAGCGTCTCAGCTTGTTTACGTTTGACTGTTTGGCATTGCTTTAACGAACTTGTTGGAAACGCCAGAGCCTGTGTTGCTGTTACTTTTGGCTACTTGTTTTACTACAACCACTGTAAATATTTGCACCAGCCAGCACAAATATTTTGCGTTCCAGTAAACCATTTCTTTTGCATTTAATACTGTGAAGACTGTTTATTTCACGGAGCCCAAACCCACGGACCCAGATATCTGTCTGTGCTCTGCTCTGTTACCCCTGGTTTGTCTCTGGGGGTTCCATCAAGATAGTATTCCTTTCTGTTGGTCATTCAGCATTCCTAATCTACACTTAAATTTCCTTTTGTTTTCTGAGATCTTCTGGAAGACAGCTCTTGATTTTCCCATTTTTAATCTCCCCTAATTCTTTGCACTGGTGATTTTAATAATTCTCTTTTGTCTTTATGTAACCAGTTGCTGAAAAACCACATTCAGGGTTGTTGTTGTTGTTGTTCAGTCGCACAGTCGATTCCGACCCTTTGCGACCCTATGGACCATCGTTCTCCAGGCGCCTCTGTCCTCCACCATCCCCCTCAGTCCTCCCAGCTCTGTGCCCATTGTGTCTACAATACCATCTATCCATCTCATCCTTGGCCTCCCCCTTCTTCTTTTGCCCTCCACCTTTCCCAACATCACGGCCTTCTCAAGTGAATCCTCCCTTCTCATTTGATGCCCAAAGTACTTTAGCCTCATCTTTACTATTTGACCTTCCAATGAGCAGTCAGTGTTGATTTCTTCTAAGATTGACCTATTTGTTCTCCTCGCTGTCCAAGGTACCCTCAAAACTCTCCTCCAACACCACATTTCAAAGGCATCTATTCTTCTGCGTTCAGCTTTCCTAATTGTCCAGCTCTCACATCCGTACATTACCACTGGGAATACCATTGCTTCGACTATTCTAATTTTTGTTTTCAAGGTGATGTCTCTGCTTTTCACTATGTTCCCCAGGTTTCTCATGGCTTGTCTCCCTAGAATCAGCCGCCTCTTTATTTCATGGCTGCAATCTCCATCTGCAGTGATCTTAGATCCTAAGAACGTAAAATCTGTCACTGCTTCTACTTCTTCCCCGTCTATTTTCCAGGAACTGATCGGGCCTGTTGCCATTATCTTGGTTTTCTTGATATTGAGTCTCAAGCCAGCTTTTGCACTCTCTTCCTTCAAACCGATCAGGAGATTCTTTAGGTCTTCCTCACTTTCTGCCATTAGGGTGGTGTCGTCTGCATATCTCAGATTGTTGATGTTTCTCCCAGCAATTTTGATCCCATATTGTGATTCCTCCATCCCTGCATTGCGCATTATGTGCTCTGTGTATAAGTTGAATAAGCAGGGTGACAGAATGCAGCCTTGCCTTACTCCTTTTCCTATTCCAAACCACTCTGTCATTCCGTGTTCTGTCCTAACTGTTGCTTCTTGGTTCATGTACAGATTTCTCAGGAGGCATATGAGGTGCTCTGGTATTCCCATCTCTTTAATCACTTGCCACATCTTGTTGTGATCCACACAATCAAATGCCTTAGTGTAGTCAATAAAGCAAAAATAAACTTGTTTCTGGTATTCCTTTGTTTTCTCCATGATCCAACGTATGTTGGCAATGTGGTCTCTAGTCCCCCTGCCTCTTCTGAAACCAGCCTGCACCTCTGGTAATTCTCTTTCCACATGCTGCTGAAGTCTATCCTGTATTATCTTGAGCATCACCTTGCTGGCGTGTGGGATGAGCGCAATTGTTCGATAATTTGAACATTCTTTGGCATTGCCCTTTTTTGGGATTGGAACATATACTGATCTTTTCCAGTCCTGTGGCCACTGTTTTGTTTTCCAAATCTGCTGGCATATTGAATGCAGTAATTTGATGCCATCATCTTTTAGAGCTTTGAAATATTCAACTGGGATACCATCATCTCCACTAGCTTTGTTGTTTGCAGTGCTCTTTAGGGCCTTTCTGACTTCACTCTCCAGGATGTCTGGCTCAGGTTCAATTTCTTCATCATTGTGACTATCAGGAGTGTTGAGTTCCTTTTTGTAGAGTTCCTCTGTGTACTCCTTCCATCTTTTCTTAATCTCTTCTGCATCAGCTAGCTCCTTTCCGTCTTTGTCCCTTATCATGTTCATTTTTGCTTTAAATGTTCCCTTGATTTCCCGGATTTTTTTGAAAAGATCTCTGGTTCTGCCTCTTTTGTTGTTTTCTTCCATTTCTTTGCACTGTTCTTTTAGATAGTTTTCCTTATCTCTCCTTGCTTTTCTTTGAAATTCTGTGTTCAAATGATTGTATTTTTTCCTTTCTCCTTTGACTTTTGCGTTCCTTCTTTCCTCTGCTATTTTAAGAGCTTCATCAGACAACCACTTTGCTTTCTTACTCTTCTTTTCTTTTGGTATTGTTTTCTTTGCTGCTTCCTGCATTTCTGTCACCTTTTACTTTTGCTTCTCATCTCTTTCACAATTTAACTGGTTTTCCCCATTATCCATCTAGGTTTCCTTTCTTCGGCCTATTTTGTCTTTTTCCCTAATAACATCTCTGATTTCATTCTACAGTTTCATTATGTGGTTCACAGCCAATTGAATTTAGTAATGTAAATCTTTTCCTTATATGGGCTTCAAAATCATCAGGAATACTGTTTAGATTATATCTTGGTGCTACAATTCTTTTAGTGTTCTTTTCCAGCTTTATCCCAATGATGGTTGTTCATGATTACTACTATCTGTTCATGGTCTTGTTTCTACAGAGAACACAGCTTCTCCATTTCTTGCTTTAAGTTACATAATCTATTTGAAGTTTGTATTGACCATTGGTGGTGTCCACGTGTAGAACCGTCTGTTTGTTTGCTTGAAGCATGTATTCACAATCAACAGATTGCTGGCTTTGCAGAATTGTATTAAAGGTTTCCCTTGCTTGAAAGCCAGTCGTATCCAATTCTAGGGTGCAGTGCTCATCTGTTTCAAAGCCAAAGAGCCAGCGCTGTTTGCTTCTGCAGACGTTTCCGTGGTCATGTGGCAGGCATGACTAGACACCAGAGCACATGGAACGCTGTTACCTTCCCACTGAAGTGGTCCCTATTTATCTACTTGCAATGTCTTGCTTTTGAACTGCTAGGCTGGCAGGAACTGGGACAAAGACGGGAGCTCATTCCGTCCTGCAGTACTCTGGAATCGAACTGCTGACCTTCCACCTCCCAGTTGCAAACAACACTCGGTTCTGCTTTGTTTCTTACCTTTGCATTCCAGTCACATATGATTGTAAACATGTCCTGCTTTGGTGTATACTCAATTTCCTTCTTAATCTTGCATAAAAGCTTTCATTTCCTCTTCAGCATTTATAGCTGGAGCACAGACTTAAATGATGGTTATGTTGCTAAGTTTTCCATGGAGTCTGATTAATATTATTTGGTCACCTTGCATTATATTCCCTAACTGCCTATATTACATTTTGCTTCAGTATTGGTACCATTCCATTTCTTCTGAGTTGGTCATCTCCAGAGTACAATACTTTGTAACTGTCGGACTGAAAATATCCAGATCCAGTACATGTTCGTTCACTGAGATAAAGCATTACAATGTTTATACATTTAAAGTCTTGTTTTGCAATTTCCAGTTTGCCTTAATATTTCTTATGTTACATATGCCAAATGTATACTGGACTTTCCTTTTGCTTCAATGTACATCAGCAACTATGTGTCCTTTCAGTTTTAATCTAGCTGCAACATTAGCAACAGTACTATTTGTACTTGTTCTTTGCTCCTCCCCAACATCCATATCACAGACAGACCTGTGTCAGATCTATATCAAGGGCATTACCTACTAGTGAATCAATGTCATCCTTATTTCAGTGATATACTGACAAATGAAGCAAAGAACCAGTTCTGGGTGAGGAATATGCAGAAAGCTTTTAATTTTTATTAACTTTTTTAAAAATTTATTTTTAATCTCTTCTGGTAAGTTTCATTGGAAAGACATCCAGCTATCATTATTACCTTATCAAAACTGACAAGCCTTGCTACTATTGTATTTTTCTGGAAAACACAAAACCATTTAATTTTATTGTTGTTGATGGCATGCCTTCCTGTTCTGCCAGTGCCATGAGTGGCTCAGCATGGAACAAGAGTACTACAGCATGGCTTGTACATCAACAGTGGTGCAAATTAAGTGAGATACTGTATAACTATTGTTCTACCCCAATTTTAAGACTGAATAAAACTATTTTACCTTCTTTGCCTCTGTATCATGCTAGGCAACTGAGCCTTTATAGTAGAGGCCCAAGAGGTCAAAGGTTGGAACTTTTTAGGTCCAGTGAGATCCATTTTCCAGATACAGTATAATTTTTTGTTACATTTGATTTGATATAGTTCTGACAAAATCGAAATTGGAGGTAGCCATTGGACTATCTGTTATTCCCAGATTCAGATCTGCTGTGTGCTCCTTGGCCTCTGCCCCTTCTGGCCTGTAATATCTGTAACAGGTTCATAAGATAGAAACTAATTAATACCACATTAATAATTAGTTATGGAAATCCTGAATAAAGTAGTCGTGATGAAGACAGTAGTAAAGTTGCTGTAAAATATTCCAGGCCCATCTATACACCTTGGATATAAAAAATAATAGCCAAGTGGATTAAGTGGTATAATCTTACCATCAAGTAGTATGGGATGACACTGATTATAAACTTTTAGATCCATTCCAGACATACAGACTGAGATATCTGCTACTCTAAATATACACTCTTTATGAAAAACTAGATTTGGAATATGAGAGTGTTCTTTCATTTGGTGTCCTTTATTTGGAGTTTACAGATGGCATGGTTGCCCAGGAGTGCTTTTTCACAACTTATATAGATTCAACTTGGCTCAAGTACATTCAGGACAGGTTACTGTAGTATGTTCTAGACAGGACAGTTCCTTTGAAGATGGTTCAGAAACTACAGGTGTTATTAAATGCAGCACCAGTTGAAAGATCTAATATTACAGTATTAGGTGCTCAGCTTGTAATACAGTTATTCTGTACCAGTTATACTGCTTACCTGTTTCTTTCTAGGCCTAATTCAAGGCCTTATTTTTACCACCTTTTAAGCCTTATATAGTTTGTAAGGCTGGTGGGACCGAGGAACAGATTTTCTCTGTCCTACACCTCATGAATTATCTCCCCAGGGAAACAGATCAACGCGGGCTTTGAAAAACAAACAATGCAGACCCATTTTATTGCTCGTGTTTGATCCTTTAAAAGAATTTAAGACTTTGCCGGATGTGTGTTTTAATTATAAATGTACATTGTACACTTCATAATTGATTGTGGTTCATAAACGTAACAATCTTAAAGGCAGCAGTGACCTGACATTGTTTCTGAGAGAATGACAGTGGAAAACTGTGTTTGAAAGCCTTAGATGTTACTGCTTCTGCTATACCTGTGCCCTAAGACTCTCAACAGTAGTGAAGAAATGTTATATGCTTAAAAACATTTCCACCACCACTAGGCCAAATATGTTTTACCAAACATCACTAAAAGGTTGATTGTGTTTGATTGATTTAATTCAGGGATTCTTAACCTGAGGCCTGCAGCACCATTTCATGTGCCCCCCTACCACCTCCACCACACCAGGAAGTGCCATGTGGTAGAGGAAGGGCAAAATGGTCGTCCGGCCCCCAAAGCTGCCTGAGGGAGCGTGATCTGGCCCCCGGCTTGAAAAGGTTGAGAACTCCTGATTTAATGCCTATTTTATTCATTAAGATAACTTACATTCTGGAATTCTACCACAATTATACTATTACCAGCTCAACCTCAATTTTTCTCAGACATACTAAAAGGGTCCAACAACAGTTCCTTAAGAAAATAAATATATGACTGTTTAAAGCAAGTTAACTGAATGTTCAAATTGAGGGATCATATAACTAAACCGCACCTGCTAAGAAGAGCATAACAAGCAAGGCCACTGGCATTAGCACTTGCAATAATAAGTCTCTAAAAACAAATGGTGTTAATTACAGGCAAAACATTGTCATGCAAAACAAAAGGCCTGTTCTCTTTGTTAAGTTACAACTTTCATTTGCACGACAATACACATACATTACCTACTTATAGTGGTTTATTATTTATAGCCATTTGCCTCAAAAGTATCACACTGGATTCTTCTACTAGAAAGGCAGATTTTAGCTCAGTGTTCCCATTTTTTCCTTGTCTAGGCCAAACTGAAACTGTCAAAATGAAGCCACCTTTTGGTGAGTTCATTCTCCAGAGCCAAACATTCCATTTCAAGATACAGTACATGATACAGAATTTTCTATTAATTATATTCTGATACTTACTTTTAAATAATAAAATGGTATTTAAAAGCAGTCTTCTAAAACCATGTGTTATTTAACCTAGTTTTTAAAAGAACAATCCTATAATGATCTTTAAATTGAAAAGTATTATTTTCAGTGTTAGGGGAAAAAAGACTGAAGTGAAATGGATTCCTGTAGATTTAGATCTCAGGTTGGTATCAACAATATTTCACCCCTCCACAGGATTGCATAAGAATTACTATGGAACAACATTAAATATAATCAGAATGAAAAATGCAGATGGACTTTGCAAGCATGTAAGCATAATTCTCTGGTGACTTGTTCTCACAAAATTAATATCATATAGATTTCAAGTAAAGAGAGAAAGTTTTAACTATTAAAAGTGAGATAACACCAAGTGCATGAAAATCACACAAAGCAATATGTTTAAATATTTTTAGATAATGCTTAGTCACTCTTATTAAAGAATCAAAAGAAGGATAAGTATTTTAGACTGGGGAAAAATTATCTTACCATACTCTTAAGTCTCGGTGGATAGAAAAAAATACGACCACTAGAATCAACCAATATATGGCTGAGAAGTGACCCCCAGCTGCAATTAACCTGTAAGTTACGTATTTCAGATAAAATAGTTGACTGTTGTCAATAAAAACCAGATAAACAGCTGGGGTAATCAGTTAGTATCAGAATACACTAACTCAATAATTGTAATTATTATACCTATGTTCTCTCTAAGTATGAATTTATGATATTATAAGCCTCTTCTAAAGGGATGGACATGGAGTGAACAATGTCATCACAACTGACACATCTGGCAAAGAGGAGTCAGGTGACTATGAAAGGATGCAAAATTGTGACAAAGCTCCAACTAATTATATTGGGCAGAATCTAACTAAAGTTAAGCATAATACAATACCACTAATCCCAGTAGATGAGTTAAGCATATACTGGATTTTTTGCTACAATTAAAGGGACTTACATGTTTAGATTGGGCTAAATCTTACATAAAATATTATAAAACATGCATAATTTATTACTCTTGTGACGTAAATGTTGCATTTCATTAATACTCCTCATGTGTATTAGAATATTTCAAGATTGACTATAATAACAGAGTAAAGCTTCTATTACTACAGACTTTTAAAAAAACGGACTAATAATGACAGGCAAAATAAATTTTACAGCTTAAGACATAGAAATGATTTTTTTTAAAAAAATCATTCTGACATAAATCTAGGTCATTATTTCCCTTGTTTCCATTAACTGTCAGGAAGCTCAGTAAATGAGAATAAGACATCCGAAATAAGACTAGAAAATTAAATTTGATTAATTTACAAAATTCAACTTATGTTTCCAACCATGTAGAATATTTCAAAAGTAATTCCAAACAGAATACTGCTGAAGTTCAGTAAATACTGTATTTATAAAATAATGGGTATAGGTTTCCCCAACTGTGGCATTCAAAGAGGTTTCCCTAAAGATACCATTGTTACAAAATATCCAAAAAAAAGGGAAAAGATATCCATTCATAAGGGTTTTAGAAACACATATTTTACATTTATCAATCTGCTCATATTAACACCTGGAAATATGCCTAGACTAATTTTGTTCAGCTTCCAATTCTTGACTTTATGTTAGCCTTTTAATTAGCCAAGTAAGAATGCGCAATATTAGCAAATGGGCCATCAAGTTTAATGGGGGAGGGAAAGAGAGATAGCCGGGTTTCCTTCAGGTAGCAGGAAATGCCGGTTGCCCTGGAACTGCCTTCTGGAAGGAAAAGGAAGGCACTGCTTTTCATTCCCTCATTATCATGGTACCTTCATTAATTGAAGGCTTTATTCTGTCCATGATAATAGACCTTGCCTCAAATCCAGTACTGTACTACCTTCCCCACTGTTCTGAACAGCAGATATTAATAGCTAATAAAGAAGTTTAAACTACGTAACATAGAAAGAGTAAGATGGGACTCTCAGGAATATAGAAGATGTAGAGATTAAACTACTCCCTGTAACTCAGGATAAATCAAGATTAGGATTTGCTACTTGTTTCTGGATTAGGATGGCACATGTGAATGTCTTTGGGGACTAGCAGGCATTTTAAAACTAAAATACAAAATGCTTTCCATCTTACTACAATATATTTTTTCGATATACCACTGCATTACTTGTTATTCAAAGATGTTTGACTTAGAGAACATAGGCCTTCTACTATCTGTTGGTTCAGCCACCTTTACATAAAGACATTTTGCTGTTGCAAAGTTGGCAGATAAAAATCATCTTGCGTCCTGAGTTCAGGAATGGTATCGACCTTGTTTCTAAAAGCTTGTGATAAACAGAAAAAAATGAAGAATACAACTTCTCAAAACAGAAATACTAATGCTTCTTTTCTTTTCTGAACCTGTGCCATCACTCATCTTTCCTAAATAAATGAATATATCAAGATAAGAACTTACGCCAAAATTGGGTATACAACTGGCCTAATTTTTAGAGCGATATAGTCCAAGAATTAAGCATTCTTCTTTGGCTTGTGTCATTTCCAATATAGCAAAAATAAAAATAAAATAAAAATAAAAAGTTCTGACCAAAAACACTGTTCAAATCATCTTGTTGTGAAGTAAATGCTATTCATTAATATTATGCTTTCGTATATTTTTCTGAGGCCACAATAAGACAAACACTTGACAAATATAAGAGAAAAATATATCTTGGTGAATATACTGCTGTTTCACTGTTAATATGCTTTTGCGAATATAATCAGATACATTATACGAAGTCTAACAAAGTTTACTTAAAACCATCTGATCCCAATCTAAATATTGTGGTTAAACAAAATTGGAGCACTTTTTCAAGCTCATGATCTTTGATCCAACAGAATTATTTCTGTATTACTTACTTGGGAAATAATTAAATTTATAAAATTTACCGTCACAGCGGAA